>CAJQZP010001507.1:4720000-5920000 GCA_907164705.1 Parnassius apollo
CAGACAGACACACACAGACACACACACAGACACGCACACAGACACACACGGACACACACACAGACACACACACGGACACACAGACAGACACACACATACAGACACACACAGACAGACACACACAGACAGACACACACACAGACACACACACAGACACACACAGACACACAGACACACACAGACACACACAGACACACACAGACACACACAGACACACACAGACAGACACACACAGACACACACACAGACACGCACACAGACACACACACGGACACAGACACACACACGGACACACACACAGACACGGACACACACACAGACACACACACACAGACACACACACACACACAGACACACACAGACACACACAGACAGACACACACAGACAGACACACACAGACAGACACACACAGATAGACACACACACACAGACACACACACAGACACACACAGACACACACAGACACACACAGACACATACACACACACACACACACACACACACACACACACACACACACACACACACACACAGACACACACACTGACACACATGCAGACACACACACACACACAGACACACACACGGACACACACACAGACACACACAGACACACACAGACACACACAGACAGACACACACACAGACACACACACAGACACACACAGACACACACAGACACACACAGACACACACACAGACACACACACACAGACACACACACACAGACACACACACGGACACACACACAGACACACACACAGACACATACAGACACACACACACACACATATCATACACATATCTAACACTGTAAATGAGACTTGTGTTATGAATAAATATTTTTGTATTTGTATTTTGTATAGCCTGAATCCCATTGCTCTCTATCGGTTCGTGAGATTTCATTACAATCGATTCAGCCATTTCATTTTATTCAGACACGCAGATAGAGAGATAGACTGATACACAAAGTGACGGAAAGACAGACAGACAGACAAAAATTAAAAAAAATGGTTGTTCATGTCTTATTAGCACGCAAATAATCTCCTCGGTCTAACAAAAGGATCTAATCTAATCTCTATTTCGATATTTCAGACAGATACTTCATTTTTATATATGTAGATTAAAGAAAAAAGTCATTTTAATAGGACTGGTATAACAATCATGATCATCAAGTCAAAAAAACTATCTGCAATTCGATTCTTAGTTGAGGATAGTTAGACAGAGAGTGGTGGGTAATTTGGTTGGTTTGGTTTGCCTGTATCATTTGCATATATTTGAAGTGAACTTAGATACGTGAAATTGGTGCAGTTTTGTGTTGTTAAAATGCATGCACATGTGGACTATTAGATGAAAAGATGAAACAAGTGCTACGATGGTGATAAAACCTCAAGTTATTTTGTCTGTTTTGAGAGCTTGAAATACTACTGTCGTTTACTGTTTGCTGGCTTTTACTGTGTAGTGGCGGTGTAAGAATATCCACTAACTCGTATCGTCCCGTGGATGTTATGAGAGGCGACAAAAGGTAAGCAAATCAACACAACAAACAGCAGGACAACAGCGTCTTCCTAATAAAGACTACAAATGACAAACAACGGTTACCAACCCGCTTGCCGAGGGTTGCAACTATAGCAAACATCCCCCTATGAGGCTATTTATGGGAGATTCCTATGTTAAGCAGTGGACTTTAGTGAGCTGTAACGGTAAAGATAGCTTAAACTTATATTAATTACAACATTTTTTATTAGTTAAATCGTGTATTATCTGTAAATCTAAGGTTTGGTCGCAACTACTCTAAGAGCGAGGTAAGAAGCACACAGTCAACCTGATGGTAAGTGAATGCTGTCCATATACCTCCATCTATTTTTTAATCTATTTTGGCATGAAATACAATGCTTTCAGCCAAAAGAATAAATCAAACGTTTCACATTCACGTTTCAAATCAAATTATATATATATATATATATATATATACAATATGTAACGTAATTAACGCACACCCTCAGACACCCCAATTAGTATATTATGTTATAATCATAATACATACTCTCAATTTTTAGTTAAACATTTTTGTGCACTGATTATTTATCAAATTAGTTATACTAATTCCGGAAGAATGTTGTGGTCACAATACAAATCCACGAACGCAAAGACTTTAACGTACTTGAAATAAAGTTCATTTTTCTTTGTTTTTATTGAATGACAGAATTAGTAATCCTTGCCTTAAGTTACGGTCCATTTCAGTTTGTTTTGACAGTGCAGATTTAGTGTGACTGTAATTTACGTAGTTTTAACTATTTTTGGGATAAAAATTACCTATATTAAAATATATTATTATATATATTATTAAATGATAGGAATCGATTCAGTAAACGATTCTGAACTAACTACTTTCTCAAATTATGTTACATGTTGTATATATATATATATATATATATATATATATTTGATTTATTCTTTTGGCTGAAAGCATTGTATTTCATGCCACAATGGAGGTATGTGGACAGCATTCACTTACCATCAGGTGGACTGTGTGCTTCTTACCTCTCTCTTAGAGTAGTTGCGACCAAACCTTAGACTTACAGATAATACACGATTTAACTAATAAAAAATCTTGTAATCAATATAAGTTTGGAAAAAATTCAGACCCCAAGGGTGAAATACTGGGATGAGTATTTTAATTTAATTACTTAGACGACATTCTAGATGTCACCTTCAACTTTGTCTACTTAAATAGGTATTAAAATTAAACTTAAAAAACATAACAAATAAAAAATTTCAAACAAATTCTACATAAAATGAAGTAGGGTTTTAATCATTCAATATAATTACCTTGGTACCAAATTTAGAAACTATTTAGATGTAAATCATTTTATTTATTTTTTTAAATTTTGAAGTCGTTTGTCTTTTTTTTCTAATGTGGTTTCTATTTTTAAAATAAATGATTTTAATAAGACCGATCCAATAGAATCATTAAATTACTTATCCGTTTATGTTGCGCTATCTGTTTACCATAAAGTTAAAACAAGAGTCTGTTTACGACTTTTTTATAGCTATATGTAGCTTAGAATAATAACGAAAATACGTACATGGAAATGATGAAAAATTTAGCAGCAGTTTTATGTGAGTGTTTATGCTCTCATGAATTCTAATTATATCACAAATATGCGTTATAATAAAATCATCGTGTGAGTTAATATAAAATTAACAAGCGTGAAATTAAATATTTTATTGCATACTATGGTAACTGAACATGGCAAACAAATTTAATTTAAATAAGTGAAGACGTTAGGCTCGTTTAAATTATTATTATTATATATTTTATTTTTCTTCCGTTCAGTTAGATGGTTGTAATTATTATTAAAAGTTAAATGTAAAATAAATAATGATAGTAAAAAATTATACTTAACGACTAATTTGAACCGGTTAATCCTCGAGAATTCACAGTACCTTAGTGTGAATATGAGCAGGGATTCGCGCGTAGTGTATTATTCATAATATGTTGGGCGCTGTACTGGAGAATAACAGCGTTGCAGGCAACTGCAATATTTATGCTGATCTGTTTTATGTGATGTTGGTGCAGTTAGCTTATACGGCCCTTATAGTTTTATCTTGACTCATGGCTTGCGACCCGAAAGGCTGTGAGTTGATGATGATGGTTTATGATTTGGTATTATTACTAATCCTTATGTCGCATCTGTGTTTCTTGAGCTATATAACCGCGGACCCCCGCCTCTGACTGTTTAGCACGTGTCGGTCGATGATCTGGGTGGTGAGAACCGTCCAGGTACGCGGGTGTACGGTATGTACGCGGTGTGTGCTGAAACGCGTGGTGCTCGCCTACGGGTGCGACGCGTCCCGTCCGTTATCCTACTTGTGCCTGTTCCAGTGGGTGTCGTGTCAGTGTTTGATATGCCTTCGACGTATGGGTCGACGCGATCGAGCGGGCGTAACTACGTCGTAAGTACGTTACGCGGTCTACAGAGAATCCGCACGACGTTTGGTATAAGGAAGTAGTTGGCTACGAAACAAAAACTTTTTTATTCAATATAGATTATAAATAACTTTTAACTGTTGACTTCACTCATTTGTATAATTTACCACAGGTTCGAAAAAAATCCTCTGTCCCAGAAAGAACCAGCAAAAAACTTAGTAGGACTTTTTATTTTTTAAAATCACCACTTACAATCATGTATGTTACACAATAAACAACACAAAAGAAATTATAAATAGCTGGCGCTACCAAGCTATTTCTAATTTTTTTATAGGATAGGGTGACAAACGAGCACACAGTCCGCCTGATGGTAAGTGGTTGCTGTGGCCCATAGACATCTACATCTGTCCTCGATTACGAATCGAGATGCAGATGCGTTGTCACCCGTGAGGACTAAGACGGAATACCTCGTTTCCAGTAAAAAGAGTCTCCGGTTCTCTACACTCACCATACGAAACACATCAGCATTAAGCTACCCTTTCACGCTGATATTCTGTGAGAGCATGATCATTCCTCGAATGAGCCAAACCATTCGTTCTACAACTAAACTACTAATATAACTGCAGCATTGGCTCTACCACGTAAACGTTTTCACCTCATTCCCAAGGATTATTATCATCCATAGTTAAAGTTACAGCCTATATACGTCCCACGGCTGGGCCCAAGCATTCTCTCGTTTCTGAGAGGGTTTTAGGGCAAGGAAGTGTCCACCACGGTGCCCTAATGCGTGTTGGCGATCTTCACATGTCTTCGTAATAAGAATTTCATTGGTGCCAGCGTGGATCGAACCCGGGTTTCTCGCGCACTGTGTAATTTATAACGAGCGGTAACCATCTGAGCTCTATCTCCCATAAATTCCTTAATATTATAATAACTCTTTTTATACAAAATTAATTTATTAAGATTTTTGAACTTTGAGTAGGTCAAATATTGTATAATTATCGCCCAAATATTCGATCTAAAATAACCGTTTAAGGAAAGCAGTTCTTAAAAGCTCTGTTAAACGTGGTAATATTGGCCATCTTTTTCATATTCACTCAGAAAAAAGAAAAAGCAATTGTTTGTTTAAAACGATCTACAATCGAAGAAGTTGAGCTTCTACAAAACAAATCCGGTTCCAATTCTGTTGTGAAATGTAATTATATTTCGCCAATTAACTTGCAGACTATATTTAATGACGATCCGATTTACAATTCGTACTCAACTTGTACACAGCTAATTACACTCCCCGCAGTGTTATATAATCGAATATTCAAAGACGGTCATAACAGACGACTATGTCTTTATGACTAAGAAAATTAAGACGTAAAATTTTACTTCCTCTCGTACACTTCTTACGCAGTGTGGAAATTAACCCACCGGTATCTGATTGTGGTTCTCTAGATTCTGAACCTAGTTACATGAGCTCGTTAAGGACGAAAACGGAGGTTTGTCACGAAGATGCTTTGGCCTAATATATGATTGCATGACTGTAGACCGCGGTGAAATAGATTAAATGTAAGATTACTCTTGGTTAGAGAAATTCATTGCTTCCAATCGTATTACTAGCAAAATTAAATATTAAAGTCACTACAAATTGAATGTACCTAATTAATTTTTTCGTTACTAAAAACTCTTTATTTACATACATTCCAAGGTCAATTCAAAGTCATAATATATTAATCTAAATTCGGCTGAAAGCATTTAAAATCAAAGGTAAAAAAATATTTAAAATTAAATAGTTTTTTGTCATGTAGTTTGTTCAAATATATGGAGCTATACAAGGACTCTACTAATACTCGTATGAGGACGATCAAGGTCGCTCAACGAGCTACGGAGAGGGCTATGCTCGGAGTTTCTCTGCGTGATAGACTCAGAAATGAGGATATCAGCAGTAAAACCAGAGCGACCGACATATCCCAACGGATTAGTGAGCTGAAGTGGCAATGGGCCGGCCATATAGCTCGAAGAACCGATAACCGATGGGGAAGAAAGGTTCTCGAGTGGCAGCCTCGTACCGGTATGCGTAGTGTAGGGCGACCCCCCACTAGATAGAGTGACGACCTGGTAAGACATGCAGGAAGTCACTGGATGCAGGTGACTCAGCACCGTGCTTTGTGACATTACTTGGGAGAGGCCTATGTTCAGCAGTGGTCTTGTGAAGGGCTGTATTGATTAAACTATATTGATACGCACTAAATTAATTTTCCAATCATCATAGCTACAGCCCTACACAAGTTCACTGCTAAACACTGTAAGCTAAAGTGGGATTGAAGCTTGAAGAAAAAAAAACTATAGGAAAAAACGATTATCTCGTCGTCAAACATCTCTCGGTAACCTCGTTGGTTAAATTCAAAACCTAGTAAGCGAAGAATAGGATGGTCCCCCATTAGATGGAGGAGTTCGCTTATTTTTAAATATTGCTAGGTAGGTACATAAAGGTACATACACCTTACTACTTTTGTAACAAAACTACACCCTTATCAACATTCACAGTGAGAACAGTTATTGTCAGTCATCAATATATATGTACTACGCACTAGATATGGCATTCCAAACACTCACTATGTTCAACTGAACTGTACTGCAATCCGTACACCTGTTATTGTGGCTTCGATATTCATGAAGTGCGGAGCGGCGCTAATAAAAATTTTATATTAAATTACCACATATGCAAAATAAATGAATATTTAAAAAAATAAACGATTAACAATACAATCTAAATAAACAATTATTTATTATGACAATTTTCGCGCGTTTTAATATCAACGGCGCATGTGCGACTCTACTGTTTCCCGCACATGTACGGCTAGAAAGTAGTGCACATTTTTTGTTTGGAATAGCTTCTCTTGTACGTAATACATATAACTCAATGTTGTCAGTCCTTGAGATACTAATTTATTGTCACTTGCGAATCAAAAAGTAGGTGCGTTTATAAATCTTGTTTCTAATCATAGGAATCACAATTACGAAGCTAACACTCCATTCTTGTTTTCAGATGCGCTGGCGCAGGTACTGATAGATCGAGAGCAACCGCTCCAGGTAAGAGAATAATACTTAATGTAGATTATAACAGATTTGCGGTATACAAACTAGAAATTACTAATGGATCAGATGGAGGATAGTTAATCTGAACACTGGCGGCCAAAGAATAGAATTAAATATGTAGTAATTCAATAATCAACTTTAATTTTCAATCTCTCTTACTTTGCACTATACTTGAAGGATTTTTTGTTGCAAAGAATCAAAAGAATCTACACTTTTATTTTTTTTAATGAATTAGGGCGACGAACGAGCACACAGTCCACCTGATGGTAAGTGGATGCTGTGGCTGATAGACATCTACATCCACTTCGATTAAGAATCAAAATGCAGATGCGTTGCCACCCCTGAGTACTTAGATGTAATGCCCCGTTTCCAGTAAAAGGGTCTCCAGTTCTCTTTACTCATCATATGAAACACAGCAGCATTGAGCTGTTATTTTACGCTGGTATTCTGTGAGAGTGTGGCCCAGCCCCGGTCAAGCCGACCAATTCGTGCTACAACCATACCAGTTGCAGCGTGGCTCTATAAACTATAATTAAACTGTTAATGTATAACATTTATAATATATTATCGAGTGTGCTTTGCTCTGTGTTGGCATAATGATTTGTTTTGTCTAAAATGCCAAAGTTGTTCTGCTTTTAAAATAACATATGAAAAATTCGAAAACCTTATAAAAAGATTTTTTAAAGAGTCTAGATACATTGATTTAGTTTTGGATTTACCTGTATTATGAAACTTTTATTTAAAACTTATTAGTGATAGAATTATATTGATTTTACTTTACTGAATATTTTTAGAGTGAATATCACCGAGGAGATTCCATAATTTTTATAATTTTACACTTATAATTTTACACACTTAAATTAGCTTATTTTTACCGCCAAGCAGCGATGTGTGACTGCTATGTTCATTGGTGTGGAGATATATTTACTGACTGTTTCCGTCTTCTTAATAGACGTTAAGCCTCACTTTCGACCGTAAAAATCGCTGATTCTATATGTAAATAACATTCCTCTTAGAAGATGTAGATGTCTATGGGCCACAGCAACCACTTACCATCAGACTTTCTTTTCACCCTATCCTATAAAAAAATCTTTACCCTGCTTTGTTTGGAGTTCATTGCAGTCTACCATGGGCTACAGTAGTCGGGCTGCAAAATAGGATTTTCATAAATATTTTAAGCAATATACCTTTAGAGTTTGAATATAAATCTCTGATAATTCCTACGTAAAGAGTTCAGTAGCTTTGCAATTCACTTTCACAGTAATTTCTAAAGGTCAAGATATTATATCTTAACCATTGTTGTACTGGCATTTCAGATAGCCTTGCGTAATATTTAACTTGGTTATTATTTTGGCATTTATGAAAGTTTATTGGAAAATGAATTTCAAAATGTAAAGTAGTTATAACATAACGCTAGAGCATTTAAATCACATGTACAAGAATGGTTACTCCGGCAATTTTACTAAATTATGAATTTCTCAATGCATTTCGTACTATAACTGTCTAAAAGTCTATCATTCTACAATTGATGTTCTAGTGGTAAAGCTAAATGGATCTTGTAGATCCAATATATCATTCTAATAATAGGGTATACTTTACTAAAATGAATAACAAAGTTAGTAGTGACTTTTTCTGTAAATAAGCGATGGTAAGCGTAAAAGCGTCGGGTCTTAAACTGGGTTTCTATATTTATGAAAACTCTCCGTATTTGAAACAAAATAGAAGTTCATTTATTTATGAAACATTTTAAGATTTTTTATTTCATTTTAAGTCATACTAAGTTGCTGAATAAATAGTTTGTAATGTAAACTGATATTACATGGATGTCGTAAAAAAACGGATCGTTACGAAGAACCAATAGCAGCGTAAGGTAGCAGCTAAACATTGCTGTCTTTCGTATGGTGAGTGTAGAGAACCGGAGACCCTTTGTAATGGAAACGAGGTATTCCATTTAATACTAATTTTTACGGAATTTATCGCGTATATTTAACTTTTAATTCTTAATCTAGGATAAATGTAGATGTCTATGGGCCACAGCATACACTTACCATGACCCTTGGGTCATGGGAAAGTTTACCAAAGGTGGACCTACATGCTGTGGCCCTGTGTGGCTGTGTTGGTGGTTGGTCCCCTTATTCTATAAACAAACGAAAGGTTTCTTGAATATAGGCATGGGGCACTAGTGATCCGATCAATATGTTTTTTATAGGATAAGAGTGACAAACGAGACGCACCCAGTCCACCTGATGGTAAATGGTTGCTATGGTGAATAGACATTTACATTTACTTTTGATTAGGAATCAAAACGCAGATGAGTTGTCACCCGCGAGGACTACTCGTATGATGGAATGCCTCGTTTCCAGTAAAATGGATCTCCGGTTCCCTACACTCACCATACGAAACAGAGCAATATTGAGCTATGTCACGCTGTATTCCGTGAGAGCGTGGTTCTTCCCTGATCAAGCCGACTATTTGTGCTACAACTGTACTACTAATAAGATTATTATAACAATCATGATTTTAAAATTAGAGAATAACGCATCCACTAACTCATACGATTAACTCATTAGATAATGATACTTTTAGGAATATCCTATAAAAATATCTAAATTAATTTCATCAAACAGTGCCTGACAGCGAAGTGGTCAACCATTGGGGTATGGTGCTGCAGACGAAGTTTTTATAAAAAAAATAACTATTTCTCTACCCTAGGATTTTCTCTTGTATCATGAAGACAGTTTATATACACAAGGACAAACTTCAGATCAGATTCAGATCTGGAAAAATTATTTGCGGGTCATACAATATATATATATATATATATATATATATATATATATATATATATATATATATATATATATATATACCTAGTCAGGTCATAAGAATTGTCACACAGTAAAAACTTTTATTTTAGAATGCTGGCCACAAAAAAGTTTATTTAATTCGAATTTCGAATTGTTCATGAAAATAAAACTGTATACTTTTTAGAATTTTACTCATTTGACATTTTAAATATGGAGTGGGCGCTTAAAGAAGACCGTGTTGCAGTTATTGCGTTGCATCGTGCGGTTACGCGCCAATTAAAATTTTTGACATGCTGAAAAATTTGAATATAACCAAAAGATTCCTTTATCGTACCATCAAACGATACAATGAAGACTCTAGTGTAGATGACAGGTCAAGAAGTGGTCGCTCGGTCTGTTAGGACTCCAGCAGTGATAAAAGCTGTGAAGACGCGAATTCAAAGAAATCCCAAACGTAAGCAGAAACTGTTGGCCCTTCAGATGGGGTTAAGCAGAACCACGGTGAAAAGGGTGTTAAATGAAGACTTAGGGCTTCAGGCATATCGAAGAAAAAGAGGACATCGTTTGAATGCTCGTCTAATGGACCTGAGACTGAAGAGATGCCGCGCTTTGTTGAAGCGGTACGCGGGAAAAAAATATCGGGAAATTCTTTTGTCGGATGAAAAATTTTTTACCGTAGAAGAGAGCTACAACAAACAAAATGATAAGGTGTACGCACACAGTAGTGAAGAAGCGAGCAACCGTATTCCGCGTGTCCAACGAGGTCATTTTCCATCCTCGCTCATGGTATGGTTGGGAGTTTCTTATTGGGGCTTAACAGATGTACATTTTTGTGAGAAAGGTGTAATAACGAATGCAGTTGTGTATCAAAATACAGTACTGACGAACCTTGTGGAACCTGTTTGTCATACCATGTTCAATAACAGGCACTGGGTACTCCAACAAGATTCGGCGCCAGCTCATAGAGCGAAGAGCACACAAGACTGACTGGCGGTGCGTGAAATTGACTTCATCCGGCACGAAGACTGGCCATCCTCCAGTCCAGATTTGAATCCGTTAGATTACAAGATATGGCAACACTTGGATTAAAAGGCGTGCTCAAAGCCTCATCCCAATTTGGAGTCACTCAAGATATCCTTGATTAAGGCAGCCGCTGATATTGACATGGACCTCGTTCGTGCTGCGATAGACGACTGGCCGCGCAGATTGAAGGCCTGTATTCAAAATCACGGAGGTCATTTTGAATAAACTACAGTGTCATAAGAATCTATGTTTTGTTAAGTTCATTTTGGTATATAAATGGTTACATAATGAATAAACTTGTTTCAATTATTTTATATTAAACAAATTTATCCTTACTTGTATATATATATATATATATATATATATATATATATATATATATATATATACCCCCGTACAACACCAGTCTCCCGTAACCATGGGTGCTGGAAAGCACCCGAAACGTCGGGTATTAAAAATAAAATAAATAAAACGCGATAAAATCCGTAAAAGCAGTTTTAATCAAGGTTTTGGTAGTGCTTAAGTTAACCAGTATACAAGGTATACAATTAAATATTCAAACATTAAAAAAAATTGCGATAGCCAACGATAAGACGAACACCGAACCGTATCTAGCATCTCTTAATTATTAAGCATTAAATCTGTCACTTCCGCCTTCTGGAAGCATTATAAAGCTTTCCCTTTGTACTATGCGTTTAGACGTTATCTCTCTAGTGCATCATATAACTAATAAAACCTATTTTATGTTCTATACTTAGATTGAGGAGGTAATACGGCATTTAAGGAGACCGTTTTGTTGGTAGACAGTAAATGCTAAGTTTATTACGCGATATTTCATTGCGTGTTCACAATATGTTCTCTTTTAAAAATTGAAGTAGATATATCAGACATATTGTATTAAGGGAAATATATTATACTAGCTGTTACCCGCGGCTTCGCCCGTATGGTCACTGGGAAATGAACTATCCATTGCTTTTTGAATTGAAAGAAAACTGAGTTTTATAGATTTGTCAGAGATGAAGCCATTAAAAGGAAACTGACCAAAATTGATTCGTCAGTCTATTTAAATGTTTTGAAACGCAGCGTATAGGAAAGCATAAAAATAGCCTGTTTATTCCGAATGGAAATGGGATATTTTTTTAATTAAAGGAAACTGAGCATAATTATTCATCAGGGATGCAGACTTTTGAAAAGAAACTGAGCTAAATTGATTCGTCAGAGATGCAGTTTTCTGAATTGAAAGGAAACTGAGCCAAATAAAAGATCCGTCAGAGATGCAGCCTTTTGAGTTGAAAGGAAACAGCTTAATAGGTCCGTCAGAGGTGCAGAATTTGAAAGTGAAAAGAAACTGAGCTAAATAGGAAATTTTAAATCAGGGAAGATCTGTGGGAATTCTGATTAACTGATTGTGGGAATTTTGGAAAAAAAAACTAACTGAACACTATTTTAAGACGCTACTGTACACAATGTTATGTGTTTTTCCATTCGGGGAAAGAATGTGGAGATTCTGGGCATTTGACACACGCGAACATGCTACATACAGCTGACCATGAGAGAAGCACGGTTTTTCTAAGTTGACCCCCGCTACCTGTAACGTTTACCCTTGCGCTTTATTAATTGTCATTGCAAAACTGAGCTTAATAGGAAACTGCAACCTTTTGAATTTAAAAGGAAGATCTGTGGGAATTATAGGGATCCGTGGTATAATAATATTTTCACCTTTTCATACGCCTGTCAAAGTTGTAACACCGATTATGTTCCGTCCAAGATGTGTCACACGCAGCCTTGTCCCGTTACATAACCGAGGAGCATCTAAATTTCGCATTAGCATGACTGGGACGCCTAATTTTAACTGAAGCTTGTGTGAGGGCACACCTGACAACTCTAGAGAATTTAGAAACTCTACGGGATATGAAGTGCTCCGTTCTGAGTCCATAACTGTGTCTACTGACAAATACTCTGTTATTTCTCCTGCTACTTCGCTTAATATATCTGAATTTATTTGTTAACCTCTCATTTATGGTGCAAGAATCGCTTTCACATAACCATATGTCTTCATGCATGTTGTTCGTTAAATCTGAATAAACTCTCGCAATTAATTCGGAATGACTCTGTACTAAATTACAAAAATCTCTCGTCAATTTAACGCAGCCCTCAGCATCCGTTTCCAACCGCCCATCGCCAATTTTTAATAGTGTGTCAGAATAGTTTCCAGCATTGATATCATTATACAAATGTACTCTCATATTCGTAGTTAAACTGAATTTTGTCACCTTGATCCATAAAATAGACGACTTGAGGCTTGCTTTAATTTCATCTGCAGGTGTGCCCTTTTGAATGACAGGTAAAATTTGGCGAAAGTCACCAGCCAGTAAAACCACCATTCCCCCCATTATATCGGTATTGCTGCGCAAATCCTGGAGCGTTCGATTTAGTGCTTCTACAGCTTTTTTATGCGACTTACTTTCATCCCACACTAAAAGTTTGCATTGTGGTAGCATTATACCTCGTGCACTATTTTTGCTAAATTTGCAGATCGGCGATTCTTCCTGTGCTAGATTTAGAGGGAGTTTTAAAACAGAATGTGCAGTGCGGCCCCCGCTTAGCAGCGTGGCGGCTATACCGGAAGAAGCTACGGCCACATAAATTTTTTTATCTTTCCGTACTTGCGTTAATAATAAATTTAACAAAAATGTCTTCAGAGTTCCTCCAGGAGCATCTAAAAAGAAAAGTGCACCATTTCCAGATTTAATTTGTCCTAATACCTTGTCAAAAACTCGTTTTTGTTCGGGAAGCAAGCGGGGTATAAATTCGGCTACTTGCTGCTGCAAAGCTGGTATATCGTAGTTTGTTTCACGTATAATTTCATCACTTAGTTCATTTTCGGTTGTTCGCTGAGGGCTTATCATTCCAAAGTCGCTTAATTTTTTGCCTACCATTGCCATTACTTTATCTTCGATTTTTCCAAGTGCTTCATTATAAATGTGTTCATTGTATGTCATGTTCGCGTGTGTCTGCTGTAACCTTCGCAAAATATCTTCCGCCATATACTCTTTATATTTGTCCCACAATTCATGTGCATTAGATAGCCCGAAAGATGATATGAGAGTTGCATAAAGATCCCTAATCCTGGCTGGTGACTGGCACTGCACAGTTTCCTCCATGGTTTCATCCCAGTGATTATCGTTTTTCTAAAAGATGCAGAGCTTCACATGCTTCTCTATAAGTTGCGCGTTCCTGACCGTTGACAGTTTTAAGGTCTTTATATCCTGTAGGACCCCGAACATGGTGCAGCAGCAATCATAAACAGAAACATTCAAAATTAGTTACATGGACGGTATACACACGACCAAAGGGCATCTGATGATTTTACACCGGGCCAATTTGCAACAGGCGTACCTTGAATACGGCGTTTCCACTCCTTCCTAGATGTGTTCCAAGTATAATAGCGGGAGACTTCAGAATATAACAACGTTTTTGCAAAGGGGTCGGTTTGACAAAGTTGAAAGAAGGCTGTTAGTGTAGTTTTTGGCGGTGATGCAATTCTTTCTTGGAAATTTCTTTCGGTGAAATATACACGCTCTCCATTTTCTAAGTGCACAGCAAGGTGAGTAACTGCTGGGTGCCCTTCGTGTAAAGGGAAGCCAATGAGACGCCACGCTGCCTCGTTACTGCTGACATAACGCCCTGCTTGAAAGGTCTGTACTTCATTAACGGGATTTGCCTCATCCTCACTCCTAAGATTAAATATTGCTTGGTCGCTTCCTTTATTTATGTACTTACAGATATACTTGATTGCGCGGACAGAGCTACATGCTTCTACATTAATGTGGACATTAAACATTTTACATAGAATAGGCGAAAACGGGACAATCCAGCTGTTATCTAAGGTTTCGAACGCTCCAGAACGAGATTTGATTGTAACTTTCCTGCCACCAACTTCGGGAGCTCTGCGTCTGCATAAAGGGTAGCCATTGTCATTGTGCACTGTTTCTTTTAATAGCTCTTTAGGAATTTTTTTTGTACATTTTCCTTCTTTCATACATGGCGATATTGAATTTCATGCTCCACATGGACCGTGAATCATATTTCGGGCGATGGTATCATACAATTCT
This sequence comes from Parnassius apollo, assembly GCA_907164705.1. Taxonomy (NCBI): domain Eukaryota; kingdom Metazoa; phylum Arthropoda; class Insecta; order Lepidoptera; family Papilionidae; genus Parnassius; species Parnassius apollo. Next base: position 4,734,968 of record CAJQZP010001507.1, read on the forward strand.
TTATCTTGCTAAGGATCCGGAATCTCGGCGCTTATTATGTCGTCTATTTGGCTGGGCCGCAACTTCTCTTTTAGTTTAGTTAGTTAATAAGAACTCTAAAAAAATATTTTTCTTATAATTTTGCACAATTTTTCTTATTGTAATACCGATTCATTCATAACCACATATAAGAACTGTATTCATTTCCGTTCAATAAATATTACTAAGGCTTATTAATAAGGCTTACTAAGAACTGTTTCTACCACAGTTAAGTAATAGTTAAGGGTGAAAGCGTGACAGGTGGTGATAGTATTTCTGATCCATACTTATAATCACGCCTGTAACCCTTGCGGGGTAGGCAGAGCATCAACGGATTACTTAATATCGTCTGCGAGGTTATCGCCTATTCTGTGAATTACAATGCACCAAAATGTTTGAAGAAAATCAGCTGGTGAATTTTACGTTTTTTATCGCTCTCTTCCCGGTCCTGCGTGGAAATATACAGATCCATATATTTTTTATCTTAATTTTGGTAAAAAGACATAATAAACCAGATATTCTATTATCTGATATATACAGGAATATTAATTGAGATTCGCGGGTGGGTAATAAATAAGTGCATACGTGTTCGTCTTACTTTAATTACTAATCAATTAATAATCTATTTACTTACATTTAATTTAGGGACGTTATCACGTATTAAAACACGTAAATTATTTTAAAGTAAATTTTTTTCCATTGCACCACACTGCTGGAGCACATTTTGTTTCTATAATCACTTTGTGAATTTTGTTCATCACTATGGCCACAATTGCTGACATTGCCAAAAATCAGAGGTCCCTGGAAGCGTTAATCACTCGTAAGATGGAAGAGTTTGAGAAGCAGCTCGGTTCCAGTTCTTCCAAAACTGTTGCCGTTGAGAAGGTTGGTCAGGATTTTACTTCTTTTCGGGACTTTGTTCAAGACATGTTCAACCTGCTTCGCCAACAAATAGCAGAGATTAGTCGGTCAGTTGACTCCATTGAGACAAGACACCGCAGAAAATATCTTTTGTTAAGCGGTGTTCCGGAAAAAGCTGATGAAGATGTGACTAATGTTGTTGTAAACATTCTTCAGAAACACCTGAGCATGACGAATCTCTCATCATCGTCAATCCGGATGGCTCATAGACTCGGTATCGCAAAGACGGGTCACAAACGACCGATACTTTTTCGCTTTGCTGATTTCTCGATGCGTTTTGCTGCCTGACACAAGAAGACTATGCTGAAGGGATCATCGTTTACGTTATCCGAGTTTCTCACAAAATATCAGCAGAATTTATTCATGCAAGCTAGAAAACAATTTGGGATAAAAAAGGTTTGGTCTTCAAATGGCTTCATCAGCGTCAGGTTGCCCGATTGTTCCCGCCAGTGTATTCAATGCAATGAGGATCTCAACCGGCTGGTACGTGAATACAGCAAGTCAAGATGTGATCAGGGACCTCAACCGGTGATGGAAGAAACCAGGGTTTCGACGGAGCCTGGAAACACGCGCAGCGAAGTACCACGAACTAGGCGTACGGTAAAGAAACACTAATACCAAATATTTGTTTCGATAATTTGTTTGATCATTATACATAGAAGGTCATATGGTTACTGGTTGTTCAACACAAATAGCGCAGGCCACTTTTTCTGTACTGTGAATGCATTGCATTGTTCTCATTTGCTGGCCCCTCAGAGTTGGTAAACAACTTTTAGTTTAAGTAATTATCAACAATATGTGTGTATATCTAAGTTTACGTTAAGCATAATGGAATATTTTTATTGATGGTGTTTCATTATTTTATATTTTTGTTTTATAACATAGGTGCATAAGAACAACTTTTGTTGCATTTTATATTTAACTTTTCCTGATAGTTTTATGACCAAAGTGATTTGATTTTTTTAATTCTTTTTATTTTTGATTCGATCTCATTTTTTTAATTCTTTTTTTATTATTAATCTCGTTTTGTAAACAGTCTACCAGCAGGTGTGGTAGCAATCTAAATCATTATCTAAATTACAATACAGCGTATATTAAACATAAAATATTAAAGATATTTATTTTTATTTACTTAAATAAGTTATATACTTATTTCTATAAGTAATTTATATGTTAATTTATTTTCATATAATATAACATACTGATTTTTAGTGACATGGCAGTTTCCGATAACGATTCATTCACCTCTGCTAATTCTTTACTTTACTTTACTTATCTTCACGCACAATCCCTAACGGGGTAGCCAGAGAGAACAGATCGCCAAGTGTCACGATCCTTACATACCTCTTTCGCTTCTTTCAGGTTCATTAACTTCTTCATACATGCACGTCTAGGTATCCGAGTACTCTTGACCTTCCCCTCTTCGAGCAATTTGCTCACATGGTCTTCGAAAGTTAGTCTCGGTCTACCTCGACACCTTTTAATATTTACTTTCGCTCTATATATTTTCTTCACCATTCGGTCTTCACTCATTCGCTCAACGTGCCCAAACCATTGGAGTACGCCCCTATCAATTTTTGTGATAAGGTCATCTTTCAATCCTGCCATATTGCGAATCTCTTCGTTTCGCTTTCGATCGGCTATGGTAACGCCACACATTTTACGAAGAGATCGCATCACCACTGCATTCAACTTACTTTTATGCTTCTTCTGGCATACCCAGGTTTCGCTGCCATATAACAAATTCGGTACCAACACTGCGTTATGTATTGCAAGGCGTGCACTCTTCACCACGCCTTGCCTTTTGACTAATGCATTCAGGGCACCATTAACTTTGTTTCCGGCAGCAACACACCTATCCACATCTAAATCACATCTTCCATCCCGGCTGAAAGTACTCCCCAAGTATACAATTTCATTTGCCTGTTCTAGACATTCCTGATTTACTCATATTTCACATTTGCTAATTCTGATTCCTTTTATTCATTTTCTGACTCTGAATTTGAACTACCTACACTTCGTTCTCTCCTAACCCAAAAGTTCGATAATTATAATAAAAATTTCAACGTTTGTCACATTAATGCCCAGAGTATTCCGCAGCATTACAATGACCTTTTATAAATTTTAATAATCAAAGTATCCACGCGGTACTTATCTCGGAAACCTGGTTAAACCCAACTTTGCCTTCTATTTCTTACGGATTACTAGGCTTTATTTTACTTCGTAACGATCGCATTTATAAAAGAGGAGGTGGTGTAGCAGTATACCTGCGAAGTGGTATTCCTTACAAAATTTTATCAGCCTCAACTTCACAATGTACTGGATCACTTGAATATTTTTTTAGAGATTGTTGATTTTCGTACTGGAATGGAGAACTCAAAATTGACTGTGTTGGTCCTAATAGATTTCTCTAACGCTTTTAACGCTGTCGATCATGATATTCTCCTAGCTGTACTTTGTCACCTGGGTTTCTCTTTGTCAGCACGGGACTGGTTCTCCTCGTATCTTCGGGGTCGTCAGCAGGCTATTCGAGTGGGTCAGATCGTCTCTGATTGGTGCTCGTTGTCTGCTGGCGTTCCTCAAGGCGGAATTCTCTCTCCTCTTCTTTTCTCAGTCTTTATAAATCTCATTACATCCCACATTCGTTGTTGGTAACATCTGTATGCTGATGACTTACAAATTTATGCTCAAACTGAGGTGGCAGGTATTGATGATGTGATTAAGAAGCTTAACTGCGACCTTAACAGTATTTATTATTGGTCGGACAGATTTGGTATTAGGGTTAATCCATCAAAGTGTTAGGCTATTGTGGTTGGTAGTTCTCGTAGATTGCCTAAAATTGATATGAAGGTGCTACCTCCTATAATTTTTAATAATGTTACTGTTCCTTACTCGATAACTGTTAAAGATCTTGGCTTAGTTATTGACAACACCTTCACTTGGCGACCGCATATATATGAAGTGAGCAAAAATATCACTCACACTCTGCGTTATCTGTATCGTCTCAAGAATTTTTTACCGATAGGGACTAAGGTGATGCTAATACAGACTCTAGTGTTGCCTATTTTAGATTATGCAGATGTTTGCTATGCTGATGCCTCTCAAGAACTTCTAAACAAACTGGATCGACTTCTTAATAATTGTATACGCTTCATTTTCGGTTTACGTAAATACGACCACGTCTCCTCTTATCGTTCAGCTTAAATGGCTACCTCTCCCGTTTCAGAATACTGTGCACATTATTTTCAGTTTTACACGATCCGTTTGTCCCTGAATATCTGAAATGTAAATTTCAGTATCAGGGTGATTCTCATAATCGTTGTCTCTGTTCTGCGGAAAAGTCTAATCTCCTTGTCCCCCTCTGTCACACTAGCTTCTTGTATAAATCTTTTACATCTCACGCGGTAAGATTGTGGAACGAGCTACCGAGCAGTGTACGTGGAGCCACGAGCAAGGCATCGTTCAAACTCTTGCTATGGAATCATTTTCTGGCGTTGCAGGAGTAGTATTTCGATTAACATTTTTTATATTCTTAAATTCTAACTGTTCCCTTTTCCTGTTTTTATTTCAAATATTTCATAGGTGTTTGAATCAGAAACACCTATATTTAATTATGTATGTACTTATATACATAGCATATTAGGGCAGCATTAAACATATATATGTATATATTTATATATCTTGTATGTATATCCATATAATAATATATATGTATAATTATGTTTATAACATGTAATGCAATATGTAATATGTATGTCTACTTAAAGATGTTTTAACTCAGTTGCACTTTGCACCCACAATATCTTCTCTGCTTAACCTGGAGGTAGACTGGTAGAGAATGCCTTGTTGCATTAAGTCCGCCTTTTTGTACTCGGTGTGCAAATAAAGCATAAATAAATAATAAATAAATATTCTGACCTTCTGTGTTCGTCCATCGTACCGTCGTCCGTCTTGTAGAATCACGGTGGCGCCACCTAGCTGAATTTAATTTTGCAACATATTCAATTTTCCCACGGGAATTATATGTTTCTCCGCTAAAAAAGTAGCCTATGTCACTCTACAGCCACCGAACAATCCCCAATAAAAAATCATGCCATGCCGACGCTCTGTTGCGACGTGAAAGAAGGACAAACAAAGAAACAAACAAACCCACTTTCGCATTTATAATATTAGTATGGAAGTATGGATTCCCCATTACTATTGCATAATTTTTCTTAATACTTGACGTCTAAGCTAGCAACCCGCCATTACAGAGTTAACTTGGCTGAGGTGCTGCGTGCCACAACTTCTAACCCAGTTCGGGTTAATAAATATACATATTATGTAAAACGCCCTCTCAGTGCAGGACGGGTAAATTTTTAAATTGGCATTATTATTGTGTTTATTGATGCAGAGGTTAAGTATTTTGGAGATAGCAGTATGGAATACAGTGGTGTTAGGTTTATTGGTTGCAATGATAGTGTATTAAATGAAGGAGGGAGGCAAATTCATAAAATTAGGTAAGAAACACCTTATACTCGTATTACTCATCCTCTCCATCTCTCCATTGTACGTGGTAGAGCCATGCTGCAGTTATATTAGAAGTATAGTTGTAACACGAATGGGTCGGCTCTACCGGGGAAGGACCACGCTCTCACCGAATACCAGCGTAAAATAGTAGCTTAATGCCGCTATGTTCCGTATGGTGAGTGTTTAGAGACGGAGACCGTCTTTACTGAAAACGATGCATTCCATCTTAGTCCTCATGGGTGACAGCGCATCTGCATCTCGATTCGTAATCGAGGACAGATGTAGATGTCTATGGGCCACAGCAACCACTTACCATCAGGTAGACTGTGTGCTTGTTTGTCACCCTATCCTATAAAAAAATCCTTGTATTACGTCATATATTGACGACATATATGTCATTTCCTTTTTACTTTGTTTGTTTCTTCTTTCTTATACGATTTCTAGTAATTATACAATAAAATTATAATAATAAGTAAAAGCCCTCTTCCACGGACTCAAAAGAATAAAATAATTTCCGCAAAATAGCTTCAGTAGTGGTACTAAGACAAATTTTATTGTGTATGTAATGTTTTAAAGTGTATGGTGCTTAGTGTATGTAAGTATTAAAGCACTGAAGTCGAGTAACATAAATACATACAACGGAGGCAGACAACACATAACCATCAGTTGAGCCATATGCTTGTTATCCCCCTCTTCTATAAAAAAAGAACATAACATAGAACACACACTCGAATTGAGATCTTTCTCCTTTTCTGAAATCGAATAATGAATAGGTAAAGGTTCACATTTTGACTGCGGGTGCTATCGGGCGATCCGCTTGACCAGTTTAGCAAGTAAAGTTTACTCGAAGGTTTTGACACGTAGGATGCAAGAGAAATCGGAAAGATTCTTATGGGAGGCACAATGCGGATTTAGACCTGGAAGAGGATGCACGAATCAAACGTTTTTTCTCCGCATGATCACGGAAAATCTTCTGAGTGTTAACCAGAGGATTTTCTGTGCTTTTGTGGATCTGGAGAAAGCATTTGATAAGGTTATAAGGAAGAAAATGTGGGAACTGTTGCCGGGATATGGTGTGGATGGTCGATTGTTAAGGGCTGTGCAGTCACTTTACTATGACTGTAAAGCCTGTGTGCGGGTAGGGCATGACCTGTCACCCATGTTTAGCATCCAAGCGGGCGTAAAACAGGGTTGTGTCATGTCTTCCTGGCTTTTCATACTGTATCTCGACAGCTGTTTACAGAAGCTGAAAAATAGCTGTTTGCGTGTGAAATTGGGTGACATTAAAGTAAATTGTCTGCTGTATGCTGATGATGCAGTGCTTATTGCACCATCAGAAGCAGAACTGCAGACATTAGTCACGTGTATGAAAGAGGAATGTGAAATTAAAGGTCTCCGTTTGAATGCTAATAAAACTAAGGTTCTGGTATTTGAAAAGGACGAAGAGAGAATGAAATGTGAAATATGGGTAAATCAGGAATGTCTAGAACAGGTAAATGAAATTGTATACTTGGGGAGTGCTTTCAGCCGGGATGGAAGATGTGATTTAGATATGGATAGGCGTGTCGCTGCCGGAAACAAAGTCAATGGTGCCCTGAATGCATTAGTGAAAAGACAAGGCGTGGTGAAGAGTGCACGCCTTGCAATACATAACGCAGTGTTGGTACCGACTTTGTTATATGGCAGCGAAACCTGGGTATGCCAGAAGAAGCATAAAAGCAAGTTGAATGCAGTGGAGATGCGATCTCTTCGTAAAATGTGTGGCGTTACCATAGCCTATCGAAAGCGAAACGAAGAGATTCGCAATATGGCAGGATTGAAAGATGACCTTATCACAAAAATTGATAGGGGCGTACTCCAATGGTTTGGGCACGTTGAGTCAATGAGTGAAGACCGAATGGTGAAGAAAATATATAGAGCGAAAGTAAATATTAAAAGGTGTCGAGGTAGATCGAGACTAACTTTCGAAGACCAGGTGAGCAAATTGCTCGAAGAGGGGAAGGTCAAGAGTACTCGGATACCTAGACGTGCATGTATGAAGAAGTTAATGAACCTGAAAGAAGCGAAAGAGGTATGTAAAGATCGTGACACTTGGCGATCTGTTCTCTCTGGCTATTCCGTTAGGGATTGTGCGTGAAGATAAGTAAGTAAGTAAGTAAGAATAATGAATAATTTATTTTGATAAGTTTTCCATGTAAATGATGTAATCATAAGATGAGATGCACTACTTTGGCTTATGATAAAACTAGTTAGCACTAATTCATTATTTCCTAACGAAGTTTTTTAACTGAGAATGTTATTTCATCGATTTCTAAGGAATGGCTGAACCGATTTTAATGATTCTTCATTTACTGAAATGGAACTTCAACATTTTGTTGCTGATGAGGTACTTTATGGAACTTTTTATTCCTTCCTCTGTAGTGCCCATTGGAGGCAAATCTCAGCCATGGTTTGGTCGCTCCTGTAAAATAGCATCATGCTATAAGCAGGAGTGCTACCAAGCCTGGGCTGATGCATCAGCGTCCCGGGATGTAAACACCAGCGCTCTAAAAAAGAAGTACAATTCCGCCTCTAGGTCCTTCAAAAGAGTCATTGCCAAGGCAAAGTCAGAGCACAAAGGCAGAATTGGCGAGAAACTAGTACGCCTTCCTTCTGGAACCCGTGAATTCTGGGCTCTCGCCAAGGCTGTCCAGGGGAATTTCTGTCAGCCATCTCTTCCATCTCTGCACAGGGAGGACGACTCACTGGCCCATACCGCAAAGGAGAAAGCCGATCTTCTAGGCTCTTTCTTTGCGTCTAACTCGACTCTCGATGACGGGGGGAAGTACGCCACCGACCATCCTGCGGTGTAAGTGCTCCATGCCGGAAGTGTACTTCACACAGCGCTCGGTTCGCAAAGCACTCCTCTCCCTGAACATCCACAAATCGAGTGGGCCTGACGGAATCCCCCCAATTGTGCTGAGGACGTGTGCTCCAGATTTGGCACCGGTTTTAACGCGTCTTTTCCGGTACTCCTACTCCCTAGGCGTAGTCCCAAAATCATGGAAGACGGCTTACGTCTAAAAAAGGCGATCGCTTTGAGCCGTCCAACTATCGGCCAATCGCTATCACCTCCTTGTTCTCCAAAACAATGGAGTCCATTGTAAACTGCCAGCTCATGAGGTACCTTGAAGATCACCAGCTGATTAGTGACCGCCAATACGGTTTTCGCCGTGGTAGGTCAGCTGGTGATCTTCTGGTCTACCTAACTCACAGATGGGCGGAGGCAGTAGAGTTCAAGGGGGAGGCATTGGCCGTTAGTTTGGACATTGCGAAGGCCTTCGATCGGGTTTGGCACAAAGCACTTCTTTCGAAGCTCCCTTCCTATGGGCTTCCCGAGAAATTGTGTGATTGGATCACCAGCTTTCTTGCAGATACAGTCGTAAAGTACTCGGACCGACCATAGATAATACTAATGAAATACCGCATCGCACAACAGGCGAAACCTGGACATCAAGGTCGTTATAGACGGTGCAAGCTCCGATTGCAAGCCTATTAATGCTATCGCCAACGCTGTTTCTTCTGCATATCAATGATATGTTGCATACCCGTAACATTCATTGCTATGCAGATGACAGCACTGGTGATGCTCTTTACACCGGCCGAGCCAATATTTCTCGGGAAAACGTCTCCGAGTGCCGGGACAAACTTGTGTCTGAAGTCGAGTCTTTGCTGAACAGAGTCTCGGATTGGGGACGACGAAATCTAGTCCAGTTTAACCCCCAGAAGACACAAGTTAGCGCGTTAACCGCTAAAAAGAACCACTTTGTCGTATCCCCTCAGTTTCAAGGCACTCCCCTTGTTGCCTCAGCCAGTATCGGAATCCTCGGCGTCGACATATCGAGTGACGTGCAGTTTCGTGGTCACTTGGAAGGGAAGGCCAAATTGGCCTCTAAAAAGCTTGGCGTGCTCAGCAGAGCGGGACAGTATTTCATGCCGGCACACCGCCTGCTACTTTACAAGGCCCAGGTTCGGCCGCACATGGAATACTGTTCCCATCTCTGGGCTGGGGCTCCCCAGTACCAGCTCCTTCCACTTAACCGCATCCAGCGCAGAGCGGCTCGAATCGTCGACGACCGAGTGCTTTCCAATCGGCTCGATTCACTGGCGCTGCGAAGAGATGTTGCATCTCTTTGCGTATTTTATCGCATCTATCACGGGGAGTGCTCTGAGGAATTATTCGGATTAATCCCAGCCGCCAAATTTCGTGAACGCACTACACGGCAAACGCCCCGATACCATCCACACCATCTGGATGCTTGGCGGTCCGCCACTGTACGTTTCACAAGAAGTTTTCTTCCACGTACAACCTCTCTGTGGAATAGTTTACCACCGGCGATTTTTCCAGACCGATACGACCTGGGGACCTTCAAGAAAAGAGCTTACTCCTTTCTAAAGGGCCGGCAATGCACCCGCAATTCTCCTGGTGTTGCGGTTAATCATGGGCGGCGGTAGTCACTTAACATCAGGTGAGCCGCATGCTCGTTTTCCCCTTCTTCTATATAAAAAAACTTAAACTATAGCTTCTGGGATGACCCTGTATAAATTTTAATCAAAAATTTTACCTTTGAGGATGAAAAAATAACTAATTTACTCCATCAATCCGTTACAGGCTAGCAAAATTCCAATGCCAAACATAGTTATTCGTGCTGAGCTGTAAGACAAATGCAGATTTTTATCTTTTCCAGTTGTTATGAGGAAGATGATGTTACTGAGCTCATCTTTTACTTTCCTTGTTTCTGTTTCGACGCCCCTACGATACTAAGGGGATGATACGGTTTAGTTGATTTTTTTGAAGCCTATCAGTTACTTAGTTAGAAGAAAGTTTTGTTTTATACTTAGCAAATTTTAGTATATGGTAGCAATTGAATTTTTTTCTCTATTTTGCTATGATAGTCGTTGGAATGTAACTTGAACAGTCCTCGCTTTTTGTTTTCACCGTAGCTGCCTCTAATATTAATGTGGCATTTAAATGACTCTTACATTAATATAGACATTACATTATATTATAATATTGCATTAATTATGTGTCTTAATTTTATGTTAATAAAGGAATATTTTGGCTTTCAGGAAAGGACTGTCAGTATTTTATATCCAACACTGCCGGCTTTGCTCTTGCAAATTACACTAATACTATTCACTCAATTAAAAATATTAATATATCATCTATTAATTAGTACCTACTTAATAATTTATTAGTTAGGCCAGTGCATGAACATAATTTACTCATTTGTTGACGCCTGTTCCCTTGCGGCACTATAAGCCGCTATAGTTTCTTTGCCAATTACCGCATACAAAGTACCGCATATAATACCCGCAGACGGAACGTTTACCCTGCTCTACGTGCGAATACTAACACAGGCATGTGCTGAAAAAAGTTGCACCTCTGTGAAGTCAAACTTGTCCGGTGGCTTTTTTATTTTTTATCGATTATTTAAATTTATAATTTTAATGTGCAAAAACAAGGCATACAAGTTGTAAACAAGAAGGTGCAACAGTTTAGAACTTCGATGAAAATGATTATTATTATTATTACAATTATCGTAATGTTCATCATCATCATTATTGAAACACGTGTAAATTAAAATAAACGAGCACGCCGCTATATAATCAGAAAGTTATTAATTAACGTGGATTCACTTCAAGCAATAATTTATTTGATGTCTCGCTATACAGTAAACAACAGATTTGTGTCAGAAATTAGTGTTGCAGTCTGTTTATCAAATGAGAGTTGCGATTAAAAGTAACAATTCACAGTCGGTATTTCGTTTAAAAACGTGAAATATAAAAATATAAGTGAAGACGAATTTAAGGAACCGCATTGCGTGCACGTCCAATAAATTGTCTATTAATTGGATTAATACAAGTTTAGTAGATAGTAGAAATATGACATAAATAACGGCCACAGCTAGAAAAAGATGGTAATTAAAAATAGATATAAGAAAGATGTGCCGCCGTAGGTGAAGAAAAAATTAGTCGGGTAATGATGAAGAAGAAAACAGCTGCATATACTATGTTGCAGTAACTAGAACTATTTCTAGCCGCAATGCGTTAATTGATATTGTTTTTTTTTAGATTTCTCATGCACAACCGGTGATAATTTCGCGGTTTTAACATTTTGTCTTAGGTAAGTGACGAAAAGCGACAAGCAGTGTGCTACGTGTCGATCAGTTTGAGACAATATGATGCATATTACAGGATGCACTGTCGCAAACTGCTAACTGAAGGTACTTTGGGTTAACTTTGAGATCAGGACGTCAATCACCTCAGTCCCCTAACATGTGATATGTGTCGCAAACTCACGAAACGTCGAAACTAAAATAGTTTTATTCATTACAAATATTATTTGATATTATCGCACCGCATCATTTTTTTTAAATTGCTCGTGTTAGGAGTGGTTTACGACAGTTGTCGAATGTCGGATTCGAACCCACGACCTTTTGAGTTCACGTTCCGCACCCTACCATTAAGCTATTGTTGTTCCATACTAGCTCATATATTAGGTATTATTAGCCCATCATATTAGCCCATTTCTAATCAGTATTGTAACAACGAGCCATCAAATGTACATTACACAATATGGGCTTAATTATCCGAAGCGACGCGATAGCGATACGATGCGTCTACATTGCGGTATCAGATTTGTGATGCATGTTATTTATCGTACAACATTTGTCAACATATCATCTTGAATTAATAAAACTGTATTTGTAATAATTATCTTGATTCACTTGATACACATATTTTTTAAATAAATCCTTAAAAAACGTTACCCCACAGGTAAACCCCGTACATACTCGTAAATTTAACAAGGAACATCCAGACCTTCAAGTATCATGAAGGCATTTGAACATACGCTATACAATTAAACTCAAACTTTCTTAATATATAATTTTTTATGCTAAAAAATCATCAATATCTAAAAGACTCCTTGGTTTTAAAAATCGAACTCCATTTATTTATTTAAAAAAAGATTCTCGGTCTTGTCACAAGGTTTTGTCAAACTTTTTTAGTCGTTGAGAAAATGGAATTGACTCGAGAAAATTCAAGAGCGATAATTTATTATGACTTTCAAAGTGGTTTAACACAAAAACAGTGTGTTGTCCGGACGATTTCTGCATTTGGTGATGAAGCCCCATACAAAACACAATTTATCGCTGGTTTGCTGAATTTCAACATGGACGTGTCAAGCTCAGTGATGATCCCCGTCAAATCTTCCAAAAACTGCAGTCACCCAAGAAAACGTTGATGCTGTGCGTAAGCTGATTGAGGAAGATTGACATGTGATATACCGCGAAATTCGGGCATCTTTAGACATTGGCATGAGTCAAATACAAATTTGACTCATGCTAATTTTGCATGAACAATTAGGTGTAAAAAAGTTGTTTTCCCGATGGATACCGCATTCGCTCTGTGAAGAGCAAAAAGCGGCTCGCGTTACTTGGTGCGTCAGAACTCCCGAAAGATTCCACACAGGATCCTCAAATGCTGTATACAACATCGTTTCAGGTGACGAATCCTGGGTATACACGTACGAACCCGAAACAAAAAACCAGTCACGAGTTTGGGTGTTCAAAATGAGTTAAAGCCCACAAAAATTGTTCGTTCACGGAGTGTTGCAAAAAAATGGTGGCCACGTTTGTCTCCAAAACCGGCCATGTTACGACTATTTCTCTTGAGGGACAAAGAACGGTTAATGCAGAATGGTATGCTAGCATTTGTTTGCCACAGGTCGTTTTTGAACTCCGTAAAGAGAACTGCAACTGCCGCATCATCCTCCATCACGACAATGCGAGTTCTCACACCGCACACAGAACAAAAGAGTTTTTAGAACAAGAAAACATAGAATTATTTGACCATTCGCCGTACAGCCCTGACCTAAGTCCTAATGATTTCTACACTTTTCCTAAAATAAAGAATAAATTGCGTGGACAGAGATTTTCATCACCTGAAGAAGCTGCGGATGCCTACAAAACGGCCATTTTGGAGACCCCAACTTCCGAATGGAATGGTTGCTTCAATGATTGGTTTCATAGTATGGTAAAATGTGTCAAATTTCGCGCGATTACTTCGAAAAGCAATAAATACATTTTTAAATAGTAATGTTGTGTCACTTCCTTGATTCCCGAAATTTTCAGTGCCGCCCTCGTATGAAGTTGATTAACATTTTATCCACGCTAAACATAGGCCTCCTTTACATATTGACTCATAGAGATCCTTTTTTATCAAGCATATTACTATCATATACCATATTTACCACCTCGTTGATATTGTGGTTGTAATAGTGCAACTGCTGATCATAAAACCCCGGGTTTGGTTCCCGGGTCGGGCCAAAAAATCAGTTATTCAGCTTTTCCATCTAGAAATTCTCAGTAGCTGCTCGTAGTCAGAAAAGCACGTAAAGCCGTTGGTCCGGTGCCTGATCTGTCTCCGGTCGTGTCGGTTTACCGTCCCATCGGTTTATGATAGTGACGGAATAGAGAGTGCACCTGTGCATGCGTATACATTTGGGCACTATAGTCTTGTCCTACATCGATGACTAGTTTCCGTTAAGGAACGCCACCGTGACCAAAATTCGGTCTGCAGATATGTGTGCCATAATTTCTATTTGCCACAATTGGTATGTGGTTTGGTCGATGTCGGCTGCTGTCGGCAAGATGATACTGTTTTTACCCTGTTTGACTTCCCTCTGTTTCCTTTTAAAAAATTCACGAGATGATGTGGGGTAGTGGATTATGTTACGCCGTCATTACACAGCTGACATTAATTACAGTTAAGTATACAAGCCGCCGATTAAATGCCATTATTTTTTTTAATAATTTTAACAGATATTAAAAGAATGTATCTTTGTTTGTCGCTGTAAGAACGCAGGCAAAAACTTTAAAGCTATTTGCAATACGTATGCATTTAATTATAATCGGTGACTATTACAATCCATATTAGTTGAAACATACCAGTTTGAAAACATGCCTTCCGTTTGTCCGTTACATAAATCGTGGTAGCATCGTACGGTAAAGTATTGCGAACCGACTTAAAGAAACTTTATCGTTTACATTAGTAAAGTATAAAAGTAAAATAAAATTACACCTTAATTACGTCTCACTCCTAGACACAAGGCTCCTCTCATTTTGAGAAGTTTTTAAGGCAAGAAAATGTCCGCTGCGTTACTCAAACGCGTGTTGGCGGACTTCACATGCCTTCAATTTTTTTTAATTTTTCAGACATGCAGTTTTCCTTCACTGTCAAGCACGTATTGAAGCAGTTATATATAAGAGCAATTATTATATTGTAGTAAAACGTTATAAAAACATTATTATGTACCTATCCACTTTTTGGATATAAAATGAAGTATACAAAAGTCATTACAGTCTCTATAACAAATTGATAAATTAACCACTTTTATAAAACTTTATGTACTTCCTGTTCGAGATCTCTATTTATACCCTTTCACAGCCTGATTATAGATAATGGAAGCGCTATTAACGTTAATGTAAGTACGTTATCGTAATAATCTGGAAATATAATTTTAATTATGTAGGAGTAAATGTGATGCTTTAGTGGCAATAGCCAGCAAATTTCATTAAAAAGATGTTGCCATTTTATAGGAAATTAAATATTCAGTAAAAAGTCAACAAACCAGGAAATGGGCAGCAGCGTATTTAAATAACAACTAGAAAACATAAAACAATCCAGTGGCCGACCAGGTTGCCAAGAGTGGCAAATATAGCAAATATTGTCCAATGAGGCAATCTAAGGCAAGGTTTATGTCCAACAGTAGGATTTAATAAAGTGTAAAGAATGAATGATTGAATAAAAAAATTAATAGGCTTTTAGTTGAATTTGAATAATCCTTTTTCATCCTATCATTCCGTTGCAGCTGGAAGCAGCCTATTACCACAGTCTAACTTGTTTTTCTTAGACAGCTATTATCATACGCTGATGAAAGTTTTTGACTCTATTACATAAGGAAACTACACTACATAAACACCACACGCACTTAGTAAATGCTATAAACAAAAACTAAATATTACAATCATAATAAGGACTACGGATGGAACACACCGCTTTCGTAACTACGTGCGTGTGTGTGCTTCCCCCTCCCCTCTCCATGCTCACACACTCCGCGTAGAAACCTTCCATCCTCATGTTTGGGCGGTTCTCACCGCCCACAATATCGACACGGATACAAGTTAAGTCGTCAGAGACGAGGTACAAACACCCTTGTACGATAGATAACTCATATTTATGTACGTCACCCTTTCATTTTTTGGAACACTGTAACGATAATCTCACGCTCAAGCACGAACTGAGTCACCATCATCCCTACACTTTTATTAGGTTTTTGTAGTGTTTAAAGCACTGCCAGTGTTTTGCTTAAAATCTATTTTGATTAAAAAAATCTTTTTAGTTGAAACATTGCATAGGTACATAGTGCATTAATTCTCAAAAAAAAAGTGGATGAAAATCAAAATAGCACCAGCTAGTTAACAGCAATAACACAACAATACGTATTAATGGGAGCGTGGTAAGTTTACAACCATATGCAGCTGTGTCCTTTTCTGATAGACAATGAGCTACGCTAACTCTGTCTCATTCTTGTGTACCTTTAATAGTAAGCAGCCCTTATTTTCAAATCTCTTTTAAAATGCCTAGCGCATAATGGCCTCACAGCAGCAATGACGGGTTATGTCGGACTCGTACCGACTAAAACTGTGTTTCACTTTCGACGCATATCGGCAGAGCCACGCAAAAGCTATCGCGTATATCCGCGGCCCCACGTAGCTCCCCTTCGGCAGAAGACATCTCCTCCCTCTCTCCTTCATTAACAAGGCGCACACAGTGTGCACTTCTCCGCGGCCATTAACCTCATCTGCGCAAGTGATTCCTATCATTGTCATCGCACTGCGGTTGACTGCCTCGTTGGTCTTGTGGTAGTAGTAGTGCGACTGCTGATCATGAGGTCCTGGGTTCGAACCCTGGGTCGGGCCAAAAAATCAATTATTGAGTTTTTCCGTCAAGAAATTCTCAGTACCTGTCCGAAGTCAGGAAGTTGGCGGTGTCTCACCTCCGTGGCTCGGAAAGCACGTAAAGCCGTTGGTCCTGCGCCTGATCTCTCTCCGGTCGTGTCGGTTTACCGTCCCATCGGATTATGAGAGCGAGGGAATAGAGAGTGCACCTGTGCTTGTACACTTGGGCACTATAATCCTGTCCTGCGCCAATGGCTAGCCTCCGTTGAGGCAGGCCGCCGTGGTAGAAATTCGGTTTGGAGGACAATATGGTCACCGCCGATCAATTTTCGATTGCGGACGGTAAGAAGGGCAGCACCTCGCAATTATGATACCCCTCATCCCCCGCAGCCCATTCCACCGCCTCGTCAACTGAGTCACATAGGATAGGGCTAATGGCACGTCGCCTTATCAGAATTCCTTCCACTTCTTCTACGGTGGTTGTGGAAAATGACACCCTTGGCCACAGTCCACCAACACACATTCAAGTGGGTGCGCCAAGTCCTCACTTATATTTTTTGATACTATAAATAATTTTTCTAAAGACGAGACAAAGATATTGTTCATATAAAAAGCTACTAACTAAATATTAATTCAAAATACTCGCCAGTAGTAATCACAAGTTGGTATCTCGTTTTATAAGTGTTACAGACAGTTCGGACAACTGTCTGCTTCTTTATACAGTCGTTCACCTGCTCACACGTGCTTGCACACACTTTAAGTCTTGTGCAGTTATCAACCTCTATCGTATTCGGGACATTTTATTGAACGTAACTATGATCTTAATCGGCTTTTAGAACATCAGTCAAGTTAATTAACCTGACAAATTAAGACACGCGGTCGTGTACTGTTCATCGTTTGGTCGTATTTATTGTACACGAATATGCTGCAATTAACTTTATAATGAATTCATAAGTTCATTTTTAAACGGTGTTTACTTATTTTATTTATGAGAGGAAAAAATCTGATTTAGCTTCTATTAGTCATCTTTTAAAACCTAAGTGGTTATCTGCCAGCAGAAAATATGTATAGAATACTTATTAAATATACTTGTAATTGAGTATATAACACAGGAACATATATTTAACTTATAATTTTGCTTAAATCACCTAGTTAATTAAAATCAAATACTATAAAGAAATATTCTTTGTAGTTGAATTAATATATTGATTATCGTGTACATTGGTTACTTATTCATAAATTGTGTTAAAAAAGATGTTTTGTCAATGCAAGCGACTATTGAAAGTCCATTACGTAATTTATTAAAAAATAATCTTAATTACAACATACTACTTTAGAGCACGCACACAATGTATGAAATACAATACAATGTATGAAAATATAATAAAAAAACGTGCGTTATTAATAAAATAGATATGAAATCAGAGATGGAACGATTAAAGGTGGTAAGTAAGGAGGTAAAGGAACGATGGAAGGTTATTTCATACGTACCATTCAACAAGTATATATGGATAATTAATATGTATATAGTACAATGTAAAAAGTAATATATTTTATGTACGATTGTGTATATGCACGTGTAATATATTTTTACACTATGTTTATTCTAAAAATGTATACTTTGAGTGAATGGTTGATTCATTATTTTTTTTAAATGGAATTTTAGCACCGATAACGACGCGGGCGCAATATAGAATTAATACTATTGAGGGCTTCGCTGAAAATCAGCGCTGCTGGAGTACCTGTGGTAGCAGTACCATGCTGAGAGGCTCAGATGGAATCCTTTTTGGCATCAGATCACTCACTCTTGCCGAGACTTATTTTTAATTATGTTTACCATCTTGTACCTTGTGTGTTTCATGTTCTTATATACAATTTTAAATGTATATTATGTGAGTGTATTGATGCTAATAAAACCTATGTCTATGACTAATAGAATAAACTATGTAATGCGAAAAAGCGAAGAAAAATTATAGGTATATGTAAAGGAAGCGAGAGAGGTATGTCAGAGTCGTGCCAAATGGAAGTCCGTAGTATCTGTCTATCTCTCTGGGTGACAGGCGTGAGTGTTTATGTTATATTATAATGAGATCAACAAAGTACGATTCTCAAGGTTTTATTTAAATTTTTACTAAAATAACGAATTATATACATATATTACTTAAAGATGTCAATGATACCCAACTAGATGTATAAGATTATGTTATATGCGCAAGGAAATAATTTTGACAATTTTTCAGTTTTATCCGCTTTAAAACAATGGCAAAATATTTTTTATGTAGTATGTAGCGATTTTTTTACTTTAACTCAAAATCGTGTCATGGCTTCTATTATCCCATCACTTCAACGTTATTTACCGTTATATCCCATTAAAGTCCACTGCCGTACATAGGTCTCCTCATGGATTGCCTCATAGGTGGTATATTGGTCATATTTGACCTTGGCAAGTGGGTTGGCAACCGCAGTTTTTTTTTTTATTTAATAGTTATTATGAAGAAGCTGCTGCATACCTCCTGCTTTTTAAACCTCTTTTGCCTCTAACAACACCCGCTGTAGAATATGACTTACACCGCCACAAGTCAGTAAATTCAGGGTTATTTACAGTTTATTCTTTAATGAATGCTAGAGGATGGGATGAAAGGAACAATGATAGCTTAACTTAGACACGGAATGTAAGTAAAGGTAATGTGTGGAGAAAACAGCATATCGAAAAAATAACACTTTATTTTCACTTGTCGTGGTTTGATTTTTAACTTAGAAAAGTGTATAATTATTCAATTGTTATTGAATAATTACGTTTATAAATTAAATATGTACTTATGTTCACGTATTTTTTTAAAATTATTATTTCAAACGACAATAGTAATTAAAAGCTGTCGGATAAAAATGATCTCCATTCAAAACTTTTTAATAAAAATGTGGCAACAATATAGAATATGTGAGTATCACATCAAAAATTCTCTATCAATTGTCCTACAAAAAGAACCGTAAAATATTTATTTGGAAATGCTTTTCCAACACACCATATGCCAACAAAATAAGGTGCTTGTTCGAACTCCAGCCAATAAGAATGTATCTGAAATCACACAATGAATTGCTTGAGCAAAAATTTCGCGAATAATTTCATATCGAAAGAAACGTTTAAATATTGGTAATGAAATATAACAACACGTGTATATTATTTGAAAAAAAAATTTACATTAAATTTAGAGTGTACCATTTAATTCAATAACACAACAAATTGGTGAAGAACAAAAATAATAAAAATAAAATATTTAAAATAAGTATTTTTTTATAAAATATTCTATCTAAAATATATAATAAAAGCTGATAAACGTTTTGTTATCCTCTTGTGTGAAATTTGACATTTACTGTCAGATTATATACTTTGTATTTTAGTTTGCGTGTTTTCCACGTGATCTTTATCGTAACAGATTCTTGTTACTAATTATATACTACTTTTTGTAATAATGCTTCGCGATTAAAGTGTAACACAATAATACAGTGTAAATGTCAAAAGGCCTGCGCCGGCAGGTTGGCTATTTTCTGTAAATAGTGTGGGTACACACTATAATCTAGCTCATAATTGTCGCGCTTGACTTTTTTTAATTATACTGAGTTATTATCAGGAAAATACTGCTCTCCATCCTTTTTTATAGGAGAGGGGGCAAACGAGACTACCGCTGCCCATGAACAACTCCAACACCAGAGGAATTGCAGGTGCGTTGCCGGCCTTTAAGTAAGGAGTAAGCTCTTTTCTTGAAGGCCTCTAACTCGTATCGGTCCGGAAAAATCGCCGGTGATAAACTAATTCACAGAGAGGTCGTACGAGGAAGAAAACCGTACAGTGGAACAGTCGCCAAGAATCAAGATAGTGATGATATAGATTCATCCATTTCCTGCTTAATTTTCCTGGCGCGTCTTACGACACATGCGTACGACAAATATGCAGAAATGGTAGAGCCACGCTACAGCTATGGTTGTAGCACGAATGGGTCGGCTCGATCGGGGAAGGACCACGCTTTCACAGAATACCAGCGTAAAATAGCAGCTTAACACTGCTGTGTTTCTTATGATGATCGTAAAGATCCGGAGATCCTTTTTTACTGGAAACGAGGCATTCCACCTTAGTCCTCAGTGGTGACAACGCATTTGCGCTTTCATTATTAATCGTGGATAAATGTAGATGTCTACGGGCCACGGCATCCATTTATAATCAGGTGGACTGTGCGCATGTTTGTCACCCTTATTCAATAAAAAAATGACTCCACCGCGCTGTCCCAATGCGTGTTGGCGTACTTCAGATGTCTTCGATTTTTTTTTTCTTAGACATGCAGGTTTCCTCACGATGTTTCCCTTCACCGCCGAACACGTGGTAAATCAGCACTTAAAATTGCAATTAACAATTTCATTAGTGCTGGCGGAGATGGAACCCGGGTTGCTCGCGTACTATGAAATTTACAACCCAGCTTACCATCTGAGCTACCACGGCTAAAAGTAGTGAAAAAAATTTTGTATATGCACTGGCAATAGTGATTTATGGATCTTGACAACCCACTGGACCAACTGTGTAAGCAAACCATTAACGGCCAAAACCCAAACACTTTTTATACATCGTAGAGCCATGCTGCAGTTATATTAGTAGTATAGTTGTAGCACGAATGGGTTGGCTCGACCGAGGAAGAACCGCGATCTCACCGAATCATCATCATCATCATCACCATCATTACAGCCCTTCACAAGTCCACTGCTGAACATAGGCCTCCCCCAAGTAATGCCACAAAGCACGGTCCTGAGCCACCTGCATCCATCGACTTCCTGCATATCTTACCAGGTCGTCACTCCATCTAGTGGGGGGTCGCCCTACACTACGCCTACCGGTACGAGGCTGCCACTCGAGAACCTTTCTTCCCCATCGGTTATCGGTTCTTCGAGCTATATGGCCGGCCCATTGCCACTTCAGCTTACTAATCCGTTGGGCTATGTCGGTCACTCTGGTTTTACAGCGGATATCCTCATTTCTCAGTCTATCACGCAGAGAAACTTCGAGCATAGCCCTCTCCATAGCTCGCTGAGCGACCTTGAGCGTCCTCATGCGGCCAGCAGTGAAGGACCACGTCTCTGATCCGTAAGTCATCACTGGCAACACGCACTGGCTGTACACTTTAGTTTTCAGACATTGAGGTATACCTGACGAGAAGATGTGTCGTAATTTCCCGAACGCTGCCCAGCCGAGTTGAATCCGTCGATTGACCTCTCGGTCGAAGTTGGACTTACCTAGTCGGACTATTTGTCCCAGGTAAACGTAATCGTCAACAACTTCGAGCATAGTGCTCCCAACAACTACCGGCATAGGTGTGACATGGACATTAAACATGATCTTTGTTTTGTCCATGTTCATCTTAAGACCTATCCGTTAGGAGGCACTATTGAGGTCATTGAGCATAGTGCTTAAGTCCTCCAGCGATTCTGCCATAAGGACTATATCGTCGGCAAATCGAAGGTGAGTGATGTACTCGCCATTTTGATGTTAATACCGTATACTTTCCAGTCCAGTAGCTTGAAAAGCGTCTTCCAAAGCAGCGGTAAAGAGTTTCGGGGATATAACGTCACCCTGTCTTACACCTCTCTGCAGTTGGATAGGTTTCGTACTCTGGTTCTGTACTCGGATAGCCATCGTAGCCCTACTGTACAAACACTTCAGCACTTCGATATACCGACAGTCAACTTGGCACCGCTGAAGGGACTGCAGCACCGCCCAAATTTCAACGGAATCAAAGGCTTTCTCATAGTCCACATACGCCAGGCAAAGTGGCAAATTGTACTCTTCTGTCTTCTGTACAATCTGCCGCAGGGTATGTATGTGGTCTATGGTACTGAAGCCTTTTCGGAAACCGGCTTGTTCGGGAGGCTGGAAGTCGTCGAGTCTGCTTGCGAGACGATTCGTAATGACTCTCGAAAACAGCACGTAGACGCGGCTCAGAAGGGAAATCGGTCTGTAGTTCTTCAAGAGAGCGTTGTCGCCTTTCTTAAAGAACAACACCACCGCACTTCTGCTCCACGCCTCTGGAGTAGTGCCACCATGAAGTACGGAATTGAAGAGCTTCTGAAAGACTTCAAGTATCGGTGTTCCACCCGCTTTCAGCAGCTCCGCTGTAATTCCATCCTCGCCTGGGGCCCTGCCGTTTTTAAGGTGCTGGAGAGCCATTCTAATCTCGCTCAGACTGACGTTCGGGATATCATCGGAATAGTGTCGGATAAGACTTGCTCTTGGATCGTTACTCACACTTGCGTATGGCTCCAACGATGATGTGTACAGCTGCCCATAGAACCTCTCAATCTCACTCAAAATCTCAGGTGTCCCGGAAACAATGCTGCCACACTCAGTCTTCAGCTTTGACAGTTGGCTCTTACGGGCAGACAGATCTCTGGCAAAGACTTTGGAGCCCTAGTTCCGCTCGATCGCTTCTTTAATACGAGCAGTATTAAAGTTGCGAAGTCTCGCCGCATGCATTTGGAGATCTGTCTGTTCAGTTGCCTGTATGCTGTCAAATCTGTTGACGATTGCAGCCTCATCTCCCGTCTAACAGCCATGAGATTAAGAGTGTGATCGGAGAGTTTTTGTGTTCTTCTGCGGCGGGTCTTGCAGAACTTAGCTCCGACCGCATGGACAGTTTCCACGAGCTTGTCATTCATATCGTCCACTGCATTGCAATCTTGTAGGCACTGAAAGCGGTTGTGTAACTCGAGCTGAAAGTTTTCGGGATTCTGGATTAGAGCACGAGGGGGGACGGAGCGTTGACTTCATTAGACGAGACCTCTCCAACTTAACGTTTAGGTTCAGTGTGCCTCTAACCATTCGGTGATCGCTGCCGGTTTTCACCCTTGTGATCACTGAGACATCACTGAACAGTTGGCGTCTGGTCGTCATAATGATTCAATCTCATTTTTTCTCGAACCGTCGGGGCTCGACCAGGTCCACTTCCTGTGGGGCCGCTTCTGGAAGAAAGAGTTCATCATAAAGAGTCCCTCTTTCTCCATAAAGTCGGCCAGCTGCTGGCCCCTTCGGTTCCGTTGCCCCACTCCAAATTTCCCTAACTTCAGCTCACCGTTTTCTCTTGTGCCTAGTTTTGGTTTGAAGTCTCCCATCAACACCGTGTAGTAGGTTTTGGAGGAATGCATGGCTTTGGAAATATCCTCATACATTTCCTCCACCTCCCCATCGGAATGTGCCGAGGTTGGTGCGTAAACCTGTATGACCTTCAGCGAATACCGTTTGGTGATTCTGAGTATCAGGTACGCGACCCTCGTCGACACACTCCCAATCTTTACAACGTTGTTGACAAGAGACTTGTGGACGATAAATCCGACACCTCCTTGGGACAGATGGTCGCCCTCCCGGTGATAGAACAAGTTGCCGGATTCGAGAATCACCGTGTCCTCCCCCTCTCTTCGGACCGCGGATAATCCTATAATACTCCAGCGCAACTTGTCTATCTCTTCTTCCAGCTCCAGGATCTTCTGGTCAGTCCTCAGTATGCGTGCGTTAAATGTTGCCAGGTCGAGTCGTCGTAGGTGGCAACCGAACCTCCACCGGAGATTCTTAGCACCCCCCTGCCCCGCCGTTACCATGGTTGCCACCGTAGCCAGGAATAGCGGAGCCGCCGGGGACTGGGGGCCGTCTATTTGTGTAATTGTTTATGGGGGGTATATTGCCATAGTTGCCACGCTTGGCGAGCGGGTTGGCAACCGCAGTTTTTTTTTGTCGTACAGTTGCTGTTATCAGGAAGATGCTGCTGCCCATCTCCTGCCTGTTTCCCTCTGTCGCCTTTTACGACACCCACGGGAAGATATGGGGTAGTGGATATTCTTAACCGCCACTACACGGCAGATCTCACCGAATACCAGCGTAAAATAGTAGCTTAATGCTGCTGTGTTTCGTGTGGTGAGTGTGGAAACAGAAACAGAAACTTTTTTATTCAATGTAGATTATAGACAATACTTATTGAAAGTCAATTTTTTCGATTTACCGCTGGTTCGCAAAAAAAACCTCTGTCCTGGGAAGAACCAGCGGGACTATTTTTTTTTTCAAATAATAGCTTACAATCATGTTTTTTAACAACACAAGACAAATTAGAAATAGCTTGGTGGCGATCACCCTTCCCAGGGCTTATTATCATCCATAAATTCCTTAATATTATAATTACCCTTTTTATACAAATTTACTTTAGTATAATTTTTGAACTTTGCGTATGAAAAATTTTGTATATTTTCAGAGATTTTGTTGTAAAAGCGTATACATCGCCCCAAGAATGAATTATTGACTCGGTGGAGTCGAGTAACTGGTAATACTAGCTTGTGTCTTGTTCCTAGTATTTACAGAATGAATATCATTAATATTATAGAGAACCGGAGACCTATTTTGCTGGAAATGAGGCAAAGATAAGAAAAGACATTCCATCTTAGTCTTCACGGATGACAACACATCTGCATTATGTTTCGTATTTGAGGATAGATGTAGATGTCTATGGGCCACAGCAACCACTTACCATCAGGTGGACTGTGTGCTTGTTTGCCACTCTATCCTATAAAAAAAGCACACACACAAAAATCAGTCCAGCGGTGATCGTTTTATACATGCATGGGTCAATTGATTTTTATTAATGTAATTATATGCTATAATATGCATGTATTGTAAATATAAACCTTTCTCTTGCATCATTCTGTTTGTTGATAAAAACCGCACGAAAAGCCGCGAAGCGACTTTGTTTTATACTATGGATGATAAATTAATATTTCTATTTTATAGATACACAGTATGATTACAGTTTGTGAGATATTTCATCTTATTACTTAAACATGGTAACGCATTCGTGGTTTGCACTTCTTGGTTTGAAATTGCCTAATAGCGTCCGTGTACTGTGGTAGCCATGCAACACACACAAGTTTCATTAAAGAAGAAATTTTTATGCTTTATATTTTTTTGAAACTTTGTTCTTTAAATACCACGAGTATATAGACTTAAATAAGTAATCAGAAAAAAATAATAATATGTGGAAATAAAGTTTACAACTCTGATGTATGAAATAAATTGCAATAAAGATAATCTGAACAAATTTATTAAAAAATGACAGCCGTCTACATTCTGAAAGTTCTTTAACATTCCAACCGACATTTGTGCAAACAACCACATTTCTTTTAGTCTTTAATAGTATTTTATGTTAATGTTGTAAACTTAAGCTACGTGAGTTAGTAATTAGACCGTTTCATCTGTCTTTGATCGCAACTTTTTGTTGGGAGTCCGCCTTCACTTACAAATGAGCTCTAAGTTTATACATTTCAATCAATGTTATCGTAAAAAGCAGTTTTACCGAGAAAAGTGAACAACTATTATTAGGAACGGATACAATTTCAGACACAGTGTATTTATGTATGGACCGACTCAAGTTATACTTAAAAGGTACAAGTAATTGCTTATTTAAAAAAGTGTTGATTTTCGATACATTCGAAATTCTATCGATAAGTTTACAAGACAAATATCCCCGAAATGTATATAATTTACGTTCTAGTATTTTTGAAGCGATTTAAATTTACCTAGCATAGAATATTATTCATTCATTTATTTCATTTATTTAAGCAACCAAGCCTTATATTTTGTAAGTATTACTTATAACTAAACTTAAAACTATGTTAGTAGGCATTATATTATTATTATATATATGTGAAGTACAAAAAATAAATACATTTATATTTATATGTGCCATTTTCTCACCAATCCACCCGATATAGCACTACAATGGCAAATGTAAAGGTAGTCCAGTCTGCTAGCAATCACTTTCAGGATACTATTGTTGCTCCCCTACACCCTGCGCACCAGAGACGCGCACCTCTTGCGCATAGTCGCGTAAAAGCAATCTACTCGTAGATGCACTACAGAATCGAGGCAGTCCCAGCAGTACCCTTAATGCGTTGTATTGTACTCGGAGGTCGTTGTAAGCCTTTTGAGTATATCAATAAATATCATATAATTAGTATATCAATATAAGATTCATAAAAATACATAACAGCCTTTTTTCACCGTGGCCATCGTTTGTTTGTATAGCGGCGGCGTAAGAAAGTCTACTTACCCCATTTCATTGCGTGTTTCGTTAGACGTGACAAAAGAAAGTAAAGACAGAAGATGGGCGGTAGTATATTCCTTACGACAAATTAAAAAAAAACTGCGGTTGCCGACCTGCTTGTCAAGCGTGTCAAAGAAGGAAAATATTCCTCCTGTTGATGCCAAACATTTGCCCAGCATCAGACTTTTGGTAGACTATAATAAATGAATAAAATTTCAAAAAGTTTTTTCCTTATAAAAAAGTGAAGTGACAGTGAATACAATCCACCTGCTGTCAAGAGACTACTACACGTCCATGGACATCTGCAGCCAACTTCCAACAAAGAGTTTTATATGTTAGAGCCCTGCAATAGAAAAACCCCAATACGTGGTAGAGCATGCTGCAGTATATTAGTAATATCACCACAGATATTTTACGTGGTAGAGCCATGCTGCAGTTATATTAGTAGTATAGTTGTAGCACGAATGGGTCGGCTCGACCGGGGAAGGACCACGCTCTCACAGAACACCAGCGTGAAATAGTAGCTCAATGCTGCTGTATTTCGTATGGTGAGTGCAGAGAACCGGAGACCCTTTTTACTGGAAACGAGCATTCCATCTTAGTCCTCACGGGTGACAACGCATCTGCATTTTGATTCGTAATCGAGGATAGATGTAGATGTCTATGGGCCACAGCAACCACTTACCATCAGGTGGACTGTGTGCTCGTTTGTCACCCTATCCTATAAAAAAAAATACCAGCGTGAAATAGTAGCTTAATGTCGATTTGTTTCGCATGGTGAGTATAGGGAACTGGAGACCCTTTTTACTGGAAACGAGGCATTCCATCTTAGTCATCACGGGTGACAACGCATCTGTATTTTGTAATCCAGGATAAATGTCGATGCTGATGCGTCACATTGCGAAGCCCTTTGACGACAGCTCAACCCAGCGGACAGTTGATGACGACAGCCACTCAAGTTCATGAGGCGCCCAAGCGAACAAAATAACTTGAGGTTTATATCGACATCGAAGCACTTTCGTCGTATTCTCTAATAGTTCACTCGCGCGACACTTAATTCATAAAATCGCATCACTTTCACCAATCAAAATGCACTTCAAACTATTATTCAAGCGACAAAACAAGAGCGACAATCCGTCTATGGCCAAGTTCACGCTAAAACCATTCTACTGTTTTCCGCGCATGTGCGGCTACAGACTAGTGCACATTTTTTTTTCGGAATAGTTTCTCTAGTCCGTAGTACATATAACTCAATGTTTGTTGCAATCACCTGGCAGCCGATTTGAGTGCTTGTATGTCATGCAAAAACTTCTAAATTATATTACACCTTTATTATATATATATATATAAAAAAAAAAAAAAAAAAAAAAAAAAAAAAAAAATAGTAAAGAGAAAATGAGAAGGACCTAAAAAAAAAGACAAACTCACTGAAACATACGGGCCAAAAGTTCCGGTAGGGACCATTCTCATCATCATCATCATCATCTCATCTCATTTCTGTTTTGTTCAAATATTTTCAATAAAGAACGAATTTCGACAGTAATAAGTACTGTTCAAGTTTTTAAAAATGTTTCAAAGATAGTCAAGTATGTGGTCAGATACAGGGACGATTGGTATCGTGTATAATGCTGAACATTTAAGTTAATGTAGTGTCATAACAACGCAGAAAATATTACGAAAGTTTTTTTTAAACACTTTATTTTTCACAAATATAGACTAGACGCAGGACTGACAATTTAGTTTTTTTTTTTTTTTAAATAAATGTATAACAAACGAACAAGGAACTTTGGCGGAATCTTGACCATCGGCGGATGCTGTTCCCGTATTATAGTTAAAATAATAGTTTGAAATAGATTTTGATACCTAAAATGTGATACGATTTCGTGTATAAATTTTCTACGAATGAGAACTACTAATAGAAATAATGAAGTCAATGCGCCGATGGTAATGTGTACCTCAAGATAATGTGTCGTCGCGCCTCGAGATACTGTCGTCGTCGACTGTCTACTGATTCAAGCTGCTGTCAAAATATTAAATGAACTTTACGGTGTGACTTATTATATAAAGGATACTTTTGTAATATACTTTTCACTGGCAAAAACACGACATTACGAGTCACTTACTAAAGAAAAACAAAACGAGTTCTTACCAAATTTTAATAGGATGCTTTGGGTAATAGACACGAACATCTATCATCAATTAAGAATTTAAATACAGACAGGGGTAACAAAAAAAAAATAAACAGCGCAATGCTGATATTTTACGCTGATGTTCCGTGAAAGCATGGTACTTACCAGGTCCAGCTTACCTGTTCGTGTTGCCGTAATAATGCACACGCAGCGTAGCTCTTCAATGTGTTTTATATTCTCAACTACAAACAAAATATACGCAGTGTAACTTAAGTGATTGCAGAATTGAATACATGTGTAAGTATGTAAACTAACATTCAAGATCAAGATGGTATTTCTGTGACTAATCACAACGAATATCTGTCGGATTTCAGCGTAGAATTTGCGATCGTAATTGATTTAGTGCGGCACCGACTGTGAGTCACTTCGAATTTATGCATTTATCCGTAGTAACGGGAATATCTTGACATTCTATCTGCAATCCATCTGTATTAGTAGATTTGTTATTTAATTCTACTTTACATCAAAAATCTACTCTTTTCAATCTTACACTGAAATAATATTTATCCCTACGTATATATACTTAGGGTTCACTGTTGCTTATTGAATAAAACTTTTTTTACGAATTTTATTGTGTTTTATCTACTAATTTTTAGTTCCTGACGTTTCGGGCGCTTTGCAGCACCCATGGTCACACGCTTTATTGAGATGTTTGACGTCCATATGTCTTAAATAGCCCGACTACCTTCAGTTGAAGGTAGTGCGGTATATGTATAGATGTATAATTGAATAACATAGGGTTAAAAGGACTGATTGTATTACAGTACTATCAAAACTAGAAATTTATAACAAGTTTAATGAATGTTCATTGGTCCCCAAATATTCTTAAATCTGTCTTTCTTTTTGTTTGTCTGTCTTTCTCTTAGTAATTATAAAAAAAATAAAATGGTTGATTATTCTTTACACTAAAACAGAATCGGGCAGTTAAGACGAATCTAATTTAAATTGTATTTTATTTTTATTTTCAACTCTTCAGCAACTAAGTGTATCTGTCGGCACAAATAGATTTACTTTAAACGGGGCGCTAGCGCGCATGCACTCACCTCCGCAACCTCTCTCCGATGTTCAAACACTCAAACTAATTAACGTTGGTGCCTCCAAGCTTTCAGTTCCAGTCACGAGCCTACAGTTCTATAAGAGTGTGCGCTATTTACATAAGAAGCGCATTATGTACATTTAGCACGTTATAAAGTTGGCAGCAGTACCCCTAGTGGCCTTTGCCTCCTGCTGAGACGCATTACAGTAACCATTAAACGAGCTATTTAAGGATAAACGACTACCTACTTTTAGTACCCTTGCTTCAACTATGACAGAAGTCTACGCTCATCAATCAGCTGTCTGCTTAAATGCTCCTCTTACAGATCTAGCATTTTATATTTCTTTTTCGCGATTCAATTTGTCTTTGTTTGGAACGTTTAAACTAGGAAAGTCAACAATGTTTTTTTTACAGTATAGGGTGACAAACAAGCACACAGTCCACATTACCAAGTTCACACAGTAAACTCTTTTGTACTCTATTAAAAATAAATATGTAGAAGCGTTGTCACTCCTGAGGACTAAGATGGTATGCCTCGTTTCCAGCAAAAAGGGTCTCCGGTTATGTGAACTTGCCAGACGAAACGCAGCAGCATTAAGATGCTATTTTACGCTGGTATTCTGTGAGAGCGTGGTCCTTCCCCGTTTGAGTCGACCCATTCGTGCTACCACCATAATATAGCTGCAGCGTGGCACCACCACGTAAAACAGTTACATTTCATTTCATTTATGAAACATCTATAGCGGCGGGTCAGGCCAACTGTAGGCGTGACGACGAGTCGCGATGGCATGCGTCACTACGCTATGGTAATACCGCCAGAGGTAACATCGCATACAACTATTACAGAAGTCACCGATTAAAAGAATTGAGTTATATCAATTTAAAAAAAATATTGTTGTATTTTTAGTTTTTAACTTGCCAGTTATTGCAATGGGTCCAATTTTGGAAAAATTAACATATCTCCACGTTTCAAGGTCCTTGATATTGACATGGGACCAGTTTCATTTAACGCATAATTATACAACTTAGACCTCATTAAATTTTGAGCAAAATCGGTCAAATCATGGTTGTGCCGAATAAAAAATTGTATAAAATATTAAAACTTAAAAATTAAAATTATTGATCTTTCGGGTCGCATCTAGACCGCTTTTCTTAAAAGTAGACATTTTTAGTATTTTCACTGATACAGTAAAAAAGCGTATGTTGAAAAAAGTGTGTTGGGATAAAATGGCTACAATTAACAGTTCTGAATAAGACACTCGTAATTAAAATTCTCAATTAATTTCCAGTCTCTGATCTAATTATCATAAAACTAATTTCCATCATGGCTGTCCTATTCGCGTGCCGCTGTACGAAGCGCTGCCGCACTTGGAATTAATCCCTATTTAATCTGTAGCACAAATGCAGATAAATCTGGCGTCGTGGTAATTTCAATTTAACTGTCAAACGACTTGTTGCCGTAGAGTGATGATGTTTGAAATAAACTGGAAATTTAACATACGAATGAACTGCCATTTGCATGTCGTGTAAAAGGTCTATTACATCACACGTACGTACTACATGTAAGAAAGGCGGTGGTCAAGTGTGTCGATACCCGTCTCAGTATTATTTCATTAATAAAAATAAATATTTTACGTGGCAGAGGCATTTCACGGTAGCATGTTAAATAAACATTTACGAGGTAGAGCTAAGCTACAGCGTATTATTGCTGCAGCACGGATGTGTCAACCCGGACAGGGAAGGACTACGTTGGCACAGAATACCAACGTGAAATAGCAGCATAAAGCTACTTTTTAATAGTATAAAGGTAACAAACGAGCACACAGTCCATCTGATGGTAAATGGTTACCGTAACCCATAGAAATCTACATCTATCCTCGATTACGAATCAAAAATGCAAATGCGTTGTCACCCGTGAGGACTAAGATCGAAAACCTCATTTCCAGTAAGAAGGGTCTCAGGTTCTGCACATTCACCATTGAAACACAGCAGCGTTAAGCTGCTATTTTACGCTAGTATTCTGCTTAGAAATACTAATATAGCTGCAGCATGACTCTACCACGTAATAAACTTGTTTACGTTTTTGAAACTTTTAGGGAGATATGTTTATAATTTCAAAAATGTTCACCAGACATAATTTTTGGTCACGGCGATCCATGTCAACAGAGAGTAGACATATGTGCAGGACAGGAATATAGTGCACAAGTATGTGCACAAACACAGATGCACTTTATATATAGTCCGACGTGTATAGTGAGACGGTAATCCGATACGACGAGAGGAGAAAGATCAAACTATCCAAGATACAAAGGTGAAACATCCTCAATTTCCTAAATACGGGCTTGCTACAGAGAATTTCTCGGCAAAAATCTCAGGAATTGATCTGGGGGCACTGCATTGCCGCCGCTAATTCGAGCAAAAAAGAGGTACTGCCGTACTATACTTTTCTCGATGCAGTTCAGGCTATTTTCGACCCCCCCCCCATAACTCCGTTGTGAATAAAACTAGGAACTTGAATTATCAGAGATAAAGCAGGCATTGTATACACAGGGTAAATTTCAAATCATTCAATTTGAACTAGTACCATATCAATGTTAAAAATCTTTTATGTTTTAAATAAATAGATTGACTTGGCAATCGCACTAAACAATCTAATTACTTGTGAGATACATTGTGTTTTCATGCGATGGCCAAGTCAATCTATTTATTTAAAACATTAAAGATTTTTAACATTGTTATGGTCACTATAAGTTGTTGTTAGGTTAGCTAATTACGTAATAACTTAAAACAGAAGGACCCTTAAGTAGGAACTGAATAAACTAACCGACTTGGTATTATATGGATCTCACAACTTTTTACGGTAGAAGAACTGAGTTGCGAGACTTTGTTTTTTTTACAAGTTATGTTCTTGATGGCATTTGATTGACCCGATATTTATGACCACTAGACCAAAGAAGCAGTCAAATATCTATAAGTTTTTACGAGTCCCGGCATCAACTTAAAATCAGATGGTTTTTATGCTACTTTATCACTATTACTTTTATAAATAAACGATGCTTAACCTCGCGAAAGATGTTTTTATTTAAAGGTAAAGTTACAGCCTATATACGTCCCACTGCTGGGCATAGACCACCCCTCATTTCTGATAGGTTATTAGAGCAAGGAAGTGTCCGCCGCGCTGCCCCAATGCGTGTTGGCGAATATCACACGTTTTCGATTTTTTTTTCTTATTTCTCAGTCACGAATTTACAGCAAGCACTTACCACCTAAGCTACGATGGCTCTATTATCGGCTCGGCTATTTTTATTTATTCAACATTTATTAATTTTCGTAAACGAATTAATATGCAGGAAAGGATACAACAAGTATTTATTTCTTAGATCGATAAGCAAATGTATTTGCATGCTTTCCGCCGATAATCGAAAGACAGCTAGTCCAGTCCCCAAGCTATGTCAGTGGGTGTGCATATTTATTACCCGTCATATAGATGTCATCGGCTTCCATCAGGTCTCTTGTATTTGAGATATGAACCTCTTATGATAGAAATATCGCAGTAACAATGTAACGTGGCAAGTATTTACTGCAAATTCAAACCTATTAGATTTGATATTAACTTACATAACTTAAATTGAAAATTAAATAAATTCCGAAACAAAAATAGCTGATGATCTTCTAATGGCTGAACAGATTTTTTTTAGAAGAGGGGGCA
The DNA here is from genome assembly GCA_907164705.1 of Parnassius apollo. Classification (NCBI taxonomy): domain Eukaryota; kingdom Metazoa; phylum Arthropoda; class Insecta; order Lepidoptera; family Papilionidae; genus Parnassius; species Parnassius apollo. The sequence goes on from CAJQZP010001507.1 coordinate 4,768,477, forward strand.
AACGAGCATGCGGCTCACCTGATGTTAAGTGACTACCGCCGCCCACGAACTACCGCAACACCAGGGGAATTGCACGTGCGTTACCGGCTCTTTAGAAAGAAGTAAGCTCTTTTCTTGAAGGTCCCTAGGTTGTATTGGTGCAGAAAAATCGCCGGTGGTAAACTATTCCACAGATCACTTGATACATAGCAGAGCGCATTTGATTAAGACACCTTTCAAACGAAAAATTTCTAATCAAAATCGGATCGTCCGGTTAAGAGCTATGATGCCAAAGACAGTGGGTGCCTGTCTGTGGTACATTCTACAAACTTATAACACCCGTCTGTTTTTGTTAGGAGTCAAAAATATAAAATTAGCTTCATCTGGCTCTATGGAGTGAAGGATTTTTTTTATAATTATCGTCACTCGTTAAGTTCGCTCAATTCTGTCAAAAAATGTCTGGGTTGATACCATATTACCATCTTACCCATTGCTTGGTTCTGGTTTAGCTGGTAACAGAGCCAAAAGATTTATAGGTAGTGATAGTGTTTTTTCATCGTAGTCCTTTGGGATAGCGAATCATCTAATTGATTCGAAGGGTAAGTTGTAGGTGTCAAGAGCTACTTTAATCACTCACCTTCCGGGCAACTTTGTTACTCCTGCCCCGCTGAAAAAATGAGCACACAGTGCATCTGACAGCAAGTGGACGCAATGTATTAGAAACTAATACTCGTTATATTTCCACTTGGCAAGCGGTTTGGTAACCGCGATTTTTCATTATTTTGAGTTGTTATTAGGAAGATACTGCCAACCTAATCCGCAACTCATCTCATTTTTTATTTCTCTCTGTCACCTCTTACGGCACCTACCGGCTGATATAGGCTAGCGGATCTTTTACGGCACCCACCAGTTGATATAGGCTAGCGGATCTCTTACGGCATCTACCGGCTGATATAGGCTAGCGGATCTCTTACGGCACCTACCGGCTGATATAGGCCAGCGGATCTCTTACGGTACCAACCGGCTGATATAGGCTAGCGGATCTCTTACGGCACCTACCGGCTGATATAGGCTAGCGGATCTCTTACGGCATCTAACGGCTAATATAGGCTAGCGGATCTCTTACGGCACCCACCAGTTGATATAGGCTAGCGGATCTCTTACGGCACCCACCAGTTGATATAGGCTAGCGGATCTCTTACGGCATCTAACGACTGATATAGGCTAGCGGATCTCTTACCGCACCTACCGGCTGATATAGGCTAGCGGATCTCTTACGGCAACTACCGGCTGATATAGGCTAGCGGATCTCTTACGGCACCTACCGGCTGATATAGGCTAGCGGATCTCTTACGGCACCAACCGGCTGATATAGGCCAGCGGATCTCTTACGGCACCTACCGGCTGATATAGGCTAGCGGACCCCTTACGTGGTGAATTTTGCTTATACATATATACAATAATTTAACCACAAAATATAAAAAACATGTATAAAAAAATTTACGTGGTAGAGCCATGCTACAGCTATATTGTATCTGTATCACGAATAGGTTAGTTCAAACAGTGAAGAAACATAATACACGCTATCACTGAATAATAGCGTAAAATAGCAACAGCGTGGAGAACTGGAAATCCTTTTAACTGGAAAGGAGGCATTTCATCTTAGTCCTCAGGGGTGACGACGCATCTGTATTTTGATTCTTAATCGAGGATATAAGATGTTTATGGGCCACAGTATCCACTTACCATCAGGTGGACTGTATACTCGTTGGTTACCTTTATTCTATAAAATATGAAAACACTGCGATCCCTAACTCTAAAGCAACGATTTCACTTTCACAAATTAAAACCGCTACATAAAGGAATGTCTTTAATACGCTTATAACTGCGTTTGCTGCTTAATTTACGTATATATGTAAAATGATGCAATTACTTCGTGTTTTTTTCCTTGCTCGCTTTCTGATTATTATTTCTAAGAACGATGTAATTTAAAAGTGAGTTTCATTTCTGAAAATGAACTAATATATTGTAAGATTTAAGTATATTGACTGTACAACATTCTGAATGCTTAAATATCTGATAAATTTTATATAACCTCGATATAAATCACACTTTTGCAACTTTAAACAGAATTTTAATTTGTTATTTAAAAAAAGCTTCACCAAACAGTGAAAACCACTCCGAAGAAATAAACGAAATTTATTGATTTCACATTATAAAATCTTTGCTAAGACATACTGTATAAAAGAATTAAGCCCCCAACTTTACAAGTAACAGCTTTAATACGTCCTACTACTGGTTGCCAAGAAACAGTCCAACACGCAGGGCTAATATGTCAGTTTGTGTTACAAGTTAAATATCTTATATCTTTATTTTAAAAAAATGGAATAATTCCTTCTTCTTCCTCATCCTAGTTTAGGGAGAATTTGCCTACCCGTCGCGCTTGGCAGGTGTATTACGAACGTAGTACCACACGTTTGCAATCTAACGTTGTTTCGCATCGCTGGCCTCATACCGCCATCTATAGGAAGTCATAAAATATTTTTGACACATCCTATAGTCGCGTCTTTCAACAACTATGGAACAATATAAGATGATGAATTCTCTTACGCCATTACCACTTGGCAACCATTTTGTACATCAATTACCAACCGGCTACACACTCGTCGAGTAGCATGAGAGGTAACGAGGAAAGGAGGCAGAGACGTAGTGTGGCCACAATACTCGTCATGCCGCGCTTCATGTTCCTCGTCATATCGCTCCCATCGCTCCCTATTTCGTCGGTTTTTTGGGCGCGAGTCAAAAGGCTGGCAATATGAGCGCGAGTCACTGGTTACACACTCGCGAAAACGCAGCCGATTCGAGCGCTCGTTACATAACATTTGCTATAATAAATATGCATAACTCGCATGCTGCAACAGTTTCAACATCCATTTTGTTGCAAACGCGGGCGACTTAGTGCAGAGCGTCGTAATTAACTGCGCGAGTAAAGCTGTGTGTGTACAGACAGGGCAAGTTCGCGGTAGCGCGAGGAGTAGAGCGATAAGCAGCATGAGGAGCATATTCTGGCCGAGCTACTACAAATACCCAGATTGACGATATGAAACAGCATCAACGAACCCAAATTTCGGTACTACAAGTAAATTGGTTTTTAAAATATCGTCATCATCATCATCATTAGAACCCTTCTTAAGTCCACTGCTGAACACAGGCCTCCTACAAGGAATGCCATAAAGCACAGTCCCGAGTAACCTGCATTCATCGACTTCCTGCATGTCTTACCACTCATCGTCACTCCGTCTAGTGAGGCGTACTTCCACTTCTTAAAAACTATAATGCATAATATTTTTAGGTAATGTTAAACATCGTCTATACACGTCTTTCCCCTGCACTCTAATATTTTGTAATAAAAAAACCGCGGCGCCAGCAAATATTTCGAGCAAGTACATTAAGACATACGGCTGATGGAAACCCATACGTGTTCACTTGAAAAATTAACTTGACGTGAATCTAAAGAATGTAAAAATGTATCCGCTTATGTTGAAAACATCTCGAACCATGACAAATTATGAACTAATAGCAGATGTACTATTATCATCGCTTCTGTCTATACGGCTCTAAAAGAGAGCTATTTTAATCACATTAAATTGGAAAGAAAAACTTCCATACCTGCACTTAAAAGTTAGGAATGTGAATGATAATGTGGCGCTAGTATTTAGAAGAACTCTTCAGCTGTAACTAATTACGTTACAAAGTCAGGAAATGTGATAGAACTATCATTAAGCAACGCTAGTGCCAGCAGACATCTTCGTCAGTTTTTAATATCGTTATCCGTGTTATGAAAGAAAATATTAACTGTGTAGACTTATGACGAAAAGATATTTCGTTAACTCAAAGAAAATATTGGTGAATTAAATTGCAAAACCTTTTACTAGATCATGCCTCAAATTAAGTTTTAATGGTAAGAATTAAAGTATGCAATTTAATAGAATGGCCACTTTTATTTTTATAAAGATGATAACATTTTTAATTTAAAATTTTTACGACGTTTTAATATTAGACTTTCAATTGTTTTTACATTTAGTATTCGAATAAATGGAGACATCAAAAATTTAATTTATGCAGCAGAGACAGTTCACAATATCAATGCTCTGCATTTATTTGGAGAGGATACGACATACGAACGCAGTGTGCGTTTTTGGTTTAATTCCTTTCGAAGTGGTAACTTCGACTTCAAGGATGAATTACATGAGAAACCGGGCACTTAAATAACGATGATATTTAATAGAATCAGGCGTTACTTTGCGGAAATCCATTATATTAAAGTTGGTAAGAATTACCTCGCACATATCCGCTCAATAATTGAAATAAGTACACATAAATAATTTAATTGTTACACAGTAATCGATTGTTAACCGATGTTGGTTAATAATCGATTATATCTACTAAGAGTAGCATAGTGGTATAAATAAATAGTACGGTAACCTGTTTTAATAAATAAAATAAACAACTGTAACTAATATTTTTTTATCGGTACTTACATATTTTTTATCATAAAATATTTGCCGCAACGGCATTGACCGAGCTTATCTCGTGTCAATAATTTCAGGCAGTACCCACTTTTCATAAAACCGGCGAAGTATATATTGAGCGGATATGTGCGAGGCAATACTTATCAAGTTTGAAATGTGCGCAGGAATTGCATTATTTAATTCCTCCCTCTCCCATCTACCATCGGACAACCAGACGTTCAGCCAGTCTCCACGCTTTCGTTGTTGACTTACCACGCATTCGAATCAAACTGTTTGCTACGTCGTTCGTCATGCGTACAACAAAGAAGTGGAATAAGATGCCAGCATCCGTCTTTCCATCCGATTACAATGCGGGTATCTTCAAGGCAAGAGTGAATAGGTTTTTGTTAAATCAGTGCACTTTACTTATCTTCATCATCATCTTAGGCTACATCACCACTTAACATCAGGTGGGATTGTAGCTAAGTGCTGGATTAGAAAAGTTAAAAAAAAACGATGAATTGAAAGTAATGGTAAAGGACCTTATCTAACTAGTACGATCATGGTTTAACGTTAGTTTGTTCACAATATTATATCATTTGAACCAAGTTGGTAAAATAAAAACTCGATAAACGGGTGCAACCTTGAAGCTTGCCTTCATTTGATAGATATAGTAGGTACGGAAACAAAGGCCAGAATTGTGACCTGTGCTGAAAAGTGGATTCTCTACGATAATTGCTAATAAGAAGTCGCTTATCCCTTGTAGAAAAGCAAAGAAAAAATGTCTCCAGACGAACTCGTGCGAAGATGCTTTTTAATTTTTAGGTTCAATCTGCAGAAAAAACCTCGTATATATTGATGCCTTTTTTTTCACTGTTATAAGCTAGTGATAGACTAGAACTACTTATATTAACTTATCTTGAGGCGACTTTACAGTACTTTTTGAACCTCTGCAAATCTGATTATTTTGTAAAAGCAAACTCTAATTTATTAATTTAATAAAAGTGAACTAACGAACAAGAGTTGTGTAAAATCAGAAACGCGTATCATAGTAATAGGCTTGATAAAAAGTCATAAGGCGGCATCGGACATCTGTGTCTACCACTGCGTTACAGCGTATAAGAATAGAGAAGTTACAAGATGAAGATGTGAAAGAGAAGTATAAATGTAGACTGAGAGAAAATATTAGATGTTTGAATGAGTTGTGTATGAATGATTTAGACTTGAAGACTGTGTGGGATAATATTAAGAAAGGTTTGGTGGATAACGCCACCGAAGTATGTGGTGTAAGTAAAAGAACAAATGAAAGGAAAAGTAATACGTTGTGGTGGGATTATGATGTACGGGTGGAAGTTGAATCAAAGAAGAAAGCATGGTTAGATTTACTAGCAACGAAAGCTGGTAATTCTTCTGGTATGAATGATGAGATTGAAAGAAAAAAGGCAGAATTTAGACGTCTAAATAAGAGAGTAAAAGAAGTTGTTGAAAGGAAAAAGAAAGAAAGAATGGATAAGAATGATAGAAGGATATCTGATAATTACCAGGCTAACATAAAAATGTTCTGGAAACTCGTAAGAACTGCCAGGGGAAATACAAAACAGCCTATAATAAATGCTATAAGAGACGAGAATGGATGTATTCTGAATGATGAAGTTTCGAATTTAAACAGATGGAAGGAATACTTTGAAAGCGTGTTTATGAGTGAAGAGTCGTATGAATTAAATGAACTAGAAATTCCGAAAGAAGTGGAAAGGGGTATGGAGATAAGTGTAGATGAAATAATGAAAGCAATGAAAAGCATGAAAGCAGGTAAGGCAGCTGGATATGATAGAGTATCACTCGAGATGCTAAGGGCTGGAGAGGGAGTGGCGGCAGGCCTGCTGTACACCTTGTTTAATTTATGTTGGGAATTAAAACGGGTACCGGATGACTGGTGTAAAGCAGTTATAGTACCAATATATAAAGGAAAAGGGTCACAGCAGGACTGCAAAAACTACCGCGGTATCAGCTTGCTTAGTATTGTGGGTAAACTGTATGCTAAGGTGTTAATTGAAAGAGTTATGAAAGAAACTGATGGAAAAATTTGGGATGTGCAAGCGGGTTTTAGAAAGGGAATGGGGTGCACAGATCAAGTCTTTTCCATGCGCATGATTGCGGAGAAGTTTTTGGCCAAAAACCAGAAAGTTTTTTGTGCGTTCATGGACTTGGAAAAGGCTTATGACAGAGTGGACAGGAATGTGTTATGGCAAACACTGAACTCATATGGGTTGAGCGCTGGTTTGATACAGGCATTAGGGTCTCTTTATAGGGACTCTAGTGCTTGTGTCAGGATCAATGGGGTCTACTCGGACTGGTTTGGTATCCAAAAAGGTGTCAGACAGGGCTGTGTAGCTTCCCCTTGGCTGTTCAACCTATTTATGGACCGGTGTTTGCAAACTTTGAAAGATGAAGAATGTGGTTTAAGAATGGGCGAGTTAACCGTCAAATGCCTTTTGTATGCCGATGATCAAGTCATATTTGCGTCATCAGCGGCTGAGTTGCAAATGATGGTTACATTAATGAACTGGGAATTAAAAGAAAGGGGAATGAAAGTGAACGCAAGTAAGACGAAAGTGATGGTTTTTGAAAGAGAAGAAAGCAAAACGGTATGTGAAGTAAGAATAGAAGGAGAGTTAATTGAGCAAGTGGATGAGTTTGTGTATTTGGGATGTGTATTTAGCAGGGATGGTAGATATGATAGGGATATAGAACAACGAGTAAATGCAGGGAATAGAGTGAATGGGGCACTACACTCTATTATGAAGAACCAGAATGTGTCAAAACAGGCACGTATGGTAATTCATAATGCTGTGTTAGTCCCTACGTTAATGTATGGTAGTGAAAGCTGGGTGTGGCAGAAGAAGCACGAAAGTAGAATAAATGCTGTAGAAATGCGTTCTTTAAGAAATATGCTAGGGTTTAATCTGAATGACAGGGTGAGAAATTGCGTGATAAGAGATAAATGTGGTATGCAAGATGATGTTGTGACCAGGATTAAGAAAGGAATGCTTCGGTGGTTTGGTCACGTAGAAAGAATGAATGATGAAAGAGTGACAAAGCAAATTTATATGGCAGATGTGAACGGCCGAGTCGGGAAGGGACGCCCTAGAAAAAAGTTTGTCGACCAAATTGGCGATATTTTGAAAATGGGCCACGTTAGAAGTACCCTTAACCGACGAGCATGTATGCGTAGATATATGGATGTAAAGGAGGCGAAAGAGGTATGTCAGGATCGTGCCAAATGGAAGTCCGTAATCTCTGCCTACCCCTCTGGGTGACAGGCGTGAGTGTTTATGTTATGTTATTATGTTAAGAAGTCATAAATATGACACCTCAATTACGATTAAATTATGTGAACGTCTAAAAGTTATATCAAATTAAAAGGTATATTATTTTTTGGTTTATGTTGGGAACACATTTTATAAATTTGTTTTTATTTTAAGCTTATGAAAAATTAAACAAAATCGAACAGTTCAAGTACGAGTGGGCTAGTGCCCGCTGAGACATCTTCGACGTTCGACGTACATTGTCTTTTATCAAAATCCTTTCAACTTCAATACTGCTCATACACTCGACAACTGAGGGGAAAATGGTAACATACTACCTACATATCGTCACTATAAGACGGTCTCAACAAAAACCTATTATTGACTATTGCCTTAAAAACAACCAAGTCTTGCAATGACGCTGAGTCCCAAGTAAATTCTAGCACCTCTCCACTATTGCATTTTTTTATTAAAAAAAATGTTACTCCACCCTTAGATTATCTCCTCTAGTCTACTCCGTCGTGGAGGGAGCGTATATGCATAAATTGCATAAGGACAAATATCTAGAACTATAAATTGTAGTCCATACAATTACTTGTTCCATACGGGATTCGAATCCGCGTCCCAACCCCAACGGCCGCAACCCATTACTAAGTCGCTGCGCCACATGGCCCTCAATGATTTTGGTCTTCAACACGAGTATTTTCCCGAATCCTGAAGATTCGTAGTATTTCAAATTTGAATTAAATGCCTACCCTGCTCTTAATTTCAGCATTTAACATGTTTCAATTTATTCTTTCATTTAATCATGTTGATTTGAATGAAAGAATACATTTAGATATGTAAAATGATTTTAAAAATGTTAGCCTAATCAATTTCTTATATACATTAGCGTAGTAGCCGTACGCTGTGAATAAATAAACCGCAGCAGCTGTTAGCGCCTTAACATCCATTTTAATAAATTCGTCCGCAGATTGGCGTGAACCGAAGCAAACTGAACGTTCCAACGTGTGGACGCCATTACAAACTCTTGGCTAATATCTTTGACACAACATTCGCCACCATGTTGGCCATAAGAATGCTTTTTTAAATATGACAAAGCTGCAGTTATGTTATGGTTGTAGCACGTAAATAAAGCTTTACCAGGGAAAGACCACGCTCTCACAGAATACCAGCGTGAAATAGCAGCTTAATACTGCTGTGCTATATGATTAATGTAGAGAACCGGAGACCCTTTTTCCCCTTAGTTCTCAGGGGATGCACCTCCATTTTGATTAAAGTTCACCTGATTTTAAGTGATTAACAGGGTTAACAGTGGTTAACCACATCATCTACATTACACGTACTGTGTGCTCGTTTGTCATTCTTATTCTTTTTTTTTGCGCCCGAAGCAATTGGAAAGGGCTACCCTTTATGTGAGCCGTGGTAGCTCAGTGGTTAACGCTCGCTGTAAATATAACAGAAGGCGAGTAACCCGGGTTCGATCCCCGCCGGCACCAATGAAATTGTTAATTGCAATTTTAAGTGCTGATTTACCACGTGCTCGGCGGTGAAGGAAAACATCGTGAGGAAACCTGCATGCCTGAGGAATAAGAAAAAAAAATATTTCGAAGACATGTGAAGTTCGTCAACACGCATTTGGGCAGCGCGGCGGACACTTCCTTGCCCTAAAACCCTCTCAGAAATGAGGGGAGACCTGAGCCCAGCAGTGGGACGTATATAGGCTGTAACTTTACTTTACTTACTTTTACTCTTTATGTAGGGAGGCGGAAAATGTATTACGCATACCACGATAGCCAGTCTATCATGGTCATGAGGGACAGCCTAAATACCCTCTAAAAACCGCCTAACTGCAACTGCTGTTTAAGCTTCTTATGCCGTATCGGAAGCAACCCTCTTTTGGGAAAAGAGGGCGCAGGTGGCTACGAGCCGCTGAGAGAGTGCCTACGAAGGCAAATTAATTATAAATATTTTAATTTAATTAGAGTTTGTTTGAGCCGCCAGGAGGTAGTGCAGGTCGTTTGACAGTTTATTAGGCGGGTCCGAATGAGAGTTTCTCGGCCTGCGGACTCGATAGCGAGGGGGGTGGGGCTGCATAAGTAGCTGCCTCACGAATAAGATGATTGGAATGCGATTCTGAGGCTTTGAAGAAGTTCTCAGAGAGTTTTTTTAAGAAATTGTTGAATTGTAGGGACAGTCCCATGAAGCCATTACGGATGTACAAAGGTGCGTTCGCAGCTCGATGACAGAAAAGGTTTTGAACTATTTGGAGTTCATTAATAATTTTAGGGTCGGCGTGGGCAAAAATGGGGACCGCGTAGGACATGACTGGTCGTATAGACCTTATGAAGGGTACGCTTGTTTCTGAGGGACATTTTACTGTGTCGGCCCAACATACTGTTGAACCTACTCAGGTAAAAACGTGTGTGACGGGTTACTCTTTTGACGTAGGGCCTGAAGGTGAGCCTTGTGTCTAGATTGACATCTAAATATTTGGCAGACGTATGCCAGGGGACAGGGGTCCCTAGCATATGTATTGGTGGAGTGTTTTTGAGACGGCGTCGTTTATAATCGAAGTTAACGGCGGAGCTCTTCTCCGGGTTCACACCGATGCGCCATTTTTTGAACCAAGCTCCTAGGTCGTCAACTGACTTTTGAACCTTGTTCCGTATGAAAGGTAGCGAGGTACCTTTACAGCAGATAGCAGTGTCGTCTGCGAAGAGGGAGAGCTGAACACCTTTCGACGGGATGGAAATGTCGTTGCTGAACAGGATGTACAGCAGAGGAGCAAGTACTGAGCCCTGAGGGACACCAGCTTTGATAGGGCGCTGTGAAGATAGCGTGCCTTCGTGTCTAAAACGAAAGGTACGATGCTTTAGATAAGAGGCCACGAGACGTACTAGACGATCGGGGAGACCTATTTTGTATAGCTTGTAGATAAGGCCTGTATGCCAGACTCTATCAAAGGCTTTAGCTATGTCGAAAAAGACCGCAATGGTCTTATGACGACGAGGATAAAAACCGCTGAGGATATATTCCGCTCGCTCGGAAACCGAATTGATGGGGAATGATAAGATGGTCACCGTCTGTGGGAAACAGATGGCGCCTCATGCGAGTTTGGATGACTCTTTCGAAAAACTTGCCCATGGCCGTGAGGAGGCTAATGGGGCGATGACTAGAGGGGAGGTTGAGAAGCTTGCCTGGCTTGAGAATATCAATCACAGTTGCCTCTTTCCACGTAGTGGGAAAGTAACTAAGGTTGAAGCAGGCGTTGAAGATAATAGATAAAAAGGTTAACACCTGCTCAGGAAAGTGTTTTAGGGCTTGGTTGGAGATGCCATTCGCGCCCGGAGCCTTTTTGGGCTTAAGTCCTTTGATGAGGGATGAAATCTCATCATTTGACACAGAGACAGGTTCGGAGGCTGTAGGGGGTGAGTTCCGGCGGCGGACCTCATCCTCCACCGCCTGGACGTGTGAGGGGTCTACGGGTGGAGAGCTAGGAGAGCATTGTGCGGCAATGCTATCTGCAAATAACTCAGCCATTTCCTCGTCCTCGAAGGCAACCGTACCGTCGGGACGGGAGAGAGGGGTAGTGTGGGTGATAGCGTCTATGCGGAGGGCTCTAGCCATCTGATAGTACGCTGTATGAGATTGAGAAATATTCTCCATGAGTTTACTCTTTTCGAGGTCTCGAAATTCAGAGAGGCGGAAACGGAGTTCTCGTTGAAGACAATTGGCCATGCGCCTATATTCGGGGGTGGGATATTTTGTTGCTCTCCGGAAAGCAGCTTTCTTGGCTTTTAATATGTTGCTAATATGTAGGGGAAGCCCACTATTGTTAGTAACCGGGACGACCCTTTCGTTCTCCTTAAGGGAGGATTTAATAAGCGTGGAGAATGAATCGACCGCGGTGTCGATTTTTTCGGGACTGTCTAAGGTTCGGGATGGTAGGGAGATGGTAGAGTCCTGTGAGTCCAGAGCGTTAGCTAGGGACTCCTTGAATCCCTTCCAATTATTGAAGGTTTTCGTGTGTAATGGGGGAGGCGGCTGATGGCCAAGAATGAGAGAGACCGGTCGGTGATCGGATCCTAGATCGTCTAGTGTCTCGATTGCCCTGAGGTTGAGAGAAACTCCTTTGAGTAACGCAAAATCTAGTACATCGGGGGCGTGATCGGTGTTATCGGGAAAGTGAGTAACACCGAGGGGACTATGGATGGTAATATCAAGAGACTGCGTGATATCGAGCAGTATCTTGCCACTAAGGGAGGTAGTACGGCATGTCCATTCAGTATGCTTGGAGTTAAAATCTCAAAACATAATGACTGAATTGCCTAAAGATAAAATAGCCTCAAAATCTTTATCGAGGGGATGGGTTCCTGAAGGGATCTAACAGGAGGCTATGAGGATGGACTGATGTCCAGTCATAGCTAGCCTGCATACCGTGGCTTCCATGTTAGTAAGCTGCGGAGTAGAAATGGGCGAGCAGTGAAGTGTCTTCTTGTAATAGGTGTCCGTTCCGCCACCTCGGCGGTCGGGTCTGTCATTACGAAGAAGAGAGAAGTTTTTAATAGAAAGGCCTTTAGTGTCCTTAGTTTTGAGATCATTTCCTGTAGGAGGAGGAAATCGGCTTCACGATTTCGAAGAAAGAGCTTAAGCTCTGGGAGGTTATTTCACAAACCACGAATATTAAAGGATACAAGCGATAAACCCTTAGGTTTATTACGACCGAGAGACTTTGGTAGAGCAAACTGCTCTGTCATTGTGAAGTTAAGTTAATTAAGTTAACTTAACTTACAACAGGCACAAAAGATTATGATGCTCTGTAAGAGCGAGGAGACGGTCCTGAGGGGACCTCGCAGCGCGCAGTTTTCGTGCTAACACAGCGATTTCCCCAACATCGATGTTCCTAATAGCGGAATGCAACGTTTTTAGGTCATCAATTGAGGGCTGTGATTGTTGTGGGGCGGAGGTTGTCCGCGGTGGGTCTGCCTTATTGGGGCCCCAGGGAAAGACTGGAGGCTGCATAGGCTTAGAGAAGCCCGGAAGGGGCCAAATAATGCTCTGAGGGGGCCTAGGGGGACCCTGAGAGGGCCGAGAGAAGCCCTGGATGGGCTGAGAAAGGCCCTGACGGGGCCGTTGGTAAAGAGCCGGGAATGAGCGGTCATTGACCGGCGGTGGAGCTTGTCTACTAGGGCGAGGATGAGGTGCGCAAGGGCAGCCTCTGTAGTTTGCCGGGTGGCCTGTTTGTTTACACAGGACACATGCGGATGGGGATTCGGCGTCTTTGGGCCGAGGACACTCTTTGGTGTTGTGGGGTTCAAGGCACTTAACGCACCTGGGTGGGGTGGAGCAGATGGCTACCGCATAACCATATAGCTGGCAGCGGTGGCACTGCGCCGGGAACCCGCGCCTATGTGGGGGCTCAACCCTCACTCTCGACAGCCTTGTCTCTTAGGAAGCCCCTGTCTTCGACTTGCGCGACTTGCTTCTTAGCGAGGACTGGAGCACAGCGAGAGGCTGGCTTGGTCGGAGCGGGGATGTCTAGTGATATAAGTGCTGCGGGGGCAGAGGCGGCAGCGGGAGCTGCGGAGGTTGTAGGAGCGGCAGGGGCCGCTGAGACAGGGAGGGTGCGTTTTTTCGAGGGATGTCTACCGCTGCGCCTGGAGTTCACCGTGATGAATGAGGAGTCCCCGGTTCCATCGGAGTCACAGGACTCCGATGAACCGGTGCCAGAATTGGTGGCGGGCCTCTTCCGGGAGGCCGACGCAGAGGACTCGGAGCGTTCGTACTCCATTTCTAAGGGGGCAAAAGAGTTCTGTGTCTCTAGGTAAGTCGCGATTACGGGCGGCTGTTGGAGTGCCTGAGGGGCAGGGGGAGTAACATGGGCGGCGATGGCGGCGAGGACCGTCTCATCGAGGTTTAGGCCCAGAAGAAGAGTTTGGTTTAGGGCGGCGACGAGGGACTTAATTTGGCTAATTGTGGACATTTTGGGGCAGTAGTTCCACGAACAGTAAGGATTAGGACGGGTCCCTGTTCTCAGTAGAACAGGGACTTGAACACGAGCCGTACTACGATACAATATACACGTATAACAATAAAGAATAACAGAGAAATAACAAAAATCAACAATAAAACAATAACAATAAAGTAACAGTAACAAGTGGAGGTCAGTCAAACCTACCCGCCCGAAGACAGGGGGGCAAGAACTGTTAGTGGTAAAAGACTCACCAACGCGTCGACGCTGTACATCGCGAGCAGGACAGCGGAGGCGCGAGAGCGAGATAGCACTACCGTTCAGGGACGAGAGCGCGGACTACCTGGACACGACCGCTCGAGAGCGATGCCACAGGCGGAATGACGTGCATTGTTATTCTATAAAAATGTTTTATTTATACTTTACTTAAAAAATGTCAGTTACAATTTACGCAAATAACTCAACGTTTGTCAGACGATTAAAAATATTCTATTTAACAAAAGACTCGTTATAAATACATAACTAGACGCAAAAAGGCTATGCATGGTATGACATGTATTTTGACGAGTAAAAGCTAAGAATTTATCTGTTATTTAATTTGCAAGAATTTAATAAAAAAAATCCCTTATTTTGCCTTTATTCCGCAAAAAAGTATATAATTCTTATTTCTAAATTCTAGACATCCCTTTCATGCCCAACCGCATTCCATCTTCATAGAATAAATAACAATCATCATACACTGTTGCATTCCCATATCGCTGTTGGCCGCTGTTACCGACATTTTTCTTATAAAAATTACAAAGCATGCATACATTAATTTAACATACAGAGAAATCGTTGATAGCAAACTACGTCGATATCGTACGTGAAGAAGTATCACGTATGAAAAATCAGACGAAAAAAATATCTGAATAATGATTACACACATCAATGATCAACAATATCACTTCTGAGTATGCAATTAAAAAGTATATTGTGAATTTGATATTTTTGTCGGCCGCTGCGGGTAGACGGACGCTCGACATCGGAATATTAATTTATTGAGTTTAACTCTACCGCGATAAAATTTAAGATGCTTTTTTGAATTCCTTAGAAATATTCTTTAAATATATAATAGCAGTGCTGGCCAAATGAAAATGCAATTTATATCAGTATAAGACACTGTCTTCTCATAAAAGTGTTCACATTTATGAACAAAATTGTGTTCCTTGATCATTCATCTATTTAATCCATATTAGGTCTTTACCTATTAAAGTGCCGTTTTTTATGAAATAGAAATAAAAATATAGGAAAAAATACGTTAAGTTAACGGTGATTATTATGACTAACTATTAGTCAAAATAACGGTAAAGGTGATTATTTTGACTAACTATTAGTCAAAATAATCACCTATGCAATCGATGCATCTTTGCCAACGCAGTGGTAGTTTATTGAGGCCGTTCTTGAAGAAATCAATTGGACGGGATTTGCATTTTGTACTGCCTCTCTGGTATTGATTTTTTTCCCGCCAAAATGTTATCCAAATTCTGGAATAAGTAGAATCTGTAGGCGCAAGGTCTGGCGAGTACGATGGATGACGGAGAACTTCCAACCCCAGCTCTTTTTACTTGGAGACGTCTGTCGTGTAGTATAAGGTCGCGCGTTGTCGTGCTGGAGCAGCGGAGAAGAGCGATTGACCAAAGCTGGTTGGAGACGTGCGTGCTTCTCTGTCATTGTGTTCTATTCATCACAGTGCACATCAGCAGTAATGCTCGTCCCGTTTGGTAAGAAGCTGTGATGAATCACTCAGGCGTTACACCACTAAACGGTGATCATCACTTTTCTAGGGGTCAATTTTCGTCTAGAGCATTGTTTAGGTGCTGAACTAGGATCCACTCAACTTGTTGAGCGCTTGCGATTGTCAAACAGAATCCATTTTGCGTCGCAGGTAATAATGCGGTTCAAAATTCCTTCCTTTGTTTGCCTGTTGAGTAGGCAAGATTTGACGTGTAGTTCACGCTCACAATCATTGAGTTCGTGGGGCACTCATTTATCAAGCTTTTTTACCTTGCCAATTTGACACAAATGGACCAATACTGTTTTGATGCTAACGTCAAAAGCTGTCAGCAGCTTCCACAATCGCCTTTATTTCCTCATCGTCAACCAAAGTTCGTTTTGTTCGACTTGGTTAATTTTTCAGGTTGTTGTGTTCATAGTGTCAAGCGAGCAAACTCGTGCGTTCGGTTATAGTATTCGCTCTGGAAAGGTCGTTGATGTTGCGTGCCGCTTGTGCCAGTTTGCTGCCACGACGGTACTCATACCATACTATCATGGAGACGGTACTCGTATCCATGATAACGAAAAAGATTCAAATGCGATGGAAACGTAACGCTAATCAATATACTAATGACTTTGAAAAAAGAATTTCATATTTTAAAAATAAAATTAAT
Source organism: Parnassius apollo (assembly GCA_907164705.1). NCBI lineage: Eukaryota > Metazoa > Arthropoda > Insecta > Lepidoptera > Papilionidae > Parnassius > Parnassius apollo. The sequence continues at coordinate 4,784,675 of CAJQZP010001507.1, forward strand.
TTGAAATTAGAATTCTTAGAAAAACCAAAATTATTTTGATTTAAAACGACCAGTACTTAACGACAATTTCATAGGTAAAGGCCTATTATAAAATTTAATTTTTAATATGAAGAAAACTTCCTTCCTAAGCCTGAGCCTAAACTAAGAAGAATAAAATAATTTCTGTATTTCTCCTGAAGTCAGTGATTTCAAAAAATACACATTGATTTTATTCTTTTTAGTTTTTAAGTCTGAACAAAATAAAAAAAAATATTGAAAACATTACTTTGTATCATTTTTAAGCACTTCATCACAACTGAAATATTAGCGCAAAGAATAAAATGTTTGCAACCTAGAGCATATAAATTCACCTTTTTTTTTACGGGGGTAAAATACCGCAACTTCCTAACTTCGGGCTGTTACTGTTTTTTTCTTGACAGAAAAACTCAATAGATGATTTTTGACCCGATTCGAGATTCAAGACCTCATGATCATCAGTCACGTTTACAATCACTTGTCCAGAGGGCCAAATTGCCCTAATATTCTAAATTAAGGTACCTATTAATCAAAATTTTAATAATTTTCTGCGTTTATGCTTACACACTTTTTACAAAGTTAGTCAAGTCAATTTCTTTGCCCCATTAATCATCAAAAATTAATTAGATAACATACAGATAATAATGACGATTACCATTTGTTACAATTGTACAAATTTTAATATATGTAATGTATATGTTTTTTTTTTATTTAAAAAAGTAACCAATACATTAACGTTTTCTTCTGTATCGTGGTTTACATATATAAATTTCACAAGGATCCAGGTAGGCGATGCAACTATTTTTTATAGAATAAGGGTGACATACGAGCACACAGTCCACCTGATGGTATCCATTTACCATCAGGTGGACTGTGTGCTCGTTGTGGCCCATAGACATCTACATTTATCCACGATTAAGAATCAAAACGCAAACGCTTTGTCACCCCTGAGGACTAAGATGGAATGCCTCTACATTCACCATACGAAACACAGCAGTACTAAACTGCTATTTACCCATTCGTGCTACAACCTACCACGTATGTACTTGTTCCGTTCGGGATTCGTACTCGCGGTCCTTAGCGCTGTAAGTCATTGCGCTACGGAGCCGTCGAGTATAGGTAAAATACAATAATCGAAAATGATTACTCATCCACTCGTATCAATAACCAGTAACGAAATGAGAAGATCAAATCTTTTACAAACATGTATTATCTATTAATGCAAGATGGCGGGCAATTACTGTTTAATGTGAAACAGTTTGTCATGCTCAATGAATACTGGATTTTATCTGTACTCCGTCGAGATTTAATAACAAGTTAAATAAGTGTGTAACAAAGTAAAGTTAGTAAAGTTAGATCCTTTTTACGCCCATTGCTAGGAACAGGGCTTCCCTCGTTTCTGAGGAATAGAACAATTAGTTAGCCGCGTTGTTCCAATGCGTGTTGGCGGACTTCATATAATGTCGTCGAAATCTTTTATTTCTTTAGATATATAGGTTTCCTCACGTTATCTTTACTGCCGATTTCGTTATAAGTTAAGAATTAAAACTGCAATTAACAATTTTGCCGGCGCTAATCGAACTCGGGTTATTCGCGTATTATTTTTTAGCTAACTTGGCATCCAGATAATAAATGGCATAAAAACACAAAAAGAAACAGCGTACAAACAACAATAATATTTGCATATGGTCACTGCATAATAATAAGCCGTGTAGTGGCGGTTGAGAATATCCACTACCCCATATCTTCCCGTGGGTGTCGTAAGAGGCGACAGAGGGAGACAGGCAGGAGATGGGCAGCAGCATCTTCCTAATAATAACAACAACATAATAAAAAACTGCGGTTGCCAACCCGCTCGCCAAGCGTGGCAACTATGGCAAATATCCCCCCATGAGCAACGACACAAATAAACGGCCCCCAGTCCCCGGCGGCCCCGCTATTCCTGGCTACGGTGGCGATCATGGTAACGGCGGGGCAGGGGGTGCTAAGAATCTCCGGTGGAGGTTCGGTTGCCACCTACGACGGCTCGACCTGGCAACGTATAACGCACGCACCCTGAGGACTGACGAGAAGATACTGGAGCTGGAAGAAGAGGTAGACAAGTTGCACTGGCATATTATTGGATTATCTGAGGTCCGAAGAGAGGGGGAGGACACGGTTATCCTCGAGTCCGGCAACTTGTTCTATCACTGGGAGGGCGACCATCTGTCCCAAGGAGGTGTCGGATTTATCGTCCACAAGTCACTCGTCAACAACGTTGTAAAGATTGGGAGTGTGTCGACGAGGGTCGCGTACCTGATACTCAGGATCACCAAACGGTATTCGCTGAAGGTCATACAGGTCTACGCACCAACCTCGGCACATCCCGGTGAGGAGGTGGAGGAAATGTATGAGGATATTTCTAGAGCCATGCATTCCTCCAAAACCCACTACACGGTGTTGATGGGAGACTTCAACGCAAAACTAGGCACAAGAGAAGGCAGTGAGCTGAAGTTAGGGAAATTTGGAGTAGGGCAACGGAACCGTAGGGGCCAGCAGCTGGCTGACTTTATGGAGAAAGAGGGACTCTTTATGATGAACTCTTTCTTCCAGAAGCGGCCCCACAGGAAGTGTACCTGGTCGAGCCCCGACGGTTCGAAAAAAAATGAGATTGACTTCATTATGACGACCAGACGCCAACTGTTCAGTGATGTCTCAGTGATCGCAAGGGTGAAAACCGGCAGCGATCACCGAATGGTTAGAGGCACACTGAACTTAAACGTTAAGTTGGAGAGGTCTCGTCTAATGAACGCTCCGTCCCCCCTCGTGCTCTAATCCAGAATCCCGAGACTTTTCAGCTCGAGTTACGTAACCGCTTTCAGTGCCTAGAAGATTGCAATGCAGTGGACGATATGAATGACAAGCTCGTGGAAACTGTCCATGCGGTCGGAGCTAAGTTCTGCAAGACCCGCCGCAGAAGAACACAAAAACTCTCCGATCACACTTTTAATCTCATGGCTGTTAGACGGGAAATGAGGCTACGTCGTCGTCGTCAATTTTACAGAAGACCGAGGAGTACAATCTGCCACTTTGCCTGGCGTATGTGGACTATGAGAAAGCCTTTGATTCCGTCAAAATTTGGGCGGTGCTACAGTCCCTTCAGCGGTGCCAAGTTGACTGTCGGTATATCGAAGTGCTGAAGTGTTTGTACAGTAGGGCTACGATGGCTATCCGAGTACAGAACCAGAGTTCGAAACCTACCCAACTGCAGAGAGGTGTAAGACAGGGTCGTTATATCCCCGAAACTCTTCACCGCTGCGTTGAAAGACGTTTTCAAGCTACTGGACTGGAAAGGATACGGTATTAACATCAATGGCGAGTACATCACTCACCTTCGATTTGCCGACGATATAGTCCTTATGGCAGAATCGCTGGAGGACCTTAGCACTATGCTCAATGACCTCAATGGTGTCTCCCAACGGATAGATCTTAAGATGAACATGGACAAAACAAAGATTATGTTCAATGTCCATGTCACACCAATGCCGGTAGTTGTGGGGAGCACTATGCTCGAAGTTGTTGACGAGTACGTTTACCTGGGACAAATAGTCCGACTAGGTAAGTCCAACTTCGACCGAGAGGTCAATCGACGGATTCAACTCGGCTGGGCAGCGTTCGGGAAATTACGACACATCTTCTCGTCAGGTCTACCTCAATCTCTGAAAACTAAAGTGTACAACCAGTGCGTGTTACCAGTGATGACTTACGGATCAGAGACGTGGTCCTTCACTGCTGGCCGTATGAGGACGCTCAAGGTCGCTCAGCGAGCTATGGGGAGGGCTATGCCCGGAGTTTCTCTGCGTGATAGACTCAGAAATGAGGATATCCGCAGTAAAACCAGAGTGACCGACATAGCCCAACGGATTAGTAAGCTGAAGTGGCAATGGGCCGGCCGTATAGCTCGAAGAACCGATAATCGATGGGGAAGAAAGGTTCTCGAGTGGCAGCCTCGTACCGGTAGGCGTAGTGTAGGGCGACCCCCCACTAGATGGAGTGACAACCTGTTAAGACATGCAGGAAGTCGATGGATGCAGGTGGCTCAGGACCGTGCTTTGTGGCGTTACTTGGGGGAGGCCTATGTTCAGTAGTGGACTTGTGAGGGGCTGTAATGATGATGATGATGATCACTGCATAATAATGACCTTCAGACCGAATTTCGGTCATGGCGGTCAGTCTCAAGGGAGAATAGCCATCTGCACATTATAGCATTATAGTGTCCGAGTGTACACGCAAACACAGGTACACTCTCTATTTCATAACACTCATAGTCCTATGGGACGATAAAACGACACAACCGGAGAGAAATCAAGCGCAGGACCAACAGCTTTACGTGATTTCTGAGGCACGTGGGTGAAACACCACAGTCTTCCTGACTCTGGGCTTCCGATGACAACTTTTTGACAAAAAACCTCAACAACAGATTCTGACACGACTGGGATTAGAATTCGGGACCTAATCATCATCAGTCGAATTCACGATCACTGGATCAACGAAGTAATCTAAATTAGATACTATAGTATCGTTCGGTTTGACATACGCATTTTTCATTAATTTCTCTCTTTCGACTCTAACGACATCCATGGGATGATATGGGATAGTGGATTATATTACGCCGCCAACCTACGGCAAAATTAATATTGAAAATTATAAATATAGATAGGGGGTCGCTATTGCTGTCTTATCTTGAGGCACTGGAATAGCGTCCATATCGGCTCGAGACCTGCTCTGGTAAATATAAAGTAGATAGTGTATAGTAATACAGTATGTAACCTTTTTCATTTTATTTATTTACTAACCCTAGCTTATAAGTTCTTTTCGTAATTACTAACCCACTAACCCACCCTTTCTATGGAAAGAAATTTCTGAAATAAAGAATAATAATAATAATAAATAAGCTATGTTCAATAAAATATCATATTTTATTCTTTTCTTTAGAATAAGTTTGACAAACGTGCACATAGGCCACATGATGGTAAGTGGTAGTTATGACCCATAAACATCAACGTCTGTCCTTTAATAAGTACCTCCAATTTAAAAGGTCTCTGATTCTCTACACTCGCCATACCAAACCCAGTAGCATTAAGCGGATATTAAACGGTGTTCTGTGCGAGCGTGGTCCTTCCCTGTTCGAGTCGAACAATTTGAGTAACAACCTTAATATAGCTGCAGCTCTACCACGTATGTGAGTATTTTGTCAATCGATTCGGTTCAGATGCGATTTATTGTCAATTATACAAAAAGCGGCAAGTGATATAAATATTACCAAAAATGCTTATAATGAGATCGTGAACTGATAATTTAAAATATTAATATTTCATAGTTTTCATACGTTACGTTATACATATTATATTATTAAGGGGTAATTTTTCAACCCTCAGATAAAAATTATTCATAGGATTTATTTTACGAATAAGCTTGACAAACGAGCATACAGTCCACCTGATAGTAAGTGGATGCTGTGACCCATAAACATCTACATCTATCCTCGATTAAGAAACAATATGCAGATGCCTTGCCACCTCTGAGGACTAAGATGAAATGCCTCATTTCCAGTAGAAAGGGTTTCTGGTTCTCTACACTCACCATACGAAACACAACAACATTAAGCTACTATTTTACGCTGGTATCCTGTGAGAGCATAGTCCCTTCCCAGTCGAGTCGAGCTATTCGTGTTTTAAGCATAATATAGCTGAAGTATGGCTCCACCACGTAAAAAGGATAAAATACAACATAAATTAATTGAAACTACAGTTGTACTGACAAAAAATTTAAATTGTTTTTCTTTTATATTAAACCAGATTATACTTTATTTGACGAATAACTTCTCTGGCGAATAAAAATTCGGCCCTGCGGTAAATTGATTTTATATAAAAAAATGTACCACTGGGTTTCTTGCCGGTTCTCCCTGGGACAGAGTCTTTTCCCGAACTAGTAGTAAAAGTAAATAACCGGCAATGTACGAGTCGAAATCGCACATGAAATGTTCTGTACCATCGCAAAACACGTTTTGTAGTAGTGGAGTTCCGTTTAATTTTTAATATATTTTTGTTTTTATTAATTGTCGTTATAGAGGCAACAGAAATACACATTCTCTGAAAATTTCAACTGTCTATCTATTACGGATTATGAGATATAGCCCGCTGACAGACAGATCTACGGACTGGCAACGGAGGCTTAGAAATAGAATATTTACTACTTTAAGCCTTGAACCAGACATCGTGAGCCATTTAATACCCTTACTATTGTTTATCCGATGGCATTTAATTAACTAGCAACAGCATAACTCCGGTTTAAAGTAGCGCACTCGCCCACAATAACACCAGATAATTGTTCATATTCACTTACATTAAAATACCGCATCGACGTTTTCAATGTGAAATCTTTCACTTTACCTTATAACGAGCTTAGCAACAATAGAATAGTTGGAATATTTACGACAAAATCATATCCACTTATTAAAGTGGATGTTATTTATTTGAACTAGTTACCTATATTCTATATATATATATATATATAATTGATATATCTTTGACTGACTCATCACGATATCTAAAACTATACACTCAATTGACTTGAATTTTTTACGATTTAGTTTTACGATAGAACCATAAAAAATCTTGATATTTTATATCAACTTTGTTATCGTCTATTATTCTGCGCCCGAGCGAAGTGAGCGGTTAACAGCTAGCTAGTCTATATATACCGGCCATTTTGCAAATATGTCGCGTCTGCTAGGGGGGCCTTAGCAGGTAATTTCGCGAAATCGGCGCGTGGCGATTAAATTAGTAATTTCTCTAAAATATTGTATGAAAGCTATGTATAAATTATGTCATATGAATTGTTATATTATTTGCTATTACTCTGTAGATATCTTAGTTGAATACAACTTAATAGATTTTATTAAGCCAATTTCAAAGTTGGAAAACCAAATTTTTAATAGTATTTTGTGCATAATTTGTGAAAACTGAACAAAAAAAAAATCATTCTTTTATAAAATAAATGCAATTTATTTTCATCAATATACACTAATTTATAATAAAAAAAAGAAAACCACAAATTCCTATATATTTTTACCCCAAAAGTTTTTTACAATCTTAGCACATGAACGGCAACCCAAGCGTCGCACAAAAAATAGCATACATTGTTAGTTTTATTTTGAGAAATGAGCAAGTCAAGTGGCGTGCGATAATTTTAACATTAAGTATGGTTCAAGTTCTTAATTTAGACAAAGTTTCATTTCTAAAAAGAATGTAATGTATTTTTAATCAACAATAGAGATAAATGTAAGGTAAGTAAGTATAACGGCCGTTTATGTTCGAATTTTTTTTTTATAAAAAGGATACATATCCCTAAATTATGAATTAAAAACTGTTGGTTATTAACTCTTCCATGTTTAAATAGCACCAAACGTCACTATTTGTCCGATTTACGAATAAAAATAAGGACAAAAACCGGGACGGGTGACCACATAAAAGCGACGTTCGCATGCGACTACTACATAGGCTGTTTATTCGAAATTTCTAAATATTGTAGTACTTTAGTAGCTTTGTATCACTTTTCTATAAGTAAAAGTGTGATAAAAATCATTGTCGCTGGTTATTTTACCCGCCAAATACGCAGTCGCGGATCGGCCAGAATCTGGCCGGTCGCCACACAAGGGGATATATATATATATATATATATATATATATATATATATATATATATATATATATATATATATATATATATATATATATATATAATAAGCGAAATACCACTTACTACTCATCACGATGTCTCTAAGAATATGCAGCCGATTGACTTGAAATTTAGTATAGTTACTCATACTCACCCTCACTAAGAACGGATATTATTCTAACCTAATCAAAAAAAATCTTGATATTTTACGTATAGGTTCCGCAATGAAATAACATCGTGCACCCAGCGAAGCAAGCGGGTATCGGCTAGTAAAATAATAAAGGTGATTGAGCGAGGCGCATACAAAAAACCAGTGCCAATAAAGAAAACCTATTACTAGTTATTGCATGTAATTAACCTTATATATTATTCGTTTTTTTATATTCAATAGCTGAGAGAGATAGGGGAAACAAGACACTCTTATTTGACATTTAAAGATAAAAAAAAAAACAATATTAAGAGTGCGTAATAAACACGTTTTAACGTGGTAGAACCATGCTGCAGTTATAATAGTAGTATAGTTTTAGCACGAATGGGTTGGCTCGAGCGAGGATAGACCACGCTCATACATAATACTCGTATGGTGAGTGTAGAGAACCGGTGACCCTTTTTACTGGAAATGAGGCATTCCATCTCAGTCTTCACAGGTGATAATGCATCTGCATTTTGATTCGTAATCGAGGATAGATGTAGATGTCTATGGGCCACAGCAATCACTTACCATCAGATAGGCTGAGTTGTCACGCTATCCTGTTTGTTAAAATGTTTATTTGAACGAGAATGCATGAATTAAGCATTCAGGTGCGGTTTAAGAGTTTACACTACCCAAATCGTGTCATCGTGTACCCATCAGTGCTGTTAGAAGTAACAAAAGGAAACTGAAACAGGAGATGGGCAGCATCTTGCTGATAACGACTACCTACCAAAAAAATTGTGGTTGCCAACACGCCTGTCACGCGTAGCAACCATGGCATCTTCCTATGAGGCGCAAAAATAGGCGAGGCAATGAGGAAATAAATCTATGAATGGTATTTAGTTGAATAAAGAATGGTAATAAGGAATAATCTACATCGGCTGCATTACTAGATTAACATCATGTGTCGCCGCAGTCCTGTACTCTACGCTGTGTGCAAACGGCTTTAGGTATAGCGCCCAATCTCATCGTGCGTATTCGATTGAATAATCTGCTAATTTTTCATAATGATAATATGATGAAGATGATTTTTTAAACTGCTAATTATACTTTTTTATTGCCTTAAAATTTGCAGTATTTAAAAAAATGTAAATATAACAAAATAAAAACTAATAGGGAAATTGCATATCACTCGTATAGTAGCCCTTTTTTTCTCATTCGTATAAATTTATTTAGAAATCTTTATAAGAACTGTATTTTTATTTACCTTAGCTTTTTTAATACAAAACTATAGATATTGCATGCACACGTATCCCATTTGAAAAAACGGCTATTTCTATTATATATATATATATATATATATATATATATATATATATAAATATATATATATTCATTTTAAATTTTCGGACACCAGTAGCTAACATGCACTCAGCCGCTCGAGATGCCTCGGGATATGGGCTGGACTGAAAAACACTGAGTCCGGTCTTTTTCGTAGTTCGTAGTTTCATACTGCAGCACAGGCTTTTTTAAATGTATTTTTTACATTTATAAAGTTAGTCAATTACATTTAATTTACCTTAATTTATCTTTTTGCATTTAATTACTTTTTACTTGTTGTGCTGCATGCTTAAACTGGAATAATCTAATTTCTTTCTTTCTTTCAAATGTGATATAAATTCGATATTCCTTTTTTGAAGTGAAATTTATTCCTTTATAGAAAAATAAATGCATACCTCCCTCATGTATATGCATTTATTGTTGATGTATTTACTGGTGAACACGTAGGTAGCCAAAATTCTATTGAAATACTGTAATCACATTGGGATAAAACTGCCTTTTCCCCGTGATGGACGTACCTAAAATTATTTATAGATTTTGAGGAGACATTGCTATTTTTTTGTATCGAGCCAAATATTGTCAATCGTGTTCTACTACCATCATAATTCACTAAGGAAAATCTTAAGTTTTCATAATAATTAAAAAAAGTTAATTTGTTGTTTTCAATGACAAAAATTTACTTTTTATAGTTACTTAACCGAAACACGTAAAATCATTTATTTTGGCACTCACTTCATATTAAAAAAAAAAAGAAATCTTAAGATCGCTACATGATCTAAAACGAGGAGCCGTTAACTAGCCGTGTGAACAAACATCCTATACATGGAAGGGTGGCGACTGTTTACTGAACTTAATCAACGTTGTATTTAACGACTAAACGTCTTCGCTCATTCGTCCAAATAAACATGCGCTACGGAAAAGCTTGTATATAAACATTGATATTACATAAGACCTTTTAAAGGAACGTATTTAAAATGGAAGAAGAAGCAAAAACGCTTCAACTTGATAAGGTAGGAGTTACTCGTGTCACGCTTCTTTACGTGTCTTAATTGAACCCTTTTACCCAACCCTTATCTGATTTTTTTACTTTTAATTTTATTCTATACTAATCCCGCTAAAATTACGTATATACTAGCATATCTATACTAGTAGTAAAATTAGGTATATAAAATATATATCGTATCTATCCATGGGGAGTGTTCTGAGGAATTGTTCGGATTAGTTTCAGCCGCCAAATTTCCCGAACGCACATCGCACTACATTCGATGTCATAAAGAACCAAGGAAACGCAGCTAGAGATCTTGGCACGATATCACGGGGAACATTACTGTATGATGGTTTAAAGATGTTAGGAGTTATTTCGCAACCATCCGCTCAATATAATAAAATGATGCGTCTTACCTAGTTTGAAGAGCACCTCCCGCAATCCCTCAATTGCCTGCACTAATCCCGTCACCACTAATCCCAGCACCACAACTCTCAACACCACTACTCTAGGAAAAACTTTCCTAGAGTAGTGGTGTTGGGAGTACTGGTGATGGACATCGCAAAGGCATTTTGAATTCTAATAAAGTATAGACGTATGTATATTGGCCACAGTATCGACTTACCATCAGGTGAACCGTGCTCGAATATGACCTTGATTCTATAAAAAAAGGAATAGGGCAAATTGATGTCAATATTTTATGTTGAAAAATAAAACGAACATTAAATTTACAATTTTTCAATGCGTCATATTTAATTATTATAAAAAATGCGATGGAACAAAAATGAAATAACGAAGTAATTATTACGTTATTTAAAGTATACTGTGACCTTTTGCAAATAAACAAACACTATTGTAATAACTAACGTTATTAAATGAGCAACCAATAAGTCTTTAACCCCACTTCCGGCCTTTGACATATAAACAGGAACTTACTTGAGTCATGGTTAATTTATTATATTTTTTCTTTAAGAATTTATACATTTTTGTATTTTTCGTATATCTGCATATGTTGTTTCAGTATTAACAGTAAAAAATGTATGTTTTTTTTTTAAATTGCTCATCGAATGTTAGAAAGAAATGCAAGAACCTCAATAGGGTGAATTTAATTTAAATATATAAATATTTAAAATTGCTATTATTGTTCTTTTATTTTCGTAATAATATAAGACCGTTATCAATTAAATAAGACTAGGAACCTGATAGCTTAGTAATTATATGCTCGCATTAAAATTTAATAGCACTTGAGCAAACTGAGTTTGATTTCCATCGCTACTAATAAACTAATTTAATACGTGCTGAGCGGCGAAGAAAAACATTGTGAGTAATTCTACAAGTCCGCAAACACGCATTGGGGTAGGCCGCTGATCTCTTCCTTGCCATTAATACTCTCAAAAATAACCGAAGGTCTGGGCTCAGTGGGTCATAAATAGGCTTAATGCAACTTTTTTTCACGAAAGAACATTGTCCAGTTAATGAGTAGTTCATAAATTGGTTACATTAAGATGTGGTATGTGTTAGTGATCAAGTCATCTAGTATTCTCATATATCAAACTAGGTTTTAAATTACTTTTTATATTTGAAACAAGAGTTCGTTACGCTTAATATAGTTTTTTAGTTTAATTTTAAATACTGCTAAACAGGTTTCATTTTCTTGTGTCTATATGTAGCTTATTGTATAATTGCGCCCTTTCAAATCCTATAGATTTCTTACCGATTTGTTTTAGACAATATTTTTAACTACTGATTTAAAAACTGTATTTTTGTGTGTTTACAATTTACTGTTTTTTATGATATTTTTTGAATTAAAATACATATTATCTTATATATTGTTAACGGATACAGGCTTTTACCGCTATATGTTTACCAGATACTCATTTTCATAGTTACGCAAGGCAGCATACAGCAATTTCGTCGATTAGAAAATATAGAAATTTTTTATTTTTTTTTATTTTATAATTTTTACCTACTTCATAAAGAGTAATTTTTGTATAACATGTCTAAACATTAATGTAGTTAAAATGTGGTTCACAACAGCGCTCTGAAAAAGAAGTATAATTCCGCTTCCAGGTCCTTCAAAACAGTCATTGGCAAGGCAAAGTCAGAGCACATAGGCAGAATTGGCGCGAAACTAGTCCGCCTTCCCACTGGAACCCGTGGATTCTGGTCTCTTGCCGAGGCTGTTCAGGGAAATTTCTGTCAGCCATCTCTTCCATCTCTGCACAGGGAGGACGACTCACTGGCCCATGCAGCAAAGGAGAAAGCCGATCTGCTAGGCTCTTCCTTTGCATCCAACTCGACTCTTGATGACGGAGGGAGTACGCCGCCGACCATCCCGCGGTGTAAGTGCTCCATGCCGAAGGTGCGGTTCACACAGCGCTAGGTTCGCAAAGCACTCCTCTCTCTGGACATCCACAAGTCGAGTGAGCCTAACGGTATCCCCTAATTATGCTGAGGACGTATGCTCCAGAGTTGGCACCGGTCTTAACGCGTCTTTTTCGGTACTCCTACACCCAAGGCATAGTCCCAAAATCATGGATGACGACTTTCATTCACCCCATCCCTAAAAAAAGCGACCGCTCAGACCCGTCCAACTACAGGCCCATCGCCATCACCTCCTTTTTCTCCAAAACAATGCAGTCCATTGTAAACTGTCAACTCATGAGGTACCTTGAGGATCACCAGCAGATTAGTGATCACTACGTGTGTGACCAATATGGTTTTCGTCGTGGTCGATCAGCTGGTGATCTTCTGGTCCACCTGACTTATACATAGGCAGCGGCAGTAGAGTCCAAGGCAAGTGGCCGTTAGTTTGGGCATTGCGATGGCCTTCGATCTGGTTTGGCACAAAGCGCTTCTTTTGAAGCTCCCTTCCTATGGGCTACCCGAGAAATTGTGCAATTGAATCACCAACTTTCTTGCAGATCGGAGCATCAAGGTGGTTGCAGACGGTGAAAGTTCCGATTACAAGCCTATTAATGCTGGTATTCCACAAGGCCACAAGGCTGCGTGCTAACATCAACGCTGTTTGTTCTTCAATGATATGTTGCAAACCGGCAACATTCATTGCTATGCAGATGACAGCACTGGTGATGCTCTGTACACCGGCCGTGCCAATATTTCTCGGGAAAACGTCTCCGAGTACCGGGACAAACTTGTGTCTGAAGTCGAGTCTTTGCTGAACAAAGTCTTGGATTGGGAGCGACTAAATCTAGTCCAGTTTAACCCTCAGAAGACACAAGTTTGCGCGTTAACCGCTAAAAAGAACACCTTTGTCGTAGCTCCTCAGTTTCAAGGCACTCCTCTTGTTACCTCAGCCAGTATCGGAATCCTCGGCGTTGACATATTGAGTGACATACAGTTCCAAACCTCCCGATACCATCCACACCATTTGGATGCTTGGCGGTCCACCATTGTACGTTTCATAAGGAGTTTTTTTTCGCCTACTACCTCTCTGTGGAATAGTTTACCACCGGCGATTTTTCCGGACCGATACGACCTAGGGACCGTCAAGAAAAAAGCTTACTCATTTCTAAAGGGCCGGCAACGCACCCGCAATTCCCCAAATGTTGCGGATGGGTGATGTTCATGGGTGACGGAAGTCAATTAACATCAGGTGAACGGTATGCTCGTTTGCACCCTCTTTTAAAAAAACCTAGTGTGTTGTAAATCACGTATCCAACACTTCTTTGTGGTAATTGAGATACATATGATCCTAAAAGTCCCACTAAAACTATAAGTTTTGATTTTACATGATTTATATGAGGTTTCTATTTCACGTTATTGTCAAATATTAGACCCGGGCATTGTTACAGTTGGTTCTTTTTACATTTTCTTCATTTATGCACAGGGAACGAAAGTTTTAATTTTTCTTGTTTTTATAGTAAAATATAACATAATAGGTTTTAAAATGTTGATATTAGCGGATTTTATTTGAACCATACAAAAAGTCTATATAGATAGTATGTAATAAATAAAGTTATATTATTTATGCTGCTACTTCATTTAACTATATTAACAATTATTACGAGATTTTTCTTTGATTGTTGTAATTAAAAACGTTATTAGTGAAAACTTTTTTTAGTTTTGAAAGATTCTTTGATCGATGTGTGTCTGTGACCCGTAGTATATACTTACTATAAAGTGAATTAAGTGAACGTTATCATCGCAAATTTATATAATATAAAAAATAGAACAAGAAGTAGTAAAATAAATGTCACATAATAGATTCTGAAGTTCGTGCTAAGAAATAACACACTGCCGCTTGAGTCTGGACAGATGGTGATTCCGAGTATAAGTTTCTCCGGTTTCATGGCCTCCGCAATGAACTCAGGGTGTCCTTTAGTCAGATGGAAGCGGAGAAAAGGAGACGAGTTGCTCTTTACTAAGGACGGGTGCAGTAGCAGTGTATGAATATCCACTATCCCATATGATCTCGTAGGTGTCGTTGGTGAAGTAAAAGACGGGCAGCAGTAACTTCCTGATGACGACTAAAATTATAAAAAAAAATTGATACGAAAATATCCTAATGTTATGCAAGCACCAATTTTTTTTAAAGGAAGCTTTCGTTTTGCCGCCAGGCGGCAAGTGACATTTTTGAGGGTATGGTGGTGTAAAAGTCATAAATCTTGCATTTTACACTTACGTGTTAATACTATTAAGGTAGAGGTGACTGTCTATGTTATTAAGGTATCTATTAACTTCATTCTAATAGCATGAAGTTCAGAAAAGACAGATCTAGCAATAAATAATACAACAATTCGTACTCAAAAAAAAGTTATTGGATTATATTTTTCTCTCCTGATTAGTTGTTTTTTTTTTTTTCTATTTTATTTAAAATTATTAAATAACAAAATTGACTGTAAATAGTTTCTGGAATTGAGGTTAGTTCTATTATGGCTACTGAACCTTTCTATATTATATTATATAAACCAGCGCGTATAAATCAATTTAATATATTTTTCTCTACTGATTAGTTGTTTTTTTTTTCTATTTTATTTAAAATTATTAAATAACAAAATTGACTGTAAATAGTTTCTGGAATTGAGGTTAGTTCTATTATGGCTACTGAACCTTTCTATATTATATTATATAAACCAGCGCGTATAAATCAATTTAATATATTTTTCTCTACTGATTAGTTGTTTTTTTTTCTATTTTATTTAAAATTATTAAATAACAAAATTGACTGTAAATAGTTTCTGAAATTGAGGTTAGTTCTATTATGGCTACTGAACCTTTCTATATTATATTATATAAACCAGCGCGTATAAATCAATTTAATATATTTTTCTCTACTGATTAGTTGTTTTTTTTCTATTTTATTTAAAATTATTAAATAACAAAATTGACTGTAAATAGTTTCTGGAATTGAGGTTAGTTCTATTATGGCTACTGAACCTTTCTATATTATATTATATAAACCAGCGCGTATAAATCAATTTAATATATTTTTCTCTACTGATTAGTTGTTTTTTTTTTCTATTTTATTTAAAATTATTAAATAACAAAATTGACTGTAAATAGTTTCTGGAATTGAGGTTAGTTCTATTATGGCTACTGAACCTTTCTATATTATATTATATAAACCAGCGCGTATAAATCAATTTAATATATTTTCTCTACTGATTAGTTGTTTTTTTTTCTATTTTATTTAAAATTATTAAATACCAAAATTGACTGTAAATAGTTTCTGAAATTGAGGTTAGTTCTATTATGGCTACTGAACCTTTCTATATTATATTATATAAACCAGCGCGTATAAATCAATTTAATATATTTTTCTCTACTGATTATTTGTTTTTTTTTTCTATTTTATTTAAAATTATTAAATAACAAAATTGACTGTAAATAGTTTCTGGAATTGAGGTTAGTTCTATTATGGCTACTGAACCTTTCTATATTATATTATATAAACCAGCGCGTATAAATCAATTTAATATATTTTTCTCTACTGATTAGTTGTTTTTTTTTCTATTTTATTTAAAATTATTAAATAACAAAATTGACTGTAAATAGTTTCTGAAATTGAGGTTAGTTCTATTATGGCTACTGAACCTTTCTATATTATATTATATAAACCAGCGCGTATAAATCAATTTAATATATTTTTCTCTACTGATTAGTTGTTTTTTTTTTCTATTTTATTTAAAATTATTAAATAACAAAATTGACTGTAAATAGTTTCTGAAATTGAGGTTAGTTCTATTATGGCTACTGAACCTTTCTATATTATATTATATAAACCAGCGCGTATAAATCAATTTAATATATTTTTCTCTACTGATTAGTTGTTTTTTTTTTCTATTTTATTTAAAATTATTAAATAACAAAATTGACTGTAAATAGTTTCTGAAATTGAGGTTAGTTCTATTATGGCTACTGAACCTTTCTATATTATATTATATAAACCAGCGCGTATAAATCAATTTAATATATTTTTCTCTACTGATTAGTTGTTTTTTTTTTCTATTTTATTTAAAATTATTAAATAACAAAATTGACTGTAAATAGTTTCTGAAATTGAGGTTAGTTCTATTATGGCTACTGAACCTTTCTATATTATATTATATAAACCAGCGCGTATAAATCAATTTAATATATTTTTCTCTCCTGATTAGTTGTTTTTTTTTTCTATTTTATTTAAAATTATTAAATAACAAAATTGACTGTAAATAGTTTCTGGAATTGAGGTTAGTTCTATTATGGCTACTGAACCTTTCTATATTATATTATATAAACCAGCGCGTATAAATCAATTTAATATATTTTTCTCTACTGATTAGTTGTTTTTTTTTTCTATTTTATTTAAAATTATTAAATAACAAAATTGACTGTAAATAGTTTCTGGAATTGAGGTTAGTTCTATTATGGCTACTGAACCTTTCTATATTATATTATATAAACCAGCGCGTATAAATCAATTTAATATATTTTTCTCTCCTGATTAGTTGTTTTTTTTTCTATTTTATTTAAAATTATTAAATAACAAAATTGACTGTAAATAGTTTCTGAAATTGAGGTTAGTTCTATTATGGCTACTGAACCTTTCTATATTATATTATATAAACCAGCGCGTATAAATCAATTTAATATATTTTTCTCTACTGATTAGTTGTTTTTTTTTTCTATTTTATTTAAAATTATTAAATAACAAAATTGACTGTAAATAGTTTCTGAAATTGAGGTTAGTTCTATTATGGCTACTGAACCTTTCTATATTATATTATATAAACCAGCGCGTATAAATCAATTTAATATATTTTTCTCTACTGATTAGTTGTTTTTTTTTCTATTTTATTTAAAATTATTAAATAACAAAATTGACTGTAAATAGTTTCTGGAATTGAGGTTAGTTCTATTATGGCTACTGAACCTTTCTATATTATATTATATAAACCAGCGCGTATAAATCAATTTAATATATTGGATTCGTTTCCTCACAGGATTACACTCGTAAAGTAGATATCTCACTTGAAATATTTATTACCCCAGAACAAAAGCTGCCGTTAAATACTCACTTAATCAGCCGTTTTTGCTTTAGTTGCTATCAACTAGTTACATTTGAAAAATGATCGGCGAACGTAGCCCGTTCGACCAATTACAGGGTAGCTAGCGTTATTTCTTATAAGCCTTAGGCAGTAGCTTGCTTAGTTTATAGACGTATTTAATTAGTATAACGATCTGCCCCGGTCCTGCTCAACCATTTGGTTTCATTCGATCTCGATAATCATTGCCTTTTCTTGATATATTTGCGTAGTTTTAAATTGATCGATTAAATCTGTAATTATTTAAAGAGAAGTTTTATAGGCTAGCTAATCTAATTCTAATCAGTGTTCAGCTCTAATACAAATTTAATTTATTAGTGGTTAACGCTTAGTCTAGATTTAAATCATCTTTTTTGTTTTGGATTTATTAATATATATTTATTGTTACATCTTTGCCAATAAATAACTGCTGTTTAAATTAATACTGTAATTATTTCCACGCAATATAAGCTGGCCGGGTAGACGTCGTTTTGTCCCCTCCGAATGTTTACAGAGCACATGTAAAAAAATTTAATAGCTTAACCACAGCGCCAGTAATCAGATTCAGATTTAGAAATTTTCTTTTTGGCACTAAGCCAATATAATATCTCGTGAGTATAAGTGATGGTGACCCATAAGTGTAGTATTTATTAATAATTTGACGACAGCGCCACCTAGCGTAACATATTATATTAGCTGCGAAATGTCGTCAAAACAAAACATATATTGCGTGAATATGATCTCAATCGGTCATTTCGTTCAGAAGTAACATGAAGCAATATGAAGATGGACTATTTAAATCTAAATTATTAGGCTAATCATTATTTATATGGCAACACGTTATTATTTCACCGCATAACATAAACTTATGATGACACATAATATACATGATTTCTATATGAATTACGTCAATTAGACCATAATGTATGTTATTATTGTTATGTATGCAAAACACTACACTAGTTATTGATATTTATAGAGTTACTGTGCCTGAAATGGCATGACGCTGGATCAAAGCCTGTTTTCGATCATAACTCTTGAGGTTTATCTAAATTGTTTTCGTGGTAGAGCCATGTTGCAGTTATATTAGTAGTATAGTTGTAGTACGATAGGGTCGGCTTAGCTGGGGAAGGACCACGCTCTCACAGAATACCAGCGTAAAATAGTATATTAATGCTGATGTGTTTCGTGGGGTAAGTGTAGAGAACCGGAGACCCTTTTGACTGGATACGAGGCATTCCATCTTAGTCCTCAGGGATGACAACGCATCTGCATTTTGACTCGTAATCGAGAATATATGTAGATGTCTATGGGCCACAGCAACCACTTACCATCAGGTGAACTGTGTGCTCGTTTGTCACCCTATTCTTTAAAAAAATTACGTGTTTGTAATTATTTTTAATTCAATTTCTTTGCATTCAGATGCATATTATAGTAAAATGTGATAATTCTCCCATTCGTTTACGTACAAATTGTTTGTACAAATGTATGTATGTACTGTTCTGTATAACATTGTGGGATTTCTTTGTGAGGTGAGTTATATTTAAGTACTATGCACCTAGTCATGAATAATTACGTCTTTCCCCCTAACCCTCGGCCGTTTTTCTCCCCTGCTGCCCTTTTATTTACTTTATTTTATTGATATTTATGTATATTTATCATTTAATTTTCATTTATAATTATATATTTATAGAAACTAACTAGATGAGAAAACTATATAGATACCCCAAATAATAATAGAAAAGAAGTAGAAAAAAAGAAACAAAATAATATAATTTTAATCGTGCTTAGTGTAAAGTAACTAAAATAACGTGCTTGCAAGCTCCAACACTTTGAACTTCGAACACAATGCATGCGTTAGCAGCCATTGTTAACAAACTTAATTAAGAGAGTAGAGATTTACTACTTCGCACATTTCCATACGTTAATGTATTGTACTAGGTTCTAATCACGTGTGATTAAACGTCTAGTTAGCGGCTACATATATCCGGTTGCAGTAAAATAGACAGACTCCAAGGGGAAAATGAAGCCTTCTAACTTTGTGCAAAAAATTAAAGATTGACTAAAATTAAACTGCAAAGACAATAAGACGGCCCTCATCGTCATTGCAATTTTTTCTACTACTAAAAACTCCCTACCATGGGAGAAGCTAATGTCGTGGGAGCTTATACAAACTGATGTAGAAGATAAAGAGAAAGAACAAAGAAATCAATGACATTGATAAGCTTATGGCAAATACTTTTATTTATATATTAATTTAACCAAACACGGAACTAAAATGTAACGTAATTCAGTTAAGAAAAAATGTTCGAACCTTATGTATTATTATACACGTATTTATATTCTAATGCACTCTAACTACATTTCGAGTTAATTAATTACTTAAAGATTAAAAGCAACTAACCGTATAACAATATTCTTGGATAATTAATTAATCTCCTTTGCGCAAAATTATTATTTTTAGCTTTCGTTTGGTCCATTTTTATTGGCCGCACACGTGATTCCTTGCATTTTTGTGTCGTTAATTTAATATAAAGAAACATCTTTAAGTCTCTGTTAAAAATAACAACTGACCTGGAGAAGTATTAGGACCTGAATAGACACCTTTCCAAGATTTAGCAAATGATACATTAATTAGTTCCTAATTTTAAAAAAAACCTATTTTAATAAGTGATTTGGAAACAAAGTAAAATCCCATTACACCATTTAGCGCGTTAGGTATCATAAAGTTGTCTCAAAATATTGTGATATCTGACAGAACGAGCAATAAAAGCAACGAAAATAGCCAAACCGTTAACGGAGAGCAGCGCAATATGTGATGATAAACGATATCCGCACTATATTTGGTAGAATTTTACTGGCTTTAATATATATATATATATATATATATATATATATATATATATATATATATATATATATATATGATTATTAATCAAATTAGTTATACTAATTCCGGAAGAATGTTGTGGTCACAGTACAAATCCACGAACGCAGAGACTAACGTGCTTGAAATAAAGTTCATTTTTCTTTATTTTTATTGAATGACAGAATTGGTAATAATACAAATAAAACTGCACTCTTAAAAGTCTTATTGCCTTAAGTTACGGTCCATTTCAGTTTGTTACGACTGTACAGATTTAGTGCGACTGTAATTTACGTTAGTTTTAATTATTTTTGGGATAAAAAATTACCTATATTAAAAATGATAGGAATCGATTCAGTAAACGATTCTGAACAAACTACTTTCTCAAATTATGTTACATGTTGTATATATATATATATATATATATATATATATATATATATATATATATATATATATATATATATATATATATATATATATATATATATATATATAAATTACGTGTCACGTTGTTTGTCCGTGATGGACTTCTAAACTACTTAACCGATTGTAATCAAATTTGCACACCGTGTCAGTTTGATCCAACTTGAGAGATAATATAGTTTTTTGCCCATGAGTGACCTACAATTTTTTTGCGAATTTAAGGATTTTTAATAAGTCATGACAAAGGGTCATCGAAAAGGGCAGAACAACGTCTGCCTGGCGAGCTAGTATATGTATAAAATACAATCATATTTTAACCATAAGTATTTTTACAACCCGGTAAAAATAACCGCTAAGTGAAGTGTAGGGCGATCCACCGGTAAATGGAGTGACAATCTGATAAGAGATATAGGAAGCCGATGAATGCAGATGATTCAGGGTGGTGCTTTTTGGTATTCCTCGGGAGAATTCCATGTTCAGCAATGGATTTGTGAAGTGTTAAAATTCCAATTTCCGAAGAAAAGTAAATCCAGAAGTACCAAAATCTAGTACTCCAATCGCCAATCTGACTGTTAAGGGTGGCACTGCAATTATCCATAATATGAGGAAAAACCAGATGCATAATATAATAAACTTTAACCGACACATGAAAAGAAAAAAATATCAAAAAATATATTATCACAAAAGAAAACTCAACTGCGAACTTTTTTAAGACTTTTAGTAGGAAAAAAAATTAAAGCTGTTGTCCTACTTTTAAAAGCTCTGTAAATATATATATATATATATATATATATATATACTAGCTTGCCAGGCAGACGTTGTTCTGCCTTTTTCGACGACCCTTTGTCATGTCCTATTAAAATTCTTAAATTAGCAAAAAAAATTGTAGGTCACTCATGGGCAAAAAACTATCCTATCTCTCAAGTTGGACCAAGCTTCACATGGTGTGCAAATTTGATTAAAATCGGTTAAGTAGTTTCGGAGTCTATTGCGGACAAACAACGTGACACGTAATTTATATATATTAAGATGTGTATATATATTAATTGTTATTTTTCTCTGTAATTGTATATTTTTTATGTTTAAACAACGTAGAATACACCACGAAAAGCTTTCTGTTCGATACTTACATACGCAAATAATATAATATAATATGAATTGAATGTTATAAAGGTATTGCAGATGGGAACTCGAAAACTATTACCCTCCTGATGGTCAAGCGGATAAATAGAGCGAAAACATTCAAAACTAAAAACAATGTAGGTGCAGAAAAATGGTACGAATTACCATAAACACCCACGCGTTTATATGTTATGACTTACCTTATAGTTATAGCCTGATGCGTTCCGAGATACATTTTAACAAGATTTTTTGTGAGTATGCACCCTTAAAAATAAATTAATAGTGTGGTATTTTAAAGCTTTCAATTTCCGGTTTTCAGATACAATAATAACACATTAGCAATGATCTATAGATAGTGCACGGTACAGCGAAAGGATTAAATAATAATATCTTGAATATTAAATATTTGAATTAAACTTTTTATAGGGAAAAAATATGTTTGAATTAATACTATTAAATATGAAGGACGGTACCACCGTTGTCGGTGATAGTCCTGGAGTTAAACACTCGCCGCAAATTTTCACAGGAAGTAATATTAATACAATAGGTAACTGCAATTTTAAGTGCTGATTAACACGCATTCCTCAAAAAATTTCTTAGATATGAGAGGAGGCTTGTGCTCAGCTGATCGACTTATAAAGGCTGTAACTTACTACTAATCAATAATATCAATGGTGTTGAAGCAGAAGATCTATCCCAAACGTTACTATCAATTTCTAGACGAACGCCTTGCATTTGATAATATATCACGGCTTTTAATCTACGTCTTATCACCATGATTAGTACTTACAAGAGTTGACTGCTAAACACTCCACTATACTGATAGATATAAAACACAGACCTAAGCCACCTGCTCTGATCATCCATCGACTCGTATCAGTCTTATCAATAGACACTCAATTAGTAGTAGGTCGCCTAACGCTACGCTTAGCTGTACGAAGCCAGCATTTGATAACCTTTATACCCTACTGCTCCAAAAGCATGGTAATATTTTGCGAGGATTTATATTTAGGTATTTATTTATGTCTATTTATTTAGCATACTCTGTAGCCTATACGGCTTGAAGGATTATAACATAAGAGGTGTCGTTAGATTCGTCTTAAACATGGGTTTGATATAGGCTATATTATAATATTTATACAGAATGATTTATAAACCGTCTAGAAAATATAGGCTGTAACAGGTGAACGAAATAGAAGCCTATGGCACCGATATATTACATTTATTTTTGTATTACATTATTATATTATGAAATTGATCTATCAATAAATACTACTAAATTGAAATAAATTTTTGGTACTAAAATATAACACGAACATTTTTGAAGTTAATAAATAAACTAATTAAAAACCAACAACCATTAAGTAGTATTTACTGACGGATAAATTTCATAGTCTATTAATTTAAAAAATATTGTAAAGTTTCAGTGCCATAGGATTCTATTCCGTTCACCTGTTACACCCTATTTTGTTCCAGACGGTAAAAAAAGCGCCAGTATATTGCATCTGCAAAAATAAAAAAAGAAGGGAAAGGTTTCTTTTCAGTAAATTTTTAATGCAGTTGGGGTTTTCGAAAACGAAAAGGTATTTTGTAATACGTTTACCAACTCATCAGGAACCGCTGAACCTATTTAAACGACTTGAAAATAAGTAAAATATCTGAGATGGACCCATATAAATTTAAAGAAAAATTCACCCCTAAGGGTAGAAAAATCAAGAATGAAGATCTAGCGACATGATAGTTGTTACATATTGTTTGGTTGTAGTAGGGCGACTGCTGATCACGAGGTCCTGGGTTCGAATCCCGGCTCGGACCAGAAAATCAATTATTGAGTTTTTCTGTCTGGAATCAGGTAGTTGGCGGCGTTTCACCCCCGTCCTCGGAAAGCATGTAATGATGTTGGTGCTGCGCCTGATTTCTCTCCAGTCGTGTCAGTTTACAGTCCCATCGGGTTATGATGGTGAGGGAATAGTAAAACTATAATCCTGTCCTGTGCTGATGGCTAGTCTCCGTTGAGGCTGGCCGCCGTGACCGAAATTCTGTCTTTAGAACATTATAAATGTTATCTTAAATATGTAATATTAAAGTCGTAAATGAAAATTTATTAAAAACTACCGTTACCTCCGTATTAATTATCGCATTGATAATCAAGGGCATTTTTACTTTTTTTTCTTAAATAAGTTTCCGAATCAAAGAAGCAGTGCCAAGAGTGATCTGGAATATAATATTTTATAGTCTAAGCCACTCCTAACACTGCTCTTTATATTCGTCAAGTTTAACTACAGTCAGTTTAGATAAAACTATTATGTACGGAGGTTTGTTATCGCGTTTAATTCTTTAATTTATTTTTATTATTATCCCGACGTTTCGCGTGCTTTACAGCGCCCATGGTCACGGGCGCTCGGGTAAATCGGACCAAAAATTAATAATTAAAAAAGCTGAAGGTATCCGGACTAACTATGACATCGGGACGTCAGACATCTCAGTCCCCCCCGTGACCATGGGCGCTGTAAAGCACCCGAAACGTCGGGATAATAATAAAAATAAATTAAAGTAATTAAACGCGATAAAATCCGTAAATAATAGTTTTATTCAATGTGTAGTGTTCGCGTAAATTTAAGAAATCATATAACCCCAATACAGTCAGTTTAGCCAATTAGACTAATAACCCGTACATACAAGCAGACAACATTTTGAAAAATGGTTCTTCATGTCTTGATGGAATCCAAAAAAACTATCTCAAAACTCCAGAGCTCAGTGTATTTTTTTGAAAGGGTGATAAACGAGCACACAGCCCACCTGATGGTAAGTAGTTGCTGTGGCCCATCTACATTTATCTTCGATTAGGAATCAAAATGCAGATGCGATGTCACCCGTGAGAACTAAAATGGAAAGCCTCGTTTCCAGTGAAAATAGTCTCCGGTTCTCTACACTCACCACATGAAACACGGCAGTGTTAAACTGCTGTTTTACGCTGTATTCTGTGAGAGCGTGGTCCTTCCATAATAGCTCCTGAAGTCGAGTATACATGATGCTCTATGCAGATGCTCGACTTCAGGAGCTATTATGTAAAAAAAAATTTAATTCTTAAAGTCGATTTTACCTTTTATCACATACTTCAGAAGCTTTGAAGAATATGGAAATCATTATATTTATTTTCTTTTACTTTTAGTAGTCGATTTTACTTTTAATAAAAATTTCAATTATTTTATGTATTATCTTTTATATTAACTAATTTTAAACGATAGGGCACGCGTGTGCTTGAAATCCTTTGATACCTATTCAATTCAATACATACATAACATAAAAGACAGTGATTGATTTGATTAATGCAGAGCACGCGAAGTAGAACTCAAGAATGTATCCGGTCGTGCCGGCGATAACAAGTTATTGATTTAAAATTTCATGACAACATTTTTGAACTTAGATGATGTGATTGTTAGGAAATGTCACGATTATTTCTTTCAACCAGTTTCAATTGCATTTTCTTGTTTTTATTGAACAAAAACGGTAGCTTGTATCACAAATAGAAAGTTTTTCTTTAAATAAGGGTTAAAACGATAGTAAAGCAATACAAAGAATCTGTGTTTTGTATCCAATTGATACAAAACACAGATTCTTTGCCTTTGTAATGCTTTTTGTCAACTGTAAACAACTTCTTAATCAATAGAATCTACATATATCTTAACTTATAACTGGTTTCTATGTATTATCTCTACATCTATATATTAAACTAGCTTGCCAGGCAGACGTTGTTCTTCCCTTTTCGACGACCCTTTGTCATGTCCTATTGTTACATGTTACTTTGTAAAAATCCTTGAATTCGCAAAAAAAAATTGTGGGTCAGTCATGATTATAGGTCCAACTTGAGAGATAGGATAGTTTTTTGCCCATGAGTGACCCATATTTTTTTGCGAATTTAAGGATTTTTAATATGACATGACAAAGGTTCGTCGAAAAGGGCAGAACAACGTCTGCCTGGCAAGCTAGTTTATTTATATGAATTAAATTGTCTCTTTACAATATTGAATTATCTGGCTTTTATTAACCTGAGCTTCTATTAAGGAGTTATTTTCATGTTATGATCTATATAACATACAAAATAAAAATATTTAATTTTGTATGTTAGTCTGTTTTTCGCATGTTATAAAACTTGTGTGTGTGTTTTTAAAAACGGCTATTTGATGAAATAAATGGTCTTTGGATTTCTTAATTCTAAAAAACGCCATCTCTAACACCGGCTAGAGATCTCTATGGAAATCTGAAGTGGGTTGCTAGTAATTATAACAATAATACGTATACGTCATTAAGACCAAATTTCGGAGAGTTAACTCTCTCTCTCTCTCCCCCCCCACTCTCTGACTATTAAAAGTCCGATAGAACAATAATCCGACTAAACCGAAAAAATATCAAACGCAGGACGAACGGCTTTACGTACATTTTGAGGCCCAGAAGTGAAACACGGCCACCATTTGGACTCCGAGCAACGGCGGAAAATCCTAATAACTAATTTTGGTCCAACCCGTAATTCAATATAGAATAAATAAAAATATTTTGAAAGTAGTGCACAAGACGTTTCTATTTTAAGGGACAATTTTTGCTACACATGAGCTAATTATAGGAATTAGAATTAGCCATATAAGTCACACTTATTAGGCGGATTAATGATCGCGATTCTCGACGTCCCGCAACTTTGACGCTCCCCCACTTCGCTAGTCTAGATATATTACGCCTGGCGTAACGAGATGATTATACCGTTATCTATCGGAAGCCATAATATTTTTCTCGTATTTCCTATAGTCGCCTCTTAAGATACACATGGACCATGCCGCAAAATCCAATACGCTTGGCCACCCTAGTTATTAATCTGCCATACAATTTTTTTACACTTTCAACAACGCAAGAGAACAATTGTAAAACGATATGTGTTTTACTTGAATAACGGCTGAATGGCGGTGTGTGAAAATTGACTTTTTTTCATGTCATTCTTATTTGCACATGGTGTACCATAATGATTTACGCCGAGCCTCTGAGACTAACTAAACCGAGAAATAATGCCATACCAGAGTATAGACTCAACCTACATTTCACATATAAGCAGCACTTCCGACGCCCTGCCAATAAGTCCAAAGCTACTAGATGGTATTTAGTAGCATCAACCCATACGTGGCAGTTTAATACACAATTGTACTTGCACTTTAAATGTGTAAGTAGCTGTCCCAGTGTTAAAGTACTGCCCTATGTTTACAAGGACGACTAACTATCTAGGAGCTGCTTTGGCTCAATAAACCGCCCAAGTTCAAACAAAATATTACCACCAACTGAGGCTCTACGCATGACTGGCCCTGTCTGCCCAGTAAATTGAGTCCAACAATTTAACTTGACGGCATTCTAGAAGGTTGATCTGTAACCTGATTATGATCTGTAATCCCGATTTAAAAAGAGAATTACGTACAAAAAGATAGCTCTTACATTGCAAAGCTATTATTAGATATTATCCAACTGTAACACTATTTAAAAAAAAATATTTTACTGAAATAAAACTGAGGTCAAAATAACCCCTTATTACTAAACGATATGAAAATTTTTACGGTTCCACACGGACTAAGTCGCGGGGAGCGGCTAGTTGTTACATAAAAGCTTATAAAAAGCTAATACAAAATACATGAAATCATCAACAACAATACATTTAAACAAGATACCTCTCGGACCGTTTAGTAATGGAGCCTCAGTCGTTACGGGCAGTTATGTTAATGGTTATAGATTTTAACGCAAGTCTAAACGTAACTCGATCGTTAGACATGCTATGGGCGCATTATCATAAAGCTGTAGGACACCTAAAACTAATGTTATCGCTTGTGTATAAATGCACTAATGGCAAACTTTGTACGTTTCTTGGGTTATTTTCTTATGTTACTTTAAATTACTGAAGTTTCATTGGATCTCGTAAATCCTACGGTCTTATGATACTCGTTTACTTAGAAACATCAGCACTTACTTAACAATTTTTATTCATTCATCCATCATAGCCTATTATAAGTCCACTGTTGAACATAGGACATTCAAAACTCTCCTACACAGAAGTTTTTTGGGTTACTTTTTAATTCTAAATGGAAAATTATAAAAGTTTCATTAAATCTCATGGTTGTTTTAGAGTGGTTTACTTAGAAACATCAGCATTTACTCAAAAAAATATTAACTTTAGCCATTACAGCCCATCAAAAGTTCACTGCTGACCGTAGGTTTTCTCCATAGATCGCCTTTTTATAGAAGGAGAGCAAACGAGCATGCCGCTCACCTGATGGTAAGCTTCGACTGCCGCCCATGAATAACCGGATGACTAGAGCAATTGCAAGCGCGTTTCCGACCTTTTAAAGTTGAGGAAGATTTTTTGAATATTTTCCATATTTGCTACGCATTTCCGGCATGTTGGTAAACTCAATTTTTTATTTTTTGAAGTTTTTTTAAAAAAGAGGTTGCTCATCTTGCTTTTGTTTCAGTTTCCTACCATCATCTCTTACGACACCCACAGGATAAAATGTGGTAGTGAAATCTCCAACGCCGCCAATACACCTCCAGATCACTACAAGACGTTTACTTAACTTTGTATTTCAGTATAATTTTGATTTATTTCAATTTATTTTGTATTATTGTTGCTTATAAGTACTTATGTTTCTTTTTTTACGGGCCTTTGTTGTCTGTCAATAAATGATTATAATTATTATTAACCATAATTTAAACAAAATTAAATTTGTAAAAACGTGAAAAATAATGCTAAATTTATGTTTAGAATTACAATAACTCAATTATATTATGTAATTTAAAACATGAAGCCTACAAGCTTCAGAATCTTAGTTTAAAATGTAGGCTGCTGAAATTTGTTTTCGAACTCTGTAACCGTAAATCTATAGAAATGATAGGCGTTAAAATTAACATTTTAGACTAGAGAAAAATACAACGTTTTTCATTCACTTTTAAATACATTTTTACAAAATTTAAATAATTGATAGAATCGTGCGTTACTTTGCGGAAATCCATTATAATAAAGATATCAATAGTTACTTTGCAACCATCCGCTCAATTAAAATTAATTTAAAATTAATTGAGCGGATGGTTGCAAAGTAACTATTGATATCTTTATTATAATGGATTTCCGCAAAGTAACGCCGATTCTATCAATTATTTAAATTTTGTAAAAATGTTTTTAAAGGTGAATGAAAAACGTTGTATTTTTCTCTAGTCTAAAATGTTAATTTTAACGCCTATCATTTCTATAGATTTACGGTTACAGAGTTCGAAAACAAATTTCAGCAGCCTACATTTTAAACTAAGATTCTGAAGCTTGTAGGCTTCATGTTTTAAATTACATAATATAATTGAGTTATTGTAATTCTAAACATAAATTTAGCATTATTTTTCAACTTTTTACAAATTTAATTTTGTTTAAATTATGGTTAATAATAATTATAATCATTTATTGACAGACAACAAAGGCCCGTAAAAAAGAAATATAAGTACTTATAAGCAACAATAATAAAAAATAAATTGAAATAAATCAAAATTATACTGAAATACAAAGTTAAGTAAACGTCTTGTAGTGATGGAGGTGTATTGGCGGCGTTGGAGATTTCACTGCCACATTTTATCCTGTGGGTGTCGTAAGATATGATGGTAGGAAACTGAAGCAAGATGAGCAACCTCTTTTTTTTAAAAAAACTTCAAAAAATAAAAAAATGAGTTTACCAACATGCCGGAAATGCGTAGCAAATATGGCAAATATTCAAAAAATCTTCCTCAACTTTAAAAGGTCGGAAACGCGCTTGCAATTGCTCTAGTCATCCGGTTATTCATGGGCGGCAGTCGAAGCTTACCATCAGGTGAGCGGCATGCTCGTTTGCTCTCCTTCTATAAAAAGGCGATCTATGGAGAAAACCTACGTTCAGCAGTGAACTTTTGATGGGCTGTAATGACTAAATTAATATTTTTTTGAGTAAATGCTGATGTTTCTAAGTAAACCACTCTAAAACAACCATGAGATTTAATGAAACTTTTATAATTTTCCATTTAGAATTAAAAAGTAACCCAAAAAAACTTCTGTGTAGGAGAGTTTTGAATGTCCTATGTCCAACAGTGGACTTATAATAGGCTGTGATGGATGAATGAATAAAAATTGTTAAGTAAGTGCTGATGTTTCTAAGTAAACGAGTATCATAAGACCGTAGGATTTACGAGATCCAATGAAACTTCAGTAATTTAAAGTAACATAAGAAAATAACCCAAGAAACGTACAAAGTTTGCCATTAGTGCATTTATACACAAGCGATAACATTAGTTTTAGGTGTCCTACAGCTTTATGATAATGCGCCCATAGCATGTCTAACGATCGAGTTACGTTTAGACTTGCGTTAAAATCTATAACCATTAACATAACTGCCCGTAACGACTGAGGCTCCATTACTAAACGGTCCGAGAGGTATCTTGTTTAAATGTATTGTTGTTGATGATTTCATGTATTTTGTATTAGCTTTTTGTAAGCTTTTATGTAACAACTAGCCGCTCCCCACGACTTATCCGCGTGGAACCGTAAACATTTTCATATCGTTTAGTAATAAGCGGTTATTTTGACATTACAAACAGACACCTCAGTTTTATTTCAGTAAAATATTTTTTTTTAAATAGTGTTACAGTTGGATAATATCTAATAATAGCTTTGCAATGTAAGAGCTATCTTTTTGTACGTAATTCTCTTTTTAAATCGGGATTACAGATCATAATCAGGTTACAGATCAACCTTCTAGAATGCCGTCAAGTTAAATTGTTGGACTCAATTTACTGGGCAGACAGGGCCAGTCATGCGTAGAGCCTCAGTTGGTGGTAATATTTTGTTTGAACTTGGGCGGTTCATTGAGCCAAAGCAGCTCCTAGATAGTTAGTCGTCCTTGTAAACATAGGGCAGTACTTTAACACTGGGACAGCTACTTACCACATTTAAAGTGCAAGTACAATTGTGTATTAAACTGCCACGTATGGGTTGATGCTACTAAATACCATCTAGTAGCTTTGGACTTATTGGCAGGGCGTCGGAAGTGCTGCTTATATGTGAAATTTAGGTTGAGTATAGCTCTGGTATGGCATTATTTCTCGGTTTAGTTAATCTCAGAGGCTCGGCGTAAATCATTATGGTACACCATGTGCAAATAAGAATGACATGAAAAAAAAGTCAATTTTCACACACCGCCATTCAGCCGTTATTCAAGTAAAACACATATCGTTTTACAATTGTTCTCTTGCGTTGTTGAAAGTGTAAAAAAATTGTATGGCAGATTAGGGTGGCCAAGCGTATTGGATTTTGCGGCATGGTCCATGTGTATCTTAAGAGGCGACTATAGGAAATATGAGAAATAATATGGCTTCTGATAGATAACGGTATAATCATCTCGTTACGCCAGGCGTAATATATCTAGACTAGCGAAGTTGGGGAGCGTCAAAGTTGCGGGACAATACAACGTTTTTCATTCACTTTTAAATACATTTTTACAAAATTTAAATAATTGATAGAATCGTGCGTTACTTTGCGGAAATCCATTATAATAAAGATATTAATAGTTACTTTGCAACCATCCGCTCAATTAATTTAAATTGAGCGGATGGTTGCAAAGTAACTATTAATATCTTTATCAAAATTTAAATGACAATAAACCTACAGTTTACCTAATGGTTAGTGGCTCCTGAAGCTTAAGGACTCCTGCAACCAGTTTCAAACAAAGTTTAGATATGTATCGTCACCTCTGAGGACTACGATAGAAAGCCTCATACCCTGTAATCATGCTATCTCTCTATACTCTACAGACCAAGCAGCAGTGCGTGCACTGTTGTGTTCCTGCAGAAATAAAGCCCTGTTTCAAGGACACGTAATTTATACCAATACGCGTTGTTGCAGCGTGGAGTAGGGAAGATTCCCTACTCTATACCATTTCAGTAATCATAGGAAGTCTTTGCCCAGCTAGATGTACGGGAGCTATCTTTTTCTCTCGTATTTTTCAATCCCTAATCGGCACATAGAAAATAGACTTCCCGGTTACATTAACTTTCCAGTTGGCTGATACAGATGCAACATGACAAAAATTCCTCCGTTTTTACCTATAGACTATTGAATAATTAAATAAAACAGCATTATTTATTTAGCATATTATTGAATTGATGATGATATTATCAAAAATGCTCTAAGCTCTAAGCTACTACGAATCTGCTAAATCATCCTATTCGTATCATTACGGTCCCTTACAAGTCTGCTGCTGAGCATGGGCCGTCCCAAGGAATGCCACAAAGTACGATCCTGAGCGAACTGCATCCATCGACTTCCTGCATATCTTACCAGGTCGTCACTCCATCTAGCGGGTACTAAGAGTCTGCTAATTGAATGTACTAAATTAAATGTAGAGGGTTTTTTACTATTTATATAGATATAACGAATTGTATCTCATGCCTATACATAAATAGAATATGTAATATCTAATACATCGAAGAATATGTAAGATAGAAATAGAATATATAAGATCTTAAACTATTTACCACCATATCACGACTATCCACCCGTTGCACCGCATACTCTTTTACCCCTCTTCTATAAATTATTTTATTTTTGATCAGTAAAACTCCTTTTCTGCCTCTTAACTTGTTTAAAAATATAGCATCCACTGCTCTTTTCTGGCTTGAATATATAGTACCTTATAATGAAAAGATTTTGGGGGTGTAAGAATATTCACTATCGCATATTATACCTTAGAAGAGGTGCCAGAGGGAAACTGAACCAGTAGATGGGAGCAGTATCTTCCTGATAAAGCTGGATAAAAAAAACTGGGGTGAAATAAAGAAAGCGTGGCAAATATGGCAAATATCCCCCTATGAGGCAATCATCCTTTACGGTCTAGTGATAGTCAGTAGACACGCTGCATATTGTAGCACGAATCGGTCGGCTCGACCGGGTAAGGACCACGCCTTCACAGAAAACCAGCGTATAATAGCAGCTTAATACGGCAGGGTTTCGTATGGTGAGTGTAGAGATCCGGAGTACCCTTTTTATTGGAAACGAGGCATTCCATCTTAGTCCTCAGGAGTGACAACGCGTCTGGGTTTTGATTCTTAATAGACGATAAATATAGATGTCAATGAGCCACAGCATCCACTTACCATCAGGTGGACTGTGTGCTCGTTTGTCACCCTTATTCGACAAAAAAATTAAAGGGAATTTTAACTCTTTTCAAAATTAACTTTATAAAATAATAAAAAGTAAACAAAAAGATTATTTTTAAATATATAATAAGACATAAAGCGGTAATGTGTCCGGTTCTGAAATTTATTTTATATATTTTAAGTTTTTTTTGCGTATAAAGTAATAACAATTTTACACCCACGTGAAAAGAACCCGTTTAGTGTCAATGACTCATGATTTGCACCGCAGTTAGAGATGATCCATTGTAAAAGAAATAAATGTAAATTTTATCATTTAAAAAACTACAAAAACCAGGATAGAGGTGGATTTTGGCTTTCTTTCCTGTGGTGGCGTAAAAGATCAATTCCTCCATTTCGTCCCACGGGTAGCCTATGGAAAATTACATAAAAAACTCATGGCACATGATAGATAGTAGATACTCTATATACCAGATACACAGAAGAGTATGTAACATAAGCAGCCCATGTTCAGGCGTGAAATGCTACGGACTGATAAAGAACAAAGAAAGTATAATACAAGAAACTTAAATAGCCCATAGTCATCTAAGTACATCTATCCTCTATCAAGTATTAAAATGTAAATGCTTTGTCGCCCCTGAGGTCTAAGATGAAATGACAGTTACCAGTAAAAAAGGGTTTTCGGTTCTGTGCACTTCCGATACGAAATACAACAGCTCTATTCAGCTGTTTGAAGCTGGTATTCTCACAGAATCGTGAGATTCTGTGAGAATACCAGCTACTCACAAGAGAGAGAGAATACTCACAGAGCGTGATCCTATACGACCCGTACGTCCGGCATCCTGTTATTTCACTTGTTCTTATCTTGATAAACAAGTGTATAAATTAATCGTTATGGTTTAAAATAAAATTTCCTTAACGTAACATAATGCCCATCACTAGGTAATAATCTTAATGCAAATAACCTTTATATATTCTCTAATGCACTAATCCTGTTAAGAGCAATGACAATTAAGTGTAACGTCAATCAATTACGTTTTATTTTATCCTAAATGAGACATTTAAGGAATTCAAAATAACAAAAAGATTGTCTTTTATTTCTAGCTATACTTACATATAACAATAACGATAAACTTTTATTTTACTTGGTATTTTAAAATTTGTATAGGGTAGGGAGCATCTTTTAAGTACCTTAAGGCACTTGTGTCAGAGACTCTCGCTCTTCCATAGCCATACAAAACGTTCTACAGACATGAAGTTACATATTATACAAAAAAAGTTTAAATTATTCAAAAATAAATGTATACTGTGTACGCGCGCGCGCATGTGTGTAGATTTTTGTGGAAAAAAAATTTTCACCCTATATGATGAAAAATTTAAGTTTTTCTTGTCTTTACTAAGGCACGTTGAGCTCTTTCCAATTGCAAAAATTTTCTTTTTGTTGCTCCACCACATATCGGAAAGCAGTAAGTTATTAACGATTGAGCGAATGCTACATAAATTTTGTTAATGAGCGTATCTTAAGCAATATGCCTAAGCGTTTTAAAAATCTAATTAATGTTCTAAAGCTATATGTTATTACATCGATATGTTCATGCCAAGTTAAAGTATGATCTATAATAATCCCTAAATACTTGGTTGAAGAAACTTTCGTAATGACAGAGAAGTTATAATTTTAAACTTCGTCAATGTTGCAAGTATGAATTTTTATGTTAAATTTATTTCCCGGTTGAGCCCGGTTTTTTATAGTAAAACAAGTATAATAAGTTTTAAGTGCATTTATCGTTTAAAAATTATATTGAAGCCAGCTTTCAATTTTAATAAGACCAGATTCTGTATTTTTACGAATGTTATCCCATGATACTCCAGTAAAAATTACAGCTGTGTCATCGACATATGTACACAAGGGCACTATTAATTTTCAGATTACAAAGATCATTGATATAAATTAAAAAAGATATTGGGCCTAAAATACTACCTTGTGATATGCCGTAAGTGGTATATATGTCCTCACTAATAAACTGAACTGTTTCGACTTTTTGAGTACGGTTTCAAAAGCCTTTTTCATGTCTAGAAAAACTGTAAGACATTTTTATCCTGATCTAAGTTGTTAATTATTAACGAGCTAAGAGCTAAGATTGCATCTTCTGTGGATCTACCTTGTCTGAATCCACACTGAGTTAGACAAGATATCGAACTTACTAAGATAACTTAAGAGTCTTGTGTTGATAAGTTTTTCTAATATCTTAGAAATCGAAGGTAGTACTGTAATAGGTCTGTAGTTGCTAACATCGCCTCTATACCCATTCTTATACACTAGTGTTATAACAGCTTGTTTTAAGGGTTGAGGAAAAACGCCATGCTTAAAACAAAGGTTTACAAAGTGATAGGAGTAATTTGAGTTACTTCTAGTTTTAGAAAGTGCAAGATGGGATAACATTCCATGTTATCCCATCCAGGAGCACTGTTTGATTTTAGGCTCATAATAATATCATGTACGTGAGGATTTGTATTTAGCAAGACAAAGGAAAAAAAGCTCAGGTTGTGCAACTAGTGTTACGTATTTACTATTATAATTTTGAGTTATAATATTTTTGGCAAGATGTTTACCTACCAAAAGAAGTTATTAACATAATTTACCGAATCTAATGGTGTTGCTTTTGTTTGTAATATATCTGTATTACTTAATTTTGTTTGATTTAGATGTGCTATTCTTTTAATATTATTCTACAGACTTTTACTGTTATGGAGAAACATCCACAGGACTTGTCGTTCATAACTCTGTTTTTTTTTAAATTGCTTTTTAATGTTACATGGCAAAGATATCTCTCAATAAAGAGCCACCTGGCCTACATTACCTAAAGTATTAGTTTGTGCTCACCACAATTCTTCATCAGCACATGTTCATTTCTAGTCTTAGGCCTCTACTGTTTTACGTGGGATTTGCCGTATATGTCACGTTCGGTAGGCGGATTGACACTCACTATACCAATTACATGTCTCGCATCTCTGTAACTGCTGCCTGGCGCCGACCTAGGTACTTAACAGAACTCATTTACATTGAATCAATTATACCGCCATCAATAGATAGTCATGAGTCATTTTTCTAGCATACGTCCGGTGTAGTTGAAATGGATATACCGCCATATATAGAAAGTCATAACACATTTGCTGCACTTCGTACAGTCCTCTCTTACAGCTCTCAGAGAACGAAATAAGGTTATGGAATCCCAAACTCCACCTAGCGCAGAGCTGATGCTAGTAATCCTGCTTCACAGCACCACCCCTGTAAAATTTACCTCGTTAGTCTAGAGGTTGTAAACGTGATTGCTGGTCATCAAAATCAGTTATTGAGCTTTTCTGTCAAGAAATTATCAGTAGCAGCAGTACAGAGTCAGCAAATTCCGGAAACTCCGGTTCTCTACACTCACGATACGAAAGCACCAAGCTACTATTTTACGCTGGTATTCTGTGAGAGTAAAATAACTAACTTAAGTTAAGAAATGTATCGTTTAATATGTACTATGCATGGAATTAAATAAAGCTTTATTATTATTATTATTATTATTATTATTCTGTGAGAGTATGGTCCTTACGCGATCGAGCCAACTCATTCACGCTACGAACATAATTTATATAGCTAACTTAATGACTTTTTTATAGAATAAGAGTAACAAACAAACATCCTGTATAACTGATGTTAAGCGAATACTGTAGCCCATAGACATCTAAATTTATCCTTGTCTAAGAATCAAAAAACAGATGCGTTGCCACT
Organism: Parnassius apollo; assembly: GCA_907164705.1. Classification (NCBI taxonomy): domain Eukaryota; kingdom Metazoa; phylum Arthropoda; class Insecta; order Lepidoptera; family Papilionidae; genus Parnassius; species Parnassius apollo. Next base: position 4,821,773 of record CAJQZP010001507.1, read on the forward strand.
CACTAAGATAGAATGCCTCATTTCCAGTAAAAAGGGTCCCCGGGTCTCTTTACATTCACCATATAGAACACAACAGCATTAAGCCGCTATTTCACGCTGTTATTCTGTGAGAGCGTGGTCCTTCCCGGTTGAGTTGACCCATACGTGCTACAACCATAATATAGTTGCAGCATGGTCTAACATAAAAACTATTAACTCTTGTTTTGAAAACATGACTATGATGGAATGACAGATGCTGGCAACATATTTCGCTCTTTTACTGAACGCATAACAAACAATTAAGCAAAAAAAAATTGTCTCTAAAAATAAATACTTTTCAGCCTTTCCTTCAGCCAGTTCTATAAAACAAAACATTCTAGAAGCATGTCATACACGACTAAAGTTGTCAGGAACAAATGAGCTAAAATATGATAAATCTGTTTCTAGAATGTTGGTTTAGCGGTAATTCACGTTTCGCTTCCGTCTCTGCTCGACTGATTCCAAAGTCACGGTTGTGTTTCCCGCACGCTATGAGTAATCATATTGTCTTATTATTTTATCATTAATGTAACGCCTCGGTAAAATGTCAGTAAACAATGAAAACTTTATTTAATATATAGTGACCTCCCCCGGCTTCGACTACATACGATTTACTTATGTGGCGTTATTTTGATTTATGATAATTAAAGATCATTTATTTTATCAATTTTTCGTTTCGGAAAGTTTCATCATCATCGATTCAGCCTTTCTGAATATTAACCCGGACAGACATATAGTTAAAATTTTAAAATGATTATTTATATGTTTATAGCATGCAAATAGCCCTGCAGATGAGTACGTATTTTTAAAAATGCACCAAATGCGAATTTAGACTAAGGCCCTCAAGAAACTGGTCTAGCGACAGAATTTGTAAAACTAACTATATTACAAAAAATGTTGGGAATTTTTCTACTGAAAAATTAAACTGAGAAATATACTTCTTTTAAGTATGATTCCGTATTTAAACAGATGGAGGTTTAGCCATCTCATTTGCACCAGAAGTAAAATATACAGGCCGGCTCTGTGTTGCCACAGCGTCAAAGGTACGAAAAAACGTCTGGTACCGCTATCGTCAATTCGCCTTTTACGCGTTTCGAATAAGACGAATAGTATAGAGCTCTCGAATGTTTATTATTTTACTTTGCAAGTATATATCAGGTCTAATAAAACCATAATCACTGCGGCCTATAAAATCTATTGTAAACGCTACTATGAATAGTCAACTTAAAGAATTAAAGGAATTGCTAGTCTGTGAGCAATTTCGCTTCTTCTAGGCTACGAGTAAGTACGTAATTCCTCAGATGAGTGTTACGTTTGCGTATTAATCAGTTAGGATGTTTAGAGATGATTCTTACGTTAAAGAACAGAATCGGCACATCGGTTTTTTAGATAACAGTGTCTAGTCATGGCTCTTGCCAGAGCAACACGGGTCACTGAACGTTTTCTCATACGCAGTTCATTTTAACGCCCAAACGCATTATTTTTACGCAGTTCTTTTTTAAATCCCAGAGATTTTGTAGCAAATTTACGATCAAAAGCCTGCTAAAACTTAATTTTTTATCGTCATAAAGAGTTTCAAGGATCAATCGAGCCAGGCTTCTTGAGATTCCACAAAATGGTTCAGGTCCCCATGGTGAACTCTTAGAGCCCTTACACGCAAGCTTGTCAGCTATTTCATTTAATATAATATCCACATGAACCGGAACTCACTCAACGGTTCATTAGCCGGATAATCTTAAGATTATTTTTGTACTAAGAGTAGCTGAACCAAAGACCATATAACCACTTGACTGCGCATACAATGCCCGACGCTCGAAAACTATTAGTATTTTGTCGCCTATGCATCGGCTATGGTAATATTAACCATTTTAGTATTGTCCAAGTGTTAGACTTGTGTGCACGCTAAATTAATGCAAATTTTTGTAACTTTTATGCAATTATAATGCATCAAAATGCCTTCATGCGCGGTGAAGTGGTGTGGGAAACATTCCAGGACAGATGTCCAAAAATAGTGGAGTAACTTTTCATTGCTAAGTAAAAAATAAGAAAAAACCGCAGGGGTCTATCTAAAGCGGTGGGCGGGTAAATAACGAAATGGTTGAGTCGCGCGTTGATGTCTTTTGGAAAAGTCTCGTTCTATTATTAGACAACTATTTCTATCCCTTTCTTTCCCATTGCATGTTTATCGTAAACATTAGTACTTACTGTTACCTTTAATAGCTGAAAGTCGATATCGAAAATAATAAAATTAAAATTAATAAAAAAATTATTCAATTCACACACTGTGAAAAAATACTTACCTACTTTTAACCGTCTTCAGAAAAAAGAGAAGATTCTCAGTTTGTCGGTATTTTTTCCTAGTTAAAGTTTACAGTTACCTAGTTAAATTAGTTAGATTGATGTACCAAATCAAAACGGCTTACAATTCCAAAAGGACACTAAAAACAAGTTATTGTACGGATCCACTACAATAATAGATATTTGTCATCGTCGTAAAATTTTTAATAAGAGGGCGATCAATGAGAGTGGTTCAAAAGTGCTGTCTTTGAAATATAATACCAATTATTTTATGAGAACGGTTTTAAAATCTCTGATTAGGCATTATTGATTCCCAGATATTCATTTTCATCAATTTGAAATGGAATCAACAAATCATTCAATTGAATTAGCAAGATGCATAGTTTACAAATATGTAGACGCTTGTTTATATTTTTTTACAAAGAACAATCGGGACACGTAAACTTTAATTTGAAATAAATATAACAAATTAATTCATTTTAAAAATCAATAATAATATAATAAATACATGTTTACGTTGTAACTGATTGATTTTGATTAAATATTATTTCTAAGATTTTAATTGAGTATTTTTCATAATGATAAAATCCATTCTATCGATAACGAATATTTTCCTTTATTAAGAAGAGAAACCCTAAAGATAGCCATAACAACGCAATTTGACCATTTGCAGCCACGCGTTCTTCCTCGCCCCCCGGCCCGCAGTAGTGAGTCGTATGCTTAGAAGAAATCTGCCTATACTCTCTAGTGGTTATATTCTTTATGAGCTGAACATACTCGTATATATTTTGGTGCCGGTGTAAGAATATTCATTCTCTAATATCGTCCTGTGGTTATCGTAGAAGAAGACAGAGGGAAATAACCCAGGAGGTTGGCAACAATGCTTCTTAACTAAAAACTGAAAATGTGTTTGCCAACCTGTCTGCAATACTATGGCAAACGACGAAATGTACGTGGGAAGCCTATATTCAACAATGGATTTTTGAAAGGCTGTAACGGTGTCGTTTTTATACACGATCAAGGCTGTCACCCAGTGGAGGACGGTCTTATTAATTAAATACAATATTCAATTAAAATCATGTATCCTCTTTTTTAATTATTAACACTAACACCTCTATACCATATACGACTTTATTTTCGTATCGTATCCTCATAAGCAGAGACTGATCTCGGCTAACCCTTTTGCCCGCAATTATGCAGTCGACCTTACATAGAATATCAAACTAAGTGCACACCGTCGCATTATCGGGTATTATAGCAGCTTAGCATCAGCTTAATAACGTTAATAGCTTTGGTGAGAGATTGGCTTTCAATATAATATGCTATTTTACATGTTTATGCAACGTTAACAATTTTTCCCCGCCAACGTTTAAACCAAAAAAGGCTAATGACGGTGTAATTTACAGCATCTAATTACAGCTGTCAGACTGTCATGTGTTTGATGACAACCGTTTTTTTCTTCTTTCTTCCAATTTCTGAGTCCGATCTCCGCCATCATCAATGGAATAGTTAATTAAAGTGTTAATTACCAATAACACAACTTTGAAGCAAACTATTATGATTCAAACAATATTTCACAATTTTTAATATTTTCTAAATACATATATTAAATAAAACTACTTACGGATTTTATCGCGTTTAATTTGCTTAATTTTAATTCCCGATGTTTCGGGTGCCTTTCAGCAGCCATGGTCACGGGGGACTGAGGTGATTGACGTCCTGATGTTAGACTTATCCCGGAGTACTTTCAGCTTTTAAATTATTACATTTGGTCCAAACTACGCAGAAAGAACTTGCTGTGGCTTGAAGTCTTGCCGTTGTATGCTTGCGTTTAGTTTTAATTTTTTTTTATAGGATAGGGTGACAAACGAGCACACAATCCACCTGATGGTAAGTGGTTTCTGTGACCCATAGTCATCTACATTAATCCTCAATTACGAATTAAAATGCAGATGCGTTGTCACCCGTGAGGACTAAGATGGAATGCCTCGTTTCCAGTAAAAAGGGTTTCCGGTTTTCTACACTCACGATACGAAATACAGCAGCATTAAGCTACTATTTCACACTGGTATTCCGTGAGAGCGTGGTCCTTCCCCCGTCGAGCCGACCCATTCGTGCTACAACTATACTTCTAATATAACTGCAGCATGGCTCTACCACGTATAATTACAGGATACGAAGCAGGTGGTAGTACCCAGCCTCCTTCTCTTTTGAAATTGGGACATTTTTTTTAATTTCAATAGCCTCACGAATCATCTTTGGCAAGAATCGACATTCTTTCGTGAGGATTTGTGGTATATCAAATCTGATGTAATGGTGGGGGCCGTCTAAGATATAATTACAAACTGCAGGCTTCCCGGAGCGTTGGTGTTTCACGGACGAAATGTAATAATTAAAAAGCTGAATGTACTCTAGACTAACCCTGACATCGGTACATCAATCACCTCAGTCCCTCGTGACCATGGGTGCTGGAAAGCACCCGAAAAGTATTAAAATTAAGCAAATTAAACGCGATAAAATCCGTAAAAGTAATTTTATTAAATTTGTAGTTTTCGTGAAATATAAGAAATCATTACACTTGCTGTGAAGTGGTGGTAAAATTGAACTCCTCGATAGCTTACTAGGTTTAGGTTTAAAGACATTTATTCCCATAAAGACTTTGTATACGCCACTTACATGAGAACATAAATAAAAGTAAATCTAAATAACAAAATTCGTTGTCGTAATTATGTTGTTGGAAAATAAACAACATCAAAAACAGCTATCGACGGGAAAAATCTATACAAGTAAAAGAAAAGTTAAATTCTGGTATAGCACCATAATACTTAGACCAGGAACAAACCAGTCAAGCGCACTCAGATACATATGTTTGTTTTAAATCTAAACTGGACATAAGCTCTTCTAAGTAAATGCATACTTTTTATTAAATCTAAGTGACAAACGAACGCACCGGCCACCTAATGGTAAGCGGCTAATGCACCTCATGAACAGCTGCAGCCTGCAATTCATTTCAAATAAATATATTAACGTCAGTCTCTCAGTATATTTACGAAAATTTAATTTATTTTCATAAAGACAAAGGTAGTTTTAGGAAACAAGTGGTAAAATTAAAAGTTTGGGCAACCTACTTCAATACAATTGAAATGAAAACAACAGTCTATTAAATCGTATTATTAAAGATTGCTCAAAAATTACTTGTCAGATCTGAAATTTACATGAAATCAAACGATAAGTACCAGCTTTCAGATAAAAAAGAATCATCAAAATCGCCTGCAACTTTACAAGGCGCAGGTTCGGCCGCACATGGAATACTGTTCCCATCTCTGGGCTGGGGCTCCCCAGTACCAGCTCCTTCCACTTGACCGCATCCAGCGCAGAGCGGCTCGAATCGTTGACGACCGAGTGCTTTCCGATCGGCTCGATTCACTGGCGCTGCGAAGAGATGTTGCATCTCTTTGCGTATTTTATCGCATCTATCACGGGGAGTGCTCTGAGGAATTGTTCGGAAAAGCCGCCAAACGTGAACGCATCACGGCAAACGTCCCGATACCATCCACACCATCTGGATCCTTGGCGGTCCACCACTGTACGTTTCACAAGGAGTTTTTTTCCACTTACAACCTCTCTGTGGAATAGTTTACCACCTGAGATTTTTCCGGACCGATACGACCTGGTGACCTTCAAGAAAAGAGATTACTCCTTTCTAAAGGGCCGGCAACGCACCCGCAATTCTCCTGGTGTTGCGGTTGATCATGGGTGGCGGTAGTCACTTAACATCAGGTGAGCCGCATGCTCGTTTGCCTCTTCTTCTATAAAATAAAAATATATATATATATATATATATATATATATATATATATATATATAAGTTAATTCATACATAACAGCCTATCAAAAACCAAATGTAAGGCCTCACCAATGTAAGGGATATTTGCCATAGTTACCACGGTTGGCGGCGGCGGCTATTATAGGCCACTATTATTTTGAGTTATTATCAAAAAGGTGATGCGACCCATCCTATTCTGTTTCCCACAGTGGACTCGTACAACAAAAAAGAACGGGATAGATGATTAAGTCGCAATGTTCATTAGACCGTAATCCGTACTATTCCTCATAGTACGACCCACAGTGTGTGTTTGACATCGACAGGTTATACGTAGGGAAATAGTTAATATATTTTCAATCCAATCCTAAATTATATCATCATCATTATCACCATTAAATCCCTTCACAAGTCCATTGCTGAATATGCTTCCCCTAAAAAATCTCACAACTCACAGTTCTGAGCAACCTGCACCCATTGACGGCCACTCTATCTATGGATGCCCTACACTTCGTCTACCGGTATAAGCCTGCCACTCGAGAACCTTACTCATCCTCGTTGTCCGTTCTTCAAGCTTATGGCCGGCCCATTGCCACTTCAGCTGAATAATCCTTGGAGTTATGTTGGTTACTCTGGTTTGACAAATGAAAATTCCTCTAAAAATGATATAGTCCCCTTTACAAAGAACTTTACAGAAGTCAACCTGCTGGTATTTTAAAGATATCATCAAGATATGATTATATTATTATCATCAACAGTAGGTACTAAGACACAGCCAATTTTTTACCAGACAAATCTGAAAACTAGTATTTATGTTACACATGTACTAATGATAATTTTAATCAAAAACTACAAAGTATGAACTCCTAGAAAGTTAAGCAGAAACGACATTTGTCACACTTTATATTTATTAAATAGATCATTTCCCTTTTTCAGATTTATTTCAATGTTGCGGAAACTCTATTGCGGCATAAAACATCAGGTAACAATAATAATAACTGTCAATTAAATATTTACGTTTAAAATATTGTTAGCTTTCATGATATACATACCTTACAATTCATCATGTAACTAGAGCTTCTTGTTATTATTACGGACGATTCCCACAGCCTATTCCTATGACACCATCAGGACGAAATGTAGTAACGAAAAGGCCATAAGACATTTTTTTAACTTATTATTAGCCATTTCTTGACCACATTGCCGCCCGGAGATAAATAGGAAGAAGTCTCTAGATGGTAAATCTCGCTGTCTTAGCGTAACCAAAGCGTATTCACTCTTGCCTTGAAGACACTCGGATTTTATTCGTATAGAAAGATAGACGCTGGCAAATTATTCCCTTCTTTTCCATACACTTACGAAAGAGGAAACAAATCGTTTCTTTCGAACGTGTATTATAAAACATCACTACGAGGTGTGTTGACCACAAAAACAACTTAAATTAGAATTATTAATGACGACCAATGATAATAAAAGACGGAAGAAACCGTTACTCCGTAGATCGTCTTCGTCAGCCCGTAACAGTCCAACCACTAGACATTTTTACAGGAAACTCAACTATTAGGCGGCCGTACACACAAAAAAAAATTAGCCCCCCCCGAAAAAAAATCGGGGGGGTATTCTGGAAATGAAATATTCCATCTTAGTTCTCAGGGGTGACAACGCATCTGCGTTTTGATTCTTAATCGAAGATAAATGTAGATGTCTATGGCCCACAACAGCCACTTACCATCAGGTGGACTGTGTGCTCGTTTGTCACCCATATTCTATAAAAAAATTATTATAATCTAAACTAGCTGTCACACCCTATTTAAACCCCTAAGAGGTAACATTTTCAAAAATACTTTCTTAGCGGGTATCTACGTCGAGACACTAAACGACTTAAGTATCTTCAAGAAAAGAGCTTACTAATTTCCAAAAGGCCGGCAACGCACCTGCAATTCCCCTGGTGTTGCGGTTCTTCATGGGCGGTGGTAGTCACTTACTATCATGTGAGCCACATGCCCTTTTGCCACCTTTTCTATAAAAAAAAGTAAGGAGTATATATGCGAAATTTTAAAACAATCGGGCGTATAGTTTTGGAGATCTCAAGTGAGTGAATCATTGGCATTTCGCTAATATATTTAAAGTGACAACGCATCTGTATCCTCTTTTGTTTAATCTTGAATGCAGGTGTCCATGTGATGCAGGAACTACTTACCATAAGTGGAACTGTGAATTCGCTTGACATTTTAGATTAAAAAAAAAACATTCAAAGCTACAAAATGGCGCTACATTTATGCTCTATTAAGGATCAAAATTTAGATGTGTTGTAACTCCTCAGGACTTAGAACTCTTTTCCAGTAAAAAGCTTCTCCGATTCTCTACACTCATCATACGAAATACAGCATCATTAAGCTGCTAGCTTCTTCTCGTAACTTCGCCTGCCGGTACGAGACTTTCCAAAATCCAAAGGTGAACTTAAACGTGATCTTGCAGTGACGGTGTACCAATATCCACTACTCCATATCGTCCCGTAGGTGTCGTAATGGTGACTGAGGGAAATTAAAACATATAATGAGCAGCAGCAACTCAAATAATAATTAATAAACAGTTGCCGACTCCTCTGCCAAGCGTGGCAACTGTGATAAAATCTGGTTGGGCGAGTTCTTTATTTGTTTCATAAGATTAACAGTAATTTTATTAATAAAATAAATATAATAAAAATTATATATGTAAATATAAATAAAATTGAAGTATTTGTCTCGAAATAACCACCTTGTTTGACAACACGCATTAGGGCAGCGCAACGGACAATTCTCTTCCCCTCAACAACCCTCTCAAAAATGAGAGGAGGGCTATGTCCAGCGCAGTGGGTCTTATATAGGCTATAACTATTTAAATTTAACATCCTTTTGTTAAGCTCAGGACTTAATTTGCATGCTGTTAGGACATTAATAACTATTTTTAAATGTTTTGCCTGTCAATCTGGCCGTGTTGATCTTTAGAATGACTGAACGGATTGTAATGAAACTTCACAAGCTGATAGAGCGCAAATCCAGCTAAGTGATTTAGGCTATATTATATCTAAAAATCTTGATTTTTTTTTCAAAAAACTAACTCCCCTAGCCCTAACCCAGGGCGGATCGCTAGTTATTAATATAAATATACCTTTCAACACATGATGGACCTCTCTTCATCAATCATGGGATAATTTGTTTTAATCGTCGCGCTTCAAAAAATCTGTCAGAAATCATCAGATCTTTTAGAGATTTTTCGTAGTGAACTCTTATGTCACCAATAGAACGGAATGCGGTGATGGATTCACTTAGGTATACACCACATTAAGAGGATAGAGCAGGGTTTCCCAACCTTTTTTTTCTTGAGGTTCCCCGGACTATTAATAATATTTTCATGCCCCCCCCCCCCTTTACTTTTACAATAAATACAAAAAATGCACATTATGTATTTAAAACCCTTTTATTTTAATTCTAATAAACAAACTTTAAAAGTTTAAATTAAAATAATAAATGTTTTTATCCAAAAAATTTAATAAAATAAGTAGGTATTAATGAGACACTTGAGCTTGGATGTTCTGTACCAGTTGGTTGATTCTAGGTTTTCATAATGATTTCTTATATTTACGCGAACACTACACATTGAAATAATACCAGTTTTTACGGAATTTATCGCGTATATTTAACTTTATTAATACCCTACGTTTCGAACGCTTTACAGCACTCATGGTCACGGGCGGGACTGAGATATTCAACGTCCATATGTCATAGTTAACCGCGGTTACCATAGATTAAAATTTTTTTTTTAACTTTTGTTCCGATCTATGCAGTATGAAGTTATGGTATCTTGAAGTCTTGCAGTTGTATGTTTGGGTTGGGATGTAATTTTATTTATTATAGGATCCCAAGCAGATGGTAGCACCCAGCCATCTTCTCTATTGAAATTAGGATGTTTTTTGATTTCAATAGCCTCGCGAATCATCCTTGGAAGGAATCGGTGTTCTTTAGCGAGGATTTGCGGTCTATCACATCTGATGTAGTGACGGGGGCGATCCTGTACGTGTTCACAGACTGCAGACTTCCCGGAGCGTCGATTCTTCACATCAGCTATATGTTCTTTAACGCGGGTTTTTATTGATCTTTTAGTTTGTCCTATGTAGGAGAGACCACATTCACAATCAAGCTTGTACACTCCTGCATCTTGCAGAGGGACATTACACTTGACTGATGGTAAAAACTGACCAATCTTCTTCAGCGGCTTGAAGTATGTTTTGATCGAAGCGCGCTTCAAGATGTAGCCAATCTTGTCAGTGACTCCTCTAACATATGGCAGTACAGCAGGTACACGCTCGACTGTGGCCGGCTTCACTCGTTCACTGTGACGTAGGCGCGGGACTCGAAGCTTGTTGTCATGCAAAACTTGCTTGACATGGTGGAGCTCTGCAGCCAGGTGTTTACTGTCACAGATCCCTCGTGCTCTCTGAAACAAAGATTTACCCACGGTACTCCATTGTGAACTGAATTTTAGAATTTATAGAGTTAAGATGGTCTAAAAATGCAGTTACTTTGTCTAAAGTAGAATTGTGAAAGTTTCGTCTACGTGTCGTTCACAATTATACCGACAAAGTAACTGCATTTTTGGACCATCTTAACTCCATAAATTCTAAAATTCAGTTCACAATGGAGTTAGAGGCAAACAATTCCTTAGCTTTTCTAGATGTGTTAGTAATTCGGAATCCTGATAACACCTTGAGCCATACTGTGTATAGAAAAAAGACCCATACAGATAGATATTTAAATGGTGATTCTCACCACCATCCTTCACAGTTAGCTACCGTGAATAAATCTTTGTTTCAGAGAGCACGAGGGATCTGTGACAGTAAACACCTGGCTGCAGAGCTCCACCATGTCAAGCAAGTTTTGCATGACAACAAGCTTCGAGTCTCGCGCCTACGTCACAGTGAACGAGTGAAGCCGGCCACAGTCGAGCGTGTACCTGCTGTACTGCCATATGTTAGAGGAGTCACTGACAAGATTGGCTACATCTTGAAGCGCGCTTCGATCAAAACATACTTCAAGCCGCTGAAGAAGATTGGTCAGTTTTTACCATCAGTCAAGTGTAATGTCCCTCTGCAAGATGCAGGAGTGTACAAGCTTGATTGTGAATGTGGTCTCTCCTACATAGGACAAACTAAAAGATCAATAAAAACCCGCGTTAAAGAACATATAGCTGATGTGAAGAATCGACGCTCCGGGAAGTCTGCAGTCTGTGAACACGTACAGAATCGCCCCCGTCACTACATCAGATTTGATAGACCGCAAATCCTCGCTAAAGAACACCGATTCCTTCCAAGGATGATTCGCGAGGCTATTGAAAATCAAAAAACATCCTAATTTCAATAGAGAAGATGGCTGGGTGCTACCATCTGCTTGAGATCCTATAATAAATAAAATTAAATCCCAACCCAAGCATACAACTGCAAGACTTCAAGATACCATAAGTTCATACTGCATAGATCGGAACAAAAGTTAAAAAAAATTTTTAATCTATTGTAACCGCGGTTAACTATGACATATGGACGTTGAACATCTCAGTCCGCCCGTGACCATGAGTGCTGTAAAGCGTTCGAAACGTCGGGTATTAATAAAGTTAAATATACGCGATAAATTCCGTAAAAACTAGTATTATTTCGATTCTAGGTTTTGTTCTTGCCAGAGCTATCATCAGGTCGCTATCGACATCAAGACGATTTCGCTGTTTAGTTTTAATTAAAACTAGAGCCGAAAAGCCTGTCTCACACAAGTAAGTTGAAGAAAAAAGAATTAGTACTCGTAAAGCAAGAGAGGCAAGTTTCGAATTAACAGGCAATCTTTTGATCCAAAATTTCTCCAAGTCAAAAGATGGAAGTCATCTTTCATGGATGAATCAGCTTTCATTTCTAGAAATTCTTCCTGAACTTCTTCTGGTAATTGTAACATATCGACAACATATGGATTTCTTGTCATGTGCCATATTGGTGACTCTGAATCGATGTCTCGATAGTATCGGCGAAATTCATCTTCCAGCGCTTGTAAATGAGTTTTTATGTCAGCTTTCAAATTTGCGTCTAGTTTGTTATTTTTGATTGCTTCGAACAGCCGAGAAAAAGATATAACATTTTCAGAAGACAATTTTTTATTCCAAAGTTGAAGCTTTGCTATGAACCTTTGAATATAATCATAATTGCTTATTATAGTGTCATTTCTGCCCTGAATTTTCAAGTTTAGCTCATTCAAGGCACCAAATAAGTCATTTAAATAAGCCAACATACATTGAAATGTGTCATCTTTGAACATTGTGAGCAAATCGTGTTTTTCTTTGAACTCAAGAAAAATAATTACCTCTTCTTGCAATTCATAAAGGCGAGCCAACATGTTGCCTTTGGACAGCCAGCGTACTTCTGTATGGAACAGAAGAACTTTGTGATCAGAATCAAGATCCTCGCAAAGTAAATAACCGGCTGTTCAAAGCGCTTCTCTTGATGTAGTTTACAATCCTTATAGCCGAGTCCAAAGTCTGGCGTAATTTCTGTGGCAATGTTTTGGACGCCAAAGCTTGCCTATGAATAAAACAATGTATACTAACCATTGCGGGATTTTTTTCCTTGAGCTTTATAGCTAAGCCCGATCGTACACCTATCATTGCAGGTGCGCCATCTGTGCAAAGTCCAATGAGCTTATTCCAATCCAAATCATTTTTTTTCAACAAAATTTGATATTGAATTAAATATATCTTCAGATGTAGTACCCGCTGTCAAAGATTGATAGTACAAAATCTCTTCTTCAATGATATCTCCGTCGATGTAACGAACATAAACTATTAACTGTGCACAATTAACGATGTCGGTGAATTCGCAATTAATGGCGATAATTTTACTTTGTTAATTATTTGTGACTTAATGTCTGCTGCAATGTCATCGATTCTACGCTTGACTGTATTATTGGAAAGAGAAATAGACTTAATTTTTGCTCTGCATCTTCTCCTAAAATTATCTGCGTGGCTTTTAGGACACATGGTTTTATTAATTCTTCACCGATAGTATGAGGTTTCTTTTGCTTTTGCTATCATAAAAGCTATTTCAAATGAAGTTTTGAGCTGCTGCGATACACCTGTGTGATAACTTTCCGATTTATCCAATCTCATCCGCTTGAGTGATTCTGCTTTAGAAGAAAAAACTCTTTCATCTTCAAAAGCAGAGTAGGATGTTGTTGCTTTAAATGCCTTTTAAGGCGATTGGGCCTCATGCTACCATTACTTAAAACTTTCATACATATCACACTCTGAGGCAATTGTAACTCATCTTTTTCTATGAAAGTAAATCCAAACTTAATGTAATCTTCGGAAAACTTTCTTTTTTTCGCTGCCATTTTGCACCTATAACAATAAAACAATAATCAGTCACAATGGCTGATCTATGAACGCGTCTCCGCTCTATCACCAATTTAATAAATTAAATAAAAATGGTGACTGTAGTTTGTAAATACACAAACTTACCTTTTAACGGTGAGACACAATAATTTTGCACACTCAAACTGATTTTTCAACAAGAAATGTACACCGAAACGTCAAATTTGTCGCAAGTGCGGGAATGAATTTCACAGATGCTTATGCGCCTCCGGTAGGTACTCAATTGTTTTCTGATGGATGAATGTTAAGCAAGCGGGTGCCGCGGCGGGGGTGCGCGCGGGTTTCATATTGTGACTTGTCGAAACTTATATAAACTGCGATCCACGACGTCGGGTTTTCGTCGGGGTCAACTGGTTGATAGAATAAATAAGTGAATAGGTATTATTTTTAATTGTATTATGTTGTATGTTTGTTTTTTGTTTTTCTTTGCATGTTTACCACCTTAGTGATAACAAAAAAAGGAAATGCAAACGCTTTGCGCCCCCCTTGACATCTCTCTATGCCCCCCTTGGGAGGCGGCCCCCCCTGGTTGGGAACTCCTGGGATAGAGTAAGTCAACTCAAATTCTAATTTCGCCTCCACTTCCCCGCGCGTCGTATGCTATGTACCGATATGTTTGTAATCACTAATACTGTATGTAGAAAGGTCGTTAGACACTTATTTCATTAGGTTTATCATATTTATGCCTGTTTCTTAACGCCAAGCCAGCCGCTTCTTATTTTTATCACGGTTATTTCCCATTTTAATTTTACGTCGTACTGTTGCGTAATGTATATTCTGATCGTAAGCGACACAACTACTCCCTTCAAAAGCCTAAGCGATACTAACGGAACGACAGGAATCAAGCTCAAGACGCCGATAGTTTAGGTAATTTCTTTTTTACAGTGAAAATAATGGTATTTTAAAAAAAGTAAATAACATAAGCACTGCTTTATAGTTAGTTCAGTTAGTATGCAAAGTTTCATGATCTTATTTAAAGTATTTTATGAATAACAGCGGTTTATTGTTTATTTTGGAGGTAACTTTGGAATTTTTTTTCTATCGAGAAAATTTTACGAAATCGTGTTTTCGTCTAACATAGACATTAACATTAAGCCTCAACTTTACCATATATTTATTTCAAAATTAATGCTGCAATATTTTCGGCATAACGAAGGATCTTGCTAAGCCATTTGACATTATATTTGCCCTTAATGATCAGTTATTTGCTATTCATTATAGCCTATTAATTTTATTATTTATTGGTAAGATAATAAATAAATAATAAAACTGTGTAGTGACGGTGTAAGAATATCCACTACATCATATCATCCCGTGGGTGTCGTAAGATGCGACAGAGGGAAACAAATCAGCAGTAGCTTCTTCATAATAACGACTAAAAATAAAAAAACTGCGGTTGCCAAGCGTGGCAACTATGTCAAATATCCCTCCAATGAGGCAATCTATAGGGGAAGCCTATGTTCAACAGTAGACTAATAGTTGACTGCCTCGTTGGTCTAGCGGTTGTAGTAGCGCGACTGCTGATCATGAGGTCCTGGGTTTGAATCCCGGGTCAGGCCAAAAAACAATTATTGAGTTTTTCTGTCAATAAATTCTCAGTAGCTGCCCGGAGTCAGGAAGTTGGCGGTATCTCACCCCCGTGCCTCGGAAAGCACGTAAAGCCTTTGTTCCTGCACCTGATCACTCTCCGGTCGTGTTGATTTACCGTGCCATCGGATTATGAGAGGGAGGGAATAGAGAGTGCACCTGTACTTGCTCATACACTTGAGCTCTATGGTCTTGTCCTGCGCCGTTGGCTAGCCTCCATTGAGGCAGGCCGCCGTGGCCGAAATTCGGTCTGGAGGACATCAAAAGACTGTAACGGTAACGGTATAGCCTATTAAACGTCCACACTGAATAGACACCCATGAGCCAATTGTAGCGGAGACATACGTTTATGTAAAATTAATTTAAATATCACTCATTAATAACGTTTAAATAAATATCCTTAATTTAAAGAAGTTAAAAAAGCAACGTTTTAAATTAAAAAAATGTGCATGTAATTGTTAAATAATAGTATACTTATGCAGCCCGCGCGGTGAAAAGTTACATGAAAACGTGACGTTTATGATTTACCGTACTTATTTACTCCACTACGCCGATAAAAAAGTTTCACTTCAAAAACTGAATTTGTAGCGGAATTGAATAAAGAGATTTGATTCGAAAATTTTCATTTCAATATAGCCTTCGCACGTTGAGGATTTATGGCCAACTCAATTTGAAACTGTCGCAAGTCGCAGCGGCAGCACTCGTTGCTCTGTAATTCCTTAAGTTGACAAGTGCAGGTAATCGCCTTTGTCGCACATACAATTGCCGTAAATCAGCTTACGGCCGAATCTTGCTGTAAATTGATGTCAAGCCAAAGTGGCGTACCATCGAACAGGGGTTTAGTCTTACCGTAACTCGTCAACTTGTAACCTGATTTGAAATTATGGTTTTAACATAGTTGAATAAATCATAAAATTTTGGTTAAATTTATATTATCGCGGTCCCCTCGTTTGTTGGCTCTAGAAAATCGAAAAATCATACATATATAAATAAAAATAACGTCGAAAGTCAGCTCTTGCTGCATATGCAGTAAAACTACTGCAGGGAAAATAGCATAATTCAGGGAAGTTCTGCGGCACTTGAAGCTATGTATGCCGGACAGCTACGTGCCTTCAGCATGAACTAATCTACTAGCAATAACGCCAAACATTATGCATTTATAATTTGTTTTGTGTTCGTGCTCTGCAGCCTTGAGACGATGCGTACGTAGAACTGCTACGTAAAAATGTACTTCTATAGCGTATCATACAAAATTTCTATTGATTCAGATCATCACATCTTTCAGATTTGTTGTGGGATAGCGACATAAAAATCCATCACCGCACTTACCCTCTTTTGGATCGAAAGATATCAAACAATTCACTATTTTTTCATTTTATATAACAAATAAAAATTTATTTTACTTAATATATTATACAAGAATAAATTGTTATCTTTTATTTATCCTATGAGTTTCTAATAATGTAATAAAATATTTCTTTAAAACAACATTAATTGATAACGTCTGATAATATGTTGCCAGGAGCAAGGCGGTCTATAAACTTGGAAGAAAATAAGCGAATTGATTTCCTGAATGAGTAAATACATACGCTGTTAATCTTTCTCTGGATTATTATCTTTAATATGTCAAACACCGTATCAAAACACCTTTGTTTCCAAGATAACAGCATTCGTAAAGCAATCAAGTAGATAAGAAAGTAGAGAAAATGTAAAGCATTCACATTTGAATAAAGAACTTGTTTTCAACTTATATTTTTTGCGATAATATGTGCTAGTTGAAAGCTGATATAAAACACAAATAAGTAAATGAATCAACTTCTAATGGAAATATCTAAGATATATGATGAAAAATTTTGTGAGTGTTTGAATGGGTCTCTGGATGGTTTAGATTCAAAATTGGACCCGGTAGGTGATAGCGCTGTTGTCGAGATACAGAAATCACCCGTGCGAAGCTGGGGCAGATTGCTTTAAATTTACGATATGAATCTAATTACGATGTGAAGCTAAGGTGAATTAAATTAATCTCCTTGAATTTTGGTTTGATGGAAGGCATTACACTTATAAAAAATCTACACAACTATCATCCTCTAATATTAATTTTAGGTGGTAGGACAGCTTTTCTGCATAGCAGTTCGTCTGTAATTACGAGCTGTTAGTTGTGTGACTGTTTTAGAAAACAATATATTGTTCAATTTACGAGTATGTTTATAATGTAAACTTTAGGCATCTTATATAATATAAACGTTAGATCTCGTAACGCATGCGGATATAGTAATTTTTATTACCATGTAAAGATTTTGAATATCCTTTGATCAAGACTAGTTGCTACGATCATTTCAACGACAAAAAATCATAGAATTTATTATAACTTTTATGTAATTTGATTAGATAATATTCTATACTTACAATATTTCAAAACTCGATCTTTTAATCAAATTATTCATAGAATACGTAACTATATCTAAGCTATGTAAAATGGTCGTAATATATCTAAAATATTATTATAAAAAATATTGTTTTTATTTTATTTGGACTTGAATTGTAAACGAATTTACAGAGCTTACAATAATAATTAACAAGTAAAGTGAAAAAATCTTAACAAACCGCAAACAACTAATAATTTATTACTAACACTTACTTATTCCATAACCACAGCCTTACAGAGAAGAAACAATTTCCCAACAATAAAATACGGCAAAGGAAATTTTTAAAGTGCCATTTGCAGTGCTGCGTGATAAAAATAGTGAAATTCCCGCATTAATTACGTGAATAATTACGCGATTCCATGTTGGAGTCGACACGTTTTTATAATGGTCGAGTAGAACCAGAGGAATCCAATAATTGCGTTAGCAGCGTATCCAGGCTTTGTAAGGTTTATAACGATGTAGGTGACTGTCGATGCCTTCTTCGTCACGTAGTCTCACTGCTCGCAAACTTTTAGCGATTGCTTAATGCATCCTTGTTGGTAATTTGTTGTAATTCCTAACACAGAAGTGTGTTTGTGTTCATGCATCATATCGTATGTAACTATAAAAACATGTACTCTCTTGGAAATATTACTATGATTTTAGCACGAATGGGTCGGCTCGACCGGGAAAAACCACTTTCTTACAGAACTGCCGTATTTCATGCGAAGAGTGAATCCGATATATTTTCCCGCTAGAACTTAGATAGAATGCCTTATTTGCAATAAAAAGGGTCTGCGGTTGTCTATACTCACCACAGAAAACAGCAGCATTAAGTTGCTATTTTATGCTGGTTTTCTTCGAGATCGTGGTCCTTTTCCAGTCGAGCCGACTCATAATATAACAGCATGTCCCTAACACGTAAAAGTATGCAATAAATTTTTAATTGTCTTTGAGTATGAAATAGATTTTAATCATAAATAAACCATGCATTATTTTTTAATTAATAATTTTCTTTTAATCAATATACCGAGTGAAATTTGGAACCGAAAGAAAATAAATAAGGTATAAGTAAATTAACAAAAAAAGGTTATATCATCGACAGTTTTTTATTTACTTTTTGATTTTGAAAATATTTAAAAAGAAATTAAAAATAATGGAACTCAAATTATATCTACACTACTTTAGGCGTGGCAAGTATCAATGAATTTGTAACATCCTTGATATTAGACCGGCTGGTTGGTGAAATTTACTAAATAAATTTATTTCAAATTGGTAGTATTAATTAATAGATCTATTTAATAAAATATCGATGAAAAAACCATAAATTTGAAAAACATCTCTTTGATAGGCTTCTACTTAGCTCATCCAGTATACCCTATTTTTTGCTTTCAGTAAAAAATGTGACCGGTGTATAAAAAGGAATGTTTATTTGTTTGTCCGTATACCTTTCACTTAATTACGATAAATTATTAAAGAGTTGTTATGAATATTTGATTATTTGTTTGTTTTAATTGTTGATCTGAAATATGAAATATTTCTCTATGAAATAGTAAAAAAATTATTAGGCAATATTTGCTTTCAAAGATGTATACTATAAGAATACATGGTTCTTAATAATCCCCGGGAATGACGTAATCGCAACCAGGCTCTTTCTTATTGATTTCCCCGTGATAACCCTTAGGTAACCCGTAGGTTTCTTGCTAGATTTTCCCAGGATATATATTTTTTCAAACCGAATTTCAATAATAAAGTATTCTTGTAATCTATCCCTCAGTAGATTGTATTATCGTTTGCAACTTACACACAATATGATAAAAGTTTTTGTTGTAAAAATTTGAACTTCATTTAATTTCTCAGCCCATCACAAGTCACTATATCCCATAGCCTCATAGATGCAGATGGTTTGTACCCGCAGTTTTTTTTTTTTTTGAACTAATTTTATACCTATCATTAAATAAAAGTTATCATTCATAATTACAGCTCTTCACATGTCCACCGCTGAACATAGGCCTCCCCCAAGTAATCCCACAAAGCGCGGTCCTGAGCCACCTGCATCCAGTGACTTCCTGCATGTCATAGCAGGTCGTCGCTCCATCTAGTGGGGGGACGTTCTACACTTCACTTGCTGGTACGAAGCTG
Source organism: Parnassius apollo (assembly GCA_907164705.1). Taxonomy (NCBI): domain Eukaryota; kingdom Metazoa; phylum Arthropoda; class Insecta; order Lepidoptera; family Papilionidae; genus Parnassius; species Parnassius apollo. The sequence continues at coordinate 4,841,489 of CAJQZP010001507.1, forward strand.
CCACTCGAGAACCTTCTTTCCCCATCGGTTATTGGTTCTTCGAGCTATATGCCCGGCCCATTACTATTTCAGCTTACTAATCCATTGGACTATGTCAGTCACTCTGGTACTACATTGGATATCTTCATTCCTAAGTTTATCTCGCAGAGAAACTCCGAGCATAGCTCTCTCCATAGATCGCTGAGCGACCTTGAGCTTCTTCATACGGCTAGCAATGAAGGACCACATCTCAGAACCATAGGTCATCATCACTGGCAACACGCACTGGTTGTACAATCTAGTTTTGAGGTATTCCTGACGAGAAGATGTATCGTAATCTCCCGAACACTGCCCAGCTGAGATAAATCCCTCGATTGACCTTGATCTCGGACGAAGTTGAACTTACCTAGTCGGACTATTTGTCCCAGCTAAACATACTCGTCAACAACTTCGAACTTAGTGCTCTCAACAACCACAGGCATAAGTGTGACATGGACATTATACATGGTTTTTGTTTTGTACATGTTCATCTTAAGACCTATCCGTTGGGAGATACCATTGAGATAAGACTTGCTCTTGCATCGTTACTCACACTTGCGTGTGGCTCTAACGATGACGTATACAGTTGCCCACAGAACCTCTCAATCTCACTCAGAATAATAGGTTTCCCGGAAATGATGCTGCCACATTCGGTATTCAGCTTCGGCAGTTGGCTCTTTCTTGCAGACAGATCTCCGGCAAAGATTTTTAGAGCTTGGATCAGCTCAATCTCTGCTTCAATACGAGTTATATTGAAGTTGCGTAAGTTCCACCACACACTTTTAGAGACCAGTCTGTTTGGTTGCCTGTATGCTGTCAAATCTGTCGAAAACTGCAGCTTCATCTCCCGTCTAACAGCCATGAGATCAAGAGTGTGATCAGAATGCTTTTTGTTCTTCTGCGATGGGTGTTACAGAACTTAGCTCCGATCACATAGAAAGATTCCACAAGCTTGTCATTCATCATCATCATCATCATCATCATTACAGCCCCTCACAAGTCCACTGCTGAACATAGACCTCCCCCAAGGTATGCCACAAAGCACGGTCCTGAGCCACCTGCATCCATCGACTTCCTGCATGTCTTACCACGTTGTCACTCCATCTAGTGGAAGGTTCCTAAGGCGCATCAGTCCGAAAAAAAGCTGGTGGTAGTCGTTTCTACAAGGAAGTTGTGCGAGGAAGAATTTTTTTTGTTAATTGCACAGTAGTTAAACGCCAATCATCCAGGTGGTAAGGATGGTATCTTGAGTTCTACCGCGGTCTGCGATGGTTAAATTAAGTGTATCGAACTTACGCATTGTAAAGTTGCAGACAGTATGCGGGCATAAAATACTGTCCCAAAAGAACGCCAAAACTTTAAGAGGCTAGTTTGACCTTCCCATCCCAATGAGGAAATTGCACGTAATTCGATATGTCGACTCCGAGGATTACAATACTGGCTGAGACAATGAGGGAAGTGCCCTGAAACTAGACGATATAACAAAGTGGTTCTTTAAGCGATAAATGCGCAAACTTATGTCTTCTGTGGATCAAACTGGACTAGATTTAGTTGCCCCCGATCCAAGACTTTGCTTAACAATATCTCCAATTCAGACACAAGTTTGTTCCGGTCCTTGGTGACGTTCTCCCAATAAATATTAGCACGGCTGGTGTATAAAGCATCACCAGCGCTGTGTCGCAATGAATGTTACCGGTTTGCAACATGTCATTGATATGCAAGAGAAACAGCGTTGAATATAGCACGCTGCCTTGTGGAGTACCAGCGTTAACAGGCTTGTAACCAGAGCGTAGACCGTCTACTACAACCACATCCTTAATGGTCCGATCAGCCAGAAAACTGGTGATCTATTTGCACAATTTCTCGGGAAGCCCATATGAAAGCAGCTTCGAGAAAAGCGCTTTGTGCCAAACCCGGTCAAAGGCTTTCGCTATATTCAAACTAACCACCAAAGCCTCCTCCTTGGATTCGATACACCTATCGCTGTGTTAGATAGGCAAGTAGATCATTAGCTAAGTGACCCCGACGGAAACCGTTCTGGCAGTTACTAAGCACACAGCTGGTGCACACAAGGTGTTACATAATATGATTGTTATTGAAAGGTACCACATGAGCTAGCTATTAATAATGTACCTCATTATTTTAGAGAACAAGGAGGTGATGGCGATAGGACTATGGTTGGACGGATCAGAGCGGTCACCTTTTTTAGGGATCGGGTTGTATGAAAGCTGTTTTCCATGATTTCGGGACTATGCCTAGGGAGTAGGAGTACCGGAAAAGATGCGTTAGAACCAGTGCCAACTCTGGAGCACATGTCCTCAACATAATTGGGGGATTCTGTCAAGCCCACTATTTCTGGTTTTTGCTACCGTATGAGTTATTTTCTTGTATTTTTGACATTACATCGAAACCTTTTTCTAATTTTATCGCCTAAGTTTTAACGATGAGTGATTTTTCTTCTTTATCATCAGCACATTAAAATCCAATGCAGAACTTGAGCCTCTAAGGTTGGAGAGAGGATATACCTTAATCATATGTTTTAAAGTAAGTTTATACGACCACTAGGAGCAATTAGCTATTATCTTTGAGTGGGTGAATATTCTTGAATATAGATATATGTATTATATAATTTAAATAAAAAAATATCAGGTGCCAGGAATCTAAATAAGTATATTTGTGTACAAAGATTTCAAGCAAATGTTTAGCCGAAGAACCACAGGCATTTAGTATTTATATTTTATTATTAATTTAACTTCGTGTGCTTATGGATATAATAAAACAATATTTGAGTACGAAAACCGATTAGGACCATAATTTATCATAAAGCTCAAACCGTCGGATACCTATAATATTTTATTAAGTATCGAGAATCGCTACACATTAGAGTTCAACGCGCACGCGTGGCATATCAGTTCAAAAGTAATAATTAATATTAACGCTATAACATGAGTACGGGACGGGACCATACAATAAAAATTATACAATCATATTATGTAACACAATAATTATGCAAAAATGCATCATAAATGTGACACTTAGTAATTATTTATTGCATTAATAAACTAAGGTAACACCAGCCTTAGGATATCGAGAACAAAAGAGTTCAACGCATTCACACTAAACGTCTAACATAATGTGTATATAGCATACCATCATCGTACGTAATCTGCTTAAAATGAATAATCAACTAAATTACTAACATGTAAAATTGAATAACATCGATAAAAATATATGCCGCTAAAATATTATGATATTTTTAGATTTTTCTCTTGTTATAAATGATTTGTATGTTATTTTAGGACTAATGTTACCGTTTTCATATAAATAAAGTATAAAAAAGTATTATCACCGATATAGTATAGATAAGTGTTAAAAATATTGAAGTCACAGGTCTTCATTTCTAGTTTCCCTAGCGCCACAATATATGAAATGGAGGAAGTAAAAGGGCTATTTTTTTTAGAATTCATTAGGCTATTTATTGCAAAACGTGGTTGGAAATTATGCTTCAGAGAAAAACGAAAGTAAATTAAATGAGGTTGCTGTGCATTCCAATTATTACACATGTTTATTTTCACGCCACAAACTCTTTAGCTCCCCCAACCTACCAGTAGCCATCACGAGCAGCAGTGTATTGATTTATCTTGCGGTTATCGCTTGACAAATAAAATGCTCATTCAGATTTTATCCAAACAGTTCGTATAAGAAAGAATAATGATAATACAGTATAAGAACATTCAAATGCTTATATATTATATAAGATATATAAATAAATTCTTTTTCATATAAAAGAAATATCAAGTGATAATATGCGGTTTATGAAGAAGTATATTTTTCTATACCCTTGACAATATTACTACCAACGAATCAAGAAAACAGAAATTCATCAATTCTTATATAATTTATGCTAGAACTACCGTTACCATTACAGTCTATTATATTTCAATGTTGAACATAGATCTCCCACTTAAATTTCCGCATACGAGGGATATTTGCCATAGTTGCCACACTTTTCACTGTACAGTATACGAACAACCCGAGTTCGATACCCGTTGACACCATTGAAATATTTAATTGCAACTTAAGTACTCATCGGTAAGGAAAACTACTCGTCTAAAAAATTTGAAACAATCGAAGTCTTTAAATTACTCATGTGCAGAGTAACATAAACTTGACTCACACATACATTAATTTGACCAATAAATTAAAAGCGGGTTGAACTTTTTTATCCCACTATTAGACGAAAGTTAGATTGTGATATTACTTAGACCACTTAAAAAGGTAAAAAATAACTTTTAATACAAAGAAAAAGCTAACTCTAAAATTAAAAAAAAATTGTCATTTTGAAGTCGAGGTATTAACTCTTCTATTAAAAAACACTGTAAATTAACACAAAAATGTTGGGGAATGAAGATTTCTACACAGCATTAACCATTTCCGTAGCGAGGTAGCTTAGCAATGAGTTGCTGCGTCAAGGGCCTACAATAATTGTTCCGGGTCTGGATGCTTATCCTTATAAAATGTATGAATGTAAACTGAACCCACTATACAGGAGAAAACCCTAGTGTGGAGGTAAAGTTTAAAAAAAAACTTTGTTTTAAAATATGTGTGACATGAAACTTTTCAATATTTCTTACAAATTAAAAAGCACAAATAAGAGAAAGCCAATATAGGCGTTCACTACATCACTGTATCTGATACGCTCTTTTGGCGTTAGCAAAAATGGGAGTGCGAATGCGGCGCTTTGATTTAACTTATCGGTACCGTGCGGTCAATAATGCTGGGAATATTGCCTGAAATTGGTCGACCATATAAAGGTGTAAAGGTGTGGTGAGCACAGTCTGGCTACAGACAGAACAAGAGGATACTAGCTAAGTTAAACTGATTACAGGAATTAAAAATTAAACTCCTAATACATACGAAAAAAAACGAGGCATTCCATCTTACTCCTCACAGGTGACAACACATTAACTTTTTGATTCGTAAACGAGGATAAATGTATATGTCTATGGGCCACATCAACCACTTACCATCATGTGGACTGTGTGCTCGTTTGTCACCCTATCCTATGAAAAATTTATTAAAGCATACTAAAGTCTATTGCTGTGTAGTGGCAGTGTGGAAATATCCACTAAACTATACAGCTAAATGAGTAGCAGCATCTTCCTGATAACATCTTAAAATATTTAAAAAAATGCGATTGCCGACCCGCCTGTCCAGCGTGACAGCTTTGGCAAAAGCGCAGAAAAACAACAAAAACTGCGGCTGTACCAGGTGTGCCAAGGCTGATAACTATGGCAAATATAACTCCCTATCAGGCAATCTATAGAGGACGCCTATGGTTAGCAGTAAACTTTTATGGACTGTATTGAAAAGTCTACTGCTGAACAAAGGACTTCACATAGATTGCTTCTTAAGGAGTTATAGTTTCAATGGCAGTCAGGTTTGGCAGATGTGCAAGCAACTGCATTTTTTGTTGTTATACAGTTTGTGCTATATTTTTTTAAATATTCCACAACTATCACACAACGCCATCTAGTCCCAAGATAAGCAGAGCTTGTGTTATGTCTACTAGACAACTGATAAACATACTTATATATTTCTAAATATATAAATATTATAGCTAAATTACACCCAGATACAGAACAAATGATCGTGCTCATCACACAAACATTTGTCCTGGGTGAGAATCGAACCCACGACCTCCGGCATAGCAGTCAGGGTCACTAAGCACTAGACCAACAGGCCTGTCAAAATATCATGTTTTATGTATATCTATTTCATGAGTGAATACTGTGACACTTAGATGTCCACATTAATCCTCGAATAAGAAACAAAACGAAGCTTCTCTGTCACCCCTGATGTTGACGGCAGTTATTTTTATTTTTTGGCGCACGACGATGTGTATCTATATATGTATATATATAAATATATATATATATATATATACATACACAGCATAGCACAGCGATACGGCTGGAAGTGTGATTTAAACCACAATAAACTCGCAGAAACTTACTAACAAGTGGATAAAATTAAAACATTGATCGAACATTCTTCAGGAATTCCATACTTAAATCTATTACAAGTCGAACTCCACTCCGTTCTCCAATTTGTTACAAAATTTAAAGGGCAACATAAACGATATCTATGTTTTCTGGTACAAAAAGCTCAAAGTTTCCAGTTTATCAATAAGTATATAAACTGTGCTGTTTGTTAATCAATAATTGACAATGGGCCAATTACATAGCTCGCAAAACCGCAACTGATGGAAAAGAAAGATTCTCGATTGACAGCCTTCTACTGTAAAGGGAAATAAAGAGCGACATTAGAAGTAGTAGCTTGATAGATGCAGTCGGCTCATGAACGTCCTTTGTGAACTTGTGATGAGTTGCAATAATGATGATAGAGATAAAATATTTGTAAATTTCCAAGGAATAAACTCATAAATATTCGATATTTAAAAATACTAAATAATTTATTCATTTGGTAAGACATTTCAGCTTTTTGTAATATTATATCACACATATAGTATAGCAGTTGCAATTCGAATTGTAATTTTTCACGATTTATTTAAACATTGTGAAAGTATGTTTGTTCGGATGTTTTTTCCTTCAGTCGTACCGAATAGAAGATCGAATGGAAGGGTTCAAATAAAATTTGGCGTAGAAGTGTATTATGTCGTGGACTAGAATATAGAATATTTTGTAAAGGATTATCGTTAAATTTAAAATTTATTTTTATTTAAATTTATGTCCAGTAAAGTGGACGTGTAACAACGAATATGTCCGTACAAAAAGTATACTATTTACTGTAAAGGTTGTCTGTTATGAGATTGGCAAAATAATAACCTTAAAATAAATGCGAATAATATTTGCTTAATCTTTAATTTGATTCCGTCCAACATTATTTATATATAGAAGAATTACAACACATTCTTTGTATCAATAGATGCTTAAAACCAGAATCCACCAAGGTAAGAAACACTTACTCTGCAGGAATCCACGGACAACTCACACAACAAATACAATGAAAAACTATTATATACCTATATGTATATATTGCTGAAACTCAAAGCTAACAGAGAAATGCCTTACATCTAGTAGTAATACTGTATTATACCGTCAAACTGGAACACAAAATGGAAGCAGGGCTGTAAGGCAACAGATGCTCCTAACGAAAAGAAGCTTTATAAAGTTGCTTTTCCTTTTCTTTATAAAAAAGAATAATCTTAAAATATAATACTAAAAGCACCAGAATAATAATGTATGCAGTAGCAGCAATGTCCGCTTTTCGTGTACATTCATTATAGCCTATAAAATCCTCTGTGGACCATAGGTCTCTCCCGTAGATAGCCTCGTAGGTAGGATTTTGTCATAGCTATCACGCTTGGCAGACAGATTGGTAACTGTAGTTTCTATTATTTTGAGTTGTATCAGTTACTGCCTCCAACCTCCTATTTTATATGTGGTAGAGCCATGCTGCAGTTATATTAGTAGTATAGTTGTAGCACGAATGGGTCAGCTCGACCGGGGAAGGACCATGCTCTCACAGAATACCAGCGTGAAATAATAGCTTAATGCTGCTGTGTTTCGTATGGTGAGTGTAGAGAACCGGAGACCCTTTTTACTGGAAACGAGCCATTCCATCTTAGACCTCGCGGGTAACAACGCATCTGCATTTTGATTTGTAATCGAGTATAGATGTAGATGCCTATGGGCCACAGCAACCACTTACGATCAGGTGGACTGTGTGCTCGTTTGTCACTCTATCCTAAAAAAATCAGTTTTCTTCAACCGCCTCTTGCTTACACCCACGGGATGATATGGTTTAGTAGGTATTCTTACACCCCCACTACATGAAATTTAATGTGCTGTGCTTAAATGCTCATTATATAAGTTATTAATAAATAAATTTTATTATTCGACAAATGATTACGTAAATGAAAAGGATTTAATATTGTACTACTAGTTGCGCCGAAACGAAAATTTAATTAACTATATTAGCTGGAAATATCCTCTTCACTTCCGATTCCTTCTTATGCGTGCGCGCCAATAGGAGGCTAGATTAGTGGCGTCATTTTGATCGCCCAATGAGGAAAAGTACCCAATTAAAATGCAAAAGGTATTAAGCAGTACAATATTAATTAATAAAGATAATACTTCTAGAAGAAAAATAAAATTTGAGAACGAATTAATTATCAAAACTATTTATTTTAACAAACTTAGTTATCCCTTAAAAAGTAAGGTTACAGTCAATTGTTTCATATAAGAGAGGGCGCATCCTCACTTATGCGGTCCAACTGATAGTAAGTGATTACTGCCGCCCATGAACAACTGTCTATACCTGGTAGACTAGATGTGTCCCACTACATGGTACAGACCGTCTTTCATTACTGAGAGAGTTTTAGAGCATGGAAATATTCGCCGCGTTGTCCTAATACGTGTTGGCAGACTAAACATGTCTTCAAAACATTCGCATATCACTTATTCAGTTGCAACGCAATGCCATCAACCTCGAGGCCTAAGTAAGAGGGCGCGAGTAGATCACGCCAATAAGGCCCGCTCCTATCTTGAGCTGTTCTCATTTGTTGCTTTTTCCTACAGCAGCTCATGCTCTTGTCATGCCAGCTGATATAGTAAATCAGGTCATAGCAGAGTATATCGTCCAAAACCACGCCACGTGCCACATCCGTCATCTTGTTTGTTATAGCCAACCACACTGAATACAGTCCACTTAAGTTACATCTTATCAGTTAAAATTAGCAACCATTAGCGCTAACAGTTACCAATGTACATTGTAATAAATGTTATTTTAGGGTAATTTTTTAGTGGTCACATCCGGTTGGGCATCATAAATATATTAATTAAAATGGTAAATATACATAAATATGTAGTAATATAGTAAAATAAATAAGTAAATAAAACATAAATAAATAAAAAGTCAACCAGATGAAAGCTCTCGGCAGGGGAGGGAGGGTTAGGTAGAAACCTACTGCATTTGATTCCGGAGCGGTCCGTCGAGGAGTCCCAGTTGCCTCAGATGACCCAAAAGGCTACCCGGGATTAGACCGTTTGCAGAAATGACTACATGTATAATTTTGGTTGGCAAATCACCCCATATTTTGGATACATCGTGAACCAGGTTCAAATATTTTATACGCTGATCTGTTTCGGCTTCACGAGGTTCTCAGCATAAGGAATATAATGTTAACCAAAAATATCCTTCACTGTCCCTGGACCATTAGCACAATATCAAGTATTCAAAATATAAAAATAATATACAATAATATATATATATAATAATATATATAATAAATTTTATCATTATTTTATAATATTCTTGTATTGTAATATAATATGGTAAGATTTAATTTGTACATCAGGAATGCTAAAGTATAATGAAAGTTAGGAATGTATTAATAACTTATTTTACCAAATTTTAATTAAAAAAAATTATTTGATACTCTTCTGTTGAGTGGTATATAGATAGATATCAGCACTTACAAGTCATTACTGCTAAGTCTTACTTTAAAAATTAATCAATGATACAGAACACACGTGGCTACACATTTCAAAAAAAATCGAATTTGTTTATATATATATATATATATATATATATATATATATATAAATAAACACGTAATACATAATTAGGTCAATGATAAGAGCAGTAAGGTGATCGCTTACAGCGATCCAATCACGATATGCTCGATGATCACTAGAAAATCAATTGAGCGCGCCTGAGTAAATCTACCGTATTTGGAAATTTGTTATACACATTCGCAAATTTGATCTTTGTATCAAACAGCTTGTACTTTATTTTGACCTTAAAAAAAAGTAGTATTCGTGTATGTAACATAGTAATTTGTTAGAATGGTCCACTTTAAAATTATTTAGTTGCGCTTTTTCGATTTAAGAGTTTCCTTACTAATGTATATAATAAGCAATATTTTAGGAAATTTCGAACACAAAAAATATTCAAGATATTTGAAAATATGGTAGATATTTTAAATCAGCGGGAATGTATGCACGTTTGTCAACCTTATAGTATAAAAAGCTACTATTACATCGAAAACTAAGCCAGGCTTTTCATTATTTTTCCGTGTGGGTTACAGTTTTCATTTGTTATTATTTTCCAGCTAGAGTATTACGTGTTGTATGATATAAATACAATAGCAGTAACTTAAATTTGAAGTTTATGTATTTGAAATCAAATAACATAAGAAAACACAAATAATTCATTACCATATGAGATTATAATGTCAAGAGAAGTTCAAAGAACTATTTATATATTATTATTTGAAAAAAATAGTCCCGCTGGGTTTCTTGCTGGTTCTTCCCAGGACAGAGGTTTTTTGCAAACCAGTGGTAAATGAAAAAATTGACTTTCAATAAGTATTGTTTATAATCTATATTGAATAAAAAAGGTTATGTTTCTGTTTCTGTTCAAACCAAAATTAAAAAAAAAAACAATTATATTGCATTCATGAATAATACGTGCACGCATTCAAAACAAGCTTTTGTTAAACACGTGTGGTCCTTTCCTGAAGCGCTTGCACTTAATAAACTCAAATTATTATGCTACATCCAAAACTGCCCACGCGGACGCCGCAAGATAATTCGAAGCGTTATCTTAATGTTAACCGACCGTATATAGTTGTAGACAATCGCAATACACGAACGCAATACTAAGAGTTTAATTTAAACGAGGAGACGCCGCGCCATTCAAACGTAAACCCGCTTTGGTTACAGTCAAAACGCTCGTCGCCAACAAGCGGTTAATTTACGGCAATAAGTCGAGAGTTTAACCGTAAATGGCTCAATTGAAACTAGCGTCTGCATTCAAATAGGTTTATAATGTAAGCGGGATTAGGATAACGAATACGACGCGGACGATTTGGGATGACATTAACGTTGGTAAGCAGAAGATTTGTAGGAAATGTTAGAATATTTAAGTGCGTTTTATAACCGAATGGAATTTTACAAATGCAGACTTGCCATGTAGAACTATATGCATTAAACTTTGTATACTTTTACTGTCTCCATCCATCTACCAAAAAAATATACTGCTGAACATGGGTTCTCCCATAGATCCTTATACGAGGTATTTTGCCATAGTTGCCACGCTCGGTAAGCGGGTCAGCAACTCCAGTTTTTTTTTTTTTTTTGGTGTTACCATGAAGACTAACAACAACCAAGATACGATATGGCGTAGACGATATCCTTACACCGTGACCGTGTGCATAGCGATACATCGAAGATGAGCTTAATTGAGTTTACCCTTGGCTTACTTGTCGGGTAAGGGTACAACACTTATTTAAGCCCATCTTCGATACATCACCAAAGTGATCGCTAAGCTCGATTGACAACTCTACTACTCACTTTTGGAACATAATTTGTTTTGTATTTTTTTTTTCCTCATTCATTTACTTCTTTCTACGTGTTCAAACTAATGTGGCTTTTCTTTATTAATCCTAGTCAAAACATCTATTTCCACGTTTCTTTTATTACACAGTTTATCACTCTATCATTTAGAGTCACCTGTATCATATTTTTTAATGATCGCTACATCGCTACAGCATAAATGTTATTTTCATGCTTCTTCTGTCACAGCTAACTTTCACTAACACAGATTAAGCTAAGGACTAACACAGCAATGTAAATAGTATAATACGAATATATTCGTAAGAATAGCATAACACGTACCTTGATTGTTATATTTTGACATCCTTAGATGACTTCTTCATTACAGTAAAGATCAATCAATCAATCAATGTATTATTTATTGAACACCAATACACATTTAAACGAAAATAAAATATTTATAGAAAGTACAATAGGTTTTCTTAGCGCTCCGGAAGTGATTTATTCCAGGAAAACTTTTTTCGCAAAGAACTGTTGTTCAAAATGAATGACAATCAGAGAAGCTGTGCATAAATTTAAAAAAAAAAATTATAAAAGAAAAAATGTCACAACTAAAGATGATGACAGTTGAAGATCATGTAAAAGTTAAAAAAAATGACGGGAAGCATGATGTGAAATATTAGAGCGTTTTGTTTTATAGAAGGGGCAAACGAGCATATGGCTCACCTGATAGAGAGTGACTACCGCCGCCAATCAACAACTGCAATACCTGGGGAATTGCAGGTGCTATGTCGGCCTTTTAGAAAGGAATGAGCTCTTTTCTTGAAGGCCGCCAGGTCGTATCAGTCAGGAAAAATCGTCGGTGGTAAATTATTCCACAGAGATGTTATACGCGGAAGAAAACTCGTAGTGAAACGTACAGTGGTGGACCGCCAAGCATCCAGTTGGTGTGAACAGTATCGGGAAATTTCCCGCGATGTGCGTTCGTGAAATTTGGCGGCCGGAATCAATCGAAACGATTCTTAAGAGCACTCCCCGTAGTAGATGCGAAATAAAATGCAAAGGGATGCAACATCTCTTCGCAGTGCAAGTGAATAGGGTCGATCGGAAAGGACTCGGTCGTCAACGATTCGAGCCGCCCTGAGCTGGATGCGGTCAAGTGGAAGGAGCTGGCACTTGGGAGCCCCAGCCCAAAGATGGCAACAGTATTCCATATATGATTCAACCTTTGCCTTGTAAAGTTGCAGGTGGTTTGCCGACATGAAATACTACCCCGCTCTTTTGAGCACGCCAAGCTTTTTAGAGGCCAATTTGGTTTTCCCTTCCAGGTAACTAAAAGTGTAAACGTCACCCTGTCTTACGCCTCTTTGCAGTTGGATAGGTTTCGTACTCTGGTTCTGTATTCGGATATCCATCGTAGTCCTACTGTACAAACACTTCAACACTTTGATATACCGACAGTCCACTTGGCACCGCTGAGGGGACTGTAACACCGCCCAAATTCACCGATAATTAATAATATAGTGTATTTAAGTTTATTTTTAATTCTTTTTTTGTTACTAAAGGGACCAAAGTGATTTAAATAAACTTTTATACCATAGCTGGACACGGGACTTCACTCATTTCTGAGTACGACGCATCGCTTTTGTCTATTGGAAAACTTCGCTTATCCTCGAAATACTTTATTCCTCAGACATATCAGTTTTCTCACGGCAATTTCCATGACCACAGAGCACAGAGTAAATCAGCACTTCAATTGCAATTAAAATTTTCACAGGTACAAGGATGTACCATAAAATCATAACGAGCGCTTAGTCCCTGAGCTACCACGGCTTGTCATCGATAAAAACATATAAATATGTATATTGTTTCGAATGTCTCTTTCTAAATCTATTCCAAGATAACACTTGTTTAATAAGTTTAAGGTACTTTTAAGAGTTTTAACCATACAGAGACAATAAAAAATTATAGAAACCTACACATTTGCAGCAAACGCGTTCCAAATGGTATTCAGACGCACGCGGAGAGCACGAAACTCTCACGAAATCATGGTACTTGTGCTATTACGTCTTGCAATCGTACCAATAGACAGAACCTCAAAAACGCAGCAGCTTAGATTTTTATGGACCTAAAGGTCCCGGATTCAGTTACACAAAAGGATAATTTTTATGATTCACAAAGAATTATCTAAAAGTTTGACCATATGCAAATTACATATAACTTTAACTTAACGTTATTTTTATTAATTACTAGCGATCCGACATGGCTTCGACATGGCACGAATAACTTCTAGATATCGATAACAGCGCCACCTATCAGGTCCAGTTGTAAATTTAAACCATACAGAGACCCACTTAAGCACACACAAATATTTTCATTAAAACCGCTCGAGCCATTTTTGAGTTTCAGCCAGACGAACAGACAATAATTTATTTTGCAGTTCCAGTCCCAATTGAAGTCCACTGCTTAACATAGGCTTCTTCCAAATATTGCATCATAGCAGGGATATTTACTACAGGCAAGCTTGGCAGGTGTATTGGTACCTGCAGTTTTTCTTAATATAATTAGTTGTTATCCGAAAGATGCTGCCACCCATTGCCTATTTGAAAGAAAAAAAGAAGAAAAAAAAAAGAAAAATTATTTATAACAACAAACACCAACACACATGTCAGAAAAGATATTATAGATTAAACAACTACTGTAAGTACTGAAGTGAAAAAAATTCTGTTGTATTGTGCTTCCCATTTCAGTTTACGTCTGTTGCTTCTTATGACGGGAATATCGGGTAGTGCATTCGCTGCCACTACTTGCCAAATTTTTGTCTACAGTCTTCATAGTCGCAGCGGTGTCATTTTGCTCCGCGAACTTAATTTTCTGTTTATGTTAAGAACGTTTGAAAATTCTAAGACTTCATTATAATCAAGTGATTTTTAAAGGACAATGGCGAATTAATATTTGATGTAATTATTAAGCGTCTACTTAAGTCACCATTACAGATATTAATAAAATTATTTATTTTGTTTTAACTAATCAAGCTTATGGCCTATTGAAATTTGGAAAAAATCATCTTACCTAATTTAAAACTAAATTGATAATTATTGTAGCAAATTGTCGATGGAACTATTAAGCGTCTACTTATGTCACCATTATAGATATCAATAAAATAATTTACTATGTCTTATCTAATCAAGCTTATGGCCTATCGAAGTCTGGAAAAAATCATCATACACAATTCAAAACTTAATTGACTATTGTAGTTGATACAATTCGTCAGTTAAGATAGACAAAGGTCTTATACCATACAGCCGCGTTTGACGTGTATTTTATTCAGAAAACTCTTCAATATATACTAATGCGTTCTTTGAGGATTCCTTCTGTGCTAGTAATTACCCTATATAAACATATATGAAAATTATATTGAGTAGTTGTTGTTGTAACGATTGGCAAATTAAGGCGTTTTATACCATACAGACCGGTCTGATGTTTATTTTGTTTAAACTGGGATATCTTTGATTCCTGACTTACCGAATGAAAAATGTTCCGGGATTTTAAACTCTATATTTTACATATTTTTCATTTGTAGACGCAAGAAAAAAATTCAACTAAAATTTGTTTGGGTTTTCGCCATTGTCTTTTATCGTTATGTATAGTAAGTATATATTTTAATCGTAAAATACCTATAAACTTTAAAAATTGCAATTAATTGGTAACGAATAACTTACCTACCGCCGTTATAAACTGTGACTTTATAATTTTGTTATTGTGCCCGACGCGACGGTAGTGAATTTTTCCCTTTTCAAATGTAAAAAGAAAGACAAAGTTTTGCAGTTGCATGGGCTTTATTACCGTGCGTTTTTTCCTCGGGCATGTATTTGCTGTGCCTAGATGTAATTTCTTTAATACGACAAAAACATTTAAAACTATACTAAAAATGGATTAAGATTTAATTGAATGGGTTTGTTGTTCGATACGATTCGAGGATAATATTCATAAACTTTGCAACACTTGTGACATATCATTAAAATGATTGAAGACATATCATCTTATATGATTAACCAATAATGAAAATAGTTTGGAAACGATAAGACATGCTATTTACTTGGTAAGCATTATGCCTGACCACTGGCAATAAGGATAATTCACCAGTAGAATGTAACCCTAATATTACTGTACGAGCTTCCGAAAGACAGGCATTGTCATCTCCCGGAAATTGAAGGCCCTGTAACACATACTGAGGTGCGTAAAATTATGGAGGAAATAATCCAAAAGCATATATCAGACCTTACTGTCCAGATAAACTAAAGCGTGCGTTTAGTTTTAGACAATGAACTTCAAAAAAAATCAGTAAGAAGTTTGTGACATAAAGCAGACAATAGATGAAATAGAAAATTTCAAGATATTCGAAATAAAAACGCTGTCTCTGGAAGATATTAAGAGTCTGATTGAAAAAAAGGCTAAACTGCAGAATACTATAAAAGGTTTTGAGAGACGAATGAACAACCTTGAGCAGAACGTTCGCAGCAACAACGTCGTATATCAATGCTTGCTGGAGAAAAGGTCAGAAAATCTTTTCACGGTGTTCAACGACATTTGCAGTACAGTAAAGTGTGACGTCAAAATTTAATAGATAAATCGAATAACAAGAATTTCCAAAGTTAATCCGAAAAATGATTATCCTCGCTCAGTGATAGTTTAATTTAATAAAACAATGGTACGAGATAGCTTCCTAGCAGTCACAATCAAATTCAATAAAGCTAACCCGGATAAAAATTGAACTCGAATCACCTCGGTTTTAATGGTTTTAAGACTCTGGTATTCGTGACAGAGCACTTGTCGGCAGCAAATAAAGCATTGCTTTCGAGGGCGAGAAAGACCGCAAAAGAAAAAGGGTTTAAATTTATTTGGGTGAGAGGAGGACGTATCTTTGTAAGAAAAAATGAAAATTCAGGTTTTATTCTTTTCAAAAATTTTGATTCGTAGTTACAAGTAGATTAATTCACTATTTATTTCTCTTAGGTAATTCCAAGTTAATATATAATGTCATCTACTATTGTTAATTCGTTTGTAATTTACTTATTACTACCAGAATATTAGAGGTCTTGGGACCAAAACACAAACATTTTATCGTGACTACCATATAATAATCTTTATAGAAACATGCATACACGGTACATATTGCAAACATATTGGAAGCTTTTAAACAGCAGTGTAAAAGATTCCAATATGTTTGCAATATGTACCGTGTAACTCCCGCCACCAATTGAACGTAGTATATCAGAATATTTTGTTAATGATTGTAATGCGATTCTTGACAATTTTGACGGACAACTGTGCATTATTGACAACTTTAATATGAGCAATATAGATTGGACGTAGGCTAATTACAACTTAAGCTACTGCACCACCAGTCTTTATCAAACATTATTAGATTTTACTTTTGTTAATAATCTAAAACAAATTAACCTTACAACTAACTCTAGAGATAAAATATTAGATCTAGTTCTGATATTGATCTGTACTGCGTCTTCTACTAATGATATTTTATGCAACACCGATCAAGAGCGTCCACCTATACTTACGTATGCTGCATCTGATGAAACTGAAAAGCTAACGTTTAATAGGTACGAGTTTTCTTAAATAGAATTTTTATAAGGCTAATTACGAGACCAGGAGATATCAATGTAATTGTTAAAAAATTTAAAGCTTTAGATATTACTAAAGTTTCTTTCCTTTCCTTTTTCCCTCGGACCTCGGCAGCGAGCACACGTATTCAAGTTATCGTCATTTTATTTTAAAAATTAAGTTAAATTTAAAACAGTTTTTAATTATACTAAAAAAATAGGAGCGCATAAAGTAAAAAGAGCTCTCAGTTAGTGACGTCACCTGCGAAGCGCGATATCACAAACATCAAGCAGCGCCCCGCCAACTGCCATCACGGAAATCGCGGCGACCAATCACTGCTGACCCGGCTACGCACGCACCGCCCAGCCTCGTACTGACCATCTGCTACGCAACTCGTAGCGGCCATCTTCTTAGCTACGCTCTTTTTGGTCAGTCATAATTCACTTAAATGTTTATGTGCGCCTAGTACTTCAAGTGTCAGACCTTCTTACTTTGCAATTATAGTAATTTTGATCTATTTAAGAATACTTGTTTATGTGCGCCTAGTACTCCCAGTGTCAGACCATCTTACTTTGCCATAACTTTAAGCGAAAGCACTCCGAAAAAAACAGTTTCGCTAAATGAACTATCACCTAACGTACACAGACAGGGGTTTTTAAATATCTACGGTGCTATGGCTTCAAATACAAAATTGTGCGCGGGATGTTTAAATAAAATAACTAATAAGGACTTTGTAACATGTTCACTCTGCAAAGATATATATGACACAGTTTGCGCTAATATCTCTCACCAACGCCTTATGCTGCTGGAGAAAGACAAGAAAGAGAAATGGATCTGCCCTGGTTGCAGGAATAAAGAGCGAAAGGGTGGCAATTCAAACACCCCCATTCAGTCCAGAACGGGCCCGCGCGACTGTGGTGATTCGTCGCAGGAAATTAGTACTCCTAACAATGATTACATAACACAGCGTAAAAAACCTCAACTACTTAGTAATCAGAAGGTGAGTTCACCTACACAACCCGGAGATGAATCCTTAATGCTTACAATTAGATCAGAAATTAAATCATCAATGGGAAAATTTTTAAATCAAGCTATAGAGGAGTCATCTATAAAAATGGATTTAAGAACTATAAAAGAGGAGTTAAGTTCCTTAAAAGATATCAAAAGCGGGCTTGAATTTTTAAGTGCGGAATATGATAGAATGAAAAAAGAATTAAAAACGTCAGAAGAGCACATAAAGTCACTTTCAGCTGAAAACAGCAACTTACATACAAAAGTGAACGATTTATCAAATAGACTTGTTTTACTTGAGCAATACTCGCGTGAGACGAATATTGAAGTGAATGGTGTTCCGGAAAGTAAGACTGAAAACTTAATTAATGTTGCCAAACAAATATGCAATACTGTATCTATTCCAACCGATCTCATCGAAACAGCTACCTGTACCAGAGTTAGGAAGATGAATGACTCAAATAAGAGGCCCCGCGCAATTATTATAAAACTTCCTTCAGTAAAAACTCGTGATGAGATACTAGCAGCGGTAACACAATTCAATAAAAAGAACGCATCCAATAAACTAAACACAGGACATCTGGGATACATAGAAAGCAAGTCGCCTATTTTCGTCTCCGAACATCTAGCGCCGTATTTTAAAGCTCTACACGCGCGGACTCGTCAAGTTGCTCGAGAAAAGCAATACGATTTTGTCTGGATCCGTAACGGCCGTATTTTTGTTAGAAAAAATGACCATTCCCCTGCAAAACAAATAAAGAGTTACGATACCCTAAACACACTATAACAATACTTGGGCATTTTTAACGGGAATTGATTAACGCATAAAAATGGCTACCTTAAAGATTTATTACCAAAATTTTAGAGGCCTGAAAACTAAAACTAAAGACTTAAGACTTGCAACTTTGTTGGGAGACTACGATGTTATTGTTGGGACTGAAACCTGGTTGGATGACAGCGTTTACGATGACGAGCTATTTAGCAACAACTATTATGTATACCGTAGAGATCGCCAATCAACCAGCCTAGCAGGAAAAGGTGGCGGAGGCGTTTTGATCGCCGTTTGCATTAAGTACCACTCGAAGAGAATGTTTCACTATGAAAGCACTGGAGAGGATTTGTGGATATCAGTAAACACATCGACAGATAAAGCGATTTTAATTGGTGCCATTTACATACCACCACCAATAACTGTGTCGTCACTCGAACCTATTATCGACAACTGCAGTGATGTGATTTTATCTCATTCCGGTGATGTGATTATTTTAGGTGATTTCAACCTCGGATTTATAGACTGGAATAAAGAGTCAAGTGGATGTTGTAACTTGACTCCATTAAATTATCAGTGTAGCTTAGGGTACTTATTGATTGACTTTATGTCGTTAAATAATTTGTCTCAGTTTAATCATGTCGTAAACCATAACAGTCGTATCTTAGATCTCGTCCTAAGTAACTTAGACAGTATAATAGTCGATAATTGTATTAATCCGCTCTGCAAATTAGATTCGCACCATCCAGCTCTGTCGATTGGGTTCAGTTCATATAAGTATCACTCTTTACGTAACAAGCAATTTGCAACGTATAATTACAAAAAAGCTGATTATGCAATTGTAAAAAGTAAATTAAGTCATATCGATTGGGTCAAAGAACTGTCGGATCTGGATGACGTTGATATCGCTGTTTCAAAATTTTATCAACTTTTATATGATGTTATTCAATCAACTATACCCAGAACTAAACGTCGTAGTTTGAAATATCCACATTGGTTCACAAGAAACCTTATAAAATTAATAGCCGAAAGAAATAAAATTCGTTCAAGATACAAGATTTACCGGAATCCTAGAGATAAGATTGAACTTATCTTATCTAATAAACGCGTAGAGTCATTAATGTCAACTTGCTACAATACATATTTAAAAAACACTGAATATGCTCTCATTAAAAACCCAAAAAAATTCTGGTCATATGTCAAATCCTTACGTGGAGGTCTTTCCAACTTACCGTCTGAGATGTATTTGGACGACAAGGTTGCGCGTGGTAGTGAGGAAATTTGTAATCTTTTTGCAACACGTTTTTATTCGATTTACTCTCCCCCTGACAATTCAACGCAACCGGATCTTGGAGATTGCTATCCACAATTAAATCTAAGCAATGTTGAAATTACAGAGCGAGACGTCGAGAAAGTATTAAAGTCAACTGACCCTAATAAAGGTGCTGGACCGGACGGCATCCCACCCTACTTTATTAAAAAAACGTATAAATATTTAACTCTCCCACTTAAATTGCTCTTCGATAAATCAATTAAAACTGCAAAATTTCCTGACGAGTGGAAAGTTTCCAATGTGATACCCATCTACAAAAAAAGGTGACAAAAGCAATATTGAAAACTACCGTCCTGTTTCTTTATTAAGCTTGTTTGCTAAACTATTAGAAAAAATACTCTGCCCCATTTTGTCTTCTCATTTATCAAAGGTAATTTCTAACTGTCAGCACGGTTTTTGCGCAAATAAGTCCACAGTTAGTAACCTACTAGAATACACCTCGAACTTGGCGAGATATGTTGATAAAAATAAAGAGGTTGATGCTATATACACCGATTTTAGTAGCGCGTTCGATAAAGTTAACCACGCCATTCTTTTGTCCAAATTAAATTATTATGGTATTCACGGCAACCTGTTGAATTGGATAAAATCCTACTTATTTAATCGAATTCAAAGAGTAACAATACAGGGTTTCAAGTCTTTTTCGTTTTATCCAACTTCAGGCGTTCCACAGGGATCGCATATCGGCCCTGTTCTCTTTTTTGGTATTTATAAATGACATTTCTGCTCACATTTCCTTTAGTAATTACTCAATATTTGCAGATGACTTAAAATTGTATAAGGTTATAGAGTCTCCAGATGATGTAGTTAGATTACAGACAGATCTCACCTCTATCTCAGATTGGTGCAAAAGTAACAAAATGCTACTAAATCCTAAGAAGTGTCTGTTTATAAAAATTACCAGAAGGAGAAACACTTTTCCCTCCAGTTATTTTGTAGACGGAGAAAAATTAACAGAATCCGAAGTAGTCCGTGACCTTGGCGTAATGATCGATAAAAAATTAAATTTCAACATCCATATTGATAATATTGCATCCAAAGCATGGAAGATGGCAGGATTCGTAAAGCGAATATGTAAGGATTTGCGGAACCCTACACCTATTCTCACTATATACAAAGCTCTTATTTGTAGCACACTAGAATATGCATCACCTGTTTGGAACCCATCATACCAAATTCACAGTGATCGAATAGAGCGTATCCAGCGCAATTTTACCCGCTACTTAGCCTTTAAAGATCAAACTTGTCCTTACCGTGCTGACTATAATACTAGGCTATCCCACTTCAAATTACAGTCTCTCGGAAAAAGACGTCGACTTAGTGATCTTAAAACACTTCATAAGCTAATTCACGGCCTCCTACTATCACCGGCACTGTTAAATCAATTAAGTATCAGAGTTCCAAGATCTATTCCAAGACATCCGATTACCAAAATCTTCTGTTTACCCAACCAGAGAACGAATTTAGGTAAACGAGCCCCAATAAATAGGTTAATGCAAACGTATAACGACATAACCACCAACGGCGACGTCGATATTTTCCATACGGATAACGTATTAAAATTTGCTAGATTATGTAATAAGTACTTATAACTCTTTCTCTCTTTTTCAAGTTTAGCATTCGTTTCATTGTAATCAAATTACTTGTAAATTTATTGTATATTGTTCTAGTTAAGTAAGTTAACAACTTTCTTATATTAGCTGCACTATTTTTGTGAAGGTTGTATATACCTTTAAAGGCGAATCATTTTGAACAAAACTAATTGTGTTATATTTAACAATGTCTAGTGATAAGCCAATGGTGTATCTGTTAAATAAATAAATAAATAAATAAATAAAAAGTTACTGCTGCAGATGGGTTGGCGTCAATATTTCTTAAAATTTGTGGTGATAGTTTAGCTTTTTCTTTGTATAAAATTGTAAATAAGTCACTTACTTGGAGTCTTTCCAGATCTGCGGAAGCTTGTAAAAGTAGTACCAGTTTTAAATCATATATGTGGTGATATTAATGTTGTTTCGAATTATCGGCCACTGTCAATACTCTCTACCATACCAAGCTTATTAAATCAATTGTTTGTCCTGAAATTCAAATCCATTTTCGACAATTTATGACTGACTCTCAGCACGGTTTCGTCATGAAAAATAGATAAACTTTAACTAATATTGTAACTTTTGTTTATGTTACGTACTATTCCGGCTTTAGAAAGGTCTTTGACAAAATTTCACCTTCAACTTTGCTAAGAATATTAAATTCTAATGATTTGTCTTATTGCAATCGTTCATTCGATGTAGTTTTGGAACTCTGATACTTACGAAATAACACCTAGTGTGCGGCAAGGATCTCATCTTCATTAACGATATAACTGATTTTTTATCTACTCTAAACCTCATCTTTATGCAGATGACCTAAAATTTTCTCGTAAAATAGTTGATGATTTTGACGTAGTATTATTGCAATATGATTTAAGTAGACTGTCACACTGGTGTAAAGAAAACTTAATGAACCGAAATGTAAATAAATCTGTAGCGGCGCTGTCGTCGCGCCACAAGCGAAACACACCGAAGCCTAAATCACGCTATCAACATTCCGAATCATAAACAGCATATATAGAACATCTTCGAACTATCACACGGAGTATTGGCCGCTCCCCGGGCAGAACACCTTGCCCGGCGGGAGATCCTCCCCTTTTCCTTTCACGGCCACACTGGTGACCCCGACGTGATCTGAACACGCAACCAAACAACCTTCGGAAAATTCAAGCTTCATCATCGTCATAGAATTCTTCATATCCTGCAAGCAGTCTTCATATCCTGCAAGCCAGCTAGCTTCACAAGGTTCATCGCAGCATTGGAATAATAATGCTTCCTGTTCCTTCAAGCTCTCTCTGCGCTATACAGTGTTCGGCACGGCTCTGAGCATTACTGCTCGCCTCTGCTTCACGGCACTCTCGCAGATTACTTGCCTTCGTCTCGACTCACCGCAGACTACAAGGCAATCTCCTGGCACTTGCACATTCGTCAGCAACGAGGCTGCACTATCGACCTCCGGTCTGCGCAGGGGGGTGAAGTAGCGGCGCTGTCGTCGCGTCACAAGCGAAACACACCGAAGCCTAAATCACGCTATCAACATTCCGAATCATAAACAGCATATATAGAACATCTCCGAACTATCACACGGAGTGTTGGCCGCTCCCCGGGCAGAACACCTTGCCGGGCGGGAGATCCTCCCCTTTTCCTTCCACGACCACAAATCTTTTCATATTAAATTTTGTCGAAATCATAAACTTATAAGCTCGCATTACATAATAGTTGATGCTATTATAAGTGAAGATGACACTGTTTTAGACTTTGTAATCATATTGTCAAGAAAGCATCCAAAATGTTAGGATTTATTATAAGAAACGGTAAAATTTTTCGCAGTTACCAAACAAACAAAAAATTATATAATGCCTTTATTCGTATATATTATACTCTTAACTATTATAGCGTAGTGTGGCGAGCACACTATAGTACGCATTATTTACGACTATAAAGAATACAGAAGAGATTCCTTTGGCACCTGGCTTACTCTTCTGGAATAGCACAAAGGGGCTTTTCTTACTCTTACTCATTGAGACTGAAACATTTTAGTATGGACTCTCTTGAAAAACACAGAGCTATTATCGACTTAACTTTTATTTAAAAAAGTTAAGAAGTCAAATAGACTGTCCCCAACTCCTTAATTACTTTAATTTTAGAGTGCCTAGGATACTCCCGCTAGCACCCATTCTTCCACTTGCCCCTCAACTTCGTAGGACTGTGCTTGGTAACAACTCTCCTGTAGCTACGTTTTTTTTATAGTATATAGGTGACAAACGAGCACACATTCCACCTGATGTTAAGTGGATGCTGTGGCCCATAGACATCTACATTTATCTTCAATTAAAAATCAAAACGTAGATACGTTGCCAGCCATGAGGACTGAGATGGAATACCTCGTTTCCAGTAAAAATGGTCTCCGGTTCTCTACACTCACCATACGAAACACAGCACTATTAAGCTGCTATTTTGCGCTGGTGTTCTGTGAGAGCGTGCTCCAACCCCGGTCAAGACGACGAATTCGTGCTATAATCACAATATAGCTGCAGCATGGCTCTACCACGTAAAAAGTTAATTTTATAACTGTAAGTTAATTAATTAATTATTATGTAAATTTTCGGGATCTTACGGGATCAAAAGCTGGCCTGTTATAAATTGTTTCGTACAAGTTTCCTAAGTACTTACTGGATACAATTTCAAATTAAGTTAAATATGTTTTGATATATATATATATATATATATATATATATATATGATGATATATATAGATATATTTATAGATGTTACGCATATCTAAATGACTAGTTGTTAGACTTTAAAATATTTTAATTATATTTTTTCCTAAGGTAATATGTAAATCAAGATTTTAAATTATGGCTTAGCGGTGTTTACCCGTAAGTAATTATGCAATTAGTATAATACCATAATATACTTTTAGATCTATGATATTTAATTGTTACAATTGTAGGTTACCGTTAGATACAGTTTTTTAAATCAATAAGAAAGTAGTACTTAGTATAAAACAAAAGCTAAAATAAATTCTTAATACAAATACAAAAAGTAACATTATGGGCTGGCTTATGTGAAAGCGCTTCAATAAAGAACATTAGGAATGAAACTTTATTTCCTTTTCGCACAGTAAAACCATGTAGTTATGTACCCAACTATACTAAGCTGCATTATAATGAGCGACTTAGTTATATTTAAATGGCATCTGAAGCGCGCGACAGAAAAAAATGGTCAGATAGTGTTAAGTATCTGTAATGAAATGTATGTGGAATTTAAAATGATAATTTGTTATCGTAATTCGAAAATAATGTTACTGGCGCTGTTTAATATATTATAAATGTAATTCAAACTTCAACTATATCTAATAAATTGCTATTGTATAAAAATGTTTGCTTTTTCTGTTTTTCGTTTTCCGTACGTTCCTAAACCATTCCATCAATTACAATGCAACTTGAGTCTAAAATATGCGCGCGCCTGAGAATTTTGTTGACAAAAAGGGCATTGCAATATAAATAATTTGAAATAACATACATTGAAAAACTTACTAAAAAATCTACTTTAGCTCAGATGGTTAGCGCTCACTGTAAATTTCACAGTTCGCAAGCAACCCGGGTTCGATCTCTGCCGGTACCAATAATAATGTTAATTGCAATTTTAAGTGCTGGTTCACCACGTGCTCGGGGATGAAGGGAAACATCGTGAGGAAACCTGCATGTCTAAGAAATAAGAAGAAGATAATTCGAAGAGATGTGAAGTTCGCCAACACGCATTGGGATAGCGCGGTGGACATGTCTGCGCTGAAATACTCTCAGAAATGAGAGGAGATCTGTGATCTCTGAGAGGAGTGTCAGGCCAGCAGTGCGAAGTATACAAGCTGTAACTTTTAAGCCTTAAATTAGCAAAGAGTGCACCTGATGATAAGAGGTTACTGCAGTTTATGGACACCTGCAGCCAGCTTCAAAGAAAGAAGGCTACAGACGCGTTATCACTTTTAAGAGCTAAGATGAAAAACCTCTCAGCATGTACTTTTGCTATTTCTCTATATACTCTCCATATTTTGATACCATTTACTCCGAAGCGAAATGCAAACACTGCTATTTGGCATCAAAATCGATAAGAGGAACTACCCATACGGACTATTGAGTAGACAAATTCTAAACTGGCATCGAAAGTCTTTTGGGTATATCCTTAGCCGGATGTTGGAAATTACTTTGTGAAATGTGTTTACGTAATATCTTAGTCTAAAAAAAAAGAAAATTAAAAAAGAAAAATTGTGGAAAAAAAAGCAAACAAACGCAAGTCTGATACCAAATTCTTCGTACAAGTAGGAGACATAAATATATCAGTTTTAACACACTATATAAATAATTTGTATAATTACTTTCAGTTTATTTTATGAAATTATTAAACATTTTCCGGTTGGAGATTATGTTCTCGGCGACAGCTTCTGAATAATTGAAGCTTGATGATGACTCTAATTTATCGTTATTATCTAACCGGAGAACACATAAAGGTCTAATGACGGGTAATATGGAATTTTATCTTGGTAATTAGGACTGACAACACGTCTGCACTTTATGATGAGCTTGTGTACTATGAGTCACAGCATCCATTACCGTCAATAGACTGTCCGTTTGTTTATCACCCTTTCTTGTATGAATAAAAATTACAATCAACCAAAAATCACTTATGAACATTAGCCTCTCTCACAAAGTTGCCGTGATGCAAAACGCACATGTCTTACATTACAATGGCGTAGGTGACACTCAATAATTTCTTCTTTTTTCCTATTCGGCTATTGGTCCTTCAAGCTATATGTTCAGCTATCTGTTATAACGAGTAACCTAATATATATATATTAGGTGACTCGTTATACAGTAACTCATCCATAGATATAATTCTTGTTCTAACGCGAACACTTTCGTTACGAATTTTATCTGCCAAGAAATAGCTAGAAAGTTAATTATAAGTTTTTGTATTTATTTATGTAATTTTTATAAATATCGTTTACAAAAAGGCAAACTTAGTGTCACAAGTAATAAGTAACAAGCAAAGAACGAACGCGAAGTAACAAGTTCAAGAAATTATAAATCATATATTATTTATTTTCACTCCTTTTATGTTTAGGAATCAGTCTGCATTGGTACCACTCTCATAACTATTTCTGCGGCTAAGTAGAAGTGTTTTCATTAATTTATTCTGGTCTGAAAGGCATAGAGAGTAAGTATAATCACAGGCTGTTGGGCATTCCATCTCAGCCCTTAGAGATGACAACGCATCTGTAGTCTTATTTCTTTGAAGTTGTTGGCAGATGTCCATAAGGTACAGTAGCCACTTACCATCAGGTGAACTATAAATTTGTTTAATTTTAAAAATAAAATATATGTCTATATTAAACTGTTTTTAAATTTAACGATCAGGCAGTTCAAAATATTTAGGTGAAAAAGTTAAAAGTAATTATTGAATTATTACGTGAACACTGTAAATGGTCGTAAGTATTTTTTGGCATTCATTATAACAGTAGCGAAATGAAACTTATATCATTCACAAGTTATTGTGCCGTAGATGTACAGAAAAAATTATGCGTGTATGTTGCCGTAAGAGCAGTTATAATAAAGTGAATATACATACATGATTTTTCTGTACAAAACGCTTGAACCGGTAAGTAAAAGCATTATGATCATTATATTCATGATCGTTAGGATTGAGATCTACTGCACTAACATGGCAAAATATATAAAAAAATGTTATGCAAAAAATTAATTAGTGTCATTTCCATTTGTTACAAAATTAGTTTATAGTCTTTATTCCCTTTACTATATTTATTTTATTTATTTATATAAACTTTTATGCACTAAAAATAAAAATATTAAATATGACGCGCTTTATGCCTTAAGGCATTCTCTCCTAGTCACCCATTAGGCTAAGCGGAGAAAAATTAAAAAATAAAATAATATATAGGATACAAACATAAGCTAATTATGAAAAAAAGGTTAACAAAGTTCGAATAAACGAGAATATATACTTAAATATATACAATATATAAATATATACGCTACATGGACAGAACTAGGACATGACAAAGGGTCGTCGAAAAGGGCAATACTCAATACTCAATAACTTTATTGCATTCCATAGGTTACAAAAGGTGTTACATAGTTTTATTGTATCTCTATAGACTCTGATGGGCACAGCAATATTATGAAGGAGGAACATTTATTTTGTTTTATTATTATTATTGTTAAATAATTATTTAATATTAACATTCATTATATTATGCAGGGCAGAACAACGTCTGTCTGGCAAGCTAGTGTATATATGTATATATATATAGTCAGTTCATTTTGCATAGATCGGACCATAAACAATAATTAAAAAAGCTGAAGGTACTCCGGGTTTAACAATGACATCGGGACGTCAGTCATCTCAGTCCCCTGTGACCATGGGTGCTGGAAAGCACTCGAAAAGTCGGGAATTAAAAATAAAAGTAATTAAATGTAAAATAAACGCGATAAAATCCGTAAAAGTAGTTTTAATCAATGTGTAGTGTTCGCGTAAATATAAGAAATCATTATGGAAATTATTTAATAAATTAATTTAGTTTGAGGAATTTTACTTTTGTTTATAGAATTTTCGTTGATAATTCTCTTATGTTTCCTCTTCTACCTTTCAAGTAAGATTTAAAAATGTGCATATAGCTACCAGTATTTTTTTTAAAAACGCTTTTAATTACTCAGTTTGTCAAATTTTGATTGCAGTCAATACTAGTTATATTAACTGTTTAAAATCCTGATTTATAATGCTCCAGAGTTTCCCCTTTATCATTTTTAAAGTAAAATTTGTACTACATTGATACCTATATCGATAAAAAATCTTCTAACTGTATTTCTAATGAAGAATTATGAAAAAGATATTAAATGATATGCAACATCAATTGCTAGAGCATTAAAATCTACTGGCGTATGCTCCACAGGTAGTAAATTAGTATCACCAGCAAAAAAGAAAAGTAAGTGCTTAATCGAGTCGTTTATTTCCTTTTGAAAATAGTTATTGTATACCCGCGAGTAGAAAATACCGTTAAATGCATTAATACACAGTACCAAAACCGGCGATATAGATCCCATTTCAAGACGCATGCCTCCTGTTATGTCTGAGAGAGGGATAAGGAAAAATTTGTCCACCGCGCTGTTCCAGCGCGTATTAGCTGACTTTACGTCCTCAAATATTTTTATTATTAAGATATGCATTTTTCCTCAGAATTCGAATTTTCTCTTCACCACCGAAGATATCGTAAGATGATTTACTTCATTCTCGTTACGTAAAATTGCAGTAAAATGAAGAGCTAACGGGGTTCGAACCCAAGATACTCATATTCGGCGTCACATACGATTTGGTTCGAACTCTTAGCCTCTGAGTTACTACGATTATTAGTACATTAAGTAGTAACTAGAGAAGTAGAGATGTTACGGAGGTTCGATTCCGATTCCGAAATTTCGGAACTTCCAAATAATTTTGCACCTCTGATTCCGATTCCGGTTTTGATAAATTTTAATCGGAAGTCATATCAGAGGTCGATGCATAACGGCGGTAGCGGCTGCTATCAGTGCATATCGGATGGATAAGTTTAAACTTGTCTCGCGGGGAACCTCCCTGAAATGATTGGTTTGCAAGATCTTCTCTTCAATTTCGTGGAAGGTTAATGTAAAGGACCTTTCAGACGATTTATGCAGTTCATAGTGCCGAATTATTAGTTAAGGTGAAGACAGTTTTTTACCGAATATATTTGTGATGAATAATGTGTGTAATTTTATTTTATTAGACGTGCCCTTGACACACATCTATTCTACCTACACCTTCAATTCCTGTACTGGTTCCGAAAAATCAAATTTAAAAACTCTGCTTCCTAATGCGGTACAACTCAGACCAAAACACAGCAGCGCAAGATTGCTATTTAACAGCAGAAATAGGTAAGTGGATGACACATACCCAGACAGGCTCATAGTCCCATCAAGGCTTCCTACCACCTAGAAATTTTCAAACTAAGTAACAGAGTTGTATCTATCACCACTGAAATTCATTGTCATGTTGGAGGCTCTTCTGGAGATTCCTTAAAATATATAAATAATAGAGCAATCCCCTAGTTAAAGATTTAAATTTACGCGAACACTACATATGGATAAAACTATATATACGGTCTCTAACGCGTGTAATTTACTTATTTTAACTTATTTTTAATTCCCAACGTGTGAACATGTTCAAGATCGTCCCCACCATTACATCAGATTTCATAAAATACAAATCCTCGCAAAAGAACACCGATTTCTATCAAGGATGATACGTGAGGCTATTGAAATTAAAAACATCCTAATTTCAATAGAGAGGATGGATGGGTGCTGCCATCTGCTTGGGATCCTACAGGGTGGTCGGGTGCACAAATTTGAAGGGGTGATACACTAGACCATTTAGAACATATTCATTCAAAAAAAATTCTAGCGCGATTTTTACGATTTTAGCACGAAAAACCCAAAATTGGTCAATTAAATGCTAATAACTTCTAACCTGAACAAAAATGTCCGTTTTTTTTTTATTATTCTAGTAGTCCAATATGTCCCCGATCGTACCAAAGTAGTTTTAAGCTCCATTGTGTCCAAAAAAGAAAAAAATAGATTGAAAACCCCAACACCCCCCGTAAAAATTATGTACAAAGCATTTAAACTTTACAAAAAAAGAAGGAAAATAAAAAATTTGAATTTTGATGTCATTTAAAAAAATAAATAAAATACCTACAGGTATTCAGATAACTTTAGAAACACATTAGCCCGTAAACAATCCAAAGTTTGACCGCATAGTTTTAAGATTTAAAAATATTTCACGTTAATTTAAAATGTTATATGTAAATGTACGTTAAGAATTTTATATTATAAAATTAAAAAGCGGCTGTAGCTTAATGACAGGATGTGGACCGTGAACGGAAAAGATAGTGTGTTCAAATCCGCGATTCGATTATTATCGTGAACCACTCCTAACAGAAGCTAAACTAACCTAACAGAATTAAAAATCTATGGAAAGGGCTATGCCCAACAATAAGATTTTAAAAAGAAATAATATAATCTTCCCTTTTAGAGTACCGTAGTATAATAGAAGAATAATGCTGCTATGTTTCGTATGTGAACAGGAGACACTTTTTAATGGCAACAAGGCATTCCATCGTGTAGCCGTTTAGCCGAGTAGTGGTGATAAGTGAATCCCTTTTCTCATATAGTACCGTGGCTGTCGAGAGCAAAATAAAACATTAGATGAGCAGCAGCATCTTCTAGATAAAACCTAAAAATAATAAAACTGTGGTTATAAGTCCGTCTGCCAAGCGGCGCCAACCGCTGGTAAAATATTCCCTTTTAAGGTAATCCATGGAGGTCTATGTTCAGGAGACTTCATATAAGCTGTAATGATGATGAGGCATTCCTTAATAGCCGTCGGAGATCAACCTACATGCATGCAACACATGTGCATTTTGATTTTTAGTCAAGATGAAAAAACTTCCATTAAAATAAATCAATAAATTTACTCTCTTTCTTTTCAAGTAATTATTTGAAAAAGATTAAATTTAGACACGGATTAACATAGTAAATGAAATAATTTATTGCATATATAATGACAGCCAGTCTGTTTAATCTACCCATAACTAAATTTTAATCTGTACTTATATTTTAATTCAAGAAAATAATTATTGATCAACAGCCAAGATGATCATAAATTAAATTAAATACCTACTAAATACAATTATGCCTAAAGGCGAAAAGAAGAACAAAAACCTAATGTCAGATATAATATGACAAATAGACTATTATAACTTACTTTTTAAATTGGCATTGATATAACCATAAATAATTATTTGGGAAAATCGCTTTAGAACCATATGTATGCCAGCAACCCAATTTCGATTACTATTAAATTGTTAATTGCAATTTTAAATGCCAATTCATTATGTGCCCGGAAATGTAAGAAACATCGCGAGGAGGAGGTACGATATGATGTACGATACGAGAAAGTGGATTCACTTATCACCACTACTCGACTAAACGGCTACACGATAGAATGCCTTGTTGCCATTAAAAAGTGTCTCCTGTTCACATACGAAACAGCAGCATTATTCTTCTATTATACTACAGTACTCTAAAAGCGATGAATATATCAGTCTTTTTTATATATAGATATAGAAATCTTATTGTTGGGCATAGGCCTTTTCATATATATATATATATATATATATATATATATATATATATATATATATATATATATATATATATATATATACTCCCGTCAACCAGAGGAGTAGGCAGAGTCTACAGACTTCCATTTGGCACGATCTCACGATACACCTTTCTTGCTTCCTCCACGTTCATATACCTATGCATACATGCTCTTTGATTAGGGGTACTCCTAATTTGGCCCGTTTTCAATATATCACCTATTTGTTCGATAAACTTTCACCTAGGACGTCCCTTTCCAATTCGTCCATTCACTTGTTTCCTCATTCATTCTTTATACGTGGCCAAACCACCGAAGCTTTCCTTTCTTAATCCTAGTCACAGCATCATCTTACAAACAACACTCTTATTTTACCACACAATTCTCACCCTGTCACTCAGATTTAGCCCTAACATACTCCTTAGCTTATTCTACTCTCGTGCTTCTTCTTTCATATGCATTAGCTATGATTCCATAGCATTTTGTCGTATGGTATTTTGCTATGGGGACACGCGACTGACACTGAAATTATATTTATTTTCAGAAGAGCGCCATTAGAGCAATATATAATTTAAAACCAAAAGAGTCACTGAGACAAAAATTTAAGGAAATTAGTATATTAACTCTGGCCTCTCAATACATTTGTGAAAATGTAATATACGTACACAATAATAAACGTATTGTTGCAAAAATAAGTGATATTCATTCTGTAAATATTAGGAACAGACACAAGCTAGTAGTACCAGTTACTCGAGTGCACCGAGTCAGTATTTAATTCTTGGGGCGATGTATATCCTTTCAGCTGCGGAGACTCTAACCGAAATACTCCGTTGACTGCGGAGCTGTTTAATAAAATGGACGGCTGATTGGGCCCAATCAGTTTAAACGCAAATATCTTGATTTTGGTATATCGAATACTATAATATGTATACATTTCTGAATTCTCTATGAAATTTCCTATAAACGAGTACATATATTTAATAAAGTTTTAAAGTAATTAGTATAACTAAATATTGAATAAAGTCAAAGCTATCATATTTCTCAATGACACAAAGTTTTTTAATAGTTCAATTTTATTTTATTTTAATCTTACATCTATTGTTTACAATATTTTATGTGCAAAATCATAGGCTACAATACAATTTTTTATCATACGCATTAATAATGTTACGAGCTTGAGGTTCGTGACAATAAAAATTGCCGATAAAATTACCTAAATTAACACTTTAATTTACTTTACACAAATTAAAACTTAAAACACTAATGATTAAACACACTAATTCACTTAATTCCGCTCCGAAGCTTCGCTTGTGTCGCCGAGTTCAAGTCTACTTCGATCGCATCTTGCAGCGCCTACTTATATAAATTAGCAAAATATCCAGAATGTTCAAGTAAACACGCGCAAGGTACCGAGAGTTCGAGTTTTAAACTTCAAGAAGTTTAGTTCTTCGGTTCGAGACTAGATGGCGCTAGTGCGCCGATTTGAGGCATTGGAGCGCGTAACACTGCCCCCTCCTAAGACATGCTCGTCCCGAGTATTATCGGTCCCATAATAACGCGCTAGGCGATCCACATGGACGATCTTAGGAGTCCCTCTTGCGCCTTTCTGTATCCGGTAGGTTACATCGTTGATCCTGGTCACAATCCGGTACGGGCCGTCCCATTTAGCTTGAAGCTTAGGAGATTTCCCTTTGCTGCGGACTGGATTGTGCAACCACACAAGTGAACCTTCGATCGAACCCTTTGTTGTTCATTTTGCGGTCATACCGGGTTTTCATCTTTTCAGACATTTGCTGGCCCGATTGTCTGACGTGCTCATAAACGTCATTCATTTTGTTCCGCAAGTCATTTGCATAATCGGTTATATTGCGTGGAGCATCAGGTGGTATCCCGGTGATCAGGTCTGCAGGCAGCCGTAATTCTCTTCCAAAGTTTGCGAAAGCTGGTGTCACTGCTGTACTTTCGTGAACAGCGCTTCGATATGACAACAAAAACGGTTGTATGTGCTTGTCCCAATCTCGTTGCCGATTGTCTACAACTTTTGCTAGGTACCTCTCCAATGTCTGATTAAATCGTTCTACCATTCCATCAGATTGCGGGTGATAAGAAGTCGTTCTTGTTTTATGAGTACCCATAACTCGGCAAGTTTCCTGGAATATTTGAGACTCAAAATTCCTTCCTTGATCGCTGTGAATCTCTAAAGGTACACCAAAACGACAGAAGACTTCATGAACTAGCTTATCAGCAACTGTTGAAGCTTCTTGATTTGGAATGGCGAAGACTTCTGGCCACTTAGTGAAGTAATCCATCACAACCATGAAATACCTGTTACCGCTTTCACTCTCCGGAAACGGCCCCGCCACGTCAATGGCTATTCTCTCCCATGGTGCACCAACATTGTACAACTTCAATGCACCTCTACTACGAGTCTGAGGTCCCTTTACAGCCGCACAACTTGTACATTTGCGACATCAGTCCTCGACATCGTTTCGACAGTGGACCCAGTAAAACCGTTCTCGGATCTTCAGTAGAGTTTGTTTAACTCCCAGATGGCCTCCTGAATAATCATTATGGTACAGCTGTAGAACATCCGGTACTTTAGCTTTAGGGACAACCATTTGTAAATGACAGCTGTCTCCCCGAACATTTTCCCATTTACGGCACAGAACTCCATCCTGAAGCAGCAAGCTGTCCCACTGGGCCCAATAGCTTTTAGTGGTCGAACTCATCGCTGAGACGTTGCTCCACTTGGGCTTGGGAGCACTGGCCTTCATCCATTCCAGGATCGGCTTGATGTCCGGATCTTCCTGCTGTGCAAGTTGTAAGCTGTCCTTCTACTCGTTGCTGAGGTGGTCTGCCCTGAGCATCCTCACGGATACCACTTCCTTACTCTCTTGCCTAGTACAATGTTTGATCTTCAGGACAAGGTCTTCTTGACAATGCATCTGCGTTGCCATGAGATTTCCCGTTGCGATGTTCGATCTCGAAGTCGTATTCCTGCAGTAGTTCAATCCACCTCGCAACTTGTCCTTCTGGATTTTTAAACTGCAATAGCCATTTTAGTGCAGCATGGTCAGTTCGTAAGTGAAATTTTCGCCCCAGAAGATATTTGCTAAAATGCTGCAACGACTTTACCACAGCTAGCAATTCGCGTCTTGTGACACAGTAGTTCCTTTCCGGTTTTGACAACGACTTGCTGAAGTACGCTATCACGACCTCTTGGTCACCATTCCGTTGAGTCAACACACCGCCAAGTCCTATATCACTTGCGTCTGTGTCAACTATAAATTCTTTGCTTGCATCAGGGTATCCCAAAATAGGTGTTTTGCACAGACGGTCCTTGAGCTCCTGGAATGCGATATTGCAACTTTCATCCCAGCAGAAATGTCGCTTCTCCTCGGTTAGCTTGTGCAGAGGTTTGGCTATATCTGCAAAGTTCTTCACAAATCGCCGGTAATAGGAGCACAAACCCAAAAATGCTCTAACCTGCGTCTTGTCTTTTGGAACCGGCCAATCCTTGACAGCGGCGATTTTCTCTGGATCTGTGCGGATACCTTCTTCCGATACTACAAACCCCAAAAAGTTAACTTGCCGTTGGAATAGTGAACATTTCTTCGGGCTCAACTTGAGGTTGGCACTCTGAATCTTCATGAGCACGCGTTCCAGGTTTTGAAGGTGTTCCTCAAACGTACGGCCTATGATGATGATGTCATCCAAGTAGACCAGACAGGCATCGCCAATTAGCCCGGTAAGTACAAGTTCCATCAGCCTTTCAAACGTTGCTGGAGCATTGCACAACCCAAACGGCATTACTTTAAATTGCCACAGACCCTTTCCCGTCGAGAACGCAGTTTTCTCCTTGTCCTTAGGGTCAATTTGAACTTGCCAGTAGCCACTTTTTAGATCCAGCGTGCTAAACCACTTTACTCCTGTAAGCATGTCCAGCGTGTCATCAATTCTTGGTAAGGGATAGCTGTCCTTCTTCGTAACGTCGTTCAGACGGCGGTAGTCAACACAAAACCGCATGCTTCCATCCTTCTTCTTCACCAGCACCACTGGTGAACACCATGGACTTGATGAAGGTTCAATAACACCATCCTTCACCATTCCCTCAATCATGGTTTCCACTTCCTTTTCACGTGCTACCGGCAATCGTCTTGGCCGCTGACGGATAGGCAATTCTTCTCCTGTGTTTATTTTGTGTTGAACTAAGCCAGTCTTTCCTATGTCAGCATCGTTTGATGAGAATACATCGGCGTACTTGAGTAACAACTTCTTCGCCTT
This sequence comes from Parnassius apollo, assembly GCA_907164705.1. Lineage (NCBI taxonomy): Eukaryota > Metazoa > Arthropoda > Insecta > Lepidoptera > Papilionidae > Parnassius > Parnassius apollo. The sequence continues at coordinate 4,877,726 of CAJQZP010001507.1, forward strand.
GACCAATTCGTTCGGGGAGAGAACACTGCGACAGTCTTCCAAAAGTGTGGTCACTCTCGTTTCTGCATCCTTGCTGGGGGTCCCACTCGATATATATTGGCACCGACGTAACCAATCCACTTCCTCACAAGTACCAATCAGTGTGCCTTTTTCTATAATCTGTTCCCGGTCGCAAAGGTTCAGCACACGTACTCCTGAGATGTCAGTGGTCCTAACCAAGGTTCGAGCTACTTTCCATGGAAGGTCATTGTTTACCCTTTCCACAAGTACACAACGGTGAGCTTGCCCAGCGTTTCGAGAAAGACTAACCGGAACAATCGTTTCCGATCTCGGCGGAAGAACAATCTTCTTAATGCTGTACACGTTCCCTGGTAACGCACCTTCCATAAAAAGTTTCTCCTGTCCACATTTCAAAACACCTTGCTTAACGTCGATCTCACAACAATTATTCCTCATAAAGTCTAGGCCTAGGATGCAGTCGTCCATTATATCAGCCACGATGACATTATGCAGGTAGATCACGTTGCCTAGCTTCAACTCCATCTCCTTCTCTCCACGGACGGGTATACGCTGACCGGTAGCTGTTACCAAATTAAGGCGTTCTCGGTTGTATGCGGAGTCCCCAAGGAACTGACTTATAAGTTGGGAACAACAACAACCGTACGAGAGGCTCCAGTGTCTATGGTCAGTTTACACGGCATTCCGTTGACCTCGCCCTTGATGATTAGACTGTTCCCATCATGGGTTTGTGAGATCGAGATCCTTGGGGCTCTTTTAACATCAGCCAGCACCCGCCCCGCAGTTCTGGCTTTTACTCGTTTCCCTGCTGCTGCTGGGCGGTGCTGTTGGCCGCACTACCCTCCTGGGATCGTTCACCTTCCCTTTCTAGGGTTCGCTTAGGGCAGCTGGATCGAAGATGGCCCTTTTCCCCACAGCCATAGCACCTTGGGCTGTATCCTTTGTTGCGGTCGCGAACTGTAGCTGCTGCAACCTCCCTGACGCGATGGGAACGATGATCCTGCCGCACGGCTTCCACTTCCAGTGCATGGGCCAAGGCGTCCTTAAGCGTCTCGTGGTGCCCGAGCCTCACAGCAGCTCTGACTTCCAGGTCGCGGATGCCGTCGATGAATGTCTGCACCAGGTTCCCTTCAATGAGCGCAGGTACAGACCGGTATGCTTTTCGCACCAGCTTCTCCACTTCTAGAGCCCACTGCTGCAGGTTTTCGTTGATGCGCTGCACACGATCATTAAGCTGCGCACGAAAGACGTGTTCCAGGTGAGCGTCGCCATATCTCGCCTCCAATGCCTCAAGGAGTTGCTCATAAGTCACTTCCTCACATAGAGCTTCCAGAACTGTTAAGGCCTGGTCGCGCAGGCCTAGTGTGAGAGCAGTCATGGCCTGACTTTTATTCCAGCCGTTCGCCTTCATAACAGCCTCGAACTGGATTTTGTAGGCTGACCAGGAAGAAGTCCCGTCAAACGGTGGCACCTTGAACCCACGTAGCGAAGGTGCTGAAGCTACTAAGGGAGCTGTGGTTCCATCCCCAAGTTTGAGTTCATCCAGCGTTTTCTTAACTTGGTTGATTTGGGTCTCAGCTTCCGACAGGCGGTTTTCATGTTGAGCAACCTTATCCTTCACCTCCCTTATCTCTTTCCCGAAGGTAGCGTGAAGGTCCTTCATGAGAAGCATCTGTTCTTCCTGGCCGCCCCGCAGCTGCTCTTCCAACCGACGGACCTGTTCCTCCTGTCGGCGAGCCTGTTCCTCCTGTCGGCGAGCCTGTTCCTCCTGCTGCTCTTTCAACAGACGGGCCTGTTCCTCTCGTCCGCGCTGCAGCTGCTCCTGTAGCATCGCCATCAGAGCACCTAAGTCAGGTGCTGCAGGTGTAGGAGCTACTGACGGGCCCGCAGCCTCCGTGGCTGGCAGTTGGCCCTCCGACGTCTGCGGCGTTGCACCACCAAATCTCCTCTGGTCCGTCTCATGCTGGCGTTGACTGCGGGTACGGACACCCTCCGTTTCCTCCTTAGGTAAAATCGGCATTATTTTATCCCACTTCTGACACCAATTGTTACGAGCTTGAGGTTCGTGACAATAAAAATTGCCGATAAAATTACCTAAATTAACACTTTAATTTACTTTACACAAATCAAAACTTAAAACACTAATGATTAAACACACTAATTCACTTAATTCCGCTCCGAAGCTTCGCTTGTGTCGCCGAGTTCAAGTCCACTTCGATCGCATCTTGCAGCGCCTACTTATATAAATTAGCAAAATATCCAGAATGTTCAAGTAAACACGCGCAAGGTACCGAGAGTTCGAGTTTTAAACTTCAAGAAGTTTAGTTCTTCGGTTCGAGACTAGATGGCGCTAGTGCGCCGATTTGAGGCATTGGAGCGCGTAACAATAATGAGCTTACAAGAACCCACAATCAACTTACACCGATGTAGAATGTAGTTCGGACCAGATGCGGCATAATGCGGCGTAATGCTTTAGTCAATAAAAATAGTTTTTTTTTATTTCATTATAAGGATTCAGTCTTGAACCTCTCTTTTTCTTTACATGATTCAGTCATCTTTCAATAGGTCTTGCTAAGTTTTAGAAAAGTACTCTTAATGCCGATATCAAAATTTTAGTCGTAAGTGCCATATTTATTGAAAAATTAATTACTTTATTTGAGCAAATAAACTTTAACAGCAATTCATTCATTCCTTTAAAAACCATAAAACCACTCAAGGGTCACTCCCGCTGACGTAGATTTATAAATAACGTTTTTTGTAAACAATACCCAATGCACCATAATACGTGTCGAGTGACAGAGGCGCCGCGAGGTGCTCAGCGGTTATGTTACATTTCCAATAACCAACAACATTATTTCTCCAAAAGGTAACATATTTTCTTTAACACAAATAATAGCTACGAAATAATAAAATTTAAAATAAATATATCTCTTCCTGAAATAAAAAAAATATTAATTATGTATATTTTTAAAGAACCCACTTCTTATGCATTATACAAAAATATGCCACAATTAAAGTCCGATTCTGCACTTTTTTGTGCATCATGTACTAGTCCATTAAAACATTTTTTATACGTGGTAGAGCCATGCTGCAGTTATATTAGTAGTATAGTTGTAGCACGAATAGGCCGGCTCGACCGGGGAATGACCACGCTCTCACAGAATACCAGCGTGAAAAAATAGCCTCCTTCTGTGTTTCGTATGGTGAGTGTCGAGAACCGGAGACCCTTTTTACTGGAAACGAGGCATTCCATCTTACTCGTCACGGATGACATGCATCTGCATTTTGTCACCGTATCCTATAGGTGTATTCATTTCAAAGATGAGAGCCGTGGTGGCTCAGAAGAGCCGTGGTAGCTCAGATGGTTAGCTCTCGCTGTAAATTTCACAGTACGCTAGCAAGCCGGGTTTGATCCCCGCTAGCAATAATGAAATTGTTAATTGCAATTTTAAGTGCTGATCTACCACGTGCTCGGCGGTGAAGAAAGACATTGTGAGGAAACCTGCACGTCTGTGAAATAAGAAAAAAATATTTCGAAGACATGTGAAGTTCACCAACACGCATTGGGGCAGCGCGGCGGAAACTTCTTTGCCCTAAAACCCTCTGAGAAATAAGGGGATGCCTTTGCCCAGCTGTGGGGCGTAAAAAGACTGTAACTTAACTAACTTAAGTATTCATTTCGGCGATGAGAGAGCCCTGGTAGCTCAGATTGTTAGCTCTCGCGTTAAATTTCACGGTACGCTAGCAAACCGGGTTCTAGCCCCGCCGGCATCAATGAAATTATTAATTGCAATTTTAAGTGCTGATTTACCTCTTGCTCGGCGGTGAAGGAAAACATCATGAGGAAGTCTGACTGTCTGAGAAATAAAAAAAAATTTCCAAGGCATGTGCAGTTCGCCAACACTCATATGGGCAGCGCGGCGGACACTTCTTTGCCCTAAAACCTTTTCAGAAGTGAGGGAAGGCCCAGCAGTGGGACGGAAATAGGCTGTGTAACTTAACTAACTTAATAATTTCGACGATGATAGTCTGAAATAATTAGCTGAACAAATTATAGCTAGGCAACAATAAAAACTAAATGGATGGATGGACATAAGTATAAAATTGAATAAATATGTAACATAGGTACTCATTTATTTAAAAGGCTCCTGGTACTTGTTGGATTTACTGTATCTACAGTACAATTCATTTACGAATGGTACTGTAGTTAGCAGAAATCTTGCTCTAGGTTGATACATAACGCAACGTTACACGATTTGCAAAGTACATACAGATAAAATGTACACTAAAAAAAACAAAATAAGAAATATTTGTCTGAGGTGACCTTAAAAATCACTCAACATGTTAAATTAAAAAAAAAAATTCAAATATTAAATAATATTAAAAAATATTAAAATAAAAATATTAAAAAGCATATTATTTAAATACTTTCTAATTTTATGATTTAATAAATTGTTTAAAAAATTCCGAAGTCTTGTGTTAACATACATGACATATCCAAATGCCACATTCAATTTTTCATAAATCATCGAATAATCGTGGAGTCAACCAAGCTCCATTTCTCTGCTCGAGGGCGCTAGATTCTTTACCATTCTAATCATTCAACCGAATTTGAACTTGATGCAGTATGGCAAACTTTAGTTCCTTTTTTCGCCACTCGCAAAACAGAGAACTAGAATTCACTACTGCGGACGTCACAAAAATGGACACTATTGCACCTATTGCGTATTTACATTAAAATTTTGAAAATATTGCACTTTATCCTCATATTAATGTACTAAAACTGTGAACAATGAACAATTACACATATTTTAACACAAAACTGACAGTCAAAACTAAAATTTTACGTACATTTCAAGTCAACTTTCCTCAACCAGCATGTTAGTTCTAAGATAGCAGTTTGCTTCATACATATTAAAAAACGATTTTACACGTACTTAAGAAGATAAAACACAAAATGAGATTACAAATAAGAAGGTTACTTGCCCAGGCACTGTTTTAACATAATTCACCACACAATAAATATAAATTTATACAAAATAATTACAAACAACTTCGTTGCCCTCATCACACTACTGGCTGACTCAAGGAACGGACGACATTTAAGAATGATTTAAATAAAATATACTACTAAAGTGTATAAGCTGTGGGGTTTTTATGCTAGCCTTTTTATCCTGTACACATTGACATATAATAGAATGAGTTAGAAATAGCGCATAATGCTTTGTTTCTTCATTAAAAGAGCGGGTAAAAAATGTCTAACACTTGGACACCCGCAGTCAACGGAGATATTTTCGTGTCCAAGTTTTGGACATCCGCAGTTGAGAGGATATGCTTTTACAACAAAATCCCAGTAAATATACAAAATATGAAAAAAAATATTAAACTAAGTTTGTATAAAAAGGATTATTATAATATTAAGGAATTTATGGATGATAATAACCCCTGGGAAGGGTGATCGCTACCAAGGTATTTCTAATTTGTCTTGTGTTGTTAATTTTAAACATGATTGTAAGCTATTATTTGACAAAAAAATAGGGACGCTGGGTTTTTTGCTGGTGATTCCCAGGACAGAGGTTTTTTTTGCGAGCCAGTGGTAAATAAAAAAATTGACTTTTCATAAGTATTGTTTATAATCTACATTGAATAAAAAAGTTTCTGTTTCTATTTCTGTAACCATCATTTGCAACTCGGCCGCCGACGACGCAAAAATAACTTGATCATCGGCGTACAAAAGGCATTTGACGCTTAACTCACCCATTCTTAATTCGCATTCTTCAGCCTTCAAATTTTCCAAACAACTGTCCATAAATAGGTTGAACAGCCACAGGGAAGCCACACAGCCCTGTCTGACACCTTTATGGATGCCAAACCAGTGCGACTAGACCCCGTTGATCCGAACACAAGAACTAAAATCCCTATGAAGAGACTTTTATGCCTGTAGCAACCCAGTGCTCAACCTAATTGAATTCAGTGTTTTCTATAACACATCCTTGTCCACTCTCTCATAAGTCCATGAACCTACAAAAAGTTATTTGGTTTCTGGCCAAAAATTTCTTTGCTATTATGAGCATGGAAAGACTTGATCTGTACATCCCATTCCTTTTCTAAATCCCGCTTGCAGATCCCAAATTTTTCCATCGGTTTCTTTCATGACTCTTTCAATTAGTACCTTAGCATACAGTTTTCCCACAATGCTAAGAAGGCTGATACCCCAGTAGTTTTTACAGTCCTGCTGCAACCCTTTTCCTTTATATATTGGGACTATCACGGCTTTTCACTAGTCTTCCGCTACCCGCTTCAGTTCCCAGCATAAATTAAACAGGGTGTACAGCAGGCCTGCCATCACTTCCTCTCCAGCCCTTAGCATTTCGAGTGAAACTCTTATCATTTCCGGCTGCCTTACCTGCTTTCACGCTTTTCATTGCTTTTATTATTTCATTTATACTTATCTCCCTACCTCTATCCTCTTCTTTCGGAATTTCTATTTTATTTAGTTCATACGTCATCTACTCACTCATAAACACGTTTTCAAAATAATAGGTCCTTGCATATGAAATTAGCGTTTTGTACGGGAGGAATATAAAGTCAATTTTTTTTGTAAAATATATTTAATTAATCAAAGTATGCACCGTTGTTATCTATGCCCTTTTTCCATCTCATAGGTAGTTAATTGATCCCTTTACTAAAAGACTCTTTGAAGGCGGTTTATACTGCCGCATAGGAGTTGAATTTTTTTTCTTGTAAAAAGTTGTTCAAATTCCGGAAAAAATTGTAATCTGTTAAAGCAAGCTCCGGGGGAGTACAGCAGATGTCGCAAACATTCCAATTGTAGCTCATCTAACTTAGTGGTTGTTTGCTGTGAAGTGTGTGGTCTTGCGTTGTCGTGAAGCAGCAGTGGCCTAGAGCGATTGACCAATCTCGGTTGTTTAGCAGCTAGTTCTTCCTTCATGGTTTGCAGTTGCTGACAATAGATATCTGCCGTAATCGTTTGGCCAGATTTTAGAAAACTGTAGTGAACGACACCGGCGCTAGTCCACCAAACACTCACAAGTAAAATTTTCTGAGTCAATTTTTGTTTAAAGCAGGATTTGGCTGAGTCTCCAGGGTTCTGCCATTGTACAGTATCCACTTTTCATCACAAGTAATGATTGAATTTAAAATCCCTTCAGTAGTTGACGCGTGTTTGCAAGTTCGGTTCACTCAATTCATGAGGTACGTGTGCGTCGTTTTTCGTCCTTATTCCATAAAAACACTGGGCACTGTACAGTGCATTCTAGTTCTGATTTCAAGACAAACGCAGTCAACACAGACTAATTTGGCTTCCACGCAGGTGGCAGACAGTTGTGTCAGTGTCGTGTTACCCTGTAGTTGCTCAATATGCTTCCATAAAGTTGTTTAAAAATTTTGAATTTCGAAGAATTTAGGTTAAGTATTGCCTAGAAATAGACATCAAACGCCTCTTGTAGGCCAACGGAGGAGCCAAGTGACATATTATGTCAAATGGTCGGCGCGAGGGTCACAAATGATGATTAGATTATTGAACATAATTATTTTAAAAAAGAGAAGCGAGAACGAAAGTTATAGTAAGTATATATTGTATAAAAGGGTCTCCGGTTCTCTACACTCACCAATACTACATCATACTGAACACAGCAGCATTTAGCTGCCATTTTACGCTGATATTCTGTGAGAGCATGGTCCATCCCCAGTCGAGCTGACTATTTCGTATTACAACTATAATATAGCTACAGCGTGGCTATTTATATATGAATTATTGTCAGTGGTACCAGATTGACTAGCAATACGTTAAGTCCAAGTCAAAATATTATTAACTATCTCTTCCCGCTTGAGAGGGGCGGTCTCACATAAGCTTTTCAGTTACACAGTGAAGCAAAAACAAGCAAAGGGACATCGTATACCCGCAACAGATATCTATAGATGCACTAGATGATGTTTGTCATCCATCCATTACAGCCCATTTAAATTTACTGTTGAACATAGGCCTCCCCATAAATAACTTCGAAAGGGGGATTTTGCCTTAGTTTTCACGTTTTACAGGCGTTTGGCGACCACAGTTTTTATAATTTTGACCTATGAGGATGAGAATATGAGGTGGTGGATAGTCTTGCACCGCCACTTCACAGTCAGTCAAGGTGATTTTGTAAAGTTTGTAAAGTTTTCTTTATAAAGTCGCATCCCGCTCTAAGTACCATGTATATGTTTTAACGGGTAATCTATATGAATATCGGTCACATATTTCAGCTATTTATAAAAACCCAATAACTTATTGGCTTACAGGACATAAAGTTAGAAACTCGTCCATGACACATGTACACACACAAATGCGTGATAGAGAGTACGACGTCTCACGCAGCTTACCGTGTGACCGATACATATCAACTTAATGATTGATGCAAACGCCCATTTGCTAGACTAGTTCCATCTCATACGTGTGGCCAAGAAATAGTTGGTTACAAGTTGAATTAATTTTACAGATTTTTTATTTATTGATAAATGTAGGCATTACTCTGTGGAAATTCATTATATTAATTACTAGTGCTCCGCTCGACTTCGCACGGGTGATTTCTGGATGTCGACAACAGCACTACCTGCCGGGTCCAATTGAATTTTTAAACCATCCTGGGACTAACTCAAACATACACAAAAAAAATCATTAAATTCGTTCGAGCCGTTTCAGATTGTCAGCGAGACTAACGCAAGTGGTTATTATTTATAAAAAGATGTTAGTTTGTAATTTTAATTTCTTTTTTCTTTTATTTAATTTTATTACTTAGGTAAAATCCACGTATAAAACAAAAATGACGTGTCTTACTTAGTTTGAAAAGCACCTGCCGCCACCTTCAATTGCATGCTCTTTATTAGAGTCTACGCAATGCGACAAGGTCGCATGTCTGTTGGCAAAGAAATTTTACAAATATATAGTGAGGAACAGCTACCGGTATATATATGTTAGCAAAGAAACAGTTTATCACCTAGGTCTTTATGAGCCCTTTCAAATGAGGTCAAACCCGATTGTCTTATCTAGTGGCGTCACTGAGATCCTATACCCACCTTCATATTGCACCATTAGAAAGGTGAGATCATAATAGTCATCTAGGTCTTTATGTGGCCTTTCAAATGAGTTTAAACACGATCATCCTATCTAGTGGCGTCACTGAGATCCTATACCCACCTTCGGAGTCCACCATCAGCTAGATGATATCATCATAGTCATCTAGGTCTTCATAAACCTTTTTTAAAATGAGTTGAATAAACACGATGGTTCTACGTAACATCACTAAGATCCTTTACCCATCTTCTGAGTCAATCATAAGGCAGGTGACATCACAGTCACCTTAGTCTCAAAAATATAACTTATGTCTTGTAAATAAAGAGGCAATTATAACATAATCTATTTCTTTTAAATACATCACGAGGCCTATTGTTAAAAGTAGTAAAATTGTGAGAGAGGATGCTCAACTTGCTCTCCCGCTTAAGCAATCAATCATTATCAGCAATAATCAAGCGCACTGCACTGTACATTCATTAAGAACAAAACAATCCGACTACACCGCAATATGTCCCCGCCACAATTACATAATAACAACAAAGCACGCAAACCAACATTAACATCACCTATCTCAATGCAACACCGGGCAGCCTCTCAGCAACACCATCCTCACTGCCCGCACCAGAAGAACCATCACAACGCAACGGACAGAATCACGATGATATCTTAGCTTTGCTACTAGTAGTAGAATGACTTAAGCGAAATCTCCCACGCTCGGCGCCTACGCTGAAATTTATACCGCACCAACAAGTGGAAAAATTCTCGATCTACCCTCAATTCTACCCCGCCATCATCGATATGACGCAACCTCTTACTATCGAATCGGTATTTCATAGCCGCGCCGATATATAAAAGTATCATTAAAAAAGAACTTCTTCCAAAAAAGTCTCAGTCTTTGCAAGTTATTTTGGTGTTCTAAATCACAGAAATATTTTCTGTCTAAACATAAATCTAATAATAGTTCATTCATAAATACGGTTAAAATATATTTATTTGATTAAAACTACTTTTACGGATTTTATCGCGTTTATTTTTGCTTTTAATTACTTTTATTTTTAATTCCCGACGTTTCGGGCGCTTTCCAGCACCCATGGTCACGGGGGACTGAGATGACTGACGTCCCGATGTCATTATTAAACCCGGAGTACCTTCAGCTTTTTTAATTATTATTTATGGACCGATCTACACAAAATGAACTGACTATGTCCTGAGGTCTTGCAGTGGTATGCGTGGGTTTAGTTTTAATTTTATTGATTATAGGATCCCAAGCAGGTGGTAGTACCCAGCCTCCTTCTCTATTGAAATTAGGATGTTTTTTAATTTCAATAGCCTCACGTATCATCCTTGGTAGGAATCGGTGTTCTTTCGCGAGGATTTGTGGTCTATCAAATCTGATGTAATGGTTGAGGCCGTCTAGGATATGATCACAAACTGCAGACTTCCCAGAACGTTGATGCTTAGCAAAATAGCTAAGCATCACCAACAAAAAAATTTTTTTTTTTTCACATCAGCGTAAAAGAACATATAGCTATAGCAAAAATAAACGCGATAAAATCCATAAAAGTAGTTTTAATCATGTGTAGTGTTCGCGTAAATATAAGAAATCATTATATATTTATTTCTTTAAACGAATCGGTCAAATGAATTCAGCTATTTTTATTCTTTGCACATAAAGGAAGAAACTATTAATAAAATACGTAGTATTAAATACATATTAAGAATACTCGACATAGAGACATTCATTATCGTTAATTATATTATACTCGCAAGTCCCCATGAAAGCATTTGCAATTTCAAGTGCTATATTTATCGCTTATGTTTGATTTATTAATGTTAATTTATTATTACAACAAAGAGCTTTAGTAATATGTTTTATAATTTGTTGTAGGAATATTTGAATTTTTATTAATCTAAATGGTGATAAAAAGATATATCTCGTGTAAAATCTGCATCTTTGAGAAATTTAAAAAATCGAAAACATGTAAAGCCCGTCAACACAAACTGAGGCAGCGCGGTGGACAATTAATATGTTATAAAGCTGTTAAAATTGTTTTCTCTCAAAAAGTAAAAGTATTCTCAAAAGTGAAAAAGTAAAGTTATGGTTACTACCATAACTTTACTATTTCACTTTTCTACAACAAATTTTAAAATTTATTAAAATGCTATATTTTTCAAGCAAAATAAAATTCAATAGGTATATATCGCAGACTTCGTAGCCCAATGATGGTAGCAACTGATGCGTACTGCCTACTAGCAATGTTCTGTTTAAATCATGATTAATATGACAACCCCCAGAGCTTAACCTGCGAAACAGGATTCTAAAATCGATACATGTTTAGGATGTTTAGGATTGTGCAACTTTGCCATTTATATCCTTTTGCATTATGTTTTTACGTAATCGTAGTTTCATAAATGTAAAATTAGACAAATATGGAATGTACAGCCCTGAAAAGCTAACAAAAGTAATTGTATTATCGCCATTTTTATAAAATGTGAATTAAAAACTCTAAAGCTAAAAAATTACTAAAAGTAATAAAGCAAGTAATAAAATGTTAATAGTTAAAACAACCACATTACCAGCGCGCAATATATCCTGCTAATTGTTGGTCCAAAATCAGCTGAACTCCATTACCACGCACTGGTGATACGAGCATGCATTAGAAATGTGAGTGTCTTTACCCTACGCTTGCCCAGCTAGGTGCCATGTGGGCAACTCTCTCGTGAAATAAATGCCTGATAGTGCATATGTGAAAAGGTCATAATAGTGGACTAAAAAAATTTATATTTTACATAAAATATGCATGTGTATTATTTTGATTAAAGCAATCGCTAAATGCATTATTCATTTCTTAAATACTCCCTATCAATTCAGTAATTAACATTTGCAGTAATAAATACAAATCTATCGACCATTTTCTCCTTTTAAAGTGGCAAATGTCAAAAACACACGACCTATCTTTATTTCCATCTTTCAAAGCCAATGTTTCCTAAAGTACTAATTATGAATTAAGCAAATAGTATGCAATAATGTATATATTTCTAAGAAGCTATGGATAGCACAAATGAACTTTTGTCTCGTTACATTAAAAAATTAAAGCGATTTACAGACGTAATATGCTTACATAATTAAATTACCAATTATAATATCCCATATTTACATGTTGAAACTGGAACCAATTGCATTTATAAAGCATAACCTTTCATTATGAGGTCTAATAGTTCCAAGGAAATTATGAATGTTAATGTAGCTATATCAACCATTTGATGTGTCTGGTCTCATTGAAGCTAACGACCGTATTAATTTAAAATCAATACTAATTTTATTCTTTCTCTCACAAAAACTACAAACTTAATTTCGTTAATTATACGATTAAGGTCTTGTTAAGCAGTAAACGTTACAGTTAGTAGTAATAATTATAGGTCTTTAAATAATTTATACAGATCTGTAAAGGTTTTTATCAAGGTTCATTCGTTTATTTGAATTGAGAATGAGTTAATTATCGTTCACAAGTAAACAAGTCACTGGTGGACTGGGAATTTCCAGGAAGTTGAAAAAAATAGTTTTGATATCGTCGCATTAGTATCAATTAAAAGCTGTTTGGGTTCTATTTAAAAATCCATCGTTCATTATTATAATACCGAGTAATGAGGTACACACTTTATTAAGTTGTAGTTTACGCGCTATGTAAGACAATCTTAAGTATTTTTAGTCGATATAAAAAAAATTAAAGTGTATGTCTGTAATACTAAAATAACTAGATTCTTTTAATCTTAAAGGGTTATTTACATGCAATTGAGATAATATGAATAACCATTTTCAAAAAGTTTGTCTCTGTCTTTCCTTTCTGTTGGGGCTAATCTTCGGTATGACAGAACCAATTGTAATAAAATAAGAAGAGATATTGAGAAACGCTACGAATTATTAACTGTATTTTATACAAAATTTTTTAAATTTTTCTTTAAAAAAATCAAGAAATGGTAAACCAAATGGTCTTTAAAAGTCTTAAATCTGAATACATTAATAGATCGTAATCAGGGGGCGGGTCGCTAGCACTTAACACATCCTCAGAGCTGGAGGATAAAGAAAAAAGCGGTCTAGATGCGACCTGAAATGTCCACACGACTAACTTCCCAGTTGAACGATTAAAAAAATATCATATGTTTTAATATTTTATAAAAAATTTCATTCGGCACAAAAAACGACTTGACCGATTTTGCTCAAAATTTAATAAGGTCTAAGTTATATAATTATGCGTTAAATGAAACTGGTCCCATGTCAATTTCACTCTTTGTTCTCGAGATAGACGAGGCGAAAATTGAATCCGAACATACATACATACATACATACGAGGGCGGCACTGAAAATTTCGGGAATCAAGGAAGTGACACAACATTACTATTTAAAAATATATTTATTACTTTTCGAAGTATTCTCCGCGAAATTTGACACACTTTTCCATATGATGGAACCAATCATTGAAGCAACCATTCCATTCGGAAGTTGAAGTCCCCAAAATGTCCCGTTTTGTAGGCGTCCACAGCTGTCTTCAGGTGATGAAAATCTCTGTCCACGCAATTTATTGTTTATTTTAGGGAAAGTATAGAAATCATTAGGGCTTAGGTCGAGGCTGTACGGCGGATGGTCTAATAAATCTATCTTTTCTTGCTCTAAAAACTCTTTTGTTCGGTGTGCGGTGTGATCGCATTGTCGTGGAGGATGATGCGGCGGTTGCAGTTCTCTTCACGGAGTTCAGAAACGACCTGTGGCAAACAAATGCTAGCATACCATTCTGCATTAACCGTTCTTTGTCCCTCAATAGGAATAGTCGTAACATGGCCGGTTTTGGAGACAAACGTGGCCACCATTTTTTTGCAACACTCCGTGAATGAACAATTTTTGTTGGCTTTAACTCATTTTCGAACACCCAAACTCGCGACTGGTTTTTTTTTCGGGTTCGTACGCGTATATCCAGTATTCGTCACCTGATACGATGTTGTATACAGCATTTGAGGATCCTGCGTGGAATCTTTCGAAAGTTCTGACGCACCAAGTAACGCGAACCGCTTTTTGCTTTCCACAGAGCGAATGCGGTATCCATCGGGAAAACAACTTTTTTAAACCTAATTGTTCATGGAAGATTATTTGTATTTGACTCATGCCAATGTCTAAAGTTGCCTGAATTTCGCGGTATGTCACATGTCGATCTTCCTCAATCAGCTTACGCACAGCATCAACGTTTTCTTGCGTGAGTGCAGTTTTTGGACGACCTTGACGGGAATCAAAACTGAGCTTGACACGTCCACGTTGAAATTCAGCAAACCAGCGATAAATTGTGGTTTTGGATGGGGCTTCATCACCAAATGCAGAAATCATCCGGTCAACACACTGTTTTTGTGTTAAACTACTTCGAAAGTCATAATAAATCATCGCTCTTGAATTTTCCCGAGTCAATTCCATTTTCTCAACGACTAAACAAGTTTGACAAAACCTTGTGACAAGACCGAGAATCTTTTTTTTAAATAAATAAATGGTATTCGATTTTTAAAACCAAGGAGTTTTCAATTAAAAAGATTTTAATATGACAGGAACAGTGGAAATATTTCATTTCCGATACTTTTAGTGCAGCCTAGGTACGTACATACACACAGACATCCTCTTAAAAACCATACCACTCGACTTTAAAGACCTTGAAACGTGGAGATATGTTAAAATTTCCAATCGGACCTATTACGACGACTTCTCACTGGGAACTTAAAAAAGTGAAGTCGTTTTTTCTTAATAAATCATTAGTATTATAATTCAATCAAAAAAATCAATATATTTAATTTTGGCTTTCAGTAATTTTAAATCGCCTTAAATACGGCGTAACTTCTTAAAACAGAATCCTATGGATAATTATAGTGTTTTGTCTTTTCCATCTAAATTAAAATTGAAGTTTTCTCCGCCTATTAATGTCCATTGTAAACATAGACCTCTCAAGTAGATTGCCTCATAGGGAAATATTTGCAATAGTTGCCACGCTTTGCAAGCGGGTTGATAACAGCTGTTTTTATTTATATTCGTTATAAGGACGACTCTGTTGCCCATTTTTTGATTTATATCTCTCTGTCGCTTCTTGAGACACCCGCGGGATGATATTCATACACCGCCACTACACGGTAACTTTAGTGGAAAATAGGGAATGAAGTTTTTAATATAGCTGTTAATGCATCAGCATATGCCTCACAAAAAGCCAGCATCCTCCTGATGGCAACGACAGAGGGGTCAGCAGAACCATGTCGTCCACGTAGCTAATATTGCCATTTTTAGACGACATTCTAGATGTTACCTTTTGTTTGTGATGTACATTAGTCAACTCAAAAAAGTACCAAAACTCACATTTAATAAAACATTAAAGTTAACTTTAATGAAGTAGTAATAAAAAAATTATTTCTTAGACTACAAAAATCCACGAGTGAGTGAGTTTAGAACATTATTGCAGCTGCCGCGAACTTGACGTAAAAGTGAGCCGGCTTTCTTTCGCAGTATGGCTGGGAAACTGTTGACCCTTGCGTGTGTAACTGCTAGAGGCACTGCAGTATCGCGACAGCCTCAACAATGCACGGAACGTATGCTTACGCAAGGCAGTATTGTATACGCAAGGTTTTATAAGGTTTTTGAGTATAGTTGACCCACAGAGTAAAATGAAGTACAGTAAGCTTTAAAAAGCCTGACATTGACAGGTTTGTTCTGATCAAAAGCGCTCTGCGCTCTCTTTCTATGTAAACATCACCCTTTTCGTTTCGTATGTGCCAGGAGGGTAGTCTATAGCCAGCCTTAAAAACTAGGCTTTTTGTTAGGCATATGCCTATGCCTATATAACAAAAAGCCTTACTGCCTAGCCTTCCTTTGGGAAGACGTGCATTCTGGTATATCCTTCTGATGGCACTGACAGAGGGGGCAGCAGAACTATGTCATCCACGTAGCTAATAATATTGAGGTATATGTCACTTATGTGGCATGAGACCCTCATCCTGCTGAGCTTTTCAATCAACGCATTGACATATAGTTTAAAAAGCATAGGTGAGCTTATTGCTCACTTAACAGTATTCATTTGATTGCCGTACCAATATTTGAACAGAGAGATTAAATCTCGGGACAGTCCAATTAGCTGCAGCTTTTTCCACAGGACGATGTATACGATCAGATCAAATGCTTTAGATAAATCCATAAAGCAAGCATACACTGGACCGCTCCTTCAGACGTCTGTGTAGTAAATGACAGCACGCTTCAGACTCAGGATTGCACTTTCCTTGGATAACTGTGACCTAAATCCAAATTGAAGTTCATGTGTGTTTAAGTAGCAATCTAACTAAGAGTTTGGCACACCGTGGCAAGGTGTTTGAACCTTGGCAATGATTATTGTCAGTGAGATTATTCTATAGTTCGATCTGTTCGTCACATCACCTGTTTTGTTCTTTATAATCGGCACCACAACACTTCTCATGAGGGTTAGCGGTAGATAAGAATGTAATAAACACAATTAAAAAGCAACGCAAGCATTATAAATACGTGAAACATTCTGTAGATGCTCGATGCTGAAACTGTTATAGCCTTTGTGAAGTGATTTACCTTCAGTCATAGACTATATAATTTTAGCGACAGTTCAGTACAGACAGTTAATGACTTCTGTAGTCGGACTTTATTTTTTCTATACAATTTGTCTTAACGCCGAGTTCAGAAGCTATTGTTGCTATTGAATATACATATATATATATATATATATATATATATATATATATATATATATATATATATATATATATGTATATATATATATATACATTTTACAAACAGAATAATTACAAGGCGCTCTCCAACCACGAAGACATGTCACTTGCAAGAAAACTTCAACATAATACGGCCTCTTAGTAAATCTAATAACGATGACAGTATGACAGAAAGATTTTATCTCAAGCTTAGTTCAACGACTTCCTTAATATTACGACTCTATGTTGTGGTGCTCGTGAATTAATGGTCCCACACGCTATGTGTTTATGGACGTATAGAATTTACGTCAAGCGACTCAATTGACCTGTTTATAGTGGCAATAAAAACAGCTTAATATTGATATAAACTTAGCTTTCTGGTCTAGACGGTTCTGGATGTTAACGTTAATATTCTTTCGCTTTTAACTGAAATGGACATGTGTATTTAACTAATGCAATGAAATATATAACTGTAGTATTTCATGCTTTAAAATCATTGCCTTAAGTTTTCTTTTTTATCATCAGCATGCAAAATTCTACAGCTACATACAATTCTTCCGTTGTACAATTCTCTTTTAAGTTTATTTATTTTATTTGTTCAGACAACATAAAGTTCCTATACTTAATGACTATGTCAGTACTTAAATACTTTTATGTATTTAGTTCTCTGAATGAGCTTTCCAATCAGAAGGCCATATATTAACCCCACTATCATACGTAGGATGCTGTTGCTAATCTTACGAACTCTGGTCAATAGCGAGGCTATTTTCTAGCGCCAGATTGAATCAAAGCCATCTGTCCGCAACACAGTAAACATATTCGACACACTACAGGACTGAGGCAGTCGCAACAGCCCCCTAAGCCAGCTGCTATGTTGAACTTGCAGAGCTATGTATGCTTTTGCGTACATTGGAACCAGCTAGGTAAAAGGCTCCTTCTACTAGACCGCATCCAGCGCAGAGCGGTTTGAATCATCGACGACCAAATTCTTTCTGATCGGCTTGATTCACTGGCGTTGCGTAGGGATGTTGCATCTCTTTGCGTTTTCTATCGCATCTACCACGAGGATTGCTCTGAGGAAATGTTCGAAATAATTCCAGCTTAACGCACATCGCGTCAAAATTTACGCTACCATCCTCACCATCTGGATTCTTGGCGGTTCACCTCTGTGCGTTTTACTAGGAGTTTTCTTCCTCGTATAGCTTCTCTGTGGAATCGTTTACCACTGGCGATTTTTCCGGATCGATACGACTTAGGGACCTTCAATATAAGAGCTTACTCCTTTCTAAAAGGCTGGCAACGTACCTGCAATTTCCCTGGTGTTGCGGTTGTTCATGGGTGGCGGTAGTCAATTACCATCAGGTAAACCGTGTGCTCGTTCAACCCCTCTTCTATAAAAAAGGATGTACATTACGCTTTGAACAACGTTATTTTTACAGCGTCCGTGTACCATAAACCTGCAGGCCACTATATTTTCCCGACTGACAATGTCCTGCGTTCCATTTCCATGTTAGCATCATCTCAAAAGTCTTCAGATACCTGCTCAAGGTATTTATTTTTATTTATTTATTTAATATTCTTTATTGCACACTATATAAAAATTAGAAATTATAATTAGCAATTTCTTCCAGACAACCAATGAATGGACAAGAATACACAAAGATGACAAGGGTAGGGCACATTGGTGTGCTAAAAAAGAATACACATTTTATATATATATATATATATATATATATATATATATATATATATATATATATAAACTACATTATTATTATTATTATTATTATTATTATTATTATTTGTATATACATATATATTATATACATACAAATAATAAAATAAATATATATTTAATTATTTAATTAAGTGCATTCAATATAGTGCATATATATTATAATTAATGGCTAGTGTGGGAGCGAAGTTACAATTCAAAGTACAAGGTAATGGTTCTTTACTAGTTTTTTAAATACCGGTAGGGATGGTGCGCGTTTAACTGCCAATGAGAGTTCATTCCATAACCTGTACAGTAAAAGACTTGTTCATAAATTTACTAGTGTGTAGTGGCATATTTAATTTCAAGCTCTCTGCTGATCTCAGGTTACGCGAATGGGAATCACGAAGAAACTCAAAACGATTTTTGTGAAAATAAGGGTAAGAAGGATTAAAGAGAACAATACTATAGAGAAGATTAAGTATGTGAGCATTCCGATGAAGTCGTATTGACAACCACTTGAGCTTAGTACGATAGAGAGAGAGAGACATAGTCATATTTGCGTAACCCAAATATAAACCTTATACAGAAATTCTGAATTCGCTCAAGTTTATCAAGCTGAGCTTCGAAAAATAAGGAAGAGAAGGTACTTGGGAAGCGTAGGATTGGTGTAAATGGGAGGAAACGTAATCTACGCAAGGAGGCTGCAGAAGCATAAACTTTACGATGAATCTCTTTGATTTGATAGTCCCATGACAGATTTTTATCCACGTGGATCCCCAAGCTCTTCACTTAATCTCTGTAAGGGATAATAGTTTTATCAAATACCATTTGAGGTAGGTGATCAAGACAGGACTTATTCAACATTTGCGCGCTACCGATGATAATGGCTTGTGATTTTGCTGGGTTAACGTGAAGGCTGTATGCTTTACTCCACTCAAGAATTCGTTCGAGATCTGCATTAATGATATAGATAGTACTAGGGAGATCGTTCGGACAAGCTTTAAATTCAAAATACTTTTTAAAATTTAAATTTTGTGTGACCAGGGAAAGACAGACTCGTATCCATCTCGGTGCAAAGTTTAAATATGCTCACAAAACAATTTTTATGGATACAATTTCTTTTTCTATCTAAACGGTTGAAACAAAACTCCAAGAAATATTTTTTAGTACACGTCAAATGCGTACAACATTTTCCATTGAATTTCAATTGGCTTTTTTAACAGTTAGACTTCATAACTCAATTTACGTTTTTTTAAAAGCGAATAATATTACAAACATCAAACAACAAACATTACAAAAATGTCATACACAACACAAAAACTCCAACTGTGCTGGTTGGAGCACAATAACATCAAACTCCATGGTTGTAAATATAAATTTAATTACCAGTTGTGACAGCTATGTTAGTTATGTTACATGTTCAATTAATTAATCATAAAAGATTACCAACCGTTTACACAGTTACATCATTTCTGTTTTGCTAATGATTTATTAATAAATATTTACATTTTTCATTCATTTATAAAAGGTTATAAGGGTCCACTGTTGAACTTAGATCTCCCCCATAGATTGCCTCATTGGGCGGATTTTTCCATGATTGCCACGCCTGGTAGGTGGGTTAGCAGTAGTTAGTTTTTTACTATGTTGTGTTGTTATCAGGAAGATGCTGCTTCAAATGTTTCATTTTCCATCTCTTAAGATATCCACAGGACGATACGTTAATTAACATAGAATACTACAATACATACATAATAGAACGGGGGAGTGGGCGGAGCCCGTGTAGCCACTAAAATGTCACTAACACGTTAATTCACACGTACAAATGTCTACACGAGATTCGCATGCAAATTATTTAGAAAATACCAAATTGCACACTATTTACATATGAATATGTATTAAAACTTAAACAATTTTTAATGATGATTTTGAACTTTAATCAAAAGTCTAAAATGTGTAAATGTGTGTACTCAGTCTGTCAAAACAGCGAATCGGGTTTGTAGTAGTGATAATATGACGTAATTGCTTGTAAGTGTGCTCCCGGCGACGCCGAATCTCGTGCAAAATACGGTTGACAGCCATTCTATAATATATTATAGTATTCTATGATAATTAATATTTGTTTCATGGTAAAATTTTGTTCACCTTATAGTAGCAGTAAAAGAGAATCCTCTACTCTATATAAATCCGTGGGTGTCGTAAAAGGAGATAAAGGCAAATAACAGGAGATGCGTACCAGGAGTATGCTACTGCACAGAAATGCTTTTTACGTGGTAGAGCCATGCTGCAGTTATATTAGTATTATAGTTGTAGCACGAATGGGTCGGCTCGACCGGGGAATGACCACGCTCTCACGGAATACCAGCGCAAAATAGTAGCTTAATACTGCTGTGTTTCGTATGATGAATGTAGAGAACCGGAGACCCTATTTACTGGAAACGAGGCATTCTATCTAAGTCCTCACGGGTGACAATGCATTTTCATTTTGATTGGTAATTGAGGATAGATGTGTATTTTCCACAGTAACCACTTACCATCAGGTGGACTGTGTGCTCATTTGTCACCCTATCCTAAAAAAAATCAGCATAATAAGTGCAGCTTAAAAACTGTGACTATCAATCGTGCCACTTATGGAAAATATTCCATCTATAGGGCGATCCATGGGGAGGTCTATTTTCTAAAGCCTATTGAATTTTTATATCCTGAAATAAATAAACGAATTAATAAAAACATTTTTTTCAATAATAACATCATCTTGTATGGCATAACTTTCAAAATGTACTATATTTTTGATAATATAATTACAGCATATTTCAACCGGTGCCGAACTAACGAACAAAGTAATGCACACCTTTTTAAATAGCTGGACGTGCATTCTAACTACATACTTGCACGTGGAAGAGCCACGTATTATGGCTGCGACACAAGTAGTTCAGCTCGTCCGCAAAAGGGCCATGCTTGTGCAGATACCGACAACCTGTATATAAAAGTGGCAGCTTACATTGTTGCTTTTCAAATGATGAGTGACTAAACCGGAGACTCTTTTTACCCGTCTTCCTCAGAGGGAGGGTAATCAATTTAATGGATTTATGTATGTATGTACATGTGTATGTTTGTATGTATTTATGTATGTATAGAGCATAAACGACTTAATGGATTTTAACATATAGGGTGTCAGTAGATATATCTTAGTTTTGGACGTGACATAGGATATAAAACTTTTCCCTTTTCAGTATACCTTTTACACAGTTGATTTTTCTTCTGCTTTAAAATTATTGTTTTGCTATTTGACTTTTTACTAGAGGCATTTTATCTCGGTCCCCGAAGGTAACATCTGATCTGCATTTTGAACATTAATCAAGTAGAGACTGGCTGGATGTTTGATTACTTTTTTCTACCTTTCTATAAAAATATAACAGGATTATATATATTTAATGTGATGAAAATCTATCATAAGTACCCAAATTACATGGAGTAATGACAAAATTACTTCACCATCTGACTTGTTTGCCCAGAGTTGTGAACATGGGCATTTTCGCAGGTATTATAGGTTATAGGTTTTTAAAAGATTTGATTATTGTTTCTTAGTTTCGAAGTTATCAGTTGGGATTCGATTATTTTATATATTTGAGGCAGTATATACAGTTAGAGTATGAAATTTTATCATCTATTTCGTACGCCTATTTCCTATTTAAGAGTCCGTCTATATAGGTATCACACTTTCAACTATTTCAGGCGCAATTTTTTATTGAATAAAATTACATGTGTAAATTAAATTTTGCGAGGAGTTATGTAACCTCAACGATACATAAGCCAGTCAGAGTCATTATTTCAAAGGTGCAAACATCCCGGTGTTATCTGTAAAGTAAATAAAACGTGTGTATATAAAAGACGGTTTGAGAAAAGCAATATAACTGTTGTCTTTTATACAATGTATTCTAGCATAAATTTATATTCATCTTTTTATGTGCGGAAAAAAAATGTCACTCAATACGTAGGCTGCGAGTTTGAAATACAATGTGTAAATTTATGGACGTCGAAAAAGTTTTGAATATTTTAGCTTGCTTTTTTTTAATTTTATGCCTTTATGGAGGTTGAAAACCGTATAGAGTTATGAAAATATGTTTTAGTCATAATGTTTTTTGTTTTTGAAATGTCAGAAACGCGTCAACATTGTTTAGTTTTATCATAAAACTAACGAGTGAATTTTTATAGCTTTAACTATCGTGACACATTCGACGGACAATAGAAAGTCGTTGTGAGTAATAGTGTTGTTTTCCCTTAAATCATCACTAGAGATAACTTTAATCTGACATCAATAATGATTTGTAATCATAATGGTTTGATTATGGGAGGTTTGCTAATGATAGAGTAACGATGGAAAAACTCGTCAGTACGTCAGACGTGGATAAAGTATTTTTTGTCTTTTGAGCATGCTCGTTATTTTTAACTCTTTAAGAGAATTTAATAGTAGACATTTTATAAAAGATCTTTATGGAATTTCAATTTTCTATATTGATACATTTTTATAAAGAAAACTTTAATTCATCAATAGAGTTAGGAGTTAGGAGTTTGTTGATGCATCCATAACAAATAGAAGTCTGCTACATATCAATGAACAGATCAATGAACTCTTTAAAGGGTATCTTTACTAAAATTATCTAAACTTTGAAAAAGTGAGACAGTTGGGGCAATGTATGGAGAATATGGTAATTGAGAAGGGGTTTCAAGCTAAAGCTTGCTAAATTTACCAACTTCTATTTGGTATTATCATCAAGAAGCAATGACGAAGATCTCTCTATCAATCTGGGTTGTATAAGCGCCAGCTTCATTCCATTATTTAAGATTTAGTAGTAACTGTGATAGACTTCAGGCAGCAAGAAACGATATTAACGCTAACAGTAGGAACAACGCCAACATAAACTTCTTTCGGGTAATCTTTGATTTCAGGCATTTCATGGCTTGGGCACTTGGATCCATCCGCTGCGATGAACAAATGCTATTGTCCTATAGGATCCACTATTCATTACAGGTATCAATTTGAATTAAAATCGTACCTTTTTTCTAATCCGATTCAACAATATGATTCGTCGTCGTTTCGTGCATGGGTACCCATTTATAAAGTTTTTTTTTTACCGATTTTCCATAAATGATATTGTGAACCTAATATTGTTTTGGTACTTACATCAAAAGCTAACGTAAGTCAGAGGAGAATCTGCTTTCTATAACTCCTTCAATTGGTCATTATCAACCCTCTTCTGGCCAACCACAAGGTTCATTTGTGAGGTCATGATTTCCCGAACATAAGTGATTGAACTACTAACGCACAATTCGTTCATTATTATTCTTAAGTAGTTATATTATTTACTAGTGACCCACCCGGATTCACTCGGGTGACTTCTGGACCTCGACAACAGCTCCACTCTCAGCTCGACAACAGCTCAACTCCAGCAGAATTCTCGAATCAACTTAATCACACACAAAATTTAATCAAAATCGATCCAGTCGTTTAGAAGAAGTTCTGTCACTTACACATGGATACAAGGACTTTGTATATAAAGATACGTGGTAGTGCTATACTACGTGGATCAGCTCGACCGGGGAAGGATCACGTTCTAACAGATTACCTGCGTAAAGTAGCAGCTTAATGTTGCTGTTTCATTTGGAAAATTTGGAAACGACGCTTCAAAGGTGACATGCGTCTGCATTTTCTTTCTTATTCGAGGATGAATGTGAAATATCTATGGAACACATCAATCATTACCATCAGGTGTACTTTGTAATCATAAGTCACTCTTATTCTGTTAAAAATAATAGTAAATATACGTCTATAGTAGGTCTTTATATGTTATAACATGATCATGATTTTGCATGCCGTTTCACATTTCTTGTTCATTCAATAAGACGTAGTTTTTCATAATTAACACGAATTTTATTATATTTCATGGATATAAACACAATGATATTGCAGGAATAAAACCTATTCAAATAAATAACTATTTTTGAAAAGGAAATAATATATCGTCAATTTCAAATTAATTTAAATTTAAAATTCAAAGTCAAACCAAAAACAGTTAAGAGTGGCTAGTTGAACAAAACGGTAATTTCATAGATAAACATCTAATACTAAAAGGTATTTTATAAAATAAAAACAAATTTTACAATATCATTATATATTTTTATTTATCTCAAATGATTTTAATTAAATACAATTATAAATTTCTAGCAGCAAATGAAGTCGTTTGTGAATTTTCAAACCCAACTAAGTCTTCGAACGTGTGGCATAACGTTTTTGTCGCTAGAAAAGTTATTTCACATACTTCATTTGTTTTACAAATATAACATACCTTTGAATGAATTGTTTCAAAATGAGAACTTTTTAAATATTTAAAAAATAATCAATGGAGTCTTTATAAATAAAGTAATACTGGAAAGCTTATATTAACAATAAGCTGCAAAGTTTTTCATCGAATTGTTTGCATAATATGTTTTGATTAAATTTTTTGAACTTTGTAAATATTATAAGATGACCATTGATCAAATTAATCCTATAAATAGGATAGGATAGGATAAATAAAATCGTAGATATGATAAAACTATATCATATTTTCATATATAAAACTTTTGTGGCATACCTTAGGCGAGGCCTAAGTTCAGCAGTGGACTTGTGAAGTGCTTTAATAATGATATTTAAAACTGAAGTTAAGGCTACAGATGTGTTTTCACCCCTGAGAGCTATGGAACGCCTCACAACCTATAATTATACCGGCTCTCAGTACTTTTCAAACGAGACAATCAGTGTAAGCACTGCTATTTGGCTTATTCTAACTCTAAGCAGCAATATAACCACAGTTATATGTCGGTTTGAAGAGCCACTACAATGAACAGCCGTGAAGCATTCTATCTTAGCCCTCAGATCTTAACCTGCAGAAGGTTACAGCTTCTGTAACTGCAGCTATTGCGGCTGCAATTGCTACATGCTATCTATTTTTAACTCGCATTCCACTGCTATAAAATAATGTAACTAATGATTTCTTATATTTACGCGAACACTATACATTGATTAAAACTACTTTTACGGATTTTATCCCGTTTTATTTATATTAATTTTAATACCCGACGTTTCGGGTGCTTTCCAGCACCCAGTCCCCCGTGACCATGGGTGCTGGAAAGCACCCGAAACGTCGGGTATTAAAATTAATATAAATAAAACGCGATAAAATCCGTAAAAGTAGTTTTAATCAATGTAACTAATATTTAAATTCAAATTTAATTACATATTATTGTGAAAAAATATTTAATTTTATCTTCTAACTCGTACGCCTGGAACTAAGTAAATATAAATTAAGTGCATAATATATTAAATATTCTTCGGATTCCCATAGGTTATCCTTACAATATAGCTATATTCTATATAGCTATAGCTAATATTAATATCGTGTTTAAAAGTTACTTTATATATTCACCAAAAGTGACAAAGTTTGATATCAGTTAGGTATTTCTTTTATTATTATCTCATCTTATTATCAACATCATAAACATTTTGACATTCTTTAAGGGACACGTGCAACGTTCAAATTATCACTCAATAAACAGTATCCCACCAGGATTCAACGAATAGAGTTACTAAATCTAACTTTCAATTCAACACGAAATAGATAAAACAGTGGAAAACAAAACAAGAAATACTTTAAAATTAAACAAGCCATCCCGCCAATGTAAAATAGCGTCAAGTATGTATACTTACACAGACTATGCACAGATATATGGCCATCAATTATGTGACAAGGGCTCAACAAAATAAAGCATTCCAAATTCTGAAACATTAGTATTGCCACTCTCAAACAAATATCCAACATTTAGGCAGATCGCGTGGCCGGCGTCACGCTGCGTTCCTAGACACTGATTAACGTTCTGCATTCATTGCATGTTGAACTGAAGCTAAGACATCTAGTAAGTATGTATGCTCTGTACGTGCGTCGTCCTTTATGTGTCTAACGAGATTATATGCAATTGAACATTTCTAATAACCTGTTCTTTTAGCGCTGCAGTTTGACTAAAGTCTTGTTTGCGTTGATAATAATATCATTGACGCCTGTATTTATAACTCGTGAATAAAAACTTATTAAAAAACTTTGTTTCACATAACACAAAACAAAAATCAACTCTATGCCTAATTTTTTTTTTATAGGATAGGGTGACAAACGAGCACATAGTCCACCTGATGGTAAGTGGTTGCTGCGGCCCATAGACATCCTCCATCTAACTTCCATTACAAATCAAAATGCAGATGCGTTGTCACCCGTGAGGACTGAGATGGAATGCCTCATTTCCAGTAAAAAGGGTCTCCGGTTCTCTACACTCACCATACGAAACACAGCAGCATTAAGCTACTATTTCACGCTGGTATTCTGTGAGAGCGTGGTCCTTCCCCGGTCGAGCCGACCCATTCGTGCTACAACTATACTACTAATATAATTGCAGCATGGCTCTACCACGTAAAAAATAAACAAGAAGATCTAATAGATGCTAGCTCATGTAGCTATGGCTATCCCGTACATATTTACGTCTTCATCATCATCTTTCAAGCCTATTAAAAGTCTACTGGTGAATAGTGACCTCCTCAATAGAATGTCCCAAAGGGGTTTCAACTTGGAAAATTTGCTCAAATTACGCTATGTAATCTGTGCCGATAGGTTTGAGTTTTGCGAGTGAGTCTTTTATAGAATCCAGCCCATCGACCACCGCAACACCAGAGGGTTTGCAGGTGAGTCGTTGGCGGACAGTGCGTATTAGTAGACTTAACATATTGCATCTGCAATAAGTCTATACGTGGTAGAGCCATGTTGCAATTATATATAGTTGTCACACGAATGGGTCGGCTCGATCGGGGAAGGACCACGCTCTCACAGAATATCAGCGTAAAATAGTACCTTAATGCTGCTGTGTTTCGTATGGTGAGTGTAGAGAACCGGAGACCGTTTTTACTGGAAACGAGGCATTCCATCTTAGTTCTTAAGGGTGACAACGCATCTGCATTATGATTCGTAAACGAGGATAGATGTAGATGTCTATGGGCCACAGCAACCACTTACCATCGGGTGGACTGTGTTCGTTTATCACCCTATCCTATAAAAAAAAATAGTCAGCATTTAAAGTTTCAGTTAATAAATCATTGCTGCTGGCAGGAGAGAACTCCTAGTATAATATAAAATTTACCAGCGAGCGCTAGCTGGGCTCCTTCATATCTGTCACTTACAACAATGCATTAACTAAGTCAGTAACATTGTAATAACTACGTAAAACGGAAATATATATTTTTTACCTATAGGGTGACAAACGAACACACAGTCCACCTGATGGTAAGTGGTTGCTGTGTCCCATAGACAAATACATCTATCATCGATTACGAATCAAAATGCAGATGCGTTGACACCTGTGAGGACTAAGATGGAATGCCTCGTTCCCAGTAAAAAACCTTTTCCTTCCACGACAAGTCTCCGGTTCTCTACACTTACCATACGAAACACAGCAGCATTAAGTTACTATTTTACGCTGATATTCTGTGAGAGCGTGGTCCTTCCCCGGGCCCTAGTAACTATACTACTAATATAACTGCAGCATGGCTCTACCACGTAAAAAAACCGTTTTGTTATGAGACTTCCTCTTTTGGCAGTAAGGATTCTACTGCTAAACAAGGGATTTCCATATAGTGATTTAGACTTGTAAGAGGCAACTGAGAAAAGCGAAACCTGTTCAACGAAATGGGCAGCAGCATGTTTCTAATAACAAACCAAGGGTATTAAATAACTGTGATTACCAACCCGTCTATCTATGTCAAGCAAGCATTGTTCCTTAATTGTAATGATGATGATAAAACAAGGGATAGTCATAATAGGTAGTCACAGATGTGGTGGTGGTCACATATTTGACATAGCTTATCATGCTTTAAAATCTATAATACAAAACGATCATACTACAATCTATCGGGGGTATTTATGATAAGATCTCTGGGGCATTACATTAATTCTTCTCTTCTTTTTATTGGCTCTTAAAAGTTCACTAGACATGGGTCTTTGACTACGTCTATATCTACACAACATCCGTTGTTATCTCCTCCAACACACATCAAATAAGTCCGCCGACAACAAAACCCATAGAAGAAAGTCTAGCGTGAACACAAAACGAAAAAAGTATGAAATTCAATACCTGTTTATTATCAATGTTTTTATAAATATTTATATATACAATAATACAGATAGAATTATGTTGGGTCATTAATTTTATGGTAGCGATTGACTTGAATGGCATATAGGTTTGTACATTGACCATTTTTTATTGCACGTCTAGATTTTACACCTGAACGGATGTCGGCAGTTCGCCACGAGTCAAATTTATCATTGGATGATAAATGAACATCCTCTCCTCGCAAACATAGGTGTACAATGATGACTATCTATGCTTTAAACTAGACTTTCTTCACAGCTGTAATTTATAAGTACCTAAGACGTAAGTTAATCTGACATATGTTGGACTTCAGTTACGGGGAATAATAATAAGTTAAACCTGGACCATTTTTTTTAATTAAAGATGGCAAACAAATAATGGTTTATAAGCAAAATTTTGTGTCATTAAATTTGTTCAGTTTTAAATCATTTTCCAACGAAAGAGAATTTTAATTAATCCTCTATCTTACCTATTTCTCTCGCCAAGCAATAGTGTATCTCCTGTTGGGTTCCAGCCATCTAAAGAGTAAAGATGTAAAGAGTATAACTACAGGCTGAAAGACATTCCATTACATTAGTCCTCTAGAGGAGATCACGCATTAGTACCTTTTTTTTGTTTGAAGTTCTTTGCAGATTTAAGAGTATGTAGCTTGCAGTAGCCATTTACTCACCAGGCCGTCAGTATGCTAGTTTTTTTTTATTTTTAAATATAATTTATAATATGACAAATTATACATTTTGAAACGTTTTTACAAGTAAGAATTTCAAACTTTCAAAACTAACGCATTCGTAATTGTTTTATTCAAAGTAAGAATTTCATATACGTTTTATACATCTACTCAGTGACTAAATACAGTCTTTTTAGTAATAAATTTTATCACATCTGTTCCGCGATCTGTTACTTTAACTTTTTAGGATGTACACACATCCGCCCCCACTACACATACTCACATAAAAACACAGATAAACTAGTGCATTTCTATTCATGTATTGGTAGCTCTTGTACTTTTTTATGTCAATCGATATTATATTTTTTCATGTAAATATATGTAGGGAATGTTCGGGTAGGCGTTATTTGTATGCTTCGGGATCTGAGAAAAACCTTCCTCGACGAGACGAGTTACAATGTCTGGAAGTCATATCGTAAAGGACATTTCCGTTTAGTGTTTTTGTAATCTCTCTTGAGAAATATTTCTTTTTACAAAGGCAGTTATAATAAAAGCCATTTATGGATATTATGCAGAATTTTAAATATATTTCTTTTTATAAACGCTTATTCAAAAAGGAATCTAAATTACTATTGTGTATTTTAAAGTAAATAAATGCTTTAAGTGTTAATCAATACATCCAGTTTATTACTTTCAATATCTCGTATATCCCTGGAAATAAGACGATTATTATTTGGGGGACCGGTATTCAGCAGTGGACTTTTTGGGCCGTAATAGTTGGATGTATTTTACACCACTATGTTTTGAGACCACGATTTCTTAATAATTTTCAAAAAATCGGGAAGTCATTGGTTTCACTCCAGTCGAAAAACGCAGTTTTTTTATAGGATAGGGTGACAAACGAGCACACTGTCCACCAGACGGTAAGTTGTTGCTGTGGCCCATAGATATCTACATCTATCCTCGATTACGAATTAAAATACACATGCGTTGTCACCCGTGAGAACTAAGATGGAATGCCTCGTTTCCAGTAAAAAGGGTCTCCGGTTCTCTACACTCACCATACGAAATATAGCAGCATTAAGCTACTATTTCACGCTGGTATTCTGTGAGAGCGTGTCCTTCCCGATCGAGCCGACCCGTTCGTGCTACAACTATACTACTAATATAACTGCAGCATGGCTCTACCACGTAAAAAAGTTTCAGCAGATCTCGACGTTTTGAGGTCCTAAGAAGCTATTCTGACTATTCCTACAAGGACGTCAGTATGTCTGTATGTATGTATGTGTGTGTGTGTGCGTGTGTGTATGTGTGTGTGTGTGTGTGTGTGTGTGTTGTGTTGTCCGTGCGTGTGTGTGTGTGCTGTGTGTGTGTTGTGTGTGTGTGTCCGTGTGTGTGTGTGCGTGTGTGTGTGTATGTGTGTGTGTGTGTGTGTGTGTGTGTGTGTGTGTGTGTGTGTGCGTGCGTGTGTGTGTGTGTGTGTGTGTGTGTGTGTGTGTGCGTGTGTGTGTGTGTGTGTGTGTGTGTGTGTGTGTGTGTGTGTGTGTATGTGTGTTTAAAAGGCTACCACAATACCGAAGAAATACCAGCGTGTTATCTAACTTTAAAAAAAAATACATAAACATACATACATAAACACTCACGCCTGTCACCCAGAGGGGTAGGCAGAGACTACAGACTTCCATTTGGCACGATCCTGACACACCTCTCTCGCCTCCTTCACATCCATACATCTACGCATGTACGCTCGTCGGTTAAGGGTACTCGTCATTTGGCCCGTTTTCAATAAATAGCCAATTTGGTCGATAAATTTTCGCCTAGGACGTCCCTTTCCGACTCTGCCATTCACTTCTGCAACATAAATTTTCTTTGTCACTCTTTCCTCATCCATTCTTTCCACATGACCAAACCACCGAAGCATTCCTTTCTTAATCCTGGTCACAACATCATCTTGCAAACCACACTCTTCTCTTATCACACAATTCTTCACCCTGTCATTCAGATTCAGCCCTAACATACTCCTTAACGACCGCATTTCTACTGCATTTATTCTACTCTCGTGCTTCTTCTGCCACACCCAACTTTCACTACCATACGTTAAAGTAGGCACCAACACAGCATTGTGAATTGCCATACGTGCCTTTTTTGACACATTTTGACTCTTCACAATAGAGTGCAGGGCCCCATTTACTCTGTTTCCTGCGTTCACTCGTCGTTCTATATCCTTATCATATCTCCCATCCCTGCTAAATACGCAACCCAAATATACAAACTCATCTACTTGCTCGATCAACTCCCCATCTATTCTTATTTCACATATCGTTTTACTTTCATCTCTTTCAAAAACCATACTTTTCGTCTTACTTGCGTTCACTTTCATACCCCTTTCTTTTAATGATCTGTTCATTAATGTAACCATCATTTGCAACTCAGCCGCCGACGACGCAAGAATAACTTGATCATCAGCGTACAAAAAGCATTTGATGGTTAATTCATCCATTCTGAATCCGCATTCTTCAACTTTCAAATTTTGCAAACAACTGTCCATAAATAGGTTGAACAACCAAGGGGAAGCCACACAGCCCTGTCTGACCCTTTATGGATGCCAAACCAGTCGGAGTAGACCCCGTTGATCCTAACACAAGCACTAGAGTCCCTATAAAGAGATTCCAATGCCTGTATCAAGCCAGCGCTCAACCCAAATGAGTTCAGTGTTTGCCATAGCACATTCCTATCCACTCTGTCATAGGCCTTCTCCAAGTCCATGAACGCACAAAAAACCTTTTGGTTTTTGGCCAAAAACTTCTCCGCGATCATGCACATGGAGAAGACTTGATCTGTACATCCCATTCCCTTTCTAAATCCCGCTTGCACATCCCAAATTTTTCCATCGGTTTCTTTCATAACCCTTTCAATTAGTACCTTGGCATACAATTTTCCCACGATGCTAAGAAGGCTGATACCGCGGTAGTTTTTACAGTCCTGCTGCGACCCTTTTCCCTTATATACTGGGACTATCACGGCTTTGCACCAGTCTCCCGGTACCCGCTTCAGTTCCCAGCATACATTAAACAAGGTGTGCAGCAGGCCTGCCACCACTTCCTCTCCAGCCCTTAGCATTTCGAGTGAAACTCTATCATAACCGGCAGCCTTACCTGCTTTCATGCTTTTCATTGCTTTCATTATTTCATCTATACTTATCTCGCTACCTCCTTCCTCTTCTTTCGGAGTTCCTATTTCATTCAGTTCATACGTTGTCTCCTCACTCATAAACATGCTTTCAAAATATTCCTTCCATCTCTTTAAACTCAAAACTTCAGCATTCAGAATATAGCCATTCTCATCTCTTATAGCATTCATTATAGGCTGTTTTGAACGTCTCCTGGCAGTTCTTACGAGTTTCCAGAACATTTTAATATTTGCCTGGAAGTTATCCGATATTCTTCTATCATTCTTATCCGTTCTTTCTTGCTTTTTCCTTTCAACTACTTCTTTTACTCTTTTATTTAGATGTCTAAAGACTGCCTTTTTTCTTTCAAAATCATCATTCGTACCGCTAGAATTACCAGCCTTAGTTGCTAGTAAATCTAGCCATGCTTTCTTCTTTGCTTCAACTTCCGTACGTATCTCATCATCCCACCACAAAGTATTATTTTTCCTTTCATTCTTTCTTTTACTAACACCACATACTTCGGTAGCTGCATCTACTAAACCTTTCTTAACAGTTTGCCATACATTCTCCAAGTTTAACTCATTCATACATAATTCATCCAAACCACTTACGTTTTCTATCAGTCTACATTTAAACTTGTTTTTCTCCCCTTCATCTTGTAATCTTTCTGTTCTAATACGCTGTAACGCAGTGGTAGACACAGATGACCGATGTCGCCACCGCCTGAATAGACCATTAATTCGGCATAAAACCAAAAAATGATCCGTTCCTACGTTTGACCCCTGGTAAACCCTTGTATGAAATCTATCATGCTTCTATCATAACCTCTTTCTCAAGTATACATGTGAATCCTCTTGTGGCGAAAGAAAGTATTCGTCACAAAAAGATTCTTTTCTATACATACGGTGAGGAGGCTTTCACCATTCTCATTTATTCTTTCATCACCAAACGTTCCCAATATCCTTTTATAACCAAGCCTCCAACTCTTCCATTAAAATCTCCTAAATTTCCATTAAAATCTCCTTTAAAAAAAAAACTGAAAAACAATTCGGCTATACCTGAAACTTCTCGCTATGTTCGATCTCATAATGCTCGACAAATATTTTTGCGAACTAATGGTTAACTCATTACATCAAAAACGATCCGAGCAGATATTTCGAAGTTATTGAAAAAAAAAAACGGTGCGCATGCACGCACACTTAATATGCATACATACATATATACATTCTTGTTCAATGTTGATTGTAAACACATGAAACACTTACCGCGTTTTATTGATCAACATTCTCATCATCATAACTTTTAAGAAAAAGTTAAAACCGACTTCAAATAGCTTAAATATGAATTTGTTTATTCCTATCTTTAGGGGTGTAATTTTTCTCAAAATGTATATGGAATCATCTTTAATGCATAATATATATAATAAAAAAAGAATCATCAAAATCGGTCAAAATCTGAGATGATATCGCGTAACATACATACAAAAACAAACATACACTCGAATTGATAACCTTCTTTTTTGAATCCGGTTAAAAAATATGTCATTTCATAGCAAGGTTTCTAAACAGTTATTTCTTTTATAAAACAAGGGTGACAAAAGAACAAACAGTCCACCTGATGGTAAGTTGATGGTATGTCCCATGGATATCCACATTTGTTTTTGTAACCCCTAAGACTAAGACGGAATTCGTCATTTCCAATAACAAGCGTTTCAGGTCCCCTACACTCACCATAAAAAGCACAGCAGCATAAAGCTGCTATTTCACGCTGGTATTCAGCGAGAGCGTGGTCTTTCCTTGGTCGAGTTTCCTTCATTCGTCCTACAACCATAATATAGCTGAACCGTGACTCTATCACGTTTTCCTATTTATCGTGAAACATTCTAGTATTTCAAAGCTTTTCCCGTTATTTAATATGCTCGCTAAAATGAATTAAAGTAGCATTGAAGCAATTACTTCTACAAAAAAGACCATTTCTCTACCGATAGAGTAGGTAGACTATGACCATCATGTTTTGTTTAAGACATAAGAGACATTTACATCAGCCGTCAGTCACGACTGGCAACACTATTCAATATATCAGTCTCGTTAGTGTATTCATATCTCCATGTTAATGGTAACACTTATTAGTAAGCTATTTACATAGCGATTCTGAGTAAGAGAGTTGTGTCGACGGGTTGCAGGTTTTGATCTGTTATTAAAAAAATAACGATGCTGAATTTTATAGAACACTCTATTTTCACAAGCGGCAGAATTTTGTAAAAGGCATATACCTTCGCGACTCAATATAAAATCTATTTTGTGTACTTTATCCCAACTTCAAGAAAAGGAGAAAATCTCAATAAGTCCATTTTAACGTATTTTTAAAATATTTGTTTACCAATTTTAATGTTTTTATTATTAGGTTGTCAGGGGTGGTCCCATATAATATCGAAAAAATTCCATTCCTACGGGTACGGAAATCGGTAATGAAGATAAGGTAACCATTTAAAGGACACTGTAGTTGTTCCCTTAAACTTGGAATATTTCTAAGATCACTCAAATGGGCATAACAAAATAATTTTACTTGTGTAAGCTGCTACTATATAAATTAACTGCGAGTGCATTCATGATTTTAATATAAATTGCCACTTCTACCATTTAATTACTCTATTTATTCAACTGTGTACAAATAGCACTAATAGCAAACTAATTAAAGCAATCAATCGTTGATAACAAATTGTGGTATGAACAGATCTGTAAAGAAGTCAGAGAAAAAAGAAATTTATATTAGATAGATGTAATTTCTGTAAATATAAAATTAAACGCGAAAATAAAGATTCTCGAGTGTGACATAAGACCGTGTTTTGTGGTGTTCCTCGGTGGAGGTCTATATTTAGTAGTGTACTAGTGGAAGTCTTTGATGATGATGCGTAATAACTACATATATAGTTATTTAACTGTAGTAAGAGCGAAATAGTGAATGATAATAGTGTGCTACTAGTAAAAGTTATTAACAGTAATGTAACGAACTTCAAAATTTGAAATTGTGTAAATATGTAAGTTGTTTTTTTTATATAATCACATTTTTTTATATTTTTTAAAGAAGACTAGTAACGCCATCAAAGGAACAGTAAGGTTCTGCAATCACCAATCTACCATAGATCTATGGTAGAGCCATGCTGCTTCTATGGTTGTAGCATGAATGGTCTGCTCGACTAGGAAGAGTCAAGCTTAATGTTGCTATGTTTCTTATGGTGAGTGTAGAGAACCGGAGACCATTTTCACTGAATACGAGGCATGGCATCTTTATCAGCCTTATTCTATAAAAAAATTGCAAAGCGCTGCAATCATGGTAAATCCTTCCTGCAATGGGAGAGGATAGCTTATTATGAGATGAAAATTATCTAAAGAAGCTTTACTTCTACTAACAAACCCTCTCTCGGTTTAATATAATTATAGTGTACTATAGCTCAAGCTACACCGCCAAATTTGAGCTGAATATTTATGTAACATAATATGGACTTCTTGTGATAGTTTACATCATCGCTAAGCATTAAAAATTACGCTTATCGTAGTAAGTTGGAGTATAATTTTTTATTTATAAATATTATTTTTAAATAAATATTCCTTATCAGCTTTCAATTTTTCCATTTCTAATATTCTGGGAAGATCGCAATTTAGAGAATACTAGTATAAAGTTGCAATACATTTGCGTATTATGATAGACGACAAAAAATATCTGAATATTTCGAAATAATCTATCTCAGGCATCAAGTGTAATAGGTAATAACTAATAATCTCCTATTCCTTGTGTTCTCAGAAAATATTTACTATAAAAAATATGCTAATCTCATTGTTGCTTTTCTTATCATTGTCACAGTATGTACCTTCCAAACAAAGAAACAAATCACCACAGTATGAATAAGTATCAGTATTATATTGTATTCAGTATTATAAATATCATATAGGTACACATTGATATTTCTCGCAATACATCGACAATGAAATCCAACCTGTGCAGTGCAATGGTGCTAACGCTCGCTACATTAACGTCTCATATCTCGTATTGTTATCATGACAATCTAGCGATCCTATCGCCTGAATACATCACATGGGGTGGGCGGTACGATACAAGTTAGACTCATTAAACTACGAACTTATAAATTTAGTTTTACAATTTTAAATAATAACATTACTACTATTTAGGCAGTGACATTACAAGCGACCTCGTTTAATTCTAACCAATGGAAATACATAAATGAATCATGAAGTAAGAATAATAATAACAGCCCTTTAATTTAACAATAAAACAAAAGAATCAAAATAGAAAATATTAGCAGTTTTTAATTTTTAATTTTATGCGAATTTATATTTTTATTTATTATATTTATGACTATGATTATTTTGAAAATGACAACAATTTGAATTTAATGAAATAAGTTTAATATTTAACAGTGTAAAACAATTATTAACGTTAAACATATCATACTTCAACCAGATTTATATTTTTAGGAAATTATTGACGAGGTTTTACATGCCAATTCCGACCACAACGATCACTTCCAAATTTTTTCGAAAGTTGCACCCGAAAAGTGATAAATTTAAGCTGCAATCGCAATGTTTCCCGTATAGGTATATGTATCCCTTCAAATGCAACATTAACCCTAGACCGAGGTACTCTAATCATTACTTCACATGTTTATCTATATGATGTTTATCTTCACATCTTCACATGTTTATGTGTATGATTAAAAATACTTAAAAAATTTAAGTCCATAGTGTTGGTAGTTTTCAGTGTAGAGACCACGTTATACAGCACAGGTACAGAATATATTGTGTGTTAATCTATTCGAATGTTTGTTAACGCGTCTGCTCTTGAATAATTGGAACCGCTGCGACTTCCGCGCGCTGAATTATAAGCGATTACAATGGCCTAAAACTGGATAGCTAATTTATAATAGTTGATTGTCACATAATATTGTTCTATTTCTTTATCGCCCCTTAAACTTTCGTTACTGGACATGGGCCTCCCACGTTGTAGGAAGGATTAAAATTAATATTATCATGTAGTAGTCGTGTAAAGTTGTCGTGTATTGGCGGTATAAGAGAATCCCCTGAACCTATGTCATCTTGTAAGCATCGTTAATGGCGAAAAAGGAAAATGAAACCAAAAATGGGCAGTACCACCTTCCTGGCTATAATGATAATGATGATGAATGTAGACAACCAAATATATATATATATATATATATATATATATATATATATATATATATATATATATATATATATATTATGTCTGAAAGTACATTATATATTTTACATTTTTAACAATGTTTTTAACTATCTATAAGGTTATTAAGTCATCATACATAAAACTGAGCTAAGTTGAAGGCGATGGTCTGGTTGGGTACCAATTGGAGGTTTCAGGACCCTTCATATCTACTAATTATGAACACGGTAAACTTTTAGCCAGTAGAAGGCTTTCACGATTTTTCCGTTGCCTACGTAACACAAGGTAATTATACAGATTTTCCCGTGTTAAAAAATTATCAGCCAAATAGCTTGAAGAAATGATAACCGATCAGAATGAAAGGTTCTCGAGTAGCAACATGACACTAGCAAGCGTAGTGTTGGGTTTACGAGAATTGACGACGATCTGATTAAAAATGCATGAAGCCAAACTCTGTGACAATCTATAGGAGAGGCCTAACTCCAGGAGTAAACCTGTAATGGACTGTAATCATTGTATCAATCAATCATTATATTACAATAGGTGCTCGAGGCTGAAATATGAACAAGCACAAAGTGCGCTCTACCTTCCCTCACTCTCATAGTCCGATGAGATGGCAATCTGACGTGACCGAAGAGAGATCAGACGTAGGACAGGAGGGTTTTTTTTAAACCCAATAACTCATTTCTTTACCTGACCTGGGATTCAACCCACACGATTAGCGTCGTGCTTGCGACCACTTAACCAAATAGCTGTCAATTTTTTTGCTATTTAAATTTACTGAAAATTATTTACGGAAGTGACGACGGTTCATAAACATAACAGAATATATATATATATATATATATATATATATATATATATATATATTAAATATAACATTA
The DNA here is from genome assembly GCA_907164705.1 of Parnassius apollo. Classification (NCBI taxonomy): domain Eukaryota; kingdom Metazoa; phylum Arthropoda; class Insecta; order Lepidoptera; family Papilionidae; genus Parnassius; species Parnassius apollo. The sequence continues at coordinate 4,916,444 of CAJQZP010001507.1, forward strand.
AATACGGCTAACTACGAACGCTACGAGTAAGTTGATTCTGCCATTTTATTGACGAGCAGTTATAATGTAACAATTGCAAGAAACAGCAATATATCCTGTCGATATACTGCACTCCTGATCATTTTAGATTGAAAGTTTTTTTTCATAAAAAATAATAAAATTATTCCGATATGTACTAAGTGGGAAAGAGATCATTAATCTTGTAATAAACTGTTGTATTAAGTCAAGTGTAAGAGGAAAAACGCATAGTTCCATTTCAATCTACGCTTGATGTATTCCGTCAATCACAATACAGCGATAGGCTCAACTTAGTCTTAGATTATGCTTATCTTGAGATGATATCTTAGCTAAGCCAGCGCGTGAGACCGACTCGTATTGCGGCCGCACTGACAGTAATGTGACAATTAAAATATCACTGAATATCTAAAGACGAAGAATCGCGCAAACGTTCGGCTTAATTTAGTTTATAACATTCCGTCCACTTCTACACCATCGTTTTCGTTTAAGCCCATCAAAAGTCACAAAAAAAAAAAAAAAAAATATATATATATATATATATATAAAGCATAGTCTACTAAGCTATCCCCCTTGTATTTTTGAGGTTTAACACCATCTAGAAACATATTGTGGCGACGCGATAGAATCCTCTACTAATATCATTTCGTGCATATATTGAAAAGAATAAATGGAAACTGACCCAGGAGATCGGCATTATAGTAGCACGAAGGTGGATGCTGATAACAACTTTATAATAGTTAAAAACAGAGATTCTAAACAACTTTCCAAGCATGGCAACTATGGCATATATTCCCTAATGAGTGGTATAAAATAATATTTAACCGATTTTTTTAATAAGACTGACATTCTTTAAATTTTTTATTCATTCTGTTAATTTCTGAGTTATTACACTAAATCAACCTCACCTGTAAGGAGTCATTTCAGCGTGAAATAGGAGCTTAACGTTGCTGTGTTTCGTATGGTGAGTGTCTCTTTTACTGGAAGCCGGAGACCTCTTTTACTGGAAACGAGGCATTCTATCTTCCTCCTCAAGGGTGTAACGCATCTGCATTTTGATTCATAGTTGAGGATGGATGTAGATGTCTATGGGCCACAGCAATTACCATAAGGTGGATTGTGTACTCGTTTGTCAGCCCACTTAGCAGCAATCTAATAAAAACAATCATTTCATTCATTTTTTCCAGCCTATCAAAGTTTGCTGTTGTAAATAAGCCTCTTCATAAATAACTTTAAATATCCTCCATATTTGCTATAATTATCACGCCTTGCTCACGAGTTAGCAACATTTTTTTTTTCATTTCTTAACGCATCCACATACATATTCTTACACCACCACATCACGGTAGACCTTACCATGTGCATCTTGCTAATCAAGTAACTCCAGCACTAATGACCTAGCTTAGAGTCAACTTAGCATTTTTGTCAGTCCGCAAAAGTCCATTGAACTTCCCGTCCCCCGTTCCCGAATCCCGCTGAGTGGTTTGGGAATATCAGACATCTAGCACCTTTGGCATTGCCACCCGTTATCGGTCTGGGTATTTTACGCTTGATCTAAATGAGATTGTAAGACTACTTTTTGTCTAATATAACTTAAATAATATGTAGATAGCTTTGTGGCGACAGTTTGAGAGCATAAATCCCCTTTTTCATCCCATGGGTTTCGCAAAAAGCAACCATGGAATTTTGTAAAAAGATACTGAATGTGCTACGGAAGAGACCTGATGATGCTGATGAGGAAGAAGATGTGTGACAAATTGATTTTAATTTTTTTTTCTTAAAATTCCATCACAGTAGTATTTTCTCTTCTAGTATTATATCTTGGGTACAGTTTACATTCATAAATTTACAAGGATAAGCATCCAGACCCGGAACGACTATTTGTAGTCCATATAAAACGTGGTAGAGCCACGCTGCAGCTATATATATTATGTTTGAAGTGTGAATGCGTCGGCTCGACTGGGGAAGGACCACGCTCTCCAAGAATACCAGCGTAAATAGCAGCTTAATGCTGCTGTGATTCGTATGGTGAGTGTAGAGAACCAGATACTCGTTTTACTGGAATCGAGGCATTCCAACTTAGTACTCAGAGGTGACAACGCATCTGCATTTTGATTCTGAATCGAGGTTAAATGTAGATGTCTATGAGCCACAGCATGCACTTACCATCAGGTGGACTGTGTGCTTGTTTTTCACCCTTGTTCTATTAAAAAAATACAAATAGTTATTCCGTGCTGGATTCAAACCCGCGGCACTTAGCGCTGTGACTCATTGCTAAGCCACTGCTCCACGAAGCCGTCATTGAAATGTTCTTACACCTCATAGTAAGTGGCTACTGAAGGCCACCCAACTTCAAATAAAATGGCCACAATTGCATAGTTACCCCTTAGGCTAAGAGGAAATTCTTTATATCCCGTAATTATCCTCACTCTCTTACCATTCAGATTGTATATAAAATAAAGGTTTCATTGCTTTTAAAGCTGTTACCATCTTGTAAAAAAAAATAAAAAAATGATATGATAATTTTAATTATATTCGGCAATACATTTTCGCAGAAGAACACAACGATGTCAGATATCGTAATCGTGCAGAAATTGAACACGCGTGGGTAGTTCCCCTGAGGCATATTTCGGGTAATAGGCTGTATCTTACGTATGACTTATGCCACTAATGTACCAGTGCCATTAAAACGATTAACAAAACCCGGTAGCCATGATTGATGATGTCTTTTAAAATATAGGTATAGGTAGTTTTGGCGGGAAATTAACCGCCGGCGGGTAGCTGTTCTTGTAGCTATCGTTTAATAATGGTTTGAAGTGGATATTAATACGTTAAGGTTTTTTCTGATTAGGCGCTTTGAGATATTGTCGTCATCGACTGTTTGCTTAGTTAAGCTGTCGTCAAATCTCTTAAAATCTTCGCAATGTTACTCATCAACATTATATAGAGAACATTTTAACATATTTTTAAAATGAATAATGCAGCAATCTATTCTTTTCGGCTGACGTTCAATATAGACATACTAAAATTAATGAAATTAAGTATTTTAAATGATTGAAATTATTGAAATTTTGCTTTTTCTTGTTAAAAAATTTCAAGAACTTTAACAAAACATTTGAACTTTTGAGACAGTTTTCAATGTTATCCGAAGAATACTATTACTAATTATCAAAATGTTATTTATATCCTCAAATAATCATAATTAAACATTAAATTATCTTACTATTCTCGAATTTTATTATCCCCATTTTCACTTCTTTTCAGTCAAGTCTGCCAACTTTACCAATGGAATTTAACTTTGCCATCAGATATAAAATTACGTTTAACACGGACAACGTAACGTTTATCGAGATATTTATGTCAAGTTTTTTATAAAAATTTAATTACTTATCAACAGCATTGTTTTCGATGTGGCAACATAATAGTAACTTTTGGTATTTTATTTTAACGTGAAATTATTCCGAGCTCCAAAACTTTTGTTAATTTTGTTCGAAATACTGAATGTAGGTATCTCTGTCTTTGTAATGAGTTAATTTTATTTGTTATGAATTGTAATGTTTCGTTTCTAACATGGTGATCTTATTATTTATCTATAAAACTGACTTGGTAAAGTTACTATACTAGTGATGCCATGATGTGACGGTTACTTTGCCATATTTAGCTACAGTCAAAAGTTGTCACTTTGAATGTATATTTGAACAGTATAATGGGATTCAAAAAAGTAAGTCTATTGTTGATATTCTATGTTTGAATAGATCACAGACCTAGAATATAGTATTCTAAGTCTATGGTACAGATGTTTACCGTATCAGCCTATTAAACCGATTTTACCTAATGAGTTGTCAATCAATTCATCTTTATCAAAATAAACAAACAACCTCTCATCGTATACGTGCTACTCCGTTCCGTCGTGGGTAAAAAGTGAGGAATCTATATTACTATTATTATTGCGTTGTTGGATATTAATAATATTATTACTTTTACTTAATTACTCAGTATTTTTTATATTTTCAACTTAGTGTGTTGATATTATTTTGCACCCAAAGAACAGTGTCATTTTTAATTGTTCTGTATGTTTTGTTAAATACAATTATGAGCTGCTTGAAATAATATGATAACCATGACGAATAAAAAAGCGAATACTTCTTAAAAATTATTGTGACAAGCTTTATATTTTATCTACTCTATAGTTAATTTAAGCTTATTATTGCATCAATTTGATTATTTATTATAGACGAGAGTATTTTTGTTTGATAATTTTAAATTCTTGCTTAAAAAACGATTGTTGCAAGATTTAAATTAAAAATTTAAATAAAATACTAAAGAATTTTTTCAAATCCTTAAACATACTTTTAAGTCTATTTGAGAAATTAAATAATGGTTGAGCAACTTTGCCACTAGCGTAAACTTTGTTACATTGAACACAATAAATGGAGCAAATCATAATATCTCTGAGTATTGTGTATTATATTTTCACTAAAAATCCTAATGAAAAAGTTGCAACAATGTGACTTTAACTTTACTATTTTTTATTTTTGAGTATTTTGTCTATTTAATGTTAGTATTTTTAACCACTGTTATATACGAAATGTATGAACAATATAATCCAATCTGAAAGTTTCTTTTAGGTTTCAAGATTCTATTTATTTGAAATACACTTAAACGTCTAATGAAAAGATTGTTATTTTTATTTGTTCCACTTATATCAATAAATATCTTTCAAAAATACAAAAGCTGCATAGTTCAGACCAGATATAGAAAGCAAAGATTAATATGCAAGAGATCTAGAATTGCGATAACATCATCTCGAAAAATGCCAGACGTGAAATATTCAGTCCGACGGCGACAGGCCGCCGCGTTTCAATTGTTGTAATTCCGCATTCCAATGTTAAGCCCTCTTAGCTGAGGTGCTTTGTCTTGCTGTAGCTTATTGTGACTGATTACACAATTATGTGTGCTTTACTCATCTTACTCATCACCCGTTACCAATATTACACACTCATTTATTCCTTACAGTCTTTCAAAGTTTACAGCTGAGCATAGGTCTCTCCATAGATTGATTCATAACAGCCAAAGTTACCACGCTTTGCAATCGTCTTGGTGCTTTAGGTTAAACCCTTAACTGCACTAATCCAAACAGAATGAGCGAAATCGGTAATTTAATTAATATTCTGAGTCTGGCTCTTTTTCTACGTGCAATTTACGTTTTTATATATAAACATCTCCACAGTAAAGGAAAAAGTTATGTTTTTCTAAAAGAAAAGACAAAACCCGATATCAGATAAAATAACGATGAAACCTTGACTCCAAGATGAAAAGTTATGAATTACACAGACAAAGCTTCACTGTTTACAATTTTTGTTGACCATTTTAGTACAAAAATGAATAAAGCGTTACTAATAAAAGTTTTTATAAAGAAATGTATTGGAGGAGGCCTATATTCAGCAGTGGATGTGTATAGGCTATAATTAATAAATTATTATAGATTTATGATTTATATTAATTTATTCTTGTATATTGTTTCAGATTTGCACTAATTAAACCGTACAGATCATCAAAAAAGGTATATATATAACTTACTATACTCACGCTATTAAATAATAATAATATATAATAGTCTTAAATATGGTTGGAGAGAAATAGTTAATTATTAATATTTGTTATTTGTTGGTGTGGCCGTGGAAGGAAAAGGGGAGATCTCCCGCCGGGCAAGGTGTTCTGCCCGGGGAGCGGCCGACACTCCGAGTGATAGTTCGGAGAAGTTCTATATATACTGTCTATGATTCGGAATGTTAATAGCGCGATTTAGGCTTCGGTGTGTTTCGGTGTGCTAGTGGCGCGACGACAGCGCCGCTACATCACCCCCCTGCTCAGACCGGAGGTCGATAGTGTAGCCTCGTTGCCGACAAATGTCAAGTGCCAGGAGATTGCCTTGTAGTATGCGGTGAGTCGAGAAGAAGGCAAGTAATCTGCGAGAGTGCCGTGAAGCAGAGGCGAGCAGTAAGGCTCAGAGCCGTGCCGAACACTGTATAAGTGCAGAGAGTAGCTTGAAGGAACAGGAAGCATTATTATTCCAGTGCTACGATGAACCTTGTGAAGCTAGCTGGCTTGCAGGATATAAAGACTGCAGACGATATCTGCTCGGGAGCGAATGGGTGGGGTATTTTATGACGATAATGAAGCTTGAAGTTTCCGAAGGTTGTTGGTTGCGTGTGTTCAGATCACATCGGGGTCACCACTGTGGCCGTGGAAGGAAAAGGGGAGATCTCCCGCCGGGCAAGGTGATCTGCCCGGGGAGCGGCCGACACTCCGAGTGATAGTTCGGAGAAGTTCTGTATATACTGTCTATGATTCGGAATGTTAATAGCGCGATTTAGGCTTCGGTGTGTTTCGGTGTGCTAGTGGCGCGACGACAGCGCCGCGTTTAACTTAACCAATGTAGCCGCGCTGTCTCCCTATACTTTAATTAAGATGATAGACTATTTTTCACTGATCACTTGTAAAGGCAAAAACATAATTTTAATTGGCCTTTACTAGTTTGAACACTGATGAAGAAACTTGTGACACTTACAATATATTAGTCGTGAGAAGTAAACTATTTACCTAATAATTTTAATTTATGAGCGCACATCTCCGCTAATTTTTATTATTAGAAAAAAAGAGAATACAAAAATTACATTCTTGTCTTCTCTTATTTTTTAACAATCATTTTATAACATATACATTACTTGGACATGAAAGTTTCCCCACGACATTTTTGCAACACTGCTGAGCACCAAACTAATGATCCACTTGACGGTAAGACCTCTTGTTAATCCTAAGAGAACTTACTTACAATTAGGTGTTAGTACAGTCACTTTATTTTTATATAAAACAGTAACCAAATTCAAATTAAGAAGCTCAGCGTTGGAGACACTGACACTTCACTTCTCCCCTTAACTACAAATAAAGGTGAAGATATACCTGATAGTATTTTTATAATAGGAAGTGTGATAAAAAGCACACATTCTACTTGATGGAAATTGATATAGACATCTTCATCTATCCTCGATTATGATTCAAAATGCAGATGTGTTGTCATCTCTGAGGACTAAGATGGATTACCTCGTTACCAGCGAAACATGTCTCCATTTCATTCACAATACGTAACACCGCAGCATTATATTGCTATCCTATGTTTATATTGAATGCGAGCACAGTCTTTTTCCGGTCGAGCTCAAACATTAGTCTATCCATCTATTCATTACAGCCTATGAAAATCCACCGCTATACATAAGCCTTCCCCATAGATTAACTCATGTGGAGGATTTTGCCATAGTTTGTTTCGATCCAAACACATATTTTTATCATTTTTGATTTGTTATCAGGAGAATGCCGCAGTCTAGCTCCCGTTTATGTCCCTTTTTCACCTCTTACGATATCCACGGGAAGATATAGAGTATAGTTCGTGCCAAATCGATTGAGAAAAAAGGATATTGAACTTTCGGTCGTTTAACCAGAGATTCAACCTTCAATATATAGACACTTTTTATATGTAGTATTTTCTTTATTTATAATGATTTTTTATTATATTTTTATAATTATTGATATATTATATATTTATTAACTATTATTAAAAAGTTATGTAAAAGATCGCTGTAGTAGAAAAATCATCTATTGTTATAAAGTACTTCATTCATTTGCCAACAAAAAGCATTAATTTAATAAAAAAAAACCCAAACTGATTACACTATTAAAAAAGTAGCATAATTACATTTAATTTATAACACATATAAAGATTCGAGTGATAACAACACCGAATAATTACGTACTTATTCAAAAGGCAAAACTTTATTTTCAATATTATATAAGAACTTTATTTTTATTCGGTGCATGCGGGCCGGCTCAAAAAAAGTGACGCATCTCTGGCTGCCATTGTCACGTTTCTTTTAGAACGAACTGAAGTAACGCGCGTTTTGTTTATTTTAAAGGGATGAATTTTCAAAAGCTCAATGTGGTGATTATATTGCTTCATATATTTTTTTTAAATATGAAACTGTTATTAAATGAATTGCTGCGTTACTTACCATAAATTAAAATATAATATATAACACATTTTTCGCGATGTACCGTAACATTCTACGATGTTTATAGGAACCACAGACAATATCATTTAAGAAATACAAAAACAAAACATATGAGCTGACCTAGAAGTGTGAATAATATCAATAATATTATTATCACATCTAAATTGAGATTTTGTAAGTTACGCCTTTTGACACTCGGCTCATATCTGATCATCTTCCGTTTTTCTCAATCGATTTGGCACGAACTATAGTAGATATTCTTACACCACCACTACACTGATGAAATATTAGTGTTTCAGATATTATAATATCCCTCCAGTTCATCAACCACGTAAGAAAGAGTACTTAAATCGCGATAAAGAGTTTCAAAAACTTTTTCACTTGTACAACAATTGTAAAAATATTATTAGTGTAGAATAATTTTTATAAGTTGTGAACCCATTAACTTTAACAAAGGAAACACAATTTATGAGATGATGAATATACGTAAATTATATGTAATGAGCGTATGTAACATAGCAAGACTTTATAAGGTATTCACGAGGCATCAAAGTTGGACAGCGTGTGATATATCGACACTGCGACAGCCCTAATTGCTCCAATATATGGATTCATTAAGCGGTTGAAACCCGTAACTGCTCACAATATCCACGTTTGTCCTTATCTGTAATTATGGAAAGATTTAAACGTGAATATTTAAGTGATCGTAGGTTTTAATTAGGCGTTATCTCTTTAATCAGATTTGAGTAAAAAGCTATCTAAGAAATCAGCTCGTAAATGTGCAAGTTACAGAAACGAGAAACTTGATGTGGAAGGTTCCTTAAAGAGCAAAAAATATCTGAACTAAAACAGCCATTCTAATAGTTATTTATAAAAAGGCTGATGAAAGTTGGAAACGAGCCTCTACTGTTGTATGGAGAATTAGTAACGCTTGGCAGCCGTGCACTGCTTTGAGGAATAAAGCTTTATATTAAATACTGTTAAGTTGTACGTAAAAATATCAAACTAAAAGAACATAGGCGCAATTTTTTCTTCAGTATTATATATACAATTACATACGCACGCCTGTAAGCCCCGACGTAAACCGTACGGAGATGAGTGAAAATATCATGTGTTCAATTTTTTTTATTTAATCTGTATGGGAGCAAGAAATATTAATATATCAAGTTTAGTTTGAAAATAGAAATATCTAATATATAAAATTAATTAGATTAGAGACGTAAGTAATAAGACTTAAAGAAATATCCAGCAGAGTTGTGACTAATTAAAAACTTTTCTATAAAAAAAATCGATTTCTTGCATTCGTGTTAAAAATTCTTTAGATTTAAGTATATATAAAATTATAATTTTTATTTGCTAAGTTTTTTTTTAGAATAGGGTGAACTTAAATTTTTAAGTTCTTATTTTTGACCACATTTTGTTCCCTATAAAGCGTCTGGAGGATGTCATGCAGTGGTACGAGCCCTCTTACCCAACTAGGCTTTATAATTTGTTATTATACTTTTAGACCTCATATATATATATATATATATATATATATATATATATATATATATATATATATATATATATATATATATATATATATAGTTTCTATAGCCAATCTCAAAGCTATGTCTCGCTTTCAAGAGTAAAACTAAAAATCTGAGAAACGGGTATCTCGTGTATACAATTAAGTCAAGTTAATCTGGTGTGGGAATCCTCAGAGGCCCGTTCTTTCGGCACGTTCCAGCTAGCGTAGTCTTCCTTTACTTTGATCGTGATAAAATTTATGCAACACGTCTTTAAGAGAAATGTTTTGTAGCTCACTCTATATTCCCAAGTGATTTCCAAGACATCTCATATTATGTTAAACGTTTATCTATCGTTTCCGTTTTACAAATAATTTAAATTTCCGATACTTACAGTAAAATACTTTAAGTTTGTTAGAAAATAACAAAGAAGTGTTTTTTTTATTGTGATCGAATTGTTGTTAAAAGCAAAAGGATGCAGGAACACTCACTAATCCGAACCTATATCATTTGATATATTTACACGATGAAATAAAGGATAGACATTTTTAATTTTATTAACGGAGCTTTCCTACACAGTATTATGATCATTTAACTTTGGCCTACTATCACATCAAAAATAAAACAACTACATTAACTTTAACTGCGCGGTGAGTCTGTTACGTAATCCGCCAATATGAAGTTGAATAATATACCTATAACTACGGTTTCACCATATGTCATACGACTGATAATATAGAGTGCATCGAAGCTAAAATATCGATATTCAAACATTGCCGAAACGATACTATCGATATTGCAGACAAGAAATGGAAGTGATAATACCCTAAGCTTTTAAAAATTGCCATAAGTCGCTTGCTTCTAAAAGCAGAAGCTACGGTCACACAGACCAATTATACTTCATGACAAGAGGCTGAGCAAATTATTATTTTTAGGGTCGCAAAAAAATTCGATACCTTTCTACTTTTACTATCGATATATGAACCACTTTACACCCCTAAATATATCCTACGTGTTCAATTCATACTGACGCTACGAAAACAAACACCACAGATTATAAAAAATGTTTTAAATACGCTAAATCTGTCTTTATTTTTAATCAAAAGTTGTTTTTTTCGTTGCAATGTTGACACGTTGTCAGTATTACAACCCTATTAGTAAGAACACAACAACTTAGATCCATATTTCAACCGAAGTGTAGCCGCAAATTTAAACCGTGTATAGGCTGCCTAAACCATTGCGAAGCCGTGATGAAATTACGAATGATCACGGCTGTCGCAGGCGAAACGCGCGGTCACGCTGACGCGACTCGTTAGCCACCTGCGATTTATACGCGTTACTGTCGCTATTCGTTTCGTTATTTATTAATTCATAGTGCTGCACGAGGTGCGCGGATTTATTGCATCAGTTACGTACGCCCTCACTTGTATGAAACCTACGATTTATGTATTACGATTTTTAATTTTGGTTCGCTCGTTACAATATTAGGATTTTACCATACATTTTAAACTTAGACTAAGAAACTTAAACTTTAGATTTTAAGAAATTTATCTGACAATTAATATAAAATTAATGTAATATTACTAATCACTTATGGACCTTTGTATGAAATAAAGTTTATTATAAATTTAAAAAGCTATTAGGTACTTAAAACCGTCCATACCCGTCGTACAGCAATAATGTTATTTCGAATCTAATATTCCATTTAAAGAAAAAAATTCGCGGTCACCCCTTCCCTTGAGAGGCCTCATATTTCATGACATACTTGAAGCCTAACCAAAATTGCTTATTACATTATTATATGCTGATTTACCACTTATTAAGAAAGACGTATTTTTTCTAGGTCTTTCCATAATAATATCAGTAATCATTATAAAAGAACTACTTAAGACTAAACACAATTAAGCCGTGTTTACATTGCATCAGACACCTTAATTTAGTTGGCACATATTTTTAGTATCATTATTATGTTATATCGAGGAAATGAGCATTTAGCTGTAAGCATTCATGCTATGATATAATATGCAATACATAACATAACACTCACGTCTGTCACCCAGAGGGAAAGGCAGAGACTGCGGACTTCCAGTTGGCATGATCCTGACACACCTCTATCGCTTCCTCAACATACATTCATACACCTACATACATGCTCGTCAGTTAAGGGTACTCTTAATTTGGCCCATTTTAAATACATCGCCAATTTAGTCGATAAGCTTTCGCCTAGGGCGTCTCTTTCCGACTCTGCCGTTCACTTCTGCAACATAAGTTTGCTTTGTCACTCTTTCCTCATTCATTCTTTCTATTGTACTAGAATACCAAAGCAACCTGCTCAAAACATCATCTTGGAAACCACACTCTTTCTTATCGCACAATTTTTCACCCTGTCATTCTGATTCAGCCCTAACATAATCCTCAATGACCGTATTTCTACAGCATTTATTCTACTCTCATGTTTCTTCTGCCATACCCAACTTTCACTACCATACATTATAATAGGGACCAACACAGCATTGTGAATTGCCATACGTACCTTTTTTGACACATTCTGACTTTCCACAATAGGATGTATTAATATTCTATTTCCTGCGTTTACTCGTCGTTCTATATCCTTATCATATCTACCATCCCTACTAAATATTATCTAACACAATATTATCTAACAAAATATTATCTAATATAATAATGACTGCCTCGTTGGTCTAGTGTACGTGACCGTAATTGCTTATCATCAGGTCTCGAATTCGCCTAAAGCCGTTGATCCTGCACCTGATCTCTCTCCAGTCATATCGGACTACCGTCCCACCGGACTATCTGAGCAAGGGAGTAGAGAGTACATCTGTATTTGCGCATACACTCTGACACTATAATCCTATCCTGTGTAGTCTCCGCCATCGTAACCGAAATTCGATCTGGGGGGCATTATTTATTTAGCAATAAGAAAAATTGACAATTATTATGCCTTGAATAAAACAATATCAGAACTTAAATTCAAATTGATTTCATGAAAAACTGCTACATCTTTAAAATTATTATAACAATTGTCAAGTGATGAAAATTATCTTTCATATACAATATTATAAGCGCGCTTCGCAATAAAATCTGTATTTATTCCTCCGTATCCGTATTGTGTGTTGTTCTTGCCGACGCAACGTTTAAAAGGCCACAGATTGGTGTTTGACGGCCTATTGTTGTAGTTAACCTGGTCGCCATTAGCTCTTAGTAATAAATTTTAAGTGTCTACACAAAATAAGCTCACAATATCTTGTATTATAATAAGATAAAATTAAACGTATCAAAATATTGATAAATATTTTAAACTAGCGATCCACCCCAGCATCGTACGGGTGATTTCTGAATTTTGAAAACAGCGCCACCTACCGGGTCCCAATGTGAATCAAAGCCATCTAGGGACCCATTATAAAAAACACAAAAAAATTCATACAATATTTAAAAATGTATTTATTGCTTTTCGAAGTCTTCTCCGCGAAATTTGACACATTTTTCCATACGATGGAACCGATCATTGAAGCAACCATTCCATCCGGAAGTTGGGGTCTCCAAAATGGCCGTTGCGTCTACAGCTTCTTCAGGTGATGAAAATCTCTGTCCACGCAATTTATTCTTTATTTTAGGGAAAGTATAGAAATCACTAGTGCTTAGGTCGGGGCTGTACGGCGGACGGTCTAATAATTCTATGTTTTCTTGCTCTAAAACTCTTTTGTTCTGTGTGCGGTGTGAGAACTCGCATTGTCGCGATGGAGGATGATGCGGCGATTGCAGTTCTCTTTACGGAGTTCAGAAACGACCTGTGGCAAACAAATACTAGCATACCATTCTGCATTAACCGTTCTTTGTCCCTCAAGAGGAATAGTCGTAACATGGCCTGTTTTGGAGAGAAACGTGGCCACCTTTTTTTGCAACACTCCGTGAACGAACAATTTTTGTTGGCTTTACTCATTTTCGAACACCCAAACTCGTGACTGGTTTTTTGCTTCGGTTCGTACGCGTATATCCAGGATTCGTCACCTGATACGATGTTGTATACAGCATTTGAGGATCCTGATCCCTTCACAGAGCCAATGCGGTATCCATCGGGAAAACAACTTTTATACACCTAATTGTTCATGCAAGATTATTTGTATTTGACTCATGCCAATGTCTAAAGTTGCCTGAATTTCGCGGTATGTCACATGTCGATCTTCCTCAATCAGCTTACGCACAGCATCAACGTTTTCTTGGGTGACTGCAGTTTTTGGACGACCTTGACGGGGATCATCACTGAGCTTGACACGTCTACGTTGAAATTCAGCAAACCAGCGATAAATTGTGTTTTTGGATGGTATATATATATATATATATATATAAATATAAAAATATATATATGTATTAATTTTTATATATTATATACATTTATATAATTCTAAAACTTGGAGAGTAGAAAATAAATTATTCACAATTATAAAAAATGGGTAAAGGATTTCTTTGTATCTTTGCAGCATTAATATACCAGTTGCAAAAGTAGCGAAAACTGTTTTTTTTTTCACACTTAGCCTGTGATGATAACTTAATTGAAACTATTTGTCATTTTTACAATGTTTCTTCTTATATATTATATATATCTTATAAATAATCAGTTTAGGATAAATTAATGTTGTCGTCGTCGAACCCACTACCCCGTGTCATCTTGTGGATGCCGTGAGAGCCGACAGAGGAAATCTGAAACAAGAGATGGGCGGCCGCATTTTTTGATAACTACTTAATAGCAGATAGATGTTGCACACAAGCCTGCCATATGTGATAACTATGTCAAATATCCCCCGTATGATGGTATCAATCTTCACCGCTGACTGCCAGCAGTGGTCTTTTACTAAGCTACAAAACACAGACTGGAATTAAATGAATGTCCATCTTTAATTAAAGCAACAAAGTAATTTTGTAGATGACCCTGTTTAATAAATTAATGCGTGTAATAATTTTATACGTGGTAGAGCCATGCTGCAGTTATATTAGTAGTATAGTTGTAACACGAACGGGTCGGCTCGACCGAGGAAGGACCACGCTCTCACAGAATACCAGCGTAAAATAGTAGCTTAATGCTGCTGTGTTTCGTATGGTGAGTGTAGAGAACCGGAGACCCTTTTTACTGGAAACGAGGCATTCCATCTTAGTCCTCACGGGTGGCAACGCATCTGCATTTTGATTTGTAATCGAGGATAGATGTAGATGTCTATGGGCCACAGCATCCACTTACGATCAGGTGGACTGTGTGCTAGTTTGTCACCGTATCCTATAAAAAAATGTGTAATAATGTCAATTGTAAAAATCGATGAAAACATTTGATATTTTTTGCGGTTTGGTATATTGCCAAATAATTAAGACAAGCACCATTATGTCCCACTTGCATTTACGTTCCCTACAGTATCATGACTTACGGTCGATGACGAGGCTACCTCTCGAGAAAAATGTGGAACAACCGGAGAAAGGCCACGATCCCACAAAATATCTGCGTTAACTTGCAGCATAATTTTGCTGTGTTTCTTATAGTAAATAATGAGAACCCTTCTTACTATCGAGTAATTCTATATTAGTTGTCAGGGTGAGTAACGCATCAGAATTTTGATTCTTAATAAAGGACAGATATGTACGATAGGCCACAGTGTGTATTACAAAAACAGATGTCAAGCAATTTGAAGTAAATTCTAAAGAATGTACACTTTGTTTATACATTGATAAAAATAATGATTCATAACCAACGACTACATGTAGAAGATTAGATATTATTACTTTAATGATAAATTCTTGCGTGTACAAAATTACATTATGCAATCAATTCATTTTCTGTTGCCAATGCACGGTGGTAGCGTAAACATAACCTTCACTGAAGCAGTAAATATTACCTTCATTACCATTAATGTACTCTAGACTATTTCACACGGTCGTGTAATAATCTCTTGAAGTCTGTGATAATGGAACGTTCTTTCTAGAAGTTTAAAAATGGCGATGCTTCGTACTGTAGTCGTAACGGTTTTCAGACAGAACATGCAGTTATAATTTCAAATGTTCCACTGTGATTGGTTGCGTGCGTGGAAAGGGCGGGGGGTGCAATTTTAAAGACGCCAACCGATGCACAGATAAGGATAATGTGCCAATGTGAGTTTTTTTCTCGCTTGTGGGTATTTGATCGCGTTCACGCGATTCGAACATTAATAAGAAGAATCATTGTAAAAAATGACAAATAGTTTCAATTAAGTTATCATCACAGGCTAAGTGTGAAAAAAAACAGTTTTCGCTACTTTTGCAACTGGTATATTAATGCTGCAAAGATACAAAGAAATCCTTTACCCATTTTTTATAATTGTGAATAATTTATTTTCTACTCTCCAAGTTTTAGAATTATATAAATGTATATCATCATCATCATCATTACAGCCCTTCACAATTCCACTGCTGAACATAGGCCTCTCCCAAGTAACGCCACAAAGCACGGTTCCTGAGGCACCTGCATCCATCGACTTCCTGCATGTCTTACCAGGTCGTCACTCCATCTAGTGGGGGGTCGCCCTACACTACGCCTACAGGTACGAGGCTGCCACTCGAGAACCTTTCTTCCCCATCGGTTATCGGTTCTTCGAGCTATATGGCCGGCCCATTGCCACTTCAGCTTACTAATCCGTTCAGCTATGTCGGTCACTTTGGTTCTACTGCGGATATCCTCATTTCTGAGTCTATCACGCAGAGAAACTCTGAGCATAGCCCTCTCCATAGCTCGCTGAGCGACCTTGAGCGTCCTCATACGGCCAGTGGTGAAGGACCACGTCTCTGATCCATAAGTCATCACTGGCAACACGCACTGGTTGTACACTTTAGTTTTCAGAGATTGTGGTATACCTGACGTGAAGATGTGTCGTAATTTCCCGAACGCTGCCCAGCCGAGTTGAATCCGTTGATTGACCTCTCGGTCGAAGTTGGACTTACCTAGTCGGACTATTTGTGCCAGGTAAACGTAAAAGTAAAGTAAAGTAAAGTTACAGCCTTTATACGTCCCACTGCAGGGCTCAGGCCTCCCCTCATTTTCTGAGGGGGTTTAGGGCAAGGAAGTGTCCGCCGCGCTGCCAAAATGCGTGTTAATCACTTTTTCGAAATATTTTTTCTTATTCCTCGACATGCAGGTTTCCTCACGATGTTTTCCTTCACCGCCGAGCACGTGGCAAATCAGCACTTAAAATTGCAATTAACAATTTTATTGGTGCCGGCGGGGATCGAACCCGGGTTACTCTCGCGTTCTGTTATATTTACAGCGAGCGTTAACCACTGAGCTACCACGGCTTGAGGCAGGTAAACGTACTCGTCAACAACTTCGAGCATAGTGCTCCCAACAACTACCGGCATAGGTGTGACATGGACATTAAACATGATCTTTGTTTTGTCCATGTTCATCTTAAGACCTATCCGTTGGGAGACACTATTGAGGTCATTGAGCATAGTGCTTAAGTCCTCCAGCGATTCTGCCATAAGGACTATATCGTCGACAAATCGAAGGCGAGTGATGTACTCGCCATTGATGTTAATACCGTATCCTTTCCAGTCCAATAGCTTGAAAACATCTTCCAACGCAGCGGTGAAGAGTTTCGGGGATATAACGTCACCCTGTCTTACACCTCTCTGCAGTTGGATACGCTTCGAACTCTGGTTCTGTACTCGGATAGCCATCGTAGCCCTACTGTATAAACACTTCAGCACTTCGATATACCGACAGTCAACTTGGCACCTCTGAAGGGACTGTAGCACCCCCCAAATTTCGACGAAATCAAAGGCTTTCTCATAGTCCATATACGCCAGGCAAAGTGGCAGATTGTACTCCTCGGTCTTCTGTACAATCTGCCGCAGGGTATGTATGTGGTCTATGGTACTGAAGCCTTTTCGGAAACCGGCTTGTTCGGGAGGCTGGAAGTCGTCGAGTCTGCGTGCGAGACGATTCGTAATGACTCTCGAAAACAGCACGTAGACGCGGCTCAGAAGGGAAATCGGTCTGTAGTTCTTCAAGAGAGCGTTGTCGCCTTTCTTAAAGAACTAGACCACCGCACTTCTGCTCCACGCCTCCGAACTAGTGCCACCATGGAGGACGGAATTGAAGAGCTTCTGAAGGACTTCAAGTACCGGTGTTCCACCCGCTTTCAGAAGCTCCGCTGTTATTCCATCCTCGCCTGGGGCCCTGCCGTTTTTAAGGTGCTGGAGAGCAATTCTAATCTCGCTCAGACTGACGTCCGGGATATCATCGGAATAGTGTCGGGTAAGACTTGCTCTTGGATCGTTACTCACACTTGCGTGTGGCTCCAACGATGATGTGTACAGCTGCCCATAGAACCGCTCAATCTCACTCAAAATCTCAGGTATCTTGGAAACGATGCTGCCACACTCAGTCTTCAGCTTTGACAGTTGGCTCTTTCTGGCAGACAGATCTCTGGCAGAGACTTTGGAGCCCTGGTTTCGCTCGATCGCTTCTTTAATACGAGCAGTATTAAAGTTGCGTAAGTCTCGCCGCATGCATTTGAAGATCTGTCTGTTCAGTTGCCTGTATGCTGTCAAATCTGTTGACGATTGCAGCCTCATCTCCCGTCTAACAGCCATGAGATTAAGAGTGTGATCGGAGAGTTTTTGTGTTCTTCTGCGGCGGATCTTGCAGAACTTAGCTCCGACCCATGGACAGTTTCCACGAGCTTGTCATTCATATCGTCCACTGCATTGCAATCTTCTAGGCACTGAAAGCGGTTACGTAACTCGAGCTGAAAAGATTCGGGATTCTGGATTAGAGCACGAGGGGGCGGAGCGTTGACTTCATTAGACGAGACCTCTCCAACTTAACGTTTAGGTTCAGTGTGCCTCTAACCATTCGGTTATCGCTGCCGGTTTTCACCCTTGCGATCACTGAGACATCACTGAACAGTTGGCGTCTGTTCGTCATAATAAAGTCAATCTTATTTTTTGTTGAACCGTCGGGGCTCGTCCAGGTCCACTTCCTGTGGGGCCGCTTCTGGAAGAAAGAGTTCATTATAAAGAGTCCCTCTTTCTCCAAAAAGTCAGCTAGCTGCTGGCCCCTACGGTTCCGTTGCCCTACTCGAAAATTCCCTAACTTCAGCTCACCGCCTTCTCTTGGTTTTGAAGGAATGCATGGCTCTAGAAATATCCTCATACATTTCCTCCACCTCCTCATCGGGATGTACCGAGGTTGGTGCGTAGACCTGTATGACCTTCAGCGAATACCGTTTGGTGATTCTGAGTATCAGGTATGCGACCCTCGTCGACACACTCCCAATCTTTACAACGTTGTTGACGAGAGACTTGTGGACGATAAATCCGACACCTCCTTGGGACAGATGGTCGCCCTCCCGGTGATAGAACAAGTTGCCGGACTCGAGGATTACCGTGTCCTCCCCCCTCTCTTCGGACTCAGATAATCCAATAATATGCCAGCGCAACTTGTCTTCCTCTTCTTCCAGCTCCATTATCTTCTCGTCAGTCCTCAGAGTGCGTGCGTTATACGTTGCCAGGTCGAGTCGTCGTAGGTGGCAACCGAACCTCCACCGGAGATTCTTAGCACCCCCTGCCCCGCCGTTACCATGGTCGCCACCGTAGCCAGGAATAGCGGGGCCGCCGGGGACTGGGGGCCGTTTATTTGCGTCGTTGCTCATGGGGGGATATTTGCCATAGTTGCCACGCTTGGCGAGCGGGTTGGCAACCGCAGTTTTTTATTGTCATAGTTGTTATTAGGAAATGCTCCTTTTTGTGTCCCTCTGTCGCCTCTTACGACTCCCACGGGAAGATATGGGGTAGTGGATATTCTCAACCGCCACTATACGGCAAAATGTATATAATATATATAAAAATGTATAATTTAATAATTAAAAATGTACAATTTGGTTTTCATCCAGGTTTGTCCACCGAAAGCGCTATCTTGTGTCTCAAGCAAACTGTCAAATACTACACTGATAGGAGCACTCCAGTTTTTACCTGTTTTCTTGACCTGTCCAAGGCCTTCGATTTGGTGTCATATGACATATTATGGAAAAAACTTCAAAATGAGACTGATGTGCCGCACGAGTTAGTTGCAGTGCTACGATCGTGGTATGAGCGGCAGAGCAACTGTGTTAGATGGGCGAGCTCATACTCTGATGTATATAGAGTTGAATGGGGGGTGAGGCAAGGTGGTCTTACATCTCCTAGGCTCTTCAATATGTACATTAATGGCCTGATCGACGAGCTGAGCGGAACAAATGTAGGCTGTCATATTGATGGTGTATGTATTAATAATATAAGTTACGCAGACGACATGGTGCTGCTCAGCCCTTCGATTGGTGCCATGCAAAAACTATTAAAAGTCTGTGAAGCATATGCAGTGTCCCATGGACTCCGATACAATGTGAAAAAGAATGAATTCATGGTGTTCAAGGCAGGAGTCAAATCCCGACCAATTGCGACTACCTTCACACTCAACAACTCACCTCTAAAGCGTGTCTTACGTATCTGGTTCACTGGGTCACTGAGAATCTGCTTGATGATATGGATATCGAGCGGGAACGCATGGCGCTGTCCATCCGATGTAACATGGTGGCCCGAAGGTTTGCTCGTTGCAGTAGGCAGGTAAAGATTACTATTTTCAAAGCCTACTGCCAGTCTTTTTACACGGGCAACATATAGGTTAACTATACGCAGCGGGTGTACAGCGCGTTGCGTGTCCATTATAATAATGGGTTTAGGATGCTAATGGGGCTGCCTCGCTTTTGCAGTGCGTCAGGAATGTGTACTGAAATGCACACTGATGGTTTCCACGCCATTATTAGAAAGCGTGTTGTATCGATGCTGAAGCGTTTGCGGGGCAGCTCCAATAGCATTCTTAACATAATGGCAGATAGATGGGACTCGACGCTGCTTGTGCACTGATTACGGCTTCATGCCAAGGTATAAAACGCCGGTGCCCTCTTAGCGGATATCTCAAAATCTTCATTTATATTTGTGTTTATTATATTTATTTAAATTAAATTGATTACTAACACTAAAATTTCATAAAAGTTATATTTCATTTCACTTCAATTTTACTAACATAATATATGAGTTTTCTGTTGCGTGTAATAAAGATTTTTATACGATAGGCCACAGTGTGTATTACAAAACTGGTCCTTCCTCGGTCGAGTCGACCCGTTCGTGTTACAACTATACTACTAATATAACTGCAGCATGGCTCTACCACGTATAAGATTATTACACGTAGAAGATTGATACCATCATACGGGGGATATTTGACATAGTTATCACATATGGCAGGCTTGTGTGCAACCACTGTCTTCTATTAAGTTGTTATCAGAAAATGCGGCCGCCCATCTCTTGTTTCAGATTTCCTCTGTCGGCTCTCACGGCATCCACAAGATGACATGGGGTAGTGGGTTCTTTCACCGACGTCTCCACTAGACGATAACATTAATTTATCCTAAACTGATTATTTATACATTTTATTTTTAAATTTTCTTAGTATTTTATTTGTAATTTTAACATTCAATGGAGATTATTTGTACAAAATTTATGTTCGTCAGTGGACTTTTATGTACTGTTGTGGAAATAGTATGGGAAAAATCAAGATGAAGAAGGTGGTGGTACTCGCAAATCTTCGAAATAGATTTAAAGTATCAATATCAACCATGTGGATTTCTTCACGATGTTTTCTTCATCACCAAATGTTGTGTAAATCAATAAATTAAAAACATCAAGGAAATGAAATATCTTTTTATCTTTGACGTAATAATTTAAAATTTCGTGAGTCATTTCCTTAAAATAATTTCATACATATGTAGTCATTTCGGTTCGCTACCATTTCAAAACAGACAGGAGAAAAAACGGGGTTAGAAATTCTGCAGTTTGCAGCGTTTTGAAGGTCAAAATTATTTTCGCGGTTACAATAGAAATTATTCTTAGGTGATTTGCACACTTATCAAATTTAATTTAGTAATAAAGTGCTCTAGACCGAATTTCAGTCACGGTGGCCACATTCAACGAAAGAAATAGTTCTCTGCCTGGTATTACTATCTCCGTGCACTAATATATGTTTGTGACACAGGTGCACTCCGGCACGACCGGAGAGAGATCAAGCGAAGGATGATCGACTTTACGTTCTTTCCGAGGCACTAGGTTGAAACACCACCAAATTCTTTACTTCAGGACTGAGAATACCTTGACAGATAACCAAACAATTTATTATTAACACGACCTGGGACACGAAAGTCAATATTCGCAAGTACGACTACTAGACCAAAGAGGCAAATATAATTTAGACCTGAACTCATATATACCATAAATCAATTGATTTATATCAGGCTTTAAGCAAACAGACAAAACGCTATGATATTTAAACGATGTTAAAGTCCGAAGACGACATGAATCCAATACTCAATTACATTATAAGTAATGTGACTACGTATATCGGTTTGGGATAGACGGTTTGCAGTAGATAGTGTATTCAACATAAAGTTTTCTATTGTTGCTCAAGTTCATTGCACATACTCAGTACTTGTTATCATACTCCACCTAATGAAAATCTTTAATTCTTTTTCTTTTATCGCTCTCACTCAGAGACCTTTTCCTAATAAATAAACATCTTAACTGTTGCATCACAGTACATTTTGGTACAATATTATTTATGTAAAAATCTATTTTAATACTTTTATCAAAATGAGAAATGCACATAATTTTAACACAAATAATTTTAGACGTAGTTGGTAACAAAGACATACGTAGAATTTTAGTAACGCAATAAATCTAAAATTTTCTGTTTAAAAGTAAAGACTCGTTGAGCGTTTGACTTTCGCAACGTGCTTTGTAAAAGCCAATTTTGAGTAAAATATTCGAATTGTTTCTTTTATCCCTTGTCTCTTTTTTTTTTGTTTGCCATACAAGTAAAAGTAGTGAAGGAGCAAATAATGAAAACATTTATATAAAATTCTAACCCAACATGCCGTTTTTAACTACTTTTATAATCGTGTGATGGCCAGTGTAAAAATCCAACATCCAATTTCGAACCATGAGTATCGTAACACGTGACTGTTATAAATGCCAGGTATAACTTATGGCTTCCGATAGATGGCGGTATAACCATCTTGTTAACGTCAGAAGAATACCCAGAACGAGGACAGGGAATAACGTCAAATGTCCATTTGCATGCTAAGCGTGACGATTATGGTAAATCTTCTAAACAATGGGAGCCAGCCATGTCCAGCGGTGCACTTTCACTGGCTGAAGAAAAAGAAAAAGAAGAACTTATTTGATATTGAGTTTTTAAAGTTAGAATTTCTTGCTCTCTCTTTCCACGTCTGCAGACCTCCGCTGTCGCGAAAATGATCACTTTGTAGAACATTTTGCTTTTTACTATATAACTTTTCCATAAAAGTAACCACGGCTCATAAAATATACGATTCTATCTACTACAAAGTAATCACCATTTTGATGTCAACAATGTTATTGGCCAATGATGATACAATAATGTTTTATCCATTTTAAATATCGTATTAAAATTATGTTGACGTCTTGATATTGTTTATCGTATAAAGTGTTGTAAATATATTTCTCAGACGTGAAGTCTGCTAACATGTTTTGAGACAGGGCGGTGAGTTCTTGAATGCATCAAAATCCTCTCAATAATGAACAAAATTAGCTGTATAACAGTGATACATATCTATATAGGATTTTACATATTACTGATATAGTTATTTATCCCGCCGAAATAAAATTTTCCTGTTGTATTTACAGATATATGTAAATACAACAGGACACAACATGTCACAATTATAATACGTCACTAGCTCATTTTAAAGGTAGCGATTTTGTCATTAAAATCGTTGCAACCAGCCGACATCCCGGTATGGATTTAATTAATGTAAAATCGGTGGGTCTAGCCATAATATGATGGTAAACAGGCATTCTGCTCGCATGTGCACATCGACTTCATGTCATTGTGAAAGATGCTTAGCGTTCTATCTTCCATCTGGATGTCTTGTTTTAGAATGGCTCTCTAGTGTCATAGGTAATCAGCAGCGTAAGATGATCTTATAATCCAACAACAATTGTTTTTAAAGAAGCGACAGAAATAAAGTAACAGACATATTTATGTAAGTACATATTAAAACAATCATATTTATGTAAGTACATATTAAAACAATCATAAACAAAAGAGTATATAATCACTACGTTTTATCATTAATAAAATCTTATCATGCCGCGTTTTAAGGTACCACTAGAGCCAATCAAAAATTCTCGCTTAGATTACCCGATAAGGGGATCTATCATTGCGTCGTTTGGCGAACGGGTTGATAACCACAGGTTTTTTTTTAAATTCAACTGTTATAAGGACGATGCTCATCTTCTGGTTCAGTTTTTCTGTGCCGCCACTTTTCTCTCTGTCTCTGACATCACCAGGATAATATGGGATAGTGGATTTTCTTACACTACCACTACACAATATTTTTAAATGTTAAATTTGTTCAATAAAAAATACATTTGTATCCCTACTAATGCTATAAATGCGGAAGTGGTTTTGTCGGTTTGTCCTTCTTTTAATTATCTATCGGGCGCTCTATAAGTCCCGTTTCAGATGGACCTCGAGCGCAATTTTGAAATTACATCTTTATGCTATTTTAGTCCTTGGAATAACACATTAGCTATGATTTTTACGATTTTTCAACATGGGCAAAAGATAGTCTTTTATTTGCTAATGTTAGTTAACGTTTAGATGTTTGTCATTCAATGACTCATAAACAGTTAAACGATGTAATAATATACCATAAATGAAAAAATTAAAAAATCGTATACGAATGAAATTTGGCACGTGCATAGACTACATATTGGATTAACATATGGAATTAAATACAAACATGAAAATGTCCTATGGCTATATGCAAACCGTCATTCATCGGAAGCCACGATGTCCATCTGGCATCTTAGATATTTATTTTTTAACATGGCACCTATCGGAACAAATAAGGTAATTGATTTTCTTAAGTTAGCGAAACATGGCAAAAAGTTACTTAATATCTATACAGTAAGCAACCGTGTAGTGGTGGTGTAAGGATATCTAATTTCCCATATCATCCCGTGGGATACGTAAAAGGTGACAGAGGGAAACAAATCAGGTAAGAGCATCCATCACTCGTTTCATTACATGGATGTCGTAAGAGGCAACTATGGAAAATGTCAGAAAAGTGATATGGTCTCGGATAGATGGCTATTTATCCATCTTGTAACATTTTGAGCGCCAGTCACCTACGCTTGACCAGCACTTGCGACTTGCGGGTTATGTGAGCTAACGACGTCTATAGACGACAAAAGACCCGGCCCAAAAAATATGAAATAAAAGCGGTCTAGATGCGACCCGAAAAGTCCACACGACTAACTTCCTAGTGGAAAGAATAAAAAAATACTATATGTTTTAATTTATACAATTTTTCATTCGGCACAAAAAAACGACTTGACCGATTTTTCTCAAAATTTAATGAGGTCTAAGTTACGTAATTATGCATTAAATGAAACTGGTCCCATGTCAATATCACTCCTTGTTCTCGAGATACACGAGACGAAAATTGAATTTAAGCATACATACATACATACATACATACATACATACGCACATACGGACATCCTCTTAAAAACCATACTATTCGACTTTAAAGACCAAGAAACGTGGATATATGTTAAAATTTCCAATTTGCAAAATCGGACCTATTACAATAACTTCCCACTCGGAAGTTAATATACATATTGAATTATTATAAAAAAAATCAGGAGATAGGCAGCAACGTCTTCCTAATAACAACTAAAAAAACTGTTTGACAAGCGTGGCAACTATGGCAAATGTTTTTCCTATGAGGAATCTACGGAAGAGGCCTATGTTCAGCAGCGGATTTTAATAGGTTGTAATGGTAATGGTATAAATAAAATATAAATGAATGTAAATATAATATAATGGTGGTAAAAATAAAATATAAAAACTATATTATATTATAACTGCCTTAAAACCAAACTTTATGTGACAAAGTTACACTCTTTATTAAAAGAATGAGATATTCGGTGTTAAGCTCGTAGCTCTGCAGGCAAAATCCAGTCTTACAGCGCCCTTAGTTAGCCCATACTCGTGACTGCATCAGTCAAATCAGCACTTGATATTCTACAGATAGCGTTCATTACGACACTGATAGTACGCCCGCTGAATGCATTACCTCTGACGATGTTTATGTTTGCTCGCTTTTATGCTCTCGGACACGGCTAAAATGCCAACATGAATTAGAGATAGGATTTCGAAAGGACTTTTGACGGCGCAACCATAAGAGCTTTCGAATCGCAGACAAATAAATGACGGTTTCGTTCCTGTTCCTGTTGTTAATATTACCTTATACAAGATTGCGAAATTGTAGATGTAATTAATATATGCTGTTTTTTTTTTAATTATTATAATAAAGTAAACCCAAAATTGGACGTTGCTAGATGATATAGTAATACATTGAGTCAACTTCAGTAAGGGAAGAGTCTCAATACGGCTGTTTTTTGAATTGAAAAATTCTTTAGAATTTTGACCTTGAAACCGTGAAAGCGACAATAAAAACAGAAACATATAAATCTAATATATATAAATCTATAAATCTATAGGAGTTAGCCTACCTCTTCTTTTCTAGTTTCACTTCTACTGAGTGTGAACTTCATAAGTTGTTAACAGATGTTAATGATTCTCTTATATTAAATCTTGTATTAAATTTTGCCGTGTAGTTGCGGTTAAGAATATCCACTACCCCATATCTTCCCGTGGGTGTCGTAAAAGGCGACAGAGGGAAACAGGCAGGAGATGGGCAGCAGCATCTTCCTGATACCAGCAACTGTACGAAAAAAAAATAAAACTGCGGTTGCCAACCCGCTCACCAAGCGTGGCAACTATGGCAATATACCCCCCATGGACAATTACACAAATAGACGGCCTCCAGTCCCCGGCGGCCCCGCTATTCCTGGCTACGGTGGCGACCATGGTAACGGCGGGGCAGGGGGTGCTAAGAATCTCCGGTGGAGGTTCGGTTGCCGCCTACGACGACTCGACCTGGCAACATTTAACGCACGCACACTGAGGACTGACGAGAAGATCCTGGAGCTGGCAGAAGAGATAGACAAGTTGCGCTGAATATTATAGGATTATCCGAGGTCCAAAGAGAGGGGGAGGACACGGTGATTCTCGAATCCGGCAACTTGTTCTA
Organism: Parnassius apollo; assembly: GCA_907164705.1. Lineage (NCBI taxonomy): Eukaryota > Metazoa > Arthropoda > Insecta > Lepidoptera > Papilionidae > Parnassius > Parnassius apollo. The sequence goes on from CAJQZP010001507.1 coordinate 4,943,312, forward strand.
TCACCGGGAGGGAGACCATCTGTCCCAAGGAGGTGTCGGATTTATTGTCCACAAGTCTCTCGTCAACAACGTTGTAAAGATTGGGAGTGTGTCGACGAGGGTCGCGTACCTGATACTCAGAATCACCAAACGGTATTCGCTGAAGGTCATACAGGTTTGCGCACCAACCTCGGCACATCCCGATGAGGAGGTGGAGGAAATGTATGAGGATATTTCCAAAGCCATGCATTCCTCCAAAACCCACTACACGGTGTTGATGGGAGACTTCAACGCAAAACTAGGCACAAGAGAAAACGGTGAGCTGAAGTTAGGGAAATTTTGAGTAGGGCAACGGAACCGAAGGGGCCAGCAGCTGGTCGACTTTATGAAAGAGGGACTCTTTATGATGAACTCTTTCTTCCAGAAGCAGCCCCACAGGAAGTGGACCTGGTCGAGCCCCAACGGATCAACAAAAAATGAGATTGACTTCATTATGACGACCGGACGCCAACTGTTCAGTGATGTCTCAGTGATCGCAAGGGTGAAAACTGGCAGCGATCACCGAATGGTTAGAGGCACACTGAACCTAAACGTTAAGTTGGAGAGGTCTCGTCTAATGAAGTCAACGCTCCGTCCCCCTTGTGCTCTAATCCAGAATCCCGAAAACTTTCAGCTCGAGTTATGTAACCGCTTTCAGTGCCTACAAGATTGCAATGCAGTGGATGATATGAATGACAAGCTCGTGAAAACTGTCCATACGGTCGGAGCTAAGTTCTGCAAGACCCGCCGCAGAAGAACACAAAAACTCTCCGATCACACTTTTAATCTCATGGCTGTTAGACGGAAGATGAGGCTGCAACCGTCAACAGATTTGACAGCATACAGGCAACTGAACAGACAGATCTCCAATTGCATGCGGCGAGACTTACGCAACTTTAATACTGCTCGTATTAAAGAAGCGATCGAGCGGAATCAGGGCTCCAAAATCTTTGCCAGAGATCTGTCTGCCAGTAAGAGCCAACTGTCAAAGCTGAAGACTAAGTGTGGCAGCATCGTTTTCGGGACACCTGAGATTTTGAGTGAGATTGAGAGGTTTCTATGGGCAGCTGTACACAATCTTGAGCCACACGCAAGTGTGAGTAACGATCCAAGAGCAAGTCTTATCCGACACTATTCCGATGATATCCCGGACGTCAGTCTAAGCGAGATTAGAATGGCTCTCCAGCACCTTAAAAACGGCAGGGCCCCAGGCGAGGATGGAATAACAGCGGAGCTTCTGAAAGCGGGTGGAACACCGGTACTTGAAGTCCTTCAGAAGCTCTTCAATTCCGTCCTCCATGGTGGCACTAGTCCGGAGGCGTGGAGCAGAAGTGCGGTGGTCTAGTTCTTTAAGAAAGGCGACAACGCTCTCTTGAAGAACTACAGACCGATTCCCCTTTTGAGCCGCGTCTACGTGCTGTTTTCGAGAGTCATTACGAATCGTCTCGCACGCAGACTCGACGACTTCCAGCTTCCCGAACAATTCGGTTTCCGAAAAGGCTTCAGTACCATAGACCACATACATACCCTGCGGCAGATTGTACAGAAGTCTGAAGAGTACAATCTGCCACTTTTTCTGGCATATGTGGACTATGAGAAAGCCTTTGATTCCGTCGAAATTTGGGCGGTGCTACAGTCCCTCCTTACCTTCAGCGGTGCCAAGTTGACTGTCGGTAGATCGAAGTGCTGAAGTGTTTGTACAGTAGGGCTACGATGGCTATCCGAGTACAGAACCAGAGCTCGAAACCTATCCAACTGCAGAGAGGTGTAAGACAGGGTGATATTATATCCCCGAAACTCTTCACCGCTGCATTGGAAGACGTTTTCAAGCTACTGGACTGGAAAGGATACGGTATTAACATCAATGGCGAGTACATCACTCACCTTCGATTTGCCGACGATATAGTCCTTATGGCAGAATCGCTGGTGGACCTTAGCTCTATGCCCAATGACCTCAATAGTGCCTCCCAACGGATAGGTCTTAAGATGAACGTGGACAAAACAAAGATCATGTTTAATGTCCATGTCACACCTATGCCGGTAGTTGTTGGGAGCACTATGCTCGAAGTTGTTGACGAGTAAGTTTACCTGGGACAAATAGTCCGACTAGGTAAGTCCAACTTCGACCGAGAGGTCAATCGACGTATTCAACTCGGCTGGGCAGCGTTCGGGAAATTACGACATATCTTCACGTCAGGTATACCTCAATCTCTAAAAACTAAAGTGTACAACCATGTTGCCAGTGATGACTTACGGATCAGAGACGTGGTCCTTCACTGCTGGCCGTATGAAGACGCTCAAGGTCGCTCAGCGAGCTATGGAGAGGGCTATGCTCGGAGTTTCTCTGCGTGATAGACTCAGAAATGAGGATATCCGCAGTAAAACCAGAGTGACCGACATAGCCCAACGGATTAGTAAGCTGAAGTGGCAATGGCCGGCCTATAGCTCGAAGAGCCGATAACCGATGGGGAAGAAAGGTTCTCGAATGGCAGCCTCGTACCGGTAGGCGTAGTGTAGGGCGACCCCCACTAGATGGAATGACGACCTGGTAAGATATGCAGGAAGTGGATGGATGCAGGTGGCTCAGGACCGTGCTTTGTGGCATTACTTGGGGGAGGCCTATGTTCAGCAGTGGACTTGTGAAGGGCTGTAATGATGATGATGATTATATTAAATAATATTTACTTCAATGGCGGTCCCATATAAATCACAAATAAGGGGTGAATTTTATAATGTAACAACTTAAACGACATTCTAATAATTGTTAAGCTTGTGATATTTCTCGGTCCTCAAATGGGACAAAATATTAAACCTTCAAAGCTAACATTAAAGAACCAATCAGAACATAAATTCGTGACAGCTTCTGAAGTCTGGACTTTTATTCTTCCATACCGAACCGACTTTGGAAGCTATTATTTTATTTCTTTAAAATCTTTTAATTCGGCCTTTTAGTTTTTAATAAAAGTTCAGTTTTTGGTCACTCTCATTTATTAAAAAAAAGAGTTTGATAAAACAGATTTAAAAAAATCTTATGTTACGCAACAATAACTTAAACGTACGGAAGTGTATGGAGTTAAAGTAAAAGGTCTTCCCTTTTTATAGAATAAGGGTGACAAACGAGTACATATTACATCTGATGGTAAGTGGATACTGTGGTCCATAGACATCTAAATCTATCCTCAATTAAAAGGGTTTCCTATTCTCTACACTCACCATACTGTATGTATTACGTGAGAGCACGCTTTTTCCCCGGTTGAGATTAATTCGCTCTACAACTGTACTATTATTATAGCTGCAGCATCATCACTCTTCCACTCATACACAGTAGCTGCCTTCTTTATTATCAAAAAACGGCACAATGTCGACTGTGTTGTGAACCACGCATTTGAACCAAATAATTTGCTTCGTCGTTGGTTATGTGGCCAGCAAAGGTGTAGAATGATTTGCCAGCGTTCGTCTTTCCATACAATAGCAATGTGGGTGTCCTAAAGCCAAAAGTGAATAGGCATTTGTTAAGCTAAGCCAGTGTGTTTACCATCTTCGGCTACATAACTACTTACCATCATTTATAATATAGTTAAGCACAGGCTTTAGGTTAAAAAAATTAAGTGAACTTTTATAGTTTTTGTATATTAAAAAAAATCTTTTTTTATTTTCCCATAAAATATACGTAATAATTTATGAAACCTAATTTGGTAGTTCTTAGGTTACAATTGTCTACAATTTTATTATTATTGTATTTCATTCCAATTAAATAATTGACAGCCGACATATAATTGCTATGCCCAGAGACTACACAATCAAACCCTTTGTCCGGCAATATCGAGCATGACAGTATACCTTTGCATTACCATCTTTATTTTTCATTCCATCGATTATAAAGGAGTATTTACGCAGCTAAATATAAAGTTCATAATAATATAAACAGATGGTTGCAGGTTGTAAATAGAAATTTGTTGTGGTTATACAAAGATTAGACGCAAAAGGCGTTCCAGATCACGCAGAAAGCTTTGCGTTCCTTTAACATAGGGACAATGCTAATAAGACAAGTGCGTTCGTTTAACGGAACGTGCTCATGACAGGATACAAGGCTTACTTGTAATTTCGCAGCAAATTTGCCATAATTGTATTAAAATAAAACCTGTGTAGTATTATTCGCACCTCTTTGTCACTTACTATCTTGTAAGGTAGCTAAACATGGCTCACTTTTCGATTTTATAATCTTAAACTCGTCATCAGATCGGATTATTTTATTGCTGTGCTTTAGCAAACACGATAAAATTTAGGTGGTATTCTTTTTTTTTTATTTAGTTGGAAAATATATTAAGATTTAACTTCAGTTCCGACTTTGCTCCTTGGGAGAGAATGCCCTAGTGAGGGATGCTACGTGACACATTGACAATCTTTTATCTCAGGGGTACCATATATTCGTTTTAATTTACAGCCAGTTCAGCATCAGAAGCGACTGAACTAAGTAAATGGCGCAAATAGAGTCTCTGAGAGATGACCACAAATTCGTTCCATTTTTGCTCCGTGTGGCCCAAGCGCGGTGATGTTTATAAAGGATTTATATCCGTGACCTATTGTCGCCACTGGTGATAAAGGTTCTTTTCTGGCTCAAATGATATGCTATATACCATATAGCTAACTATAAACTTCTTGACAAAAATACAAAGCGCAAAGCATTTTTGGCATTATGCCGCGTATTATTTATATATGAAAAAAGATTGTATTTTTTATTTAACTTAATATATATTATAGCGAGAAAATAAAAAACGGTAATGTGAAATAACGTTTGCATGCAGTCTTTCCTCATTTCCTTATCACGTTATACTTCAGCGTCTACTACGCCGTAAGTCCGTAATAAAAGGAAAGTATTTTACGTAAAACAAGTAAAATAACTCCTGTATGGCTCACACAGATGGATGTGTAGGCGAATATAATTTATAAATAAATAAAAAATTAACATAAAAATAAACTGAAATCGTATTGATAAAATCTGAGCTGTCTTGGTTTGTACATTACACAAACGACCTACAGAGGCAATCCTGTCCAATTTCCGCAACACTAACAACCTTCAGTAGTGTTGAGCTAACTCGGTCTTTGCGGTCATATTTTGCGGCCCAAGTATGAAAACCTTTCAAACATTTATAAGTTAATATAAAAATGTATCTTATTTAACTCCTTATTATTTTGGAGTAATTTTTCAAACAGTATTTTAAACTTAATTTCAAATATATAAATAATGACATACCGTTATTGCAGTTTTGCAAATACGAATAAATGAGGCTTCTAGTTTTATTTGAAATTATCCCACACAGAATGTGATTTATGAGAAACAACGTTTTTGCCTACCGATCGACACTTATGAATTGACAGTAAAATCAGTTAATACAGTGCATTACCACGCAAGTATGCATTAATTTAAAAGAAGTTGGACAGAATGTTTGAGATATTTTTGAATTATTTCTTTAACATTTTCCTGTATTACTTATTCTTATATATATATATATATATATATATATATATATATATATATACATATATTATTCTTTAGCCTTCTCTGCAGATTTCGCCAGTTATTTCAGAATAACCTGTAAGTTTTTGTAGTCATCTGTTAATACGTGAAGTTAAAACTTTGTACCCCTTTTTAAGCATATTGCACGCACGGAGTGTAAGATTTAGCGTAATTAAAATTTATATGGAGAAGAAGTGCAGGAAGCTAACATTTGTACATGTGTTTAAAAAACATTAAAATAAATAAAACATTCATTACTTACGATCATACTGACAATGTCAATTATCAAACACATAATCAAACAGTCAAACAGAGTAGAGATTATTGCCAAAAAAATATTTACTGACAGATCTTGAACGAACAGTGTGATTTCTAATATTTCTTTTTCAATGGTTTATCAAGATAAAACTCGCTTATGTTATATTTTATAGTTGTATATAACTGACTATGCCTGGATTTTCCGTATATTAATACCTCTGAGCTTAATATATGGCATTTATTTGGATATTGCCAATAGACACTTCAGTTTTATTTATTTAAATGTATGTGCAGTTGAAAGCATACAGCTGACTGTTTAAAGTAAAATAGAGTTTAATGAATTACGACCGAATTTCGACCACGGATAATAAAAATAAACAAACACTTCTTTGCAGTTTATAGCATCAAAGAACTGAAAATTTAGTAAACATATACCAATAAATTAATACAAAATTAGTTGTATGTAATGTTTTGTGCATTACATAACAGTTTTCAACCCCTCCTTTATATAGGGGCGTGCGGGAACACCGCACGCGCCACCTCAATGCCTTATACATGCACGCATGGGGCAACGGACATCCCCATGTCCGCCACCTAGGTCTCAATTATGTGGGACGAAACAGTCTTAACGCAATGATTTAAAGCTTAGTTGTGTATTAAAAAAATTAATTTTTTTAATTTTGTCCAAAATGACTTATCGAATTTACTGCCGGGTATAGACCATTCAAGGTACGCCTACTGTCTTCAGCCCGTAAAAGTCTTGAAGTGGACAATGCTTACTTCCGTTGTAGGAAGATTTGGCTTAATCCTTGAAGTAAATTAAGAATGAAAGAGTTAAATCATCAGCCATCATCATTTAATTAAAAATTAAAATAATTAAATAAATAAATAAAACAAACCTATAGTTTATAACCATTTAAGAAAACTATATCAAAACATTTTGCACAACTATTTACTCTAGTCGAGAGAAGTTCACAGGAAAAAAAAAAAAAGGCCAGGACATAACGTGTGTATCTATAAAAGAGAGTATATAAAAAGGGCCCAACTAATTCCTTGTTCGGGCTGACTGGGGAGTTTCACCAAAGGAAAAAAGTGATTCCGGTACTGGTGGTCGAATTCAGATAGTTCATACACTATTATGTTTACAGTAAACACGAAGTCCCGGAACTGCCTTTTTTTATCATTATTATGGCAAGTTGTACAGTCGGGTCATATTTCATATGTAAGGGATATTGCTTTCTACCGCTAGTTTTTTCAAGTCAATTATTTATAAAAAAGAACCTTAAAGTAACTAATAAAAGTCATTTTATTTCAAAGAAAAAATCTTTTATATTAGAAATGTACTCATTGATACCTTTTCTGAAACTCACACACACGACTCAGTTTTTTGTTATTATACATATCTCACCTGATGGTAAGTTGTGACGACTTAGCTAAGTTATCATCATCGTAGCACATAAGCTTCCTTTAAAGGAAAATTATTCTACTCAATAAATCTATTGCAAAGCATGTATCCTGCACAATTAAAACAATACTCTATGTATAGAATAGAATATTTTCTTAATTCAATATAGATTACAAGTGATTCTTATTGAAAGTTAATATTTTACGTTATCTATAGGTCTGTGTACCTACATTTCTGATATTATCAGCTAAAATTTTTACCCTATTTTATCGTAACTTGGGTAAAAAGAAGGATGACTTCAATTTTATCGAATGAATGGTTCACTTAATCAGAAATCTAATGTTATTAGAAGTTGTAATTGAAAACAGTCAAGAAAATCCACATTTTTTTAAATAAAATTAGGGTGACAAATGAGCACACAGTCCACCTGATGGTAAGTTGATGCTGTGGCCCATAGACATTTAACCTCGATTAAGAATCAAAATTCAGATGCGTTGTCACCCCTGAGGAATGATTTCCACTAAGATGAAATGTCTCGATTCCAGTTAAACGGGTCTCCGATTCTCTACACTCACCATACGAAACACAGCAGCATCAAACTGCTATTTTGCGCTTGTATTTGCGTTGGTCCTTCCCTGATCGAGCTGTACCTTTCGTGCTAAAACCATAACATACCTGCAGCTTGGCTCTACCAAGTAAAAATACATACAAATAAATTAAAATACATGTCTCTTTTATTAAGCTCATGGGATAATTTGCATGCTAATAAGACATAAATAATCAGATTAGATTGATGGAGATTAGAGCCGTGGTAGCTCAAATGGTAAACGCTCGCTGTAAATATAACAGAACGCGAGTAATCCGGGTTCGATTCCCGCCGGCACCAATGAAATTGTTAATTGCAATTTTAAGTGCTGATTTACCACGTGCTCGGCGGTGAAGGAAAACATCGTGAGGAAACCTGTATGTCTGAGGAATAAGAAAAAAAATATTTCGAAGACATGTGAAGTTCGCCAACACGCATTGGGCTGCGCGGCGGACACTTCCTTGCCCTAAAACCCTCTCAGAAATGAGGGGAGGCCTGTGCCCAGCAGTGGGTCGTATATAGGCTGTAACTTTACTTTACTTTACTTTACTTTAATCATTATTAAAATATCTATCTGAATACTATTGTGATGAAAACACTTTACGAGCAGATAGAGAGAAATATCGGGAATTAGGCTATATTTTATGCGAAAAAATTCATATAATGAAATGATCTTTTATTATCTTGTTTTTAAATAACACCACACTAATAGATCCTATCCTATCCGGGCGGAGCCGGAGCGAAGTTGTAATTAAAAGCTTGGAATAAAGCAATAATATAATAATAATATAGAGTGGCGGTGTAAGGATATCCACTAACCCATATCTTCCAGTGGGTGTTGTAAGAAGCGAGAGACGGAAATTGAAACAGGTAGTGGGCAGCAGCAACTTCATGATAACAACTTAAAATAATAAAGACTGCGGTTAACAACCCGCTCGCCAAGCGTGTCAACTATGGCAAAATCCCCTCTACGAGGCAGTCTGTGGGGGAGGCCTATGTTCAGCAGTGGACTTCTATAAGCTGTAATAAATGGATAGGTAGAAAATACAATAGTGATTGAAACCCGCAACTACCCACTCCCTCATCCGTCCCAATCCTAGTAAACAATCAATACCTGGAATTTTCTGCAACGCATCTGTACCAAATGATATAATGTTAATGTAGTCGTTCGTCCGCCGGTTCGTCACAGTCTTGCGGGCTGTTAGAATTTATGATCCATTGTAATGAAATTTTATAGGCCCAGGCATATCAGTTTCATATGATTTAATATTCTTCATGTTAGATTATGTATGGCTCGATGCGTTTATAACAAACATATAGTAAAGTTTATAAAGAATAAAAGTGAGAAATCTAACACTGAGCAAAATTAACCACGTGTAAAAATAAATGTTTGGGGTTTTTATATATTCCAAATATATATAAATATATATATATATATATATATATATATATATATATATATATTTGGAATTATAAATTTAACATGTATTACTTGAACAATTAATCTGTACTGCACTTCAACAACATTGAAGTTTGCTGAGCTGCCAAACGTTTATTAATTTAAAATTATGTTTTTATATAGAATAAGGGTGACAAACGAGAACACTAATTAACTAACACTAAAGCTGCCAATTTACAGTGGTTTTCTGTGAGAGCGTGGTCCTTCCCCGATCGAGCCGACCCATTCGTGCTACAACCATAATCTAGCTGCATCGTGGGTCTACCACGTATAAAATTATTATTTTTTATATTTCTAAACAAAAAATATTATATATTTTCTGTGTAGAAATAGAAGCGTGACCTATAGAAAAAACGAAATTAAGATGCGTGATCCCCGAGAACTAAGCAGGAATGCATTATTACTAAAATTCACGTATCCGTGATTATAACCACTCATATCACCACGTCGCTATCAAGCTTGATGTAACGTAACACAATATATTTTTTTTTATAGAAGAAGGGGCAAACGAGCATGCGGCTCACCTGATGTTAAGTGACTACCGCCGCCCATGATCAACCGCAACACCAGGAGAATTGCGGGTGCGTTGCCGGCCCTTTAGAAAGGAGTAAGCTCTTTTCTTGAAGGTCCCCAGGTCGTATCGGTCCGGAAAAATCGCCGGTGGTAAACTATTCCACAGAGAGGTTGTACGTGGAAGAAAACTCCTTGTGAAACGTACAGTGGTGGACCGCCAAGCATCCAGATGGTGTGGATGGTATCGGGACGTTTGACGTGTAGTGCGTTCACGAAATTTGGCGGCTGGGATTAATCCGAACAATTCCTCAGAGCACTCCCCGTGATAGATGCGATAAAATACGCAAAGAGATGCAACATCTCTTCGCAGCGCCAGTGAATCGAGCCGATCGGAAAGCACTCGGTCGTCGACGATTCGAGCCGCTCTGCGCTGGATGCGGTCAAGTGGAAGAAGCTGGTACTGGGGAGCCCCAGCCCAGAGATGGGAACAGTATTCCATGTGCGGCCGAACCTGCGCCTTATAAAGTTGCAGGCGGTGTGCCGGCATGAAATACTGTCCCGCTCTGCTGAGCACGCCAAGCTTTTTAGAGGCCAATTTGGCCTTCCCTTCCAAGTGACCACGAAACTGCACGTCACTCGATATGTCGACGCCGAGGATTCCGATACTGGCTGAGGCAACAAGGGGAGTGCTTACTTGTAATATATGATTGTAAGCTGTTCTTTTTTTTTAAATCTGCCCGCTGGGGATTTTGCTTTCCTTATTGCTTTATTGCCTCGATTTTAATTAAGTATAAAAGTTACTTTCATAAGTGTATTTTATAATCTATACCCATATTTAATTTTAAAAAATTGTTTCTGTTTTTATTCCATTGAAAAGTATCTTCAGTCATCGTTACACCGTAAAAATGCTGCATTATTGTGTATGTACTATTTTTCGCTGTTATTCTGTGCATGGTCTCTGCCCCATGGAACCAACCCATTCGTGCTCTAGCCCTAATAGCTGCAGCATTATAACAAGAAAAAAAAAATCAATAGAAATATATTATTGACAAATGGTTAAGCTAATGCCTTAATATTGAGAATTTCTCTAATTAGTCGATAACCAGTTATTTCATTTGTTAATGACGGTGACATTGAAATTTGTAACCGTATAAAAAATTTTTTTTGAGTAAGCCACGGTCATACGAGTAAATTTCTTTTACATATAGATAAGATAATAATACTGGTCTTAAAAAGTGGGAGATCCAAAGTTGGACTCAAATTTAGAATTGGATCATCGGCGCACCACTGAAATAGTAAATCACATTTGTAAGTGCTGACATTGAAGGAAAACATTGAGAAAGAAACTGCGCGATAAAAATATTTATATAAAGTGGAGTAGAATCTTTCTTATTAAATCACTAACTAGTAGACTTCCTCGTTGGTTTAATATTCGTAAACTCGGTAGCTGGTCGTGAACCAACATCAGTTATTGGGTTTTTTCTGTCAAGAAATTCTCAATAGGCTGGAGTCAGGAAAATGGTGGTATTTTCACCCCTGTGCCGTAAAGCCGTAGGTCTCTCTCCAGTCGTGTCAGTTCACCGTCCCATTCAACTATAAGAGTGAGGAAACAGAGAGTGCATCTATAATTCTACCTTGCGCAGATGGTTTATCTCCGTTGAAACTGGCCGCCGTGACCATTATAGGCCGAGGCCATTATAACTAGTAATGAGTCTCAGAAATGGGTGTAGGCAGTATATGTGCTCAATAGTGGGACTTTTGTAGTTCTTTAAACAGAATTTTAATACTAGAATTGATCGCAATAGACTCCAGTTTTGTCTCTTTCCATCACTACCAGTCTTTGAATGAGCGGTATCGTACTTTTGCCAAAGTGCGTTTAAGGTGAAATTGTTTAGCTTTTGTTCCGTATAGTCCTTCCACTTTACTGTCTCCTTCGGATCATGTAATGCTCGCGTAGGTGGAGTTCAATATTCGCGGTACTTCTTAACCAATTTTTAAATTATATCATTCCATAAAATATTTTTTTACTAAATCATTAATTATTTTCTTGATTTAATAGTTTTCTTTACATGATGAGAGGATTATTATATAATTTTTAATTCTAAATTTGTTTACACGCTCTACACACCAGACCTATAGTATTATAGCACGCGATAAACATTCTATAAAATATGACTACAATACGATAATGCATTTTGGTGCCATACTCGGTCTGTCGATGGTCAGCAAATTGAACGTATGTTTACAAAAAACAAAAGCAGTTTCACAAAATGTCTTCAATTTTTTTTATTACCCAAACGTGCATGTTCGCTACATCTATTTCCTTCTCCGTGATTCTTTCATCTTGGTTCCGACGTATCTCCAACTCTAGACGATCATGTACTACGAAACTTACATCGAACGTTTTACCCTGAGCTACTGACGCTTATAACATTAAAAACCGGAGGAGAAGAAGAAATGATGAGAATGAATTACAAATAAAATGACGGCTGTATAAAAACGTCACCTTCATATGAAAAGACTTGGTTTTCAAGTGAACTTCTAGTAACTTTCTACTTGCGATAAAATATCATTGGCAATGACAATCGAAACGCACACCCTATCTTTATGTAACATGTAAACCATTCGACTGGACAATAAAATTACGGCAACATCGGAACATTCTGGTGCCCATTGTACATATAAACGAGGTGCTATATGTTTTTCATCGTGACCACATTCGCACAATGGCATCATTGCTTCTAAAATGGTAAGCGATAATAGACGGTTGCGTTTGGCCCAAGGAATATCCCACCTTATTGCTGCAAACATGTCTGCTTAGATTTTAATCCAGTAATGGATGGACACTGACAGGCTTGCGTGGGAATAATAATATTTAAAGTTCTATAACGCTATAGGTAAGGGATTCCATCTTTTATATTTTACATAAAAATTATAAAACATAAATGCTGAAAAGCGATTATGGACTGTAACTGTAATTTGTACGAAAATTGCGCATTTGTGATATAATGCTTTCGTGTGGCAGGACAGATTCAGAATTATCAAACTAACTTACTACTAGGGTTTCAAACAAATAACAATATGTCTAATTGTTACTATAAAAATACAGTAAAAAATATATGGATATCTTCCATTGTAGTGAAGTTCTGAGTTCTGAGTTCAGACGTATCTGCCTGAATCGTCACTCTTGCTGGTTCTTCTCGTGACAGAGGTTTTTTCGAATCCAATGCTAAAAGCATACATGACTTTCAATAAATATGCTTGTAATCTATATACAAATATTATTCTATAATTTATTATTAATATTGATAACGTAGCCTTGAATAATTGGACTGACTTAACCGTAGCATGATGGTGGATGGAGTTCCTTCACTCTATTTCAACTCTATACTAACGAGTTAAAATGAAACAGAAAATCTTATAAAGAGAATCTACTAACCTATATCATAACAGCGCTTAAAAGTCGTTTCTAAGAAATTTAAGTAATAAGTTTTTTTAATTCTTTGAAGTGCAACTTCATTATCGAGGTGGTGTAGAAATTTAGTACGGTATTAAAAAGTCACATGTAACGTTTCACCGCCGGTATAGTATGAGTAATAAGATAATAATAGAAGAGTGATATGTTGTAAAGAAGAATATAAGAATCAAATTATATTTATTATTAAAAACATAAATAATAAAATTGGACTGCAACATGAACACGTTTCTATACCTACCATTCATGTGATTACGATGAAACCTTGGTGACTTATTTTGGACACGCCTGCGAAAGTTTCGAACAGAAAAAAATTGTTTCATTGTTTATTCGTTTTCAATATGTTTTGATACCATTCATGCGATTACGATGAAACTTTGGTAAATTGACAAAAAAGACATTGCAAGGTTTCTGCCTTATCCTGGCAGGGGGCTTAATTGCCATATCAAACAAAGAGGGACCCACATAACTGACCCAAGGTGAACGGCCGGTGCGAATTGACCACTCCCAATGGGCTTGGCAAGTCCAATGCAGCGATAGGGGTGTCCTCTCCCCCAACAGCTGCAACCGAGGTGGAGTTGCTGGGGAAGAGCAGTGTTGAAAAGGCGATGCTCCACTCGCCTTATCCTCTGCAACTATATTGATGCGACGGTGGTAGGGCCGCGGAGGGAGACAGGAGAAGGGGGGGAAAATTCCTCTCCCAAGGAGAGACTACCATGGGTTGGCCGGCGCTGGTGAGTCCGCGTTACGTGTATCTGTACGAAAGCGTTCGCGTGGTCCTGCCAATATGCGGTGAAGGTGGAACACCATTGGGTTTTAATCAGTGCGAAACATTGCTAAAGCTGGGAATGCGTATGCATTTCCCTATGTAAAAGAAGCTAATAAATTTTAAATGCAATCACTGCCACCGTAATCAGATCTAAGATCCATTTACAATTTTGCCTTACACAATTTAACACTAATCAGCGGTCTCCACTCTTGTCAGAATGAAATATATATATATATATATATATATATTATATATATACAAAAAAGTAGCATTTTTTCTATGTTACATACAGATTTGCGTAATCGCGTTATTTTACGGCAACCTTTACAATTGGTTATAGTTCACAATTATCGCCCAGTGATCGCTGTATTGTCGCCAAACTGTTTCATTACCGCGTCATTGTTGATCGTAATAGGCAACGCACTTGACTCCGTTACACATTCTGCGTAAATCGATGCTTTATATTCGATACCACCCATAGCGAGCTCGTTTAAAGTGTTAATGGATTTAATTAGGTAGATAAAGGTCGCATTATCTGTAGTGAGAGCGTGAACAACCGATTGCGTTGCTAGATTCTATAGTATTTGGTACTTAACGTGTTGACTGCGTATTTTTACTTTTTTAGTGACCTACATCAACCTCGAGAATTTATTGAAGAAAGATTCTTTCTTTTTCCTTTTTTAAAAGCTACACCTAAACTTTCTCTTGTATCGTGGAGATCTTTTGTAATAAGAGCGTGTAGACATACACTAATAATTACATTGATATATTTTCAACCGACTTCGTAAGTGAAGCAAGGAGATTTTTTTGATTCTTTTTCGGAAAATAATTTTATACCACTTTATTGGATTTCAATGATTCCTTAGTTAAAAAGAGAATTGCAACGCTGTGGGCTGCGGTTTCAAATTCCAAACGGTACAAGTATTTGTATGGCCAACAAATAACTGTTCTTTTTTTGTTCATTCTTTAATTTTAAAGGAATTAAAAGTCATCTGCACTACATATGGGCGAATAATAATTTACCACGTCTACAGATATTGATGATTATATTCTTATTACTTCTTGGATTTTACTCTTTTTAAAACTATAGTTATATCGAATGAGGTACTTAATGTATAGCGGTGTTGATTTGCCATTTTCAAAGGGTCATCTTCAGTCTGTAGTATTTATATTTAAAATAGAAAAATAAATATTTCTTATTCTTTTAAAACTTTACCACCACTAATTTTCTCCTGTATTCTTTAGACATTAAATATAAAAAAATTTCACATGCAGAAATATCCCGACATTAATATGTAGGTCATGTAAATAAAGACCCCGACGTCACGGGATTCGAACTCACGACCCAGGAGCACTCAGTCATCCTCTTAGTTAGTGAACCGAACCGGTAAACAGAAGACTAAGTTGAAATTAGTTTTAATTAAACAATAATTTACAGAATTATACACACTCTGGTCATTGTTTGTAAAATATAGATATAAAAAACCCAGACTGGCGGTAAACAGGACGCTCGTCCCTCCACTTGCACGAAGAAGAGGCCTATAATTAGCAACAAACTTTTTCCTATAATAATAGTTCTACTGTGTAATTAAATCCACCTAGGAGAAAATATAGCCTACTTTGTAAATTTAACGAAAGGTTTAAGTTCACCATTGTAAAATTGCAGCTCGATGCCGCTGTGTTTCATTTGGTGAGTGTAGATAACTGGAGTCCCTTTTTACTGAACATGAGGAATTCCACCTTAGTCTTCAGGGGCGGCAACGCATCTGCTGTTTGATTTTTAATCGAGGATAGATGTAAATTTCTATGATCCAAAACATCCACTTACCATCAGGTCGAACGTGTGTTCGTTTGTCACCGTCATTCAGTTTAAAATAAAATTGACCACATACGTTGTAAGCGTCTTTTAGCAAGCCGCAGCATACGAAGCGATAATTGCAGTTGAAAGATTCCAAGTTATGCAAATTACTTTCTATTTGAAATAGTTTTAATAGCTCTATCGTGACATGTACAAAATGATATAAGTACAACTCTGCTCAGATTGGTTAAGTGCTGCAATTATGATCAGTCCGCAATCAGCAGCTATCTCGCAGGTGTACCTTAGTTATCGACGCAAATTTTATACTCGGATATCTAAATACATATGTCTGCTTAATGGTATGTTCTAGCAGCAGATATTGAAAGATCCCTTATTATTAATACATAGAGATTAAATTAATAGTGGTCACGTAATAAATATCTCAGTGCTTAACATATTGCGCATATTGTCAAGTGTTGAAGAAAGTACCGTGTACTGAGTACTGCGATTGAACGTCTAGTGGCCGTGGGTGTGTGTTTGTGTATGTGTTCGTAATGTGTTCCTAATAACAAATAAAAATAAAGAAACTGCAGTTTCTAGCCCAAGCCAAACGCAGCAACTAAATCAAATATCCCATTATGAGCCAAGCTATTGGAGAGGCTAACGTTTAGCAATAAACTTTTGTTAGGATGTAACAGAAAAAGATACGATGTCCTTTTACTAAATAATTTCAAATAATTTTTGAAGGCTATCGAATAAACCTAAATAGTAATCTTTCTCCGTAAAGTTTTTAAAATATTTTTTTAATTTATAAAAAATAGCTTAAACTTACAGTTAATTAAACTTACTCAAACTTACGTGGTAGAGCCATGCTGCAACTATATTAGTAATATAGTTGTAGCACGAATGGGTCGGCTCGGCCGGGGAAGAACCACGATCTCACAGAATACCAGCGTTAAATAGCAGCTTAATGCTGCTGTGTTTTGTATGATGAGTGTAGAGAAACGGAGACCCGGAAGAGGCGGTGACAACGCATCTGCATTTTGAAACAGAAACAGATTTTTTTTTTAATATAGATTATAAAGAATACTTTATTGAACGCCACTTTTTTAATTTACCAATGATTCGGAAAAAACTTCTGTCCTGGGAAGAACCAGTAAGAAACCCGGCGGGGCTTTTTTTTAAATTACACCTTACATTCATGTACGTTACAATTATCAACACATAACAAATTAGAAATAGCAGGGCAACGATCACCCTTCCCAGGGGTTCCCTTTATACAAACTTAGCTTAATAAAGTTCTTGAACTTTGTGCAGGTCAAATTTTGTATACTTCCTGGGATTTTATTGTAAAAGCGTTTACATTGCCCTAAGAATGAACTACTGGCTCGGTGGAGTCGGTTAACTGGTAATACTACTTGCTTGTGTCTGTTCCTTGTATTTATAGAATGACTATCACTTATTTTTGTACACTACATAAACATAAATATGTATTCTTTAAATTTGTTCCTAAGTGACTTTTTAGGTTTTAAATCATACATTTCTCTAATGGCCCTCTTCTGTAAAACATTTTGATTCCTAATTCGTAATTGAGGAAAGACGTAGAGGTATATGGGCAACAACAATCACCATTAGCTGGACTGTGTGCTGGTTTGTCACCCTTATCCTATAAAAAAATTCTATTACACTTTACAAAAATAATAGCTAAAGCTAGATAATGTGATTGGTAGCACAGTCATGATTACATTACAATTAAAATTATTCTTGTATGTACAATATACAATATATTTATTTGCATTCCATAATGTAGTAATTAATAATATTCAATTTTCACAATATGGACCCTATCGGGTATAACAAATTAGAACAGAAAAGGACGAAAAATATTTTATTTATTATTCATTATAATTATTATATTATTCATTATATTTATATTATTCCTTATTATTATACTATCATTATTCGTGTTGTTCATTCATTTATTTATAGTTTTCATTATCATTATTACATTTGTCATTCAGGTATTCATATAAAGTATAATAACATTTATTGATTAGAAACACTTTTAATTGTCTTATAAAAATATGATCATTTGTTTCGTTTTTAATGAGTTTGGTAGTTTATTATAGACATTCTTTTTTTGTCTTGTATTGTCCTGATATTTGTAATTGCAATCAAGGTTTAAAAAGTACTATTTCTCTAAATTTCTACTTTACTCGCAAGCGGTACTTTACTTGCAGGTGATAGGACCTCTTTTACTACCTAGGAGTCCGTCTAGGTGTATAGAGTCAGTCTTAGTCCTCAAAGTTGACAACGCGTCTGGATCCTTCTTTGTACAAAGTTGGCAGCAGGTGTCCGTGGTCTGGGGTAGCCACTTACCATCAGGTGGACTTTAAGCTCGTTAGTCACTTCAGTTTTATTTAATAAAAAGCTTGGTTTGTTCAGCCAAGTAACGGACGTGGTCCTTGTACTGACGGTGAAAAATCTATCCCAAACCACCGAACTAAATTTCACAGATGGGTTTAATGTGCAGCATTACACGTTACAGCGTTGATAATAGGCAACTCATTCAAGCAATAGCAGATAGATCAGCAGTTTATTTGACGTCTCGTAACTTAAACACTCTTCCCTATCACCGGTCTATTATAATAAATCTGGTGTAAATAAGCATTTTATTGAGTACATCGGAAGTCGTTACATGTTTTGCCATCGGAGGAAATTGGATGATGGGATTTATTGCCTTCACACAGTTTAAAGAGACTTGACGAAGACGTTATAGGTGGTAAAGCGACGTTCTAGTACATATATTACACAACACGATTGGGTCGGCTCGACCTATGTTCCACGCTCGCACTGAATACTGTACCTTCTCACTGGTAACGAGGTACTCTATTTTAGTTTTTTGAAGTGATAATATTCTAGCATTTGTTTCTTAATCAACGATAGATGTCGATCTGTGGACCGCAGTATCGATTTATCATCAGATGGACTGTGTACTCGTTTGTGTCGTTACTCTTACTTCACATAAAATACTTGTGTGTGGTATACAAATTAATTCGTCCTTAAAAAAATGTTATGCTGCCTAGTTTGAAATGCAGCTCCTCTCTTCCCTATTCTATTCACTTCACTGGTATTATTATTTGGAACATATATGCTCCAGCTGACATTTCAACCCAAGTCCTGTATATCAGTATTTAGGCACTCGATGAACTAAATTATTATAAACTTATTTCAAAGAATTTCTTATGAATAGCTTTCAGTAGATAATTTATTTCTAAAGGTAACCTTTCAAGAGGATAAGAAACCAATTTAACTGACTACTAGGCGTGCTTTCTGCCCAAAGGTCAAAGGCCATCGTGACCAACTTGGTTTCTATACTGTATTGTATCCACCATTTCTCTTTAATATAAACACAGATTAATTTATGTAAAATTTAGTCTTTTATTCTTTTCTTTTCTAGTTAGTCTTTAAAATGTATCTTGGAAATATAACGCAAGGATGGCAAATACGAGTAAGCACACAGTTTACAAAGTAAGTGTATGTACATCTCAATCGATTAAAATTTATATACGGATTCGTTATCTTCCCAGAAGACTAAAAAAGAGTACTTAAATACCAGTTAAAGGGTCCTGTCACTCATAATACGCACAACATCGTTCAATCATTACGGTCTATCAAAGTTCACTGCTTTTTTTTATAAGATAGGGTGACAAACGAGCACACAGTCCACCTGATGGTAAGTGGTTGCATGTTCCATAGACATCTACATCTATTCTCGATTACAAATCAAAATGCAGATGCGTTGTCACCCGTGAGGACTAAGATGGAATGCCTCGTTTCCAGTAAAAAGGGCCTCCGGTGCTCTACACTCACCATACGAAACACATCAGCATTAAGCTACCCTTTCACGCTGATATTCTGTGAGAGCGTGATCCTTCCTCGAACGAGCCAAACCATTCGTTCTACAACTATACTACTAATATAACTGCAGCATGACTCTACTACGTATAGAAAACCACGTAAAAGCCTCGCTCATAAATTGTAGGTTAGTATTAGATAGTAAGACATTTTTTTCTACCTAGGAGTCCGTCCGGTGGATACCATTCTCTTACTTTTTTCTTCCGTTAGATAGCAGTGCTTGGAATGCTGTGTCTCGGTATAAAGGATAAGGATGCTATCTGCAGGTTGTGGGGAATTTCATCTTAGGCCTCAGAGGTAACATCATGGTTAACGCATCTGTAGCCTTCTTTTTTTTTAATTGTCTGGAGTTGTCCATAGACTACAGTAGCAACCCACCATCAGTTTGACTGTTAGTTAGTTCGTTCACTTCAGTTTTATAAAAAAAAAACGAATGCCTACATATGTACATATTTATTTAAACCGTATTTTATTTTATTATATTCACAATTGGGCACGTACGGCGGCAGCTTTTTTTTTTGTTATAATAGTGGAAATTTTCTCAGTGGTTTCAGGTATATTTTATAATTTGATTTTAAATCTAGGCGAAACACTAGTTTGAAATTTTGACACGTTATTTTACAATTAATCTCGCCTAAGTTTTTAGGGCAAGGAAGTATCCGCCACACTACCCCAATGTGTGTTGGCGAACTTTACATATCCTCGAAATATTTCTTTTATTTCTCAGACATACAGGTTTTCTCACGATGTTCTCCTTCACCTCTCAGATCGTGGTAAATCAGCAACTCTCTCAGCTAAAATCTTCTCATAAATGAGAGGAGGCCTGTGCCTCGCAGTGGGACCTATATAGGCTATTAACTTAACTAGCCAAAGAAATACTCCTATACATGATTATGACAATATGTCCGCCAACTATTATTTTTGTTAAACTAGCTTTTTTCTGTGGCTTTACGTACTCCGATTTCGCTTTACCAACATAATTAGTGTTGTATGCCAAAACAGCAACAACTTAATATTGGCCGTGTTCCGATATATACTGCGAGCACTGCTCAGTGCTCCCACTGGCAAAAATTCGTTCTGTTATGGACTGCTAGTACACTGCCGCAGAACCCTAGGGAATATAGTACGCTTACTCAGTATTTTTTACGGCGTAAATATAAATTTTGTGTAATATCTATATGTAGAATTTGTTAGTTAGTTTGACTATCAGGCTATCGGATACTAGCCGAGTTATAAGCAATTGTCTTGTATTATAAATATATTGTGTGAGAACACAATCGTTTAATTTATTCAGTAGTTACATGATCACTAACAGACGTACCTACGTACAGAATTATATATATATATATAATATATTATATAAATAAAAAAAAAAAAAAAAAGAAGACAGACACCCACACAAAAAAAAAAACCCACGACCCAGGGCTTTTTAAGAAAGGAGGGGCACACCCACCAAAACCCCTCGAAAATAAAGAAAGTTTGCCTAATCTAAATACTTCTAAATCACACGACACAAAACCAGGTCTCATATCACACACATAACGGTGCATCATTCCTCATTTGTCTTACCGTTTCGTATAAAACAAATGCGACAAAGCTTATAAGGCGTCGCTCCCGATGCCTCAACAATGACGGAGCGAGCTTTTCCAATGAATAAATTTACCAAGATCTCGTGCGACTCGCGCACGACATTTGCATTCAGGCGGTAAATTGAACAAATTTGAAATTCATTGCGTTAGCAACTTCAACACTTGCCGCATCGCATTCCGATCCAATGTGGATGATATGTGACGGAACTGGCGGTTTTTCACCGCTTTATTAATAGGATGTTATATAATACCAGTTTCCTGATTAAATCATGTAATAATAGATGCTATCGCGTGCCATAAACATTGACTGCCTAACTGTTCATTCCTGAGAAACTATGTACTTAGCCCAGAAGAAGTAAAATTGTTCCGAGCTAAGCAACTCCTTTAATTCATTGCAGAAATAGTTCTTAGCGGTTAACTAAAGCCATTGCAGCGATCAGAATAGATCTTACAGGCCGCAGTGATACTGCTCTTTCTAGAACTGCATAGCAACTTGTAAAAAAACTGTTCATTCCATTATACCAGTGCTAATTAAAAACTATAAATACGTTATATGGCACGAAATTATTGTAAAAATCTGTCTAATTATATCTACCATATACAACACATCACAGAATACCAGCGTAAAATAGCAGCTTAATGCAGGTATTTCGTATGGTGAGTGTAGAGAACCGGAGACTTTTTTTTACTGGAAACGATGCTTTCTATCTTAGTCCTCAGATGTAACAACGCATCTGCATTTTGACTCTTAATCGAAGACAGATTTAGATTTCTATGAGACAAAGCATCCGTTTACCATCAGGTGGACTGTGTGCTCGTTTGTCAGCCTTATTCTATAAAAAAAACGGCATGATATACCGCTGCTTATTCCAAGCCATCATCTCTTCTATGGCGTTTCCCCTTAGAAATTTATAAGTTAATATGATATAAAACAAAAACGGTTAGCTTTTAGGATACAATATATATAATTAAAAAATGGACAATATGTTGCGTCGTAAATATTTAAAAACAAAGAAAATATAGTGCGACGAAAAGTAAATAACGGTGTTTCCCCAAGATTCTGAACCTATATATTTTGTTAATCGAATTCCAAAAATTAAACTGTTGAGCATTAATCGTATTTGTATATAATTCAATAAATTAAAAGACACAGTTTCTTCACTGAGAAAAGAATGCAAAAAAATTAATGTGTAATGAATATAACATTGTATTATAAAAATCATCCGACCAAACTTCAAATGTTTGATATTCCTGGGCTATTTGTCACTGTTGCGTTTCGTTTTACGGTAGAACGCGACAAATGGATACTATTTAGTGCTTCTCAATAACTATTAGTATATTAATATCTCTTATTTGGATTGTTTGATATGTATTGAAATACATATAAGGCGGTATGGATAGTGAAATTCGCGATTGAATAAAACGTGGGTGGGGGAGCCGATTGTTATAAGCTACTGTCCCTTATAAAAGCTCTCACCGACATCGCCATTTCAATTGAAAACAATCTCCACATAATAAAATCAGGTATCTTATTACACCTTGATCTAAAGCGATGTTTAACAAACGGTGTATTTATTCTGTACTTGTTATAAAATTAATTCACTAATTACTTTCATGCCTGCGTTTCTTGACGATAAAATCCATAAAACGCTTTCAATGATGCATAGAATGCACTTTTTAATCTGTGGACGTTAAGCTGGAGCATTATTAAAGTGCAGGTTTTTAATATCTTTGATACAGCTTCATCCTACTTGTATGGCATAGTAATATCCTTATGCGGTTGTTGACTTGACGTGAGAAAAAATCTAATAGCGCATCTCTGGGTACGGACGTATAATTGTATCACTTTTTAATACGTTAGTAATGTATTTTACTACGGAAAACTCTTCAGTTCTTACTTTGTAGTAATTTGTTTCTACAACTATCGTCAATTATTTTTGTATTTTTATTATATTTTTTACCTATTTACATCTGAAAACTTACTTCTTGACACCTTTTGTTGCCTAAAAGTCAGCGGCGATAAGTCCACCAAATTTTGTTTTCTAATTAAATTGCTCTTGTAAAAATTCTTGATCTTTTTGTTTTGAAATGTACAATAAAAGTATTAGTTCAGTTTCATTTTTAGTCCAATACTGGTCATTGGCCTATTATGAAATGTGAAAATTGCAAGAGGTAAGCGCTTAACTTAAATTTCACAGTACAATTCCCGTCGGCACCAGTGGAATTGTAAATTGCAATTTTATGTGCTTATTTACGACGTGCACGCCGGTGAAGAAAAATATCGTGGGGAAACACAAATAAGTAGGCTTGAACGGCTATAAACCACACTCTTACAGAATACCAACGTAAAATAGCATCTTAAAGCTGCTGTGTTTCGTATGGAGAGTGTAATGAAATGGATACCCTTGTTACTGGTAACGAGCCAATCTATCTTAGTTCTTAGAAAAGAGAAAACATCTATAGTTTGATTCATAAACGATAATAGTTGTAGATACCCATGGGCTACATAATCTTCTTAACGTCGGGGTACGCCCAGTGTCATACGCTGTAAGCTCACTTAGCCAGTATAAAAATTAATTTTTAATTTTTGTTTTTTTTGTACTTTATGCGCTGCTATACCATTCATCAGATTGCGGTCGAACTTTGTCAAGTTATTGCATGTATTTCTGCGAAGGTTATAGGCATAGTTGGACGCGGTAGGTAGTGGTGTTATGGAATCCAGATATCGTCCGTGGGAAGTCGAAGCAGATTACCAGTTTTCTATATAATAATCACAATTCAGCCCGGTATTAAAAAATAGTTTTAAGATTGATCTATGTGTAGAGCCATGCTGCGGTTATTTTAGTACCAACGGCCAGTATTTTTTTAAACTAAAGTGATAAACTAACTCGTAGTGCACCTTATGAAGAGTGGCTTCTTCAGACCCCTGTAGCCAACTTAAAACAAAGAAGGAAGACGTATAGATGTGTTGTTACTTCAAAACTAAGATGAAATGCCTCAGAACCTGTGATTACACTAGTTCTTTATTCTCTCCAGACCAGCATTCCACGCAGTATTATTTGGTGACAGAAATGAGGGTCTACCCAGACGGAATTGTAGCCAGAAAAGTAGTCCTACCAGCAAAAATCGAATGAATCGGTCTTTTATATTTCAAAACGCTTCGTCGTCTTTACGAGCCGTTTTGCAGTAAATTAATTGCATGAAAACCGTTTAAAGCTTTTTTTTATTTCAAGTCAATCCTAAGTTTCCGAGTGAATAGTTTATAATATAAACGGTTGCTGTATAATACAAACATGCACCCCGTATGTAATAAAACGGATCGCTACGAAGAACGAAACTTTGCTTGAATATAGGACTTGAGCATAAGTTGTTTTTACCTGTACTATAAAATGTTAAGGCGATTGCTTATCTCATGAACTGCCACGGCTCAGTATATAATTGTCGATAAAGTTTAATATATAGTCCTCTTCCCCTTTTTGATGAAACTGACGAGATACATAAAATGTAGTTATGGTCCAACTCTCGCACTAATAAAAGTAAAATGCCAAATAAAGCATAATAAATCATGATAATAATTAAAACGCTACTGTTGGCACAGATAACTAAGAAGAAAGGAAAATATTTCGGCCACAGATACACAACAATTAAGTTTTAATTTTTACTTTTAGGCTGCATTATAAGAAACATATGTTGCTCTCGACAAAACATAACAGACACAACCGTCTACATTCCACCAAGAATCTAATTTTAGGGTCTTCAGCTTCGAACTCTATCATTATCCTCGAACGCTGTAATGAAAATACCGGGGGCTACGCTTTGTTGTAAGACACGAGCGGCTTGTTAGGACAGCTCACTTCCGACCGCATAAACATTCGTACTGCTTACATATGTGATGAGGATCGGCTGATTTATCCCACAAAGACATTGCTGTAAATGCGAAAAGTTGTTTTACATTGATTTACGTTGTTATAAATAATTTAAGATCTTTGCAGAGACTTGCTTTGTATGAGTTATGATTGCCTCAAGGTTAACTCTGGAATAAAATAATATTTGAATTTAATTGACTTAAATTTTGAACTTGAATAAAATTAAGAGAAAGAAGTTAGAGCTACAAACGATCAAACATTACACGTGATGTAAGTGAATGCTGGAGACCCATATTCACCTGCATTTAACTTCGATTTAGAATCCAAATGCACTAATCGTTGTCACCCTTGTAACATTTTCAAGCTCGAGTACATAGAGACCTTTGATTTACCGACGATATAGTCATTATGGTAGAATCACGGAAGGACTTCAACACTATCCCGAAATCGATGGTGTCTACAACTCGATAAATCTTATAATTAATGTGGACAAATCAAAGGTCATGTGTAACGATATACCACACCCGTGCTGTTAGTTGTAGAGAGCTATACGCTCGAAGTTATTGACGAATGTGTTTATCTCAGACAAATCTTCCGATTAGATAAGTCCAACTTGGATCAAGAGGTCGACATTTCTTCTACGGAATATGCTTTGATTAGCATTTTCTATGATAAATTTACACAACAAAACAAAACAAAATATAAAAATTTAAACTAATAAATGTATAATGATTTCTTATATTTACGCGAACACTACACATTGAAATAATACTAGTTTTTACGGAATTTATCGCGTATATTTAACTTTTTAAATATAGTATATATTTAATTTATCGCGTATATTTAATTTAAAAAGTTAAATATACGCGATAAATTCCGTAAAAACTAGTATTATTTCAATAATAAATGTATTGTAAACCCGGGCATACCAGTGCTCATAGGCAGCACTTGTTCGTACGTGTGATTCATATGGCATCCACTGCCATCCTCGCCCATTTTGAAGAAAAGTAAACAAGCCGTCACGCAACGCAGCCGCAAGCAAAGACCTTTAAGCAATCTTGACATACCCGAGTTTACCATACACTAAGATGTTACTATATACAATAAATAATTTAAGGCACATTTAGCATACTTGTAGTTTTTATGCGGCTGTCTTACAATATGTTATTGAAGTACTACAGTAAGTAAGACAGAGTCACATAAAATTTAATATTAAGGGGTAGTAATGTCATCAAGAACCCTTGTCATGTCACCTTTAAGACCCGTTGTCATCGCAATAATTTTTCAAAGTAGATATTAGATCTTGGAAGACAAACACATTTTTGTATAATTATAAAATTTTGTTTCTAAAAAGCTTTGGCCATTTAGATTGTAATAAATGTGTACACCTCGTATGTAATAAAACGGATCGCTACGGAGGATGAAACGTTGCTTGAATATATGTAGGAATTAAGCATAAGTTGTTTTTACCTGTACTACGAAATGTTAAGGCGATTGCTTCGATCGCTGTATATAAAGTGTGATCGCAATATATAAAGTGGCTATGTAAAGATCAACAATTATTTATTTTTATTGGTATAACATTAGACCCATTTCTCGGATGAATTTAACACCTATTGACTCAGCATGTGATATGAAACTTAAAGCTGCTATCCGGTATGAAAGAGAAATTGAGCCATATATGGAGTCTTTTTTGCTAATCATCCAGACTTAAGGAGAATTTCGACAGACTGCGGGTTTGAAGGTCATTTGAAAAGGATTTTTCACTTGTTGTGGCTATGTCAAAGTTCGTCATGATAATGAGCTAAATCGTGTTTTAGTTGAATCACTATAAATGGCATAGGAATCCATACATTTTGAATTTAGTGTCTAATAAAACTAATCTTATGGCTTTTATTATATTTATTTTCAACTTATGTTTAATTCTGAAAGTTTTAAGAGCAGCACTTGTGACCCCTATTTCATTTAATGTTTTTTTCATACATTTCTCTCATGATTAACATGACATTGGAATTTATTTGAGCTAACACATTAACGTGATTCTTTGTCCCGTATATATTTCTAAAGATTCCTAACATAAATAAATTTCTTGTGTTTATGTCAAGCACTTCTAACAAGGCAACGAGTCCAACATTTTCCAAGTATCCAACAAAAAGCACTCGACTTATTTATTGCGAAGATTAAGTTTCATGGTAAAAGGCGTCAAGGAATGCCGCTCGTAGAACATAATAGCGGACACTACATAGATAATGGCCATAGTAATAGCCCTGATACTCTTAGATTGGCACCATGTATCCAACACATGTCTTGCTTTTTATATTTTGTAAAATAACATCATATCTGAAACCCCGTATGAAGCAAATTTAAGCCACGATATAATAAAATGCAAATAATAAGCCTTAAAATTTCTGGTTCTATTAAGTAATAAGTGAACAATTCACATTTAAATTTCTATGTGGTGTAATATATTTCATTTGTCTAAGCTTTATGTGGAGTGTAGAGTCCCTAAATACTTTACGAGTTAATCGTAATGATTTCCCTATTGCTATAAAATGCAGTTGAGCCACTCAGCAAATTGTATTACGGCTGCAGTACGAGTAAGATAACTAGACCGCAAGTAAAATTAGCGTAAAATAGAATCAAACGCTGTTTTTCATATGACCAGAGACAATAATTATTAAGACTATTGTAGTCTTTAAGCGACTTCTTAAAGAGCATTACTTGTCTCAATCGTTCGAAAATCATTAGGATAAATTATGTGATTATATAGTTTTGTATTTATTTGTTTATGTTATTGTTAGTGGTATATATTTGAGGATATATGTATGTATATATGTGTATGTGTGTATATGTATGTATATGTATATATATATATATATATATATATATATATATATATATATATGTGTATGTTTATGTATATACCTATGTATATGTGTATCATATTTTTTTAATGTATTAGTTATTTACTTATATGTTATTTTATTGCATGTATTGATATTATATTAGGTATATTTATATTGCACCACCTACCTAGTACTCACTGTTTTATTCCTTTACACCTTTGGTTGCCTGGAAGAGATCGCTATGTAGCGATAAGGCCGCCAAATTGTACATGTAATCTGCTCTCTGTTATGTTATTTGTAAATTTGTTTGTGGTGTGCAATAAAGTATATTCATTCATTCATTCATAATCAATAAAGAGGCTTTTAGCTGGTAATGTGGAATAAAATCTTAGCCCTCAGGTGTACAAGGCGACTGAATTTTGAAGTTAAGTGTAGAGAGGAACTATACCACTCATATTAATATTATTAAAAAGATTCTCTGATCAGAAACCCTTGAAAAACTTTACAGAATATTTTTGATAAGCATGTTTGTTTTTAGGAGACGTGGTAACGTAGAAGTTGAGCGCTCGTCATAAATTTGAAGTTGAGTATATATATATATATATATATATATATATATATATATATATATATATATATACTACGTGCTAAGTAAAAACATCGAGAGAAAACCTTCATTTCTAGAAAAAAAATCCTAATATAATTAGTTCACCAACACGCATTGGGTATGCGCGGTGGATATTTTCTTATTCTTAAACACTTTCAGAAATGAGTAGAGGCCTTTGCCCAGCAGTGGTGCGTATTCTATTTACGATATAAAGGAAAAATAAAGTTAGAGCCTATCTAACTTTACTTTTCTTTTCACTTTTTATATATAATAATGGTAACAAATGAGCACACAGCCCACCTGATGGTAGGTGGATGCTTTAGCCCATAGACATATATCCTCGTATAAGAATCAAAATGTAGATGCATTATCATCCCTGAGGACTAAGATGGAATGCCTCGTTTCCAGTAAAACGGGTCTCCTCTCCACTCACAATGCTGGTATTCTGTGACACCAATTCGTGCTACAATTTAACCGTGTTGTGGTGGTTCAAGAATATCCACTACACATGACGTCTCGCGGGTGTCGTAAGTGGCATATTAAAACACTAAATGGGCAGCAGCACATTCCTAACGACATCTCAAAATAATAAAAAATTTAGTTACAACCCCTTCTGTCAAGCGTGGCACCTATGTCAAAATCGCTTGTATGACGCAATTTATAGAGGAGATATATTGAAATTGGGCCAAATTAAGAATACCCCGAACCGGCGAGCATGGGTACGTGTCAGGATTGTGCCAAATGGAAGTCCGTGGTCTCCATAGTCTAGGTAACAATAATGTATGTTATGAACAGTGTATCAAATCAATTGTTATCGAAAAAATATGTAATTTTTCATTGACATCTTCATCATTACAGCCCTTCACAAGTCCACTGCAGAACATAATCCCAAGGAATGCCACAAAACACGAACCTGAGCCACCTGCATCCATCGACTTCCTGCATGTCTTACAAGGTCGTCAGTCCATTTAGTGGGGGGTCGCCCCACACATCTGCTACCGGTACGAGGCTTCCATTCGAGAACCTTTTTTCCCATCCGTTGTCGGTTCTTCGAGCTATATGGCCAGCCCATTGCCACTTCACTTAGTAATCCGTTCGATCACTCTGGTTCTACTGTGGATATCCTCATTTCTTAGGTTATCACGCTAAAAAATCCTGAGCAAACCCCTCCCCATAGCTGGCTGAGCCACCTTGAGCGTCCTCATATGGCCGACAGCGAAGGACCACGTCTCAGCTCCATAGGTCATTATTGACAACATGCACTGGATATACAATCTTGTTTTGAAGTTTTGAGGTGTAACTGACGAGATGTGTCGTAATTTTCCGACCGCTGCCCAGTCGAGTTGAATCCGTCGATTGACCGCCCGATGATTGGTCGACCAAGAGGTCGATCGATGTTGGACTTACCTAGTCGGACTATTTGTCCTAGGTAAACAAAATCGTCCACAACTTTGAGCTGAGTGCTCCCAATAACTACCGGCATAGGTGTAACATGGACGTTACACATGATCTTTATTTCGTTCCTGTTCATCTTAAGACGGACGGGAGGTGATGGGCGCTATTAAGGTTACTGAGCATAGTGTTTAGGTCTTCCAACAATTCTGCCATAAGTAGTAAATCGTCATCAATCCGAAGGTGAGTGACATACTTGCCATTGATGTTAACGCCGTATCCTTTCCAGTTCAGTAGCTTGAAATTATCTTCCAATGCAGCGGTGAAGAGTTTCTGGGATATAACGTCACCCTGTGTTATATCTCTCTACAGTTCTATAAGTAACATACTCTGGTTCTGTATTTGGAGCCTTGATGTACAAACACTTCAGCACTTCTATATACCGACAACCAACTTGATACGGCCCAAATTTCGTAGAAATCAAAGGGCATTCTCATAGTTCACATACGCAAGACACAGTGGCAGATTATACTCCTTCGTCTTCTCTTCAATTTACCGAAGAGTATGTATGTGCTATATAGTGCTTAAGCTTTTTTTAAAAACGGCTTGTGCGGAAGGCTGGAAGTCGTCGAGTCTGCTTGCGAGATGATTGGTAATGACTCTCGAAAAAGCACGTAGACGCAACTCAGAATGGAAATCGATCTGTATTTCTTTAAGTAAGCGTTGTCAACTTTCTTGAAAAACAAGACCACCACACTTTTGGAATATTACCACCATGTAGGACGGAATTAAATAGCTTCTGAAGGACTTCAAGTACTGGTTTTCCATCCGCTTTCAGAAGCTCCGCTGTAATTCCATCCGCGCCAGGGGACTTGTCTTTTTTATGGTGTTGGCGAGCTGTTCTAATTTCGCTCAGACTGACGCCCGAAATATCATCGGAATAGTGTCATATAAAACTTGCTCTCGAATCGTTACCGACACTTGCGTGTGGCTCCAACGATGATGTGTACAGTTGCCCGTTGAACCTCTAAATCTCATTCAA
Organism: Parnassius apollo; assembly: GCA_907164705.1. Taxonomy (NCBI): domain Eukaryota; kingdom Metazoa; phylum Arthropoda; class Insecta; order Lepidoptera; family Papilionidae; genus Parnassius; species Parnassius apollo. The sequence continues at coordinate 4,974,371 of CAJQZP010001507.1, forward strand.
AATCTCTGGTGTTTTGGAAACAATGCTGCCACATTCGGTCTTCAGCTTCGACAGTTGGCTCTTTCTGGCAGATAGATCTCTGGCAAAGACATTGGAGCCCTGGTTCCAATTGATCGCTTCTTCAATACGGGTTGTATTGAAGTTGAGTAAGTTTCGCCACTTGCATTTGGAGATTTGTCTGATTCAGACTCTCAGACAATCAAACTGCAGCTTCATCCTCCGTCTAACAGCCATGAGATTAAGATGGTACCTAAGTCTCGACGGCCGCCCATGAACAACTGCAAAATCAGGAGAATTGCAGGTGCGTTGCAGGCCTTTTAAAAACCTTGAGTCCTATCGGTATAGAAAAATTGCCGGTGGTAAATGATTCTACAAAAGTCGCGCGATGAAGAAAACTCCTAGTAAATTGTACGTTGGTGAACCGCCAAGCATCTAGATGGTTTTTTAGAAGTTGACTTATGTAAAATTACATTGCTGCATAACATACTTTTTATACCAGCTACAAGCTACTTATTATTATCTCAACAGCAAAATAACAGAAATTTCCTTGAACATTTTACTATAATTTATTATTCAAGTTTACGACTATTTACTCGAACAAATTAAGGCAATAATGGTTTATATCTCTCGCATCCGGTTTATGATTGAATTTGAACATCACTAAGGTCCAAACATATCAATTATTTATACAACGTGAGCAAAATTGCACCTGTAAAATATTTTATGAGATTGCGATATAATCCATTAATGGCCAGAATGTTATAATTTCTAAGATAAATTAATTTTTCCTAAGTATAAACATTTACGTAATTAAAACTTGATATTATCATATTGCACACCTCAATCGCATTAACATAGAGTGTGCTTTCCATTGATAAACCGCCATAACGCGATGTACTCTAATTTAATCGTGTCTATCAATGATAAACCTTTAATCTTACTAGTCTAAAAGGGTTTTATAAACAACACAATTCTATAATTATTTCTTACATTTATCCGAATCCTTCACATGAAATGAAACTAATTTTACAGATTTTATCGCGTTTAATAAAATTAATTCCAATTTCAAAGACAATTGTAATTCGAATAATTAATTTATTCTTAAATTGTTATAAATATATTAATTTATTATTAAATTGAGTTAATTAGTTTTTATTAATATTTAATTAGTTTAAGTAATTTATTCTTAAATTGAGTTAGTAATTTGAGTATGTGACAAAAATGTGATAAAATTTTTACTTATTGTTCTTATTTTTACTAAACTACAAATTAAAAATATTAACTAACAATATTCTAATTTAATTAGTGTTCAATGTTTATGATTGTGCTTTGGCAATGATTAGGATTAGGAATACTTCGAAAAATGAACTTAACAAAACTAACTACACCACAGAATACTAAAATCAACTATAATATTTATTTTGTCGACATTACATAATGGCAACTGTCGAAATGGCGTTGATAAAGCAGAGTCCTTTATTATTTAATTCATTGATGAAGAGCTATCGTATTACAGAGCATTCTTTGCAAACAAGGCTGTAGTTTTTGAGTTATAAGAAAGTGACCATATTAACCGAATGACCACAGTACCCTCACGTACTATATTTCTTTTTTAACTTACGTGTATACAAATCCGCATTATTGCACTAAAAAAAATATAAAAAACAACGAATGTAGTTGTTTATATAATAATCGCTATTGAATATATCGTAAGAGATCGCGTGTACGGACGTCTAAAGTGTGATTAGGTGTAAATAACAACCTCATTCCGATTTATATGTAAGCCGCACAATGACTTCGTTATAATTAAAAGCATTTAATGAATATAGTACCGAGATACGCGGGAGTTAATTGTGCAGTAATCATTTTCATGATTATACTGAATTACCTTGCTATAATTTCATGACATTTATTTTATTGGAAATAATTTAACTTTGAATAATTATACGTTAATTATCCCCATGGTATTAAAATACCGGTCTATGCCACTTATTCTATGTCGGACTTAATGCCAGTTTGCATTCTCTGCCAGTTATTCCATGGCTTGGTGAAAATGAAGTGGTAGGCGCCTTAATAAATATACCGATCCCGTTACAACCTATTTAAGTCCAATGTTGAGCATAGGCCTTCCGCATAGGTCGCCTCATGCTCATTGGGGGGGATATTTGCCATAGTTGCCACGCTTGGCTATCGGGTTGGTAACCGAAGTTTATTTTTTATTTTTAATCGTTATTAGGAAGACGCTGCTGCCCAACTCCATTGTCTCCCTTTGTCAAATAAACGTGGTTACTAATCATGAGGTCCTGAGTTCATCTCTCGGTTCAGGACGAAATCAATTTTTAGGTTTTTCTGTCAATTAATTCCCAGAAGTAGCCCGAAGTTAGTAAGTCGGGGTGTTTCACCCCTGGGTCTCGGAAAGCACATTATGCCGTAGGTCTTGCACCTTATCTCTCTCCGATCGTATCGGATTGCCGTCCCGTCGGACTATGAGAGCTGAGGAAATAGAGTGCACCTCTGCTTGCGCATACACTTGAGCATTATAATTCTGTGCTGTGCAGATGACCAGTCTCCGCTGAGACTGACCGCCGTGACATAAATTCGGTCTAGAAGAAATTATGCAAAAAACAACTAAACTATCCGTGTAAGAATATCCACTACACGATATCATTCCGTGGGTGTCGAAAAAAGCGACATAGGGAAACAAATTAGGAGAACTGCTGTTGCCAACCAACTTGCCAAGCATGGTAACTATAGGAAATTTATGGGGTATACCTATGTTCAGATGTCAACTTTAACAGGCTGTAACGATAATAACTTAAGTAAAACCAAACGAAGGTGGATAAGTTACTGATTCTGTATTACAGCTATGTCCAAAAATTGTTATCGGGCCAGTCTTTTAAAGAAATTTTATAGAATGCTTTCCTGATATTTTCGAGCAACGTATTCCACGTAGTACATAATATAGAGCCGTTGAAATGATAATTTCTCAGTATTTACATTTTTTTTTAATCTTTAAAATATAAATAGTAAAATGAAATTACCCTTAGTTATCAGACAATATTATAAATTATATTATAATATTAAATATACATTTTGTTCCGTGTTGATATGATTTTTTTAATTTATTTATTGAGGGTCAACAATCAACAATACATACATGTTGCATAGTTTTTTATACAGACGTAATGGCCACAGACGAACAACATTCCAACTCATTGTATGTGGATAATGTGGCCCATAGACTTCACGCAGATGCGTTGTCAGCCCTGAGGACAAGATGGAATATTTCGATTTCAGTAGAAATAGTATTCAGTTATCATTACTCTTTACGAAACACAGCAACATTATGCTGCTATTTTGAGGTACCTATTGCCTGCAATAGCTGCTTGATATTAGGAATTTAAGTCAGTTTTTCATCATTTGAAACATGTGTGCAGTTCACATGCAGTAGAACTAAAACTTTCAAATGAAATGCAATATAAAAAAAACAATATAAATTTCGGCTACGACTAATTCAATACAATATTGCATCTTATTCTCTCGCAATCTAAATCTATTAATGCTTTTTATTTGCATCAAGTTTCAAAGCACGATAATTCTAAAAAATCTTTACTTCAAAAAAACACTATTGACAAATTTTTTTCATTCTCAAGTCAAAGTTACTTAAATTCCTAAAGGAATCGCATACTGAAACATTCTTTGAATAGATTAGATAGGAAAGATACATTACGGTTTTAATATCGCCGCGGACATCGCTTCCCGCGTCAATGAAACGCGATAAGATCGATATTCGCGATGTAGGCGCGATAAAGTTCTGCTTGCTACACGTGTGCCGGATGACGGTGATAGCATTGTAAATAATTGTAGAGCATCATCATAACATCGCGTTTCGTTTTCATGAATAGGTTTATATTTCCATTGGATATAATTATTGCTGCTCTTGTGGCAGCGCTGTCGTCGCGCCACAAGTGAAACACACCGAAGCCTAAATCGCGCTATCAAAGTTCCAAATCATAAACAGTATATATAGAACAGATCCGACCTATTACACGGAGCGTTGGCCGCTCCCCGGCAGAATACCTTGCCCGGCGGGAGATCTCCCCTTTTCCTTCTACGGCCACACTATGATTCAAACTTATAGCATTCAATGAAAATATTCAGTGTGGAAAAATTATGCAAATTCTAACAAAAAAGGTAAAAAGAAAATACTCGAAACTTGAGTTGGCTTTACCAATTAAATTCTCCAACTTTCTATTTTTTTAGAATAAGCGTGACAAACGAGCATACAGTCCACCTGATGATAAGTGATACGGACGTATATTGAAACTGGAGATGAGCAGCGGCGTCTTTATGAAAATAACTTAAAATTATAAAAATTACCGCCGTTGCTAGCCCACCTGCCGAGCACGGCAACTATGGCAAGTGCTCTATGGAGAGGCCTATGCAGTAGCCCGCAGACATCTGCATTTGTCCCCGATTAAGGATCAAATGTTTATGCGTTGTCACCCTGAGGACTAAGATGGAATGCTTCGTTCCGAGTCAATAGGGTCTGTGGTTACCCACACTCACCATACAAAACACAATATAGCTGCTATTTTACGCTGGTATTCTGTAAGAGCGTGATCCTTCCACCGTCAAGCTGACCCATCCGTGCTACAATTACATAACTAATATAGCTGTAGCATGGCTTTACTACGTAAAACGAACTACCTCGAGTAAACTAGATAGTTATAGTCGATTCTGAGAACACCTACTGAAGATTTAACCACTCGACGGCAGCTGTGAAATTATTAATTTTAGGATTCCGTTTCGAAGACATGCGAAGTCTACCATCACGCATTGAAGCCATTTAATTATGAAAACAATTCAATAAAAATGAGGTTTGGTTTTTGTTTAAAACTGAATGAATTTACAGTCCACCTGATTGCCAGTGACTACTGCAGACAATTTTAAATAAAAAAGGCTGTAAATGCGTTGTCTCCTCCTGAGAACTACCTCTGAGATATCCCCATACCTCGTTGACCTCTGAGAACTAATATGTGATGCCCCAAAGCCGGTAATTATGCTGTCTATCTAACCCTTCAGATCGGAGCACAGTATGCATAGTTATTTAGTAACAGAAATATGTTAGAGGGTGGCTCCACCTAGACGGACTCTAAAGCAGAAACCTGAATATAAATAAAACCATTCTGAATGATAAGTTATGAAATATAGTATGAAATCTGAGGTACCCATATAAATGTAATGGATCCAAATCATTGATTAAAACTACTTTTAAGGATTTTATCGATTCTTCTTCTTCTTACTGTTTCTGATTCCTGACGTTTCTTGTGCTTTCCGGCACCCGGTGCCGGGACTGAGGTGACTGACGTCCCGATGTCAATATTAACCCGGAGTACCTCCAGCTTTTTAATTATTGTTTATTGTCTGATCTATTCAGAATGAACTTACTCAGTCTTGAAGTCTTGCAGTGGTATGCTTGGGTTTAGTTATTATGGCAGTAGTAGTAAATTGAATTTTAGGGCTCAACTGTATCCCCCATTGTCGCCAATATATTCATGGAAGACTTTCAGGAGAAAGGCCTCCTTACTGCATCTGTTACCCCAAGGTACAAGCGGTACATAGACGATAATTTACAATTTTACCATCAGACAAAGTAACTTCCTTTTTAGAACATCTTAAGTTCTTAAACTCTAAAATTCAATTTACTATGGAGTTAGAGGGAAATAATTCCTTACCATTCCTAGATATGTTAGTCATCCTAAATCCTAACAACACCATAGGTCACACTTTGTATAGAAAAAGACCCATACAAACCGATATGTAAACGGTGAATCTTACCACCATCCTTCACAGTTAGCGACCGAGAGAAGTCGGCCACAATCGAGCGTGTGCTTGTTGTACTACCGTATGTCAGAGGTGTCACAGACAAGATTGGCTACATCTTGAAGCGAGCTTCTATTAAAACATTCTACAGGCCGCCGAAGAAGATAAGTCAGTTTTTACCATCTATCAACTGTCACATTCCTCTACAGGATGCAGGAGTGTACATGCTAGATTGTGAATGTGGTCGCTCATACATAGGGCAAACAAAAAGATCTATTAAATCCCGCATAAAAAACATATAGCTGACGTGAATCATCAACGTTCCGGGAAGTCTGCAGTTTGTGATCATATCCTAGGTAGCCCCAACCATTGCGTTAGATTTGATAGACCACAAATCTTCGCAAAAGAACATCGATTCCTACCAAGGATGATACGTGAGGCTATTGAAGTTAAAAAACACCCTAATTTCAATAGAGACGGAGGCTGGGTACTTCCACCTGCTTGGGACCCTGTAATTAATAAAATTAAAACTAAACCAAGCATACCACTGCAAGACTTCAAGACCGAGTAAGCATGGATCGGACCATAAACAATAATTAAAAAGCTGAAGGTACTCCGGGTTAACATTGACATCAGGACATCAGTCACCTCAGTACCCCGTGACCATGGGTGCTGGAAAGCACCCGAAACGTCTGGAATCAAAAACATTTCAAAAATCCGTAAAAATAGTTTTAATCAATGTTTACTGTTCGCGTAAATATAAAAAATCAATATGGATCCAAATCATAATAGAAAATTAGATGATTTTGTGTCTCATACGCGTGGTACGCCAAATTGTCACACTGTGATTCACCGATCTATATATGGATATCTGTGACAACTCATCTGGAAATCACGGAACTTATTTATCATATATCTTATCCTACTTTAGCGATACTGAAATGATCTTTGAATGTTCGATAAGTTTATATTAAAATAATAAAGGAAAACGCAAAAGTAGCGTTTTAGCGCCCTTGACTTTCGTAGTAATCGTTAGTGTCACTATTAAGGATTTGGTTATCCGCAGTAGAACCAGAGTGACCGACATAGCTAAACGGATTAGCAAGCTGATGTGGCATGTGCCGGCCATATAGCTCGAAGAACCGACAACCGATGGGGTTCTCGAGTAGCAGCCTCGTACCGGTAGGTGGAGTGTAGGGCGACACTCCACTCGATGGAATTTTGACCTGGTAAGACATGCAGGAAGTCCATAGATGCAGTTGGCTCAGGACCAAGCTTTGCGGCTTTCTTTGGAGGAGGCCTATTTTAGAAATGTTAGTAATGATGACCTTAAAACTCTCACTTAAAAACAGTTGCTTAAAATCTTAAAGCTAAATGTATAATAAATAAATAATAAATCCTAAAATATCTTACTCGTGTGTTGCAATACAAAATTATTTTATATTATAAACATACATATTTTACGGTGACTTGTGCGTTGTACCGGCTGTAATATTCGAAGAGACTGTCCAAAGCAAGGTTTGAACAGATAAGATCATCGATAAGACACCGATTTCGACACGATAAAGTCGCCGCTACAACGCCGAAAACATGTGTAGTACTGACGTTATAAAGTAGCTTTTCTAGCGAGTTTACGAACACTTTTTTTTCTTTTTGCCGCTAACCCAGTAAAGGCGTATGATAGCTCCAGATACGATCTTTAAATTTAATGCAGTGTTAATCAAACACGTTCAAACTAAACAAAACAAATGTAACTATAGTATTTTTGTTTTTTAATAGGATACTCGTAAAATGATTTTGTTTTATGTATAAGAAGTTTAACATTCATAATCTCCATGTAAACAGTTCTTGGCATCACTAAAATTAGGATTAAATGCAATTTTCCAAACGCCTACGGGGCTTAAACGCCACCAACTTCCTGACTCAAGCCTTATACTAAAGGTTCTTGACAAAAACCCTTTTGATTTGATTTTGAGCCGACCGGGAGTTGAACCTGGGACCACTTGATCATAAATCGCATTAACGACTACTATACCTATGAGGCAGCCACTTGCAATACTCATTTTACCACATGGGACTCTCCTTATGTTGCCACCGGATGGCATTTTTAGTATCTAATTATTTTACAACTAGTGACTTGCCCCGGCTCTGCATATATTCTATATATATTCGATATATTCTATTAATATGATGGTATTTACATTTAAGATAATCAAAGACCTATCACAGTAACGGACAGACAGACACCATTTTTAAAAATGGTTATTTATGTTCTAATAGCATTCAAATGAAGGAGCTTAATAGAAGCCAGTTATTTCAATATTAGTTATAGACGTACACTTAAACTTTATTATATGTATACTGGATGACCTTTTTCAAAAAATAAAAGCAAATTTTTTTTAATAAATCGTTCGAATTTTTTTCTTTTATTATATTAATTTTTATTATATAATATTTATTTTATATAATTAATTACTTTGCCCTTTGCGCTTAAGCCTGTGACCCTGCGAAACAACAAGGTCAAAGATGCCTGCTAAATTTATTGTTTTATTGCCGTTCGTGAAACAGGGTGGATGTGTTTTAAATTTCAATATATTTTAATTTATTTATTTATTTAATTCAAAATTTTTGTTTTTATTTTTTCTAAAATGTCAGTGCCATAGGCTTCTGCTCTGTTTACACGTTACACACTATTTTTTCCAGACGGTAAAAAGGTCATCCAGTAGAAACATGGAGTAATGTCTCGTAGAAAATTCAACGATTATACTCTTAGAGAACGGTGTTGCAAGAAGATTGAACGTTTAATACTGATATACAGGTTATGTACACGACTCTAATTAAATATACGTAATAAGGTCCCCGCAAAAAGATATAAAAGTGTTGAATAAAACAAATATGACGACGACGTTTCGGGTGTCTTATATAATTCACGCTTAGAGAGTGATTTGACGACTGTCGAGGTACCAGACGTCATGTACTTTAGACGCTGCTCCACGTTGCCGGTCTAGATCGTCTGACGTTAAGGGATGGTTACTAAACTGCATAACACGGCGTAATATTAAGATTTGTTTTGATTTTAGTTTGTAGTATTATACAACATGTAACAAAAACCATGTGGTTCCCCTTAACTGCATTTTTAAATATATTAAAATAAAATTTTATCTGCAAATTATATGTCGTTTATTACCTCTAACTGACACAAGCATCGGTAAGGCGGAATCTTTGATAATCTACTTACTGTATGGACAATGCATTATAATTAAACCACATACCATTAGCAAATAAAAATTAATTCAAATAATTTTTTTTAAATGTTGAATTTTCTGAAAAAACTTTATTTCTATACGATTGAATACTGATTTTGAAAACCCACTTAACAGTTTTTGTTACTTATTGTGTATAGGTAACGAAATGCGCATAAATGGTGTATATACATTCCACATAATTTGTATATGAAATATATCTTAGTAGTTATATCTCTGAGTCGTTTTTTGTTAATAATTAACTTGTAACTAGTTACGATAGATTAAATGCCAAGAAAGTATCGTTTCTTGCTGCGTTCGCGTCAAGCGATGTTATCGCATCAGATATCTGTGGCTAGCACCTGTCCAACACGAGGACCGGATTAGGGGTAATGAGGTGAAATAATTTCGTAAAACAAGCCGCACCCCAATTAAGTTCCACGTAGCTATTTTAATCACAGCTTAGAAGTTATTTTGCAATATTGGTCTGTAATGATATTTTTACATAATATTTTTGTCAACTTTTTTTTAAATACAGGCAATGTTATTAACATTACTAATATTTTTACGTGGTAGAGCCATGCTGCAGTTATATTAGTAGTATAGTTGTAGCACTAATGAGTCGACTCGACCGGGGAAGGAACACGCTCTCACAGAATACCAGCGTGAAATAGTAGCTTAATGGTTCTGTGTTTCGTATGGTGAGTGTAGAGAACCGGAGACCATTTTTCTAGAAACGAGGCATTCCATCGAAGTCCTGACGGGTGACAACGCATCTGCATTTTGATTCGTAATTGAGGATAGATGTAGATGTCTATGAGCTACAGCAACCACTTACCATCAGGTGGACTGTGTGCTCGTTTGTCACCCTATCCTATAAAATAATACTAACATACCCTCCGACCACTCGTGGTAAGCTTTAAATGTTTGTGTATTCGAAGCCACAACCTTAGTTAACACACTTCCGCTACTGTCGCATTCTATTAATTATAAATCGAAATTGCTGTCAATTTCGATAAATACTTTCTCAGATTAACTGGACCTGCTTCACGAGACCGACATGTGGTGGTGAGGTGGCCTGTCAACCGAAATAATTTCCGTAGGCGTTTCTGTGAACGATCAGTCCGATCAGCCACTCGGGTTATCTGAGGTGACTGCTTCTCCGTGATGGTCTGCTCCTTGGCGCTTCTCGATACCACCCGCATCATCCGCCAGTTTCTTTCCCTTTCTTCTTAATTTTGGGCCGTTCGGTCTCCAGCCGAGGACTTCCATCTGGTTTGATTTTTATTTATGTATAGTATAGTATTCAACATTTATATTATTTGTCTTATTTATTAAAGATTGCCTGCCTGTAGAGTAGTTAATATACAGGCAGGTGATTCATACCCCATCAGAAATTAAAAGGTTTATTTCCATAGAAAACTTTACAACTTGGAAATGTTTCTAATACATAAATTGCGCATGGTTAAACATCCAGACCCAGAACAATTATTTTTAGGTCATTTAAACATTTATCCTATCTCACGTCATAGTAGCACTGCCACCCAACGATTAGTTAATGGGCTAAAAATGATGTTAGAGGAAAAAATCGCTTTAATATATCGAATTAAATTACGAAAACGTAAAAACGCATTAACCTAATATATGCTGGAATAACTATACCTTAAACAATAGTAAAACAAAAGCACGATTAAAACATCACAAAAGTCGAAACGGTTATTTTTAGCAGCTTCATAAAGTGAAGAAGCGACGTTAATGGGCTCCGATAAGCTGAGAGACGGTAAATTTGTTTCAATCGGAGTATAAACCTGGCCGAGAGCACCAGATAGAGATATCTGGCTGCTTGGTTAAATTTGCGCGCGCGTTACGTTCTCACCACGGAGACTTAGGACTTAAAAGTAAAATCCTTAGAGATAAAGATAGAAGAGATAGAGAGCGCACAAAATCAGTATTTTCATTTTGTGCCTGAATGACTGTTCTGCCCTGTGGCGCTACAGCCCATTGTGGGCCCTGGCCTCCTCTACAATATTCCTCCACTTGTCGCGAACCTTCGACTCCCTGCGTCAGTTGGTGTATTTACCCATTCTGCCTGAATGACTAAAAGAGTAATTAATAAAATAAAGTGAAGTGAACGAGTACAGGTACAGTACCATAGATACTCCTTTAATTTCTAAAAGGAATAAAGATCACCAAGCTTCATTACGAGTTTTCGATCTGCGTGGACAATTAAACTCTTATATTAAAATTAACAATTTCAATGTTTTATAAAAGAAGAGTCCAACCAGAATACAAATCAATTTATGATATAATAATGTCGGCAGGCATCGAACTCGGGTAGCTCGCGTACGTAATGTGAGCGCTCAATATCACAGCTACCACAGCTACGACCTATGCACTAACATAAACACTATGACATAACATAAACACTCACGCCTGTCACCCAGAGGGATAGGCAGAGAATACGGACTTCCATTTGGCACGATCCTGAGATACCTCTTTCGCCTCCTTTACATTCATATATCTACGCATTTTTAAAATATCTCCAATTTGGTCGATAAACTTTCTTGTAGGGCGTCCCTTCACGACTATGCCGTTCACATATGCCATATAAATTTGCTTTGTCACTCTTTCCTCATTCATTCTTTCTACATGACCAAACCAACGAAGCATTTCTTTCTTAATCCTGGTCACAACATCATCTTGCATACCACATTTATCTCGATACGAAAGAAAATCTTGGTTTATTTTAAAATTTTCTATAGTACGTGAGGGCAGTATGGTCATCTGGTTAATATGGTTAATACGATACCTCTTCATCGGTCAATCAAATAATAAAGGCTCAAAAGGGCACAATTTTAACAGTTGACATTATAGTAAATATTTTAGTCAATTTTAGTTAGTTTTTTTAATTAGATTTTTTTCCTATTTATTGCCAAAGCTTGTTTGCTATTTTTTTCTTAATGTATTATTTATGGTATAAGACTTTGTGTTTTTGTGTCTGTCCTTCTCATAGTTTTGTTTTTATAGGATGGCAAAGCTTAAATATGGTCATCCATATTACCCTCACTTACCTTATATGAAAAGTAGGTACGTGATTCTCTAATCACGACTAGTCAGAAAATGTGATATAAAACTATTTCTCTAATTAAGGTTAAAGGAAACCTACTTCAAGAGGTCACCAGCTTTCGTAGTCACATAGTACGTTGATACTAGCGCTCTCAGTTGTTCAACCATTAAGAGACAGATAACCAGAAGCGAATACGAAATAAATAAATATATACGCTTGTCACGTCGGCATTAGCTTCCACTTAAACAGATTAGATAAATGCCCGATTTAGTTAATTATAATGCCCTGAGGAATTGCTTATTCCATTCTTAACTGAAACCAACGCGGAATTGTTTACATCAGAGCCTCGTGTTTACTCCGTGTAGTCACTTATGAAATTGTTATTTGAAATATGCGTTTATTTTAATTATGCTTTAGCTTAATTAAACCACCTCCTCCGGTCTTGTGGTCATGTACGCGACTGCCAATCATGTGCTCCTAAGTTCGAATCCCGGGTTGGGCCAAAAATCAGTTAGTTGGTGTCTTTGTCAAGAAAATTTCTTTATCAGCCCGGAATCAAAAAGCTGGCGGTTTTTATCCCATTGCCTCGTTCTTGCGCCTGATCTCTGCCAGGTCGTGTCGGATGACCTACAATCGGACTATGATAAAAAGGGAATAGAGAGAGCATTTGCACCTATGCATACACTTGGGCAGTAAAATATAGTTCTGTACAGGTTGGTCTCTTTTGAAACTGGCCGCTGTGATTTAATTTAAGCCTGGATGACATTAAAAATTAAGTAAACTAAGATAGTGCTCGCCTGTAAATTTCATACTACCTAAGCCGAGCTAAGACTCCTCCGGTATCAATGAAATATTTGACGGGTCTTTTTTATAAAACAAGTGACAAACATACTAACGCTCCACGTGCAGCCGGCTTCAAAATAAGAATACTAAAGATGGGTTGTCACATCTTAAAACTGAGATAGAATTCCTGTAATTAAAGTACATTAAGTACATTAAACAAAGATTTATTTAGAAAACATTTTCGTTTTCTTAAAATGCGTTCTATTATTATATGGATCCTGGGAATACTCCTCTTTCCCGTTGTTCATCCCATTGTGAAATCCAGAGGTTAGGACAAATTGTTTCAATATAACTTATGTTTTATTATATAAAAACACTAAATAATAATATGGTGTTTTATATAACAAAAATATAAGTATAATTACTAAATATATGCTATAAACATTACCAATATTTTCTTTAACCACTCCTAAGCTGGTAAGCTTAAAATACTTGTGTTAGGGGTAGTCCACGACAGTAGTTGTAACTTGGATTCGGACCTACGAACTTTTGGGTTGTTGGTGCAAACCCTACCTACATCGTCGCTTATTAATTATACTGACTTTCTATACACTTTAGGCTGGAACTCAGCCGTCCAAGCACTGTTATTTGACGACAGAAATATGTAAGATGGTAGTATCTCACCCATAACACTTAAAAAATCGGTGGTGAATGAGAAACCATCGTAAAACTATGCATGTTTGAGAAATAAGATATTTTAAAATATATGAAGGCCGCTGTAGCACACAGGAGCACCGCGATGGATTAACTGCTCAATAACTCTCTCAGAAACGATAGAAAGCCTAAAGTAAGCCAAAGTACTCGACAATAGGATACTACATAGACAACAATTTTATTCTTATTTATTACAAGCTGTACCCAGCCATGCGATGCTGTGGTTCAAAAGTTTTAAGTATATTATATAAAAGCACGCTTATATTCAACAGCAACGGAGGACAAAATTTCAAAGCAATCGGTGAAGAACTTTAATAAAGGCTATATATAATAATTTAAGGCTTTAAACAAACGAACATTTTTATATTTTTTATGTTGTTTAGTATGGGACACCTTTCGACAGGCTGTAATCATTGATTCTTTTCAAAACTGTAAGTTGTAAGTATGTAATGTAAAACAATCAAATATGAGGTTTATTTAGGACCACAAAAGCAATTCATCTTTTTTAACATATCTGTATCTTGGTATATTTATCACCTGGCGTGTGGTGGCAGTGTACACCATGTCGTCCCGTCGGTGTCATAAGTGGTGATAAAGGGAATCAAACCAAGAGATGAGCAGCAGCGTCTTCCGAATAACAACTTGAAAAAATAAAGAACTGTAGTTTCCTACTGCGTGGCAACTATGACAAATGTTCCCCTAAGTGGCAGTTTGTGGGGAAGGCCTATGTTCAGCTGGGAAGCCTTTGATAGGCTGTAAGAGTAACGGTTGTATATTATATAGTTTCAGCTTTTACTTGTAGTACCATTTAAGTTTTACGCCTATATAATATACATATACTCTGTGCTCCTTTCTAACCCATAAACTAATAAAATCATAGACACGAACTTATTTATTATAGGCGATACCATTCACCTGGATAGAATGTATAATTGTGATGTAATTTAGATTTAAGATAATAAAAGAACATTTATTTTATAAATTTTTAGTTTGTTCAAAACAATTTTTTGAGCTCATCAGCTTAGGTCTCTTCTGATATTGTTCTCTATCTGTTCGTTAAGTAGATAGATAGATAGATAGAGAGAGAAAATTTTAAATAACAATTGTATTTTAAAGGCACTCATTTCGATAATACAAACGGATACTGCAATTTTATTTATATGCATATATATATATATATATATATATATATATATATATATATATATATATAAATTAAAAAGAAAGAAAGACATTTATAAGAAACTGCGAAACTTTCATTTATCATGTTTTTTTTTAGTTTAATAAAAAATTAGAAATACCCACCGACGAGCATGTATGCGTAGCTATACGGATGTGGAGGAGGCGAGAAAGGTGTGTCAGGATTGTGCCAAATGGAAGTTTGTAGTTTCTGCCTACCCCTCTGGGTGACAGGCGTGAATGTTTATGTTATGTTTTTATGTTTTTATTTGTCTCGTTATGTAGTGAAAGAGCCAGTGTGTTTGCAGACAACGCCCAATTACGCTAAATAAATTCAAGAAAAATGTTTTTTAAAGATTTTCTTCTGTATGAGATAAAACATCCAGGTCCTAAACTATTATCTGTAGGCCATAAAAATACTTCTTCCATGCAGGATTCGTACCCATTGAGCCGTCTTTTGATTAGAATTAATTATATTTTCCATTTTACGTAATGTACCTCAGTACTTGAAACACTAGCACTGGTTGTAACAGACTCCAAATATAGATGAAATAAATATGGCAACAAAAGCTTTATTAGCAGCCAGCCATTAATTTAAACATGCACTAAGCTCGAGATGATTAAGAGAACATGATCAGTACAGCACTGCAACAGGGAGTAAGTGCCAGCGAGTATAATAAATCAAAATTCCCCACTGCGAGTAAAGCACACAAACAATAATGAATAGGCAAGCATCGTTGAGTTAATTGAGGTGGTTGTTAATTAGAGACGTGTCGCGTGCGCCGCCCCCGTCCTCTTTGGGCCTTTTGTACCGTCAGCAAATAAACTTTATGTTGTCTTGTTAACTGGTCAATAATTTTTTAACCATACGCAAAAGCTCATCATAATGATTTATATGTATATAGGCTGAAATTGATACATGTTCTTATTTATTAATATTATGCTCAGTTTTACAAAATTTGCAAGGATCGATTTAACACATACTCTTCATATCCGAGAAATCTAGAAAAATATTGTGAAGATTCGACAATAACGCTATAACAAATAGAGACAAAGCTTTCCTTCTCGCACGACTTCTTTCTGGAATCGTTTACTACCAGCGATTTCTCGGGAACAATAAGACTTAGAGACCTTCAAGAAGCGAGCTTGCTCCTTTTTAAATGACCAGCAACGCACCTGCAATTCCCCTGATCTTACAGTTGTTCGTGGGCGCTGCTTGACACTCTCCGTCAAGTCACTTCTACAAAAAAGATTAACGAAATATAAAACAACATTGCAGTTAAAAAAAAAACTAAAAACATTTTATAAAAAAACAACCCCCCCGTTTTCTCTTTTATAAACAAATAAAATTAAAATTAAAATGCATTATAATACCCACTACTAATGTTTTATAATTTTATAAAAAAAAAGTTATGTTTTGTAATTTCTGCAGTTAGTACTCGAATACAGAATAATGAAGCAGCCCTTTCTAATGTTCTGTTGTACAATGTGCTACAGGATATTTGCTTAACTCATCGACAATCTACTGTCACACTCAATACAAACATTCCTGATATAAAATTAACTTTGAATAAAATCACTTATACGTATTTTATCTCGTTTAATTAACTTATTTTTAACTTCTGTGTAGATCGGACCAAAAATTAATATTCTAAAACTGAAGGTAGCCGCGCAACTATGACATTGAGACGTCAAACATCTCAGTCTTCCCCGTGACTATGGGTGCTGTAAGGTACCCAAAACGTCGGAAATTAAAAATAAGTTTGTTAAACGCGATAAAATCCGTATTAATGGTTTTATTCTATGTGTAGTGTTCGCGTAAATTTAAAAAATCATTATATAAAATTAACTTTTTATGATCGATTAGTTCGTTTCGTGTCGTTTTTGAAACTCTGAAGCCATGTACAAACTATGCAATTATATTAAATATATTTATAATAGGTAATATTTTGATAATAATAACAATAATTTATAACAATAAAGAGCAAATATGCAAGCGATTGCAATCAATAGTTTCTGAAGTAAGAGAACATCATTATCTATCACTAACTTAAAAAAAAAGAAAAATCGGTTAGTATATTGCAATCTTCAGGTTATTTAGTATTCCGATACTTGTTCTCGTACTCATATCACTTTTGCTTATTAATGCCCCCACGACTTAATAAAACATAACATAACATAAACACTCACGCCTGTCACCCAGAGGGGTAGGCAGAGACTACAGACTTCCATTTGGCACGATCCTGACACACCTCTCTCGCCTTCACATTCATATACCTACGCATACATGCTCGTCGGTTAAGGGTACTCCTAATTTGGCCCGTTTTCAATAAATCCCTTTCCGACTCTGCCATTCACTTCTGCTACATAAATTTATTTTTAAATAATTTATGTTATTTAAAACACTCTGCTCTTAATCTTATGTTTTCAGTTTTTTTCCTGATTAAAAATATATCCAAGTAACTAATATATAATTTATATATGTATAACATTAAAAGTATAGTTACTAAAACTTTATGTATTTCAAGTAAACATGTTTTCGTACGCTTCGCGTATTGTATATATTCTTTGACGCTGTGGAGTTATATTGTGCAGTGGCATTGGACCGTAATCACATTTCTCAACCATTCTCCAGTATAGTATACTTTTTTATAGAATAGTACCGTGTGAAGCATACAATGCTTCACACAATGCTACACAATACTTCAATATTCTTAGGTCGATTGAAAAAAACTCTTAACTCGATATATAAACAACTTTAACGAAATAAAGCTAGCTGACACGTTAATATTGATTATAATTTATAGCTATATTCCAAAACTGGTCAGAGATAACTCTTAACAATCTAAGGATAAATAATTCAATAGAATTATCTAATTGAATTGACAGATTGTAAGCAATTTGAATTCCAACACACTTTGAATTTAGGTGTAATATAATTTAATCAAATCAGTTGGCAAGAAATATTGTATAGATTAAAGTACAATATTCGATATTATTAAATTTAAATAGACATAATATAATAAATATGTATTTGATTTATATTATATATCCGTTCCATTTCGCGCTGTGAATGAATCAAAAACAGTTAAAAACCTAACTTAACATGATTACAATTATAAAAATGTTTTTAACAAAAATTATTGGATAAAATATCTAATAATGTAACTATCTCTTAATTATATCATTACCATTATCATCATCATCATGTTCATTGATAAATATAGGCCTCCCTCAAAAAATGCAACGACATCCATTAATTCATTAATGATGAGCGTAGAGAACCGGATACCTTTTTACTAGTAACGAGGTATTCCATCTTAGTCTTCAGGGGTACACTTACAACAGTATTTTGATTTTAAATTGAGATAAATGTATGTGTTTATGAGCCCCAATACTCACTTGCTACCTGGTTGAGTGTATGCCTGTTTGCCACTCTTACATCTAACGAAACGTATTAAAAGATCATCACTTTATGAAGTTGTACCTCTACACTGCATTTGCCGATATGAAGTAGCCTCTTGAGAACTTTTCTTCCCCATCGGTTCTCTATATTGGTTAATCCAGTGTATTCAGGATATGTTGCAGTGGCAAGTTTTATATTATTTTAAAATTGTTAGAATAATATAAAACTTAGTTTCTCTCAGAAATATTGGTTATCTTTTATATTTATAAGATTAAAAAAAGTATTTAAAAACTAAATATATTCTTAAAAGTAAAATAATAAAAGAGAGCAAGAAAATGTATAATAAATTAAAAAGCTGAGGCATTATTTTGTGTACATAAGTACATACACTAAAACTTTTTTTTAAAAGTATTCCATCTTAGTCCTTACGGGTGACAACGCATCTGCATTTTGATTCATAATCGAGGATAGATGTAGATTTCTAAGGGTCACAGCAACCACTTACCATCAGGTGCACTGTGTGCTCGTTTGTCACAGTATCCTATTAAAAAAATTGTGTAATGGATAACTTCACCTCAGTCCTAACTAGTATCTGGTGAGAGAAAAATTATTAACCCCTTAATAAATGAATCGTGTTAGGTGATAGATCCTTAATTTTTCACTTTCTTTTTTGTCTAAGTTTCCTCTCAAATAATGAGAGTATACAGAAATAATTCCAAATCAATATATCGGAATTCAGCCGACGTCCGCCGGGACCTAGATTTATTATCTCGCCGCATTACTGCCTTTTGTTTGTGGTTTCAGGCACAGAAGGTTGCGATATGCAGTCACGACTGAATTAGAATAGAAAGTTCATTTCGAAGTCGAATTAATTATACGTGAAGTAAATCAGTGGACCGAAATATTTTAATAAATATAAGCACAACTAAACCAACACGCTTTTAAAAAACACAAATAACAGAACTCCAAATTTTTTAATAATATTTCATTTGTGATATGTAGAGTTATTAGAATAAATGAAACAAACGTATGATCCGTGTAGTGGCGGTTGAGAATATCCCCTACCCCATATCTTCCAGTGGGTGTCGTAAGAGGCGACAGAGGGAGATGGGTAGCAGCATCTTCCTGATAACATCAATAGTACAATAAAAATCTGCGGTTACCAACCTACTCACCATGCATGGCAACTATAGCAAACGTTTTATTTAAATAATTACAGCAGCCATGCATGCTTTACACCACGTTAGTCTAGCGGTTGTAGTAGTGCGCTGCTGATCATGAGGTCGTGGGTTCGAATCCCGGGCGGGGCCAAAGGTCAATTATTGAGATTTTCCGTCAAAAAGTTCTCAATAGCTGCTCAGAGTCAGGAAGTTGGCGGTATCGCACTCCCGTGCCGCGTAAAGACAAAACCAATTAACTCAAATCTAGAAATCTAGTGGAGAGACTAGTTCACTAGTGTGCTTGTAAGAGGTTGGACACTTTGCGGGCTGATGACTTTGAATTTTTTTTTTACATTTTACATAAAGTTCTTGTACAAGTTAACATTCCGCTTATAACACGAAATGTTGGATGACATAATGAGATGAATTTCTTTTCTGAAACCACCTATCTGTCATACACTAGGTCAAATACAATCATACACAAAATTTGCATATTTATACAACATAGTATTATTCTGATAAAGAAATGCTCAGGTATACCTCAATCTCTAAAAACTAGATTGTACAACCAGTGCGTGTTGCCAGTGATGACTTACGGATCTGAGACATGGTCCTTCACTGCTGGCCGTATGAGGACGCTCAAGGTCGCTCAGCGAGCTATGGAGAGGGCTATGCTCGGAGTTTCTCTGCGTGATAGACTCAGAAATGAGGATATCCGCAGTAAAACCAGAGTGACCGACATAGCCCAACGGATTAGTAAGCTGAAGTGGCAATGGGCCGGCCATATAGCTCGAAGAACCGATAACCGATGGGGAAGAAAGGTTCTCGAGTGGCAGCCTCGTACCGGTAGGCGTAGTGTAGGGCGACTCCCCACTAGATGGAGTGACGACCTGGTAAGATATGCAGGAAGTCGATGGATGCAGGTGGCTCAGGACCGTGCTTTGTGGCATTACTTGGGGGAGGCCTATGTTCAGCAGTGGACTTGTGAAGGGCTGTAATGATGATGATGATGAAAGAAATGCTCACTGGTAGCCCGGGGTCAGAAAGTTGGCGGTGTTCCAACCCCGTACTTTGGAAGGCACATAAAGCCTGATCTCTCTCTTCGTGTTGGTTTGCCGTAACATCGGACTATGAGAGTGAGGGAATAGAAAGTGCACCTGTGATTGCGCATACAGGGTACTGTAATACTGTCCTGCGCAGATGGCTAATCTCGGATGAGACTGGCCGGCGTGATCTAAATTCGCTCTGGAGGACATTATTATTTTGATAAACATCTCACACTTCACTCGAAAATTGCATATTATACTATTTAAAGAGACGCCAAAACTAAACCAAAACTATGCTTGACATATTACTACATATAACAAGAATACGCACTAACGCATTCGCACACTCATGTATCTAAA
The DNA here is from genome assembly GCA_907164705.1 of Parnassius apollo. Taxonomy (NCBI): domain Eukaryota; kingdom Metazoa; phylum Arthropoda; class Insecta; order Lepidoptera; family Papilionidae; genus Parnassius; species Parnassius apollo. Next base: position 4,995,154 of record CAJQZP010001507.1, read on the forward strand.
ATCATTTTTAGTCAATAACAAGATTTAAGGTACATGTATGGGCATCCAGAGGTTGACTTTTACGGACTGTTTTGTGGGCGAAGCTGTTAAAAAAGAAGGAAGGGAGATGTGTGCATGAGTGTCAATAAGCCGAGAATTCTTTGATGAACTGAACTTCTTTGTCAGTTCCTATGTCAACTGCTGTTTGAGCCTCTCCTGTTATAGGGTGTGATAAATCATCACGTTTGGTTTTTTTGACAGATTGACGATCGCATTAGCAGACGTCTGTCACAGTTGAGGCTGCTGCTTATCTTTGCATTATAACAAACTTGATATAGCACAATCACTCATGCCCGTCACCCAAAGAAGTCGGCAGAGTCTACCGACTTCAATTTGGCATGATTCTGACACATTTGTCTCGCCTCCTTTACATCCATATATCTACATACGCATCCATGCTTGTCGATTAACGGTACTGCTAATTGTTGGCCCAGTTTTAATACATCGCCCCTTTGATCGATAAACTTCCATCTAGGGCTATATACTACATTAAAGCTATATAAAAAAAGAATACAAAGGGTTAAAAACGTATTTCCACCGATATTTCAATATACATTTAATATTAGCGTTATTTCGGCGTTTCGTCTATTAGTATTCCTATTTTATATTAATGGTAAAATTGTGCTGACAAACGGTTCACCGACCATAAATCGTCGCTGTCAAAGATTGACTTTATTGATTCGAATGAAAGGGATATATATATACATATATATATATATATATATATATATATATATATATATGTATATACCATCAACACCACTGTTTTTGCTATTATAACTAAAGCTTAGGGTCTTGCGAAGTTTTTAAAATTACTTTAAAGTCATGGAACTTATTGTTTAATTTTTAGTTTAAATTTCAAAATTAAACTTTGATTCAATCATATCTGCATAATTTGTTTTCGATTAAAATTTTTGCAATTTGTATTCAATGAGTAGGCAGCTTATTTTTTTATGTCAAAGAGTCCAACTGCATAAAGGGACTACGCTAAGAATAAAAAAAAAGTAGAAGTAAGAGAGAACAGAATTTTCAAGAAAAAAATTTTTGGGAAATCGCTAAGTCGACATTTTTACAAAGGAGGATAATACAAAAAATCATCATCTCGTAACAGCCACTAAGAAAAATCGCGGAACATACACGGAGGTGATTTTCATATAGCCCGAAAGGTCAGCATTCCAAAAAAAATTTTCGGACGTCACAACCTTTCTTCCATTGCGAATGACCATACTTGTATATATGTATATATAAAAAAAAGTATTTTAATATTTAACAATAATATGTACATGTGCACTCTTTATTCACTAACTCTCATAGTCCAATCAGACGGCAATCTGACACGACTAGAGGGAGATCAGGCGTAGGATCAACGGCTTTACATGCTTTTGTATATCGCTAACTTTCTAACTTCGAGCTGCTATTAAGAATTTCTTGATAGAAAAACCTATAACTGATTTTGGCCCGACTTTTCGATCGAATTCAAATCCCAGACCACATGATCTTCAGCCAAGGCATTCATCCAATTCAAGGAGGCAGTCGAAGCAATAACAGATGTTATTATAAAAACGTACAAGATGTTATACACGTCTTCTGAGAACACATGTCAACATTTTTTCAAATTAATTAATTCACCTTTAAAAGAAATGGTGTAGCATAACTAAACAATTGGTGATAGTTTTATTCAGTTACAAAATTGTGCAGAAGTGAATTATCAACAATTTGAAAACGATAAAAGTGGATATATGAGTCGACGATTGACTATTGAATTAAACAGCAATTGCTCAATTAGAAAGGCAGGTGTGGAAAAATTTCACCGCCCCGTGGGTGGTCGCCATTCCTTAACAACAGCGCGCCGTTGACACGTATCTGTTATCGAGTCGATTTATTTGTTTACTTTTTTAAGTTTATTTACTTTTTAGACGACATCGAAGTTTATGGGAGTTCATTTGTCACGGCATTCATTATCATGCTGGTTACTAGATAGTTATAACATTTTACAGCACAAATTGCTTGCTAACAGGACCATTTTTAAATGTGTATTTACGAGAACTACGAGCTACTTTCAACCCAACCTATCCCCATTAACTCATACACTATTAGACCGTACTTGTGATTGAAATAACGCATGTGTGAAGATCTCTTGATTACCTAGTATCCAAAATTTCATGAATAAACCTATTGTAGTTTTCGTGTTATTAAGATCTGGTAAAAGTGTCATTTTTATTATTCACTGACTGACAAATGTAATAATGTCCTTCAGACCGAATTTTGGTCACGGCGGTCAGTCTCAACGGAGACTAACCATCTAGGAGGAGGAAAAGACTATGGTGCCCAAGGGTGTACTAACGCACAGGTGCACTCTCTATTCCCTCACTTGTTCCCTCACGTGCTTTTCCAGGCACGGAAGTGACTTACCGCCAACTTTCTAATTCTGGGCTATTACTGAGAAATTTTTGACAAAAGAACCCAATAACTGATTTTTGCCGAACCCGGGATTCGAACCCGGGACCCTATGATCATCAATTGCGTTTCCAATCAATAAAGCAACGAGTCAGTCAGTCTTTGATGACTGACTAACTTATTCATCAAAAACTAGATTACTTCTAGATGACTTAGAAGCTCTTAAATAAATTGAGGAACGTTACACTCGTAATTTTCTGTAACTGTGTTTTAAGGAACTGCTATGGAACTTGACAACAACTTTTTTTTAAACGTCCAAATGGGTTTTTTGCTGGGTCTTCCCAAGACAGAGGCTTTTTACCGAACCAGTGGTAAATTAAACAAAAAAGTGACATTTAAAAATATTTTTATAATGTACATTGAATAAAAATGTTTCGGTTTCTGTTTCCGTTCAGATCTCAAATTTATTATTGATGAGCTTCGAACATCGTTTGGACCGAACTTATTTGATGATGATCTTTTTTTTTGTAAGATTCTGTTTTCATCACTGATTTAAATATTTTAAATTTACATAATATTGAAACAAATAGTGCAGTGAAGCGTGCACTTTTCACTAGACTGTCACTACTGTCAGTCAACATGCGCTCACGCATAGATTTCCACAAAGTAAAGTCCCGAGCTACCTGCATCCATCGACTACCTGCGTATTCCATGAAGTCGTCACTTCAACTAGTGAAAGGACGGCAAACACTGCGCTTGCATACGATACTGCCGAAAACCTTTCTTCCCCATCGATTGTCAGTTTCTCGATCTATATGGCCAGTCCATTATCAGTCAGCTTACGTATCTGCTTGGCTATATCAGTTACACTGTTCTTCTGCGGATGTCTTCATTAAATATTTTATCTTGCAGGAAAATTCCAAGCATGCCAAGCAAACAAGCATTTCGTGTCTAAGTGTTTTTGAGCTTCCTCACACGTCCAGCAGTAAAGAACCACGTTTCAGTTCCGTAAGACAACACTGGCAACTCTGCACCGAAATATTAATATTTTGATAGATTGCCTTTAATCAAATCCTCATTTACTGATAAATTTCCATGTATTGGCGGTGTAAGAATATCCACTACCCCATATCATTCCGTAGGTGTCGAAAAGGAAAACAAATCAGGAGATGGCAGCAATGTCTTTTCAATAACGACAAAAAATTTTAATAAAAACTGCATAAGCCAACCCGCTTTCCAAGCGTGATACTATGGCAAATATATGAAGCAATCTATGGGGGGGGGGCTATGTTCAGCAGTAGGGTGTATCGGTTACTGATAAATATCCAGTTTCCACATCTTAATATAGAAACTATTGAATTTTGTAATGATTTACGAAATTAAAATAACAGAATTAAATTCTGTCAAGTCCCGTTTATTGTTCAGATAAGAGTAAGAAATCAGGAATAGGTAAATTACCGTCGTCTTCCCAGATGAGTGTAGCCGTGAGCGCTACAAGTTTCCTGTCTATCGACCTCCATGACCCGCATCTCCGTGCCGCGAGCTAAATGCACAGGTGTACTGAATTGTAGATCAATAAAAAATAGTTGTGTAAAAGACATTTTTTACAATGAATATTTTTGGATTGTTTTGTTTATACAATATTATTATTATACATGGTAGAGCCATGCTGCAATTATTAGTAGTATAGTTGTAGCACGTATGGGTCGGCTTGACCGGGGAAGGACAGCGCTCTAACAGAATACCAGCGTAAAATAGTAGCTTAATGCTGCTGTGTTTCGTACCGGACACCCTTTTTACTGAAAACGAGGCATTCCATCTTAGTCCTCACGGGTGACAATGCATCTGCATTTTGATTCCTAATCGAGGATAGATGTAGATGTTTATGGGCCACAGCAACCACTTACCATCAGGTCAGTGGCGAAGCTTCCATTAAAGCCGTAAAGCCGGGCTTGCCTTATTAAACCTGAATCAATCAATAATATCAACTAATAAAATAACTCGTAAAATGTTTCAAGCTATTTCAAATTTCCCGCGCACTCCACTGTTCGACTCATGTCGACCGATGACCTCGTATTGCCTTAGCGATACTGCTGCTGTCATAAAAAATGAGTTTTAATAGAGCTAATATTTGTCTCCCTCGCTTGCGTGGGCTTTTTACGGGGCTTTCGAGAACACGATCGCTCGCTTTCTAACCTATGGCAAAATATTCTATAATGAAATATAACTACGATTGTATATATAGCAATTAGTATAGAGATTTAAAGCCAGGCTTTTGGGAATAAATTTGTTAAAAGCGGAGGCGCGCGGGCAATACGTTTGCAAGTTCATTTCACGTTTATGTTCATCATGACCCTTCATTTTTCACCTCTGAAATTTGCTTAGTCTGTGCTAAATTGAAAGTACTAACCTTGACTGCGACACCTGAAAAAAATTGTAATGGCACTAGATACTACACATATGCGCTGTTCTTTAGTGTTGTAATATAACTTTTGCGTGGGATGACGTTGTAATAGGATTAATTTCATTTCGTCGCATGAGTTCGTGCCCAAGGGACGAATATTTGAAATGTCAGAAAGCTTTTTATGATTTCCAACAGATGACTCAATTAAGAATCAAAATGCAGATGCATTGGCATCCCTCAGTACTAAGATGAAACGCCTCGTTTCCAGTAAAAAGAGTCTTCGGTTATCTACACTTACCGTACGAAACACAGCAGCATGAGGCTGCTACTTTACGCTGGTATTCTGTGAGAGCGTGGTCCTTTCCCGGTCGAGCCGAGCCATTCGTATTACAACCATAATATAGCTGCAACAGTAGACATATTGCGTTTGGTTGTATATACATAATAATGTCTCCTAGACCGTATTTTCTCAATGGAGACTAGCCACCTACGCAGAACAAGGGTATAGTGCACGATTTTGTGCGTAATTACAGGTGCACTCTCTATTTCCTCACTCTTGTAGTTCCATGTAACCGTAATCCGACATGACCGGAGCGATATCAACTGTAAGCTTAAGTGCTCTACGCGGCACTGCGATGAAACCAACCTTCAAGAAGAGAGCTTACTCCTTTCTAAAGGGCCGGCAATGCACCTGCAATTCCCCTGGTGTAGCGGTTGATCATGGACGGCGGTAGTCACTTAATATCAGGTGAGCCACATGCTCGTTTGCCCCCTCTTCTATAAAAAAACATCGCCAATTTCCTAACTCCGAGCTGCTACTGAGAATTTTTTGTTAAAAAAAACCTAATAACTAATTTAAAACCGACCCGGGTTTTGAACCTGGGTATGATCAGTAGTCGCAAATACTATCACTAGACTTACAACAACTAGAGTAACAATGTTATAATGACTAAATATTTACAAACTGTATTGTGCTTATTTCGATACGGTATTAACATAAGTTCTAATCCAATTCCTTCCTTAGTTGAATGATTTCTTATATTTCCGCGAATACTACACATGGAATAAAACTAATTTCACAGATTTTACGAACAGGACTTAGTTGTTTGACTGCCCGATAGCGTAGTTAACGAAGGCTACCTTTAACTTTTAATTATTAAATTTGGTCCAATCTACGAAGAACGAGCTTACAGTATCTTGCAGTCTTGCGGTAGTATGTTTGGGTTTGGATTTAATTTTTTAATTAAGAATCCTAAGCAGAAGGTAGCACCCAGCCATCTTTTCTATTAAATTTAGGAGGTTTTTTTTTTATTTTAATAACCTCGCGAGTCATCCTTGGTGGGAATCGGAATCTTTTTGCGAGGATTTGTGGTATATCAAATTTGATATAATGCTTGGGACGATCCTATCCTGAACAAGTCTGCAGTATGTAAACAAATACAATATTGATATAATTAACTTAAATTAACAATAACCAAAATAAAATCTACTTTTGAACAATTGAACAAATAAAAACTATATTACTAAAACTACCCCCTATGAAATCCAATCTATATCTATATATCCATCTATCGATGCCTAGCAGTGGACTTTGATAGGCTATAATGATGGTGAATATGATAATATTCCAAATTTCAAAACACATTTTAACTAATTTGTAAACATTTTGTTTTAAAATAGAATGAACAAAAAAATTTCAGCATAAAATATGTTTGCGTAAAATAAGCATAAAATAAGTTCCTAACGCCCTGTCGATATCGAAGGTACATAAATAATGCATCAGATATGTGTTTAACCTGCCCTGGTTTAAACGATAACGTACTTACGGCCTACGAGATGGGTCCAAACCTTAACTGATACTGAAACATGCAGAAAACTATTGTCGGAGTTTGCTAATGGTATGTTCTAATGCTTCCTTGAATTTTAAAGCAACGGTGATTTAATCGCTATTTATGGAATACATTTGAGTCTGTTCTATATTTACGGTTATACAAATTATGACGTTGTAAAGTTTGAGTTTAAGTTAGAAATTGTCTCTAATTATAGTTATGAATAAGTACAAAAATTATATATAATTTAACAAAATCTAATTTACAATTATCATGTTATACTTCATTCTTTTATATTCCTGTAAGGTCTTTTATCTTTATCCGTCGTTTTTTGCTGTTCTAATATTTTTATTAACTTGTTTCCCGAATTTTACAATTCGATTATTCAATTGTCAAATAAAAGTTATCCATCAAATAAATAATGGGTCATGTGAATATAAAAGTAAAATAATTGAAATATTATATTCACATAACTGTAATTTGCATTTGATTTATGTTTTATTCTATCTTATGAATATATTTTAACTGTGGATTGTAAATTCGACGCTTAGGAATGATTTATCAATCATCAGATAAAAGTTATCCTTCGAATAAATTATAAGCTATTTTAACTGAACATAAAAGTGAAACAATTGATACAATTTATTCATGCAAATGTAATTTTTTATTTGTTGATGTACTCGCTTGTCATTTCTACTTCTATTAAAAACCTATGGACATCTGCAATTTTCTTCACAAATAAGGCTACAGATGCGTATTGTAACTTAAAACATTTATTTCTCAAGGAGAATTACAATTTACCGTTACCATAACAGCGTAATAAAGTCCACTGCTGCATATAGGCCTCCCCAATCTATGATTGCCTTATATCGTTGGAGGGGATTTCCCATAGTTGTCACGCTTGGCAAGCGGGTTGGCAATCGCAGTTTTTTTTTTATTCCTCATTAGGAGGACGCTGCAACCCACCTCCTAATTTGTTTCTCTTTATCACCTCTTATGACACCCACGGGATGATATGGGGTTGTGGATATTCTCATACCGCCATTACGCGGCACAATTATAATTTTCAATCTACTTGCATGAAAACTTTAATTATTTTACTAAAATGATTAAAAATACAAAGGTTTATGTAACATTTCATACATACAAAGTAGTGATCAACAAAAAATGTAGAACTAAAAAAGTAACACTTAAACTTAAGGTTGTTACCACTGCACTTAAATATTATGTAACTTTGCTCATTCATGTAAGTGTTTATGTAAGTTTTATCTTTAAATTTTAATGAAATATAACGTCATCTCTGTTTATCAAGTGAGCCATTATCACCATTAGTCAACCTATTACAAGTATAATACTATATATTATAAGTAATACATCATTATTTAAAAACATATATGAACCCAGTGAGTTAATAGTACAATAAGAAGTCGTAAAATATGCGTCCGAAGGCTAATAACAATGTAATAATAGTACGTATTAATAATTGAAATATCGTTCAATCGAAATACATGGAAATTTAATCCATTCCTAATAATAACGATTCATAGAATAACGTTTTTCCGTCTACTACATATTTCAAAAGTAAGAGGCATATTTAAAAAACCACCTAATCAATAAATCATAAAGAATTAAAAACCTCACATATTGATATTTTTTGTTTCGCAAAACTACTCTAGTCATATCGAACATAATAGAAGATAGAGTTGAACAAATTGCAGCCTGGTTCTATTTACACTTGCCTCAAGCAATACATTAGTTACAATCGAGTAATCGATTCAACACTCAATTTCACGTCAACAATCTATGCAATAACGAACCTATCGATTCGTGGATCGCAGGCGACGCACATCGATTTCTATTATTTCAATATTATGTATCGAATTGCCGGCGGCTTGGACAGGCTCGCGAAATATGCATTATGCAATCTTTGTTCGTTTTAATAACCATAAATCATACGTTTTAAATTTAAGACAAAAAGAATGTAGCTAAAGGGTTTGTGATTTGTTAACGTTGGAGCATAACATGATAATTATTTTTGATCATTTTATACGAAAACACTTACTTTAACACATATTTTATATAGATACTCTATTTTTTTTTGAAAATGAACAACTTAAGTTAAAAAATAACGAGTTTTCAATAAATATCAATTTTTATTTGACCGAAACGATTTTAGTTGACGAAACGATGTTAGTGAAGTAAATAAGTAATACTTGTAGGAATATCCACTATGCTATATCATCCTGTGAGTATCATAAGATGCGGCAGAGAAAAACAAACTAATTAGGGCAACAGCGTCTTTCTAAACTAAAGAACGCTTGGCAATCTGTTTGCCAAGCGTTGCAACTATGACAATCTATGGGAGTAATCCATTTTCAACAATGTACTCTTGATATGCTGTAACGGTAATTGATATCAAGGTTGAATATTATTAATTTCAATTATTTTATCTCCTTAAGAAGCATTTAATAAGGAGCAAAAGATAAAAAAACAAATTTTTAAGTAGTAGACTAAAAATCTCAAAACTAAATTATGCGTGGAAAAATATGTAAGATGAGATAAATTCAATCGAAGATTTTTGACATAATGTACAAAAAATAAAAATCTCCCGCTCCCTTAATATTTTTTAAATAAACTTAATTTATCTATAATGACTATTTAATATTAACGTTTTATTCCAACAAAAATATTATCTATAACCATTTGACATTTCCTATATTAAAAGCATTGGCTCTGATTATGGAACTTCCACATCAATAAAATTCAAAATGGCGTGCCACATAAGTCTCGTTTCACAATCGCACTTGCTTATTTTGCATAGCAAATATTTCACCTGCGAGCGTGCATTACACTCGTGTTCCGCCTCCATAAACAAAGAGTGCGACTATTAACACTGACAGATACGCGATACAAGATATAGGCATTACTATCGAATCTCACGCTCGAACATAATTCGAAGACTTTTATTTTTATTATCATGTACTTTACAAAGTCGCAGTTTGCTACCACTCCATTATCTTTACCTGCCACCTTCGATCAACAATACCATGTTGATCGAAGCCTGCCACCAAGCAAAAAGGTCCAATATAATTAAAATCTATAAAACATTACACCTTGATCCTCAGATGTGATCTCTATGGTCCTTTTTGTTCGAAGTTAGTTGCTGATGTTCATTTTCTACAGTAGCCATCTTCTATTTATGTATGAATTGGTTTAAAAACAAGGTATTTACATATGCCATGTCTCTCTAACTGGATATATATATAGTTATAAAATGCCTGTAAGTACATGTCATGTCAGTTTTTGTCTTCTTTGAATAATGAAATTACTACGTCGAGTACTTCTTTTTATATGGATTCTGTAACAATATACGCTAGTTACCTATCAACAAAATAATTAATAAAAAATCCGTTATTTACAAGAGAGAAACATCTTTAAATGTATGTGGAGTAAATTGGAAAAAATAGCTTAGAATTAGTCGCCATGAATTTATATTATATTTCAAAAGTCAAAAAAACATAAATAGTTAAGCATTAGTCACAAATTAGTAACAATTTTAAATACTTTTGCCGTGGTAGCTCAGTGCCTAAGCACTCGCCGTAAATTTTCCAGGTTTGATTTCTGCCAGCACCAATGCATTGTTAATTGCAATTTTAAATTCTTGTTTACTACGTGCTCGGCGGTAAAAGAAAACTCGTGTAAAAACTTGTATGCCTGAAAAGTAAATTAATTTCAAGGACATTCAAGTCCGTCAATAAGCATTGGAAGATTGCGGAAATTTAACTACTCCATAACTCTCTCAGAAATGAAAAAGGCTGGAACGCATATAATATTAATTATGTACTATTTACTGTTAGTGTAACAGTCTATAAAAGTCCACTGCTGAACATAGGCCTCCACCGTAGATTACTTCATATATTTTATATGGCAACGCTTGGCAAGTAGGTCAGTACTATGTTAGTACTATTTATTAACTTTAAAGTAAGCTTAGAGACGAACTTGGTTATTACCAAATCATTTTCTTTGTCATGTTAAATCAAGATGGTAAATTATTGTCATTAGAATATCCTGTATATTATATATATACACAACATGTAACATAATTAACGCACTCTGAGAAAGTAGTTTGTTCAGAATCGTTTACTGAATCGATTCCTATCATTTTAGGGTTCCGTAGTCAACTAGGAACCCTTATAGTTTCGCCATGTCTGTCTATCCGTCTGTCCGTCCTCGCTTAATCTCTGTGACCGTTAGAACTAGAAAGCTGAAATTTGGTACCAATATGTGTATCAATCACGCCGACAAAGTGGTAAAATAAAAATTGGAAATAAATGTTTTATTAGGGTAGCCCTCTATATGTAAAGAGGAAAGTGATTTTTTTTTAATTTCAACCCTAACGTGTGATATATTGTTGGAAAGGTATTTAAAAATGAATAGGGGTTCACTAAAGTCATTTTTTGATAATGTCAATAATTTCGGAAATAATCGCTCCAAAAGTAAAAAACAAAGTGTCCCCCCCCCCCTCTAACTTTTGAACCATAAGTTTAGAAAATATGAAAAAAATCTGAAAAGTAGAACTTTATAAGGACTCTCTAGGAAAAACATTTTGAACTTGGATGGAAACAACAGCACCCACTTCCGGGAGCAGTTGCAGGAGCGCGGAGCGCTGCTGGAGCGCGAACATAATGGATACCCACCTTTAAACTCATAAGTGGGAACACTTATTGTGACGGACGGGAAACTGCGGAACCCTACACTGAGCGTGGCCCGACACGCTCTTGGCCGGTTTTTTAATATAGGTAATTTTTTATCCCAAAAATAATTAAAACTACGTAAATTACAGCCACACTAAATCTGTACAGTCGAAACAAACTGTAATGGACCGTAACTTAAGGCAATAAGACTTTTAGAGTGCAGTTTTATTTATATTATTACTAATTCTGTCATTCAATAAAAATAAAGAAAAATGAACTTTATTTCAAGCACGTTAAAGTCTTTGCATTCGTGGATTTGTACTGTGACCACAACATTCTTCCGAAATTAGTATAATTAATTTGATAAATAATGAGTGCATAAAAATGTTTAACTAAAAATTCGGTGTATGTATTATGATTATAACATAATATACTAATTGGGATGTCTGAGGGTGTGCGTTCATTACGTTACATATTGTATATACTATATTATATTGTATATATTATATTATACATAATGCTTGTGTTAGGAGTAGCTCACAACAGTAGTACGATTTGCAATAAAAGTATGCATTATTTCTTTATTTTTGGGGTAAAATTGAAAAAATATGTCGTCTGTGGAAACTTTATATTTTTTATATTCATTATGTAAAGTTTTATGACATCATAATTTTGCTCCATTAAGTAAATTTGCCCTAAGGGACAAATGTGCAGTAAGAAAGCAGCCTTCTCGTTAATAGACGTTCTTGAAATATGCCTTGAACCCCTTACAAAATTTAATTAGGTTATTTTAAAAAAGATCTTACTATAAATTTATTAATATTTAATAAGTATTTTCAAAAACGCATATTTATTTGATATGTCGTTAAAATATACCTTATTTAACATTAAAATTATATCATTCCCTTGAAATTTTACTTCTGCTCTCTCTACTGTTTCTAACATTTCCCCGAAATTGGGTCATTAAGTCTTCATAACCATCATGCATTGCCGGCCGTTTAAAAAAAATGGACTCATTTTCTGTCTAAGAGTTCGTCAGGGTAGTTACCACTCTCTTACTTACTCTAGTCGTCAAATAGCAGTGCGCGCACCGCTGTGCTCCCGCTTGAATAGCATAGGATGCCAGTACGCTTACAACATTCCATCGTAATCTTTCGAGATGACAACGCATCTGCGACATAAGTCCGATTATTTGTTCGTCACACAATTACGGACGCTTTTCGCAGCGTAAGAATTTGCCGTATTGAACTTTTGTCCAGGTTATAGTATAAAATTAAACATGCTGAAATAATAACATACAAACAGATATAAGAGCCGATTGATCAGGGACTAAGCGGTCACTGTAAATTTCACAGTATGCGCTATGAAATTATTAACTATGAATCATCATGATACGTAAGTATAAATGTTCTGTTCTGACAAAAAAAATCCTCCTAACCAAAATTTCTGTAGTAAGGGTCAATATGCCCTTGCATTCGAATCAATAAAGTCGATCTTTGACAGCGACGATTTATGGTCGGTGAACCGTTTGTCAGCACAATTTTACCATTAATATAAAATAGGAATACTAATAGACGAATTGCTGAAATAACGCTAATATTAAATGTACATATATTGAAATATCGGAGGAAATACGTTTTTAACCCTTTATATTCTTTTTTTTTATATAGTTTTAATTTAGTATATAGCCCTAGACGGAAGTTTATCGATCAAATTGGCGATATATTAACACTGGGCCAACAATTAGCAGTACCGTTAATCGATAAGCACGAATTCGTATGTAGATATATGGATGTAAAGGAGGCGAGACAAATGTTTCATTATTCATGCCAAATTGAAATCGGTAGTCTCCGCCTACTCCTCTGGGTGACGGTCATGAGTGATTGTGCTATATTAAGTTATAATGCAAACATAAGCAGCAGCGTCATATGTGACAGACGTCTGCTAATGCGATCGTCAATCCACATACAAAACGTGATGATTTATCACGCCCTATAACAGGAGAGGCTCAACCAGCAGTTGATATAGGAACTGACAAAGAAGTTCAGTTCATCAAAGAGTGCTCAGCTTATTGACACTCATGCACACATCTCCCTTCTTTATTTTTTAACAGCCCCGCCCACAAAACAGCCCGTAAAAGTCAATCTCGGGACGCACATACATGCACCTTAAACCTTGTTATTGACTAAAAATGATTTTGGATGCATGTGTGCGAGTGCGTTAGTGCGTATTCTTGCAATGTGTCAAACATAGTTTTGGTTTAGTTTTGGCGTCTCTTTAAATAGCATAATACGCAATTTTCGAATGAAGTGTGAGATATTTATCACGCCGGCCGCCTCAACCGAGATTAGCCATCTGCGCAGGACAGGATTACAGTACCCTGTATGCGCAAGCACAGGTGCACTTTCTATTCCCTCACTACACAACAGAGAGATCAGACTTTACGTGCCTTCCAAGGTACGGGGTTGGAACAGCGACAACTTTCTGACACCAGGCTGTTACTAAGCATTTCTTTATCAAAATAATACTATTTTGTATAAATATGCAATTTTTGTCTGTGACTCTGTTTGATTAAGTGTATGACAGATAGGTGGTTGCAGAAAAAAAATTTATCTCATTATGTCGTCCAATGTTAACTTGTACAAGAACTTGCTGTAAAATGTAAGAATAATTAATTAAAGTAAAGTGTCCAACCTCTTAATAGCACACTAGTGAACTAGTCTCTCCACTAGATTTCTAGATTTGAGTTAATTTGTTTTTGTCTTTACGCTTTATGGAAAACATAGGCAAGCTCATTAGTTTTTTTCTATAGAATAAGAGTGGCAAACGAGCACACGTCCAGCTGATGGTAAGTGGATGCTGTGGCCCATAAGCATCTACGTCTATTCTCAATAAAGAATGCGTCTCAAAAAAGATGCGTTGCAACCCCTGAGGGCTAAGATGAAACGCCCCGTTTCCAGTAAAAAGGGTCTCCGGTTCTCTACACTCACCATACGAAACACAGCAGCATTGAGCTGCTATTTGACGCTGGTATTCTGTAATAGTGTGGTCCTACACCGGTCGAGCCCATCCATTCGTGCTGCAACCAGAATTTAGCTGCAGCATTTCTCTACCGCTTAAAAAACATTGGTACCAAATGTATTTTAATACTTGCGTGGTATGTGGTATTTTATGCTCTTTGGTCAAATAATACCAATATTTTTAAATAGCCTTACACTAAATATGTAAAATATAATATACTTTTAAATAATATACATATGAAAATTCCTTACGAAATTCTTTCAAATAGTAAAATTCATCAATTTATTTTAATATTTTATCTACCCGTAATAACGCTACTTTGATATAGAATATGTAGGCGTAACATGATGTGGCATACCTTTAGTAAATTTTCTCAATCTATCAGGATTCCCGAATATAACAAATATAAGATTGCCTTAGCTGATTTCTACCATACTTTAAGAAAAAATGACTATACTTTGTTGCGTAAAGATTTCCACCCATCGCAATTTCCGGCTCATTGAATAATAAAATAAATGGATTCAGTTGGTTGTGGAATATATTCCTGAGTAGAACTTATGTACTCATCAATACTTAGAAAACACTCATTTTTTTATGTATCGCATGAAATCGACCAATAGATAGATAGAATAGGCGTTACATTTCACACATACCCGCCCCGTGGCGCTTGAATGCACAGGTGTAGACATCTACATCTATTCCTCGGTAAAGAATCAAATGTGTTCGAAATTCGAATTGTGATTGTGTGATAGTTGATGAATTCGAAATGTGTCAGATTGGCTGCGATTGGCAGAAAAAAGCGCTAGGAAGCGCTTGTAAACAAAATGGCAATCTTAATCGGTAAGCGCTGTCAAATCGTAAGTAGCTATTTTCCTCTAGGACACGAAGTTAGCTTTAACCGGGGAACCTAACCTAATTTAAATATGTGTTTGTAAAGTATTTATATTAAAAATTTACCAATCATGAATTTTTAATAACATGTATAATATGTTTATTCATGTCATTATATTACTTGAAACTAATATTGCACAAAACAATATTATAAACTCTACTTCAAAATTTTGATTTTGTCAGATTGTGTCAGTTGATTGTGTCAGCGCTACTGAAGTTAGCATACGTGTCCTGGCCGAAAACTGTTTAGTTTCGCCATTTTACTTACAAGCGCTTCCTAGCGCTTTTTTTTGCCAAACGCAGCCAATGCGACCCTTCAAGAATAAGATGGAATGCCTCGTTTCCAGTAAAAAGTATCTTGGGACTTGGGGTTTTGAATGAAGAGCTGTTTGAATTCGCTTCAAATGAACCCCAACTAATAAAAAATATTTATGTAATCCAATTGTAATAAAGTGTAAGAAGTCAATCCTTTCATTATTGTCTATGATTTTTAATTCAATTTATAACTCTTTTTTTAATAATGTTATAATTTTGACCTGTACACCTGTCCCCGATTAATAATCAAAATGAAGATATATTGCCACACCTGAGGACCTGATTTTCGGCTGTTCTCAAGAAGATGATGATCTCCTGTTTCAGTTTCTCTTTGTAGCCACTTAATACACATATGGGATGATATGGGATAGTAGATTTTCTTACGCAGCCACTACACAGTGAAATATTTTTTGACGTCCGCCTTTTCTTTTTAATAAGATCGAAAATAGCGTTCAAAAATCAATAAGCTCTATCTCGTCTATGATTTAGATGTAAAGTCCACGGATTAGATGAGTATTTGGTTGCTATATTCTATAGCCGTTCTTTTAATTATAAATACATTTTTCTATTAAACTGCGAGATATGCATACTACTTATTTTCAACAAAATATCTTTTTTTACTATACAAGTACTACCAAATGAGTATTCAATGTTAAATTTTTCAAATTCAACTACAAACCAATTAAACGTTTATACTCCATAAATAAAACTGATCGTCATGAATTTTATAGCTGATTGTACCTATACCTTATTGATTTACCATAAACTATAATAATAATAAAAATCAAAATAAACCCGTATTTGACCAAAGGGTGTCACAATTTTACTTTCCAGATCGACGTTTCCTGTCCGTAAGTTAAAATTGATATACTCTACAGTCCGTTTATCTTATGGCTGAATTAGGCTTGTTAAGGCGTACCTGTAAATTCATCTTCGAATCAAGCTATTTATTTGCTACGAATGATATATTTGCATGTATAGTCATAAAAGAGTGACCAACTAAGTGGTTTTGATTTAACTATAACGGAATAATATGTAAATCATGTTTAAGTATATAAAGACTCGTCTTCTCTTTATTTTCTATAACAAAATACTATCTCGATCATACTACTCATATATAGCTTACATAAGCTTTATATGTTTAATGTTTATTTACCTGGTTGCCAACAATGAGAACAAGTACTAACGAAGAATTACAAAGAACTTAAACCACAGCATTAAATTTTAAAAAAAAAAGTGCCTACGGTGAAAAAGATTACATGTATATCATTATTTTCTATTTAAAAAGTATTTGCGCAAAAATATAGCAGTATTTAATATTCGTGATTTTCGCAACGAACTCCAAAATTGCATACTGCAGCATTGTCTGGATTATTAACTACGAAATCTGTATTAACTAAACACAACAATATTTCTTATTAATTCACTGCTCACAGCTCACTAATACCAATAAAATTGTTGGTACGTATTTTATAAAACCCCGGTTTGAAAAAATACTTCGATTATTTGGTCACCCCGCTACAACCAGCGGATTGACGCACGCAGTACGGATATACTTCGGCACAGGCGCAAGCTGCCGCGGGCACGCACGCGCAACGTTCCTCAGCCGCCGTACCCGCCGTGTTGATTAATCTTAGTGTTGCTGGCTTTAAGGTGCACCCGCAGGCACTTTTAAGCCTTGATTTATGTACAATAATTTTAAATTCATCCTCGTTAAATTTGTAGTAGATTTCATTCGCTAATTTGCAACGATTTTACGCAATTGATAACAAAAGTTCTAAAAGCTTTTAGAACTTCTGTGATGCTACTATAGATTGTGTTATCACAACTGTATTGTGTTTTAGTAAAATATATAAAACTGAAGAAAATTTCTCCACTTGCCTTTTAAATATAAAAAGGAAGGCTATGAATCTGTTAGTTATTACTATCGTCTTCCATTTTGCGACTATCTGTAAATTAGATTTTTTGTTAAAAATTATATTTTATTTATTTTATTTTAAAATATTTATTACGTTCCCTTAGAAAAAAAGGACAGTTTTTAAACTGTATCATTTTTATTATTATTATTATTAGTTTTAACTAATTCTGGTGATTTTATGCAATTACGCGTCGAATAAAGTATTTGGTAATTTATATACACATATCCCTATGTGCTTGATTGCGAATGTGTGTGCGAGTTTTTTTTTTTTGAGTTTTTGCTGAACTCTAAGTTAGTTAAAGTAATACTCTTTATAAAGCGGTTGGTAATCAAATGGAAAAGAAAACATATTTTAAACTTATTCACAACATGTATATATCTGTACTAACATTTTTTGTTTCAGTTATCGAATGTTAGGTGTATATTGAACGTAGGGCATTTCATGGTAAATCAAATTAAACAAATTATTACTTAACAAAAGTTTAAATCTTATTGTCTTTAACAAAACTAGTCGTTGCAATATCAAAGCAGGTTTAGTTTAACTATTTTTGAGCATATTAAGAATATCCACTACCATCATACAACATCCACGGATGTTGTAAGTGGCGTCAGAGGGAAAATCCAGGAGATGGTCAGCACTACCTTTCTTATAACAACTGAATAAAAATAATCTGCGGTACAGCTCGCATGCAAATCTATGGGCTTTTTCAGCAGTGGAGTTTTGATAGGCTTTTATGGTAATTTTTATAATATTTGAGTGTAAAAAATTTATTATTTTGGGACTTTTTTTTTCAGATAGCAGAAAACCGCTAAATATTGGAAAATGTAAGGAAAATACAGAAGGGCCAAAGAAAAAAAAAGTTACCTGCGATTAGGGTCTTGGCGGCCTAGTGGGTGTATATTATCTTACTGGCCTGCTAAGTCCCAAGTCGCGGTGGCTAAAACGACTGAACGAGAAAGAAGATATTGAGAGAATACTATTTAATGTTACTGAAAATTTCTTTATTTTTCTACTCTTAAGTAGTTAGTTTGTAAATTAAGTGGTCTAGTATTCCTGTGTACTTACATTGTCACAGTCGTTAAGTTAACTTTTAAGTAGAAAATAAAAGTAATATAGGATAAAGTTTTCGTCTCCTTCCACTTCAACCCTCCCTAAGCTGCCGCAAACGTAAGTGACGGTAAAATATGTTGTACCTTTTACTTATCAAAGGTGCAGAGTACTTTTTACTCCTTTTGAGCATATTGACTTTAGATTTGAAATTTGTTATACTTACTAAATTTATTTCATTCTTATTTAAATGCTATATCATTGTCTGATTTCATATTAAATTTACTAGCCTTAAAAATGGAATAAATTAACCAATTAAACTTTACAGTTATATAATAGTAATATACGCAATAAATTGTTTTACAGAAAATATAAAAGTTCAACCCACGTTTGACCAATTTACAGTTAATATTTTTGTAAGATCATAGCTCTTAATTATATGTGCGCCGGCAATCATCATATGGTTTCATTTTCAAGAGAAATATTTTTTTAAATCGGTGATTCCAAAACATATTAGTGTAACAATACCTTAGTGCCTGGAGATTCTCTCTAAAAATAGATACATGTCACAATCCTGATTACGAACTGTTATGTAAATATGCGTAACTACATTTGTTTACAACCAAATTTTTTTATTTATATTTTGCTTAGCACATTAAAATCTAATGAGTATCAAAATATCGGATACTTCATTTCTCTACTAAAAAGGCAAGTAGCTATGCGTCCGCAGAAACCTGCTGTTGATAAAATCTACGACTAAGGAGATCGCGAAGGTCAACTGAGATTGACGGGCCATATCTATTTTAGATTACTATGGAGATCAAAGGTTTTAGAACGATCAATATCGACACCAGAGGTCACAGGTGCGCAAAAGTGTTAAGGTGTTAACACCATCCCTCAACAGTATTTTGTGTTTGCTGTCAAGTTATACTTATCTATAATAAGTGCTATTATATTGCATCAGCTACAATTGTTTCAAATTTGTAATTTAATATTATACGACTTTAAAAAAGTTTACTTTGTTTAATGTTTTCTTAATGTTTAATGTTATATTCTTTTCCTAAATAATTTGTTTTAATTTCTCTATTAACAAAAATATAAAAAGGAAAGAAAAATTTTGCGTTTCGGGATCCCGTTGATGTCTTTTCCTCCAATGCCAAATAAGCTAAATTATAAGCGCAAAGATTACAGTTATAAGGGTTACGATGTTTTGATATTAATTACTACATATAAATTAAATTAAAAAAATCTTCTAATAATTCCAATTCTTGTTTTGCAGTGTATTGTTAAATGGTGGCGAAAGATATATAATTCCTTTCCGTCAGAATTTAAGAACCAGTGTTCTATATTATATAAAAAAGGCAAGCATATAAGCCCCTATTTCTTACAGTGTATGGAGTATATGCGTACTTGAAATATTTATCTTAAAACGTAGGTACACAGTTTCATCATAAAATTTACAATATACAGATGATAGCTAAAGAAGTATTTATTGTATATAATGTCAATTTTGCGTCATTAAGTAATTAAAACAATAACATAAGACATTTCGTGATCATCGAAATAACGGTTTTAGTTGTATATTGAACATTCGCGGCGAACATCAAAGGATTAGTTTTAACGTGACGCAGTAGCAGATTTAATTAACACGCATTGATGTACAATAGCACTATTAGTACTTCGTACCGTTTAATTAGGCACGGTACGCCTGTCCTTAACGGACTACATAAGTGAAATGCAACGTTAATTAATTAATTAAATACATTAAAGATATTGAAATGACACTGTCGACAAGCACAGGAAAGCCAACCGCACAAATTAATCTGCACGAAAATCCACGCTAAATTGTTTACGAATATAACATTTTTGTAAATTCCTAGTTTTAGGTTTTGCAAAACCTATGCGTAAATACAAAATGTATTAATACCATATACTTTTAATATGGTTGTCTAATGCCAAAAATAAATCACTAACCTTTCTTTCGGTTATTGATTTCGGTTTTTGAGCTAAACAAATATATTTTATTGCGAATATGTCACTTTCTTTAATAAATTTAGAACGTGATAATAACTTCATTACAATTGCCACCGTACAGTTTCCTATCAAATCCTACGATGGTTAGATTAGGACTATCCTAATCCATGACTCTCAAAAAAACAAACATAATTCTAATATGACTTCAATTGATAAAGTCTTTCTGCAGTTACATGATCATTAACAGGCGCACCAACCAACTATTATATATAACATATTATATAAAGAAAAGATTATTATATTTATTAATTAGATGCTGGTTCCTAGTAAGACATGCAGGAAGTCGGTGGAAGCAGGTGGCTTAGGACCGTGTTTGGTGGCATTCCTCGAAGGAGATATATGTTCAGCAATAGAGAGGGTAAAAATGTATAGTTGAAAACTGGTCGTAGACAACCGTAACAACAGCCTGTGTCCTACAGTATAACATTTCATTTCGGATTCAGCATTTCTGCTGATATTGTAGGTATAAGGACAAAGAAAAATGGGTATTTTAATGTCGCCGTATAGCTGGGGTTTCAAAGCGGCATGTGCCTTCCTTCATGCAATGCCCTTGGAAATCCCAAACGTGCTGGCGACAAGAGGTCACCGTGATGGACTGCACTGCACTCCAACCGAAGATGTAACTCTTATCATAAACGTAAACATTAATTATTGGTTTAAGCATATTGTATAAAAAAATCTGTGTATGTTTTTAGTTCTCATATGTTTATTATTTTTGCCTTAACGGCAACATACTCGTAAACACATGATTTTTTTTTCATACACATGTATCGCACTGTACCAGTAATGATGTGTTTCAATCCGCTCCTTTTGTAATAATTACTAAGTACGGTTTGTACTTGAATTTCCGGTGTTCAAATATCTATAATTAGAATTAAGTTGAAGTTTAAGTTTTTAGTTTTAGTTTTTTTTATTATAGTTTTTAATATTGTATATATTTCAATGTTATGTGAATTAAAATTATTTTTCTACATAATATAGTAGATAGTATAGGAATTTCTAGTGTACTATTTATTGTTTATTTTTAAATCTGTATAATCTTCATAAATTACAAAATATTATGTCTGTGAATTTAGAGTTAGCGCGCACGATTAAAAATAGGACTGCTAAAGAGACATTTTAGTTCATATTGCGCACTTACTTCAAGTGAGTATTGTGGGATGTGCAAAATACAACGACAAATACATTTAATATTTATTATCATTTAAATAATTTTCAATATTGAATTATACCTTGTGTACCGCGCAGTGGCGGTGTAAGAATATACCCTATATCGTCCCGTGGGTGTCGTAAGAGGTGCCAGTGAGAAACAAATCAGGAGATGAGCAGCAGCGTCTTCCTAACAACGGCTAAAAATAAAAATCTGCGATCGCCAACCCACTTGCCAAGCGTGGCGACTATGCCAAATATCCCCCCTATTAGGGAAGGAATCTAAGGGGTAGGCCTATGTTCAACAGTGGACTTTAATAGGCTGTAACGGTATGGAAGTATATACGTAAAATGGCTCCGTGGCGCAGTGTCTTACCAATGAGTTGCAGCGCTAAGGACTGCAGTTTCGAATCCCGCAAGGAAAAATAATTTGTATGGCCTACAAGTAATTGTTACGGGTATGTTGGTCCGTGAAATTTATGTATGAAAACTGCCCCCAATATATAGGAGAAAATCCTAGTGTGGAGTTAAAGTTAAGAAAAAAAGTACAAGGCGTGGCATGACAATGTTGTGAAAAGATTTATGTTTATAACTCAATTCTAATCGTATTTTTGTCGTGCGCTTATGATATTCGTTTCGTTTCGAAACGAATATCATACCAATATTACAATATATCTTCGTAAAGCTTCTAATGTCAAATTTGCACAGACTATAATCTTTTAACCTCTACGGTCGATTATGTTTTTATTTTATCGCCATATTTAATTTTTCTGTTAACATTTAGGTTTGTATGTTTGTAATGTTTTTTTTTTTTCATAAATTACACGTCTGATTTTAATGATTTTTCTAGTAGGATGGCGAATTTATATACTCATAGGAAGGTTCTAATATACGATTTTTTACCGACTGGAAAAAATAGGGTGTAACAGGTGAACGGAATAATAAAGCCTATGGCACTGATATTATACAATTTTTTTTATTCCACGTTACCATAATTTTATGAAATTGATCTATCAATAAATACTAATTTTAAATAAACTTTCGGTACTAAAAATAACAATAACATTTTTGAACTAAATAAATAAATCAATTAAAAACTATCGAAATTAAAATAATACGTACCCAATTAGTAGTGTTTATTGATGGATCAATTTCGTAATATATTAATGTAAAATAGAATAAAAATTGTAAAATATCAGTGCCATTGGCTTCTATTCCGTTAACTGTTACACCCTATTTTTTCCAGACGGTAAAAAAGTTATTCAGTGTAAAATACATATAAAAACCTTAATTTTAATAATAATGATGCGAACTTATAAGCTACTGCAATCCATTGACACCTCATTCTAATTTAAATTTTATTTATAGATGCGTTGTCACTTCTGAGGATTAAGATGAAAGGTATTACAGCTGATAATTATACCGGGTCTCTATTCTTTCCGGCGGGAAGCCAGGAGTGCAAGCACTGCTATTTGGCTGCAGAAATAGGTTAGAGGGCCATGTCTACTGAGACGGATGCCTTTGTAGAAAAGGATTTCTACCAAACACTAATACTACTAATCGAAAACAATGTCAACAGCATAATGTGAATACTGCTACCTTCATCCAGACATATTATGTCTGTATATATGTATTTATGTGTATGTATATGTGTGGGTTTGAAGGATAACTGTTATATATGGATTATTATATATATTTTTGTATTCATATGTATTAGTGTAATTTACAAGCCTTATCTTAATTTGTGTTATATCTATATAAATTTATTATATTTAGTTATTTAAGTCACCTACCACTAATTTCTCACCACGCCATGGGTTGACTGGCAGACAATGCTAACTGGCATTAAGTCCACCCTTTGTAACCTTTAAGGTTAGAGCAATAAAGCTTTTAAATAAAAAATAAAAATAAATAAATAAAATAATATAAAATTATAAACTAATAAAAGAGTAAGCTCTTATAAGGTTAGGAAATGAATAAATAAAACAAGCTGATGTCAACAAAGTTTTATTTTACTTAATCCCAACTATCACTCTCTTTGAAAGCTGAGACACAATTCGACTTGCCTTCGTTGTCAAACCTCTCTATAACCATTTCTTTCTTCTTCTCTTTGATTTTCTCGCTTGTCTTCTCGTTCTCACTCTCGGCTGTCTTCCGCCTGCCATTTGAGATGGCTTCGGGCCGTTTCTTTGAATTGTCCGACTTAGATTGAGTAAGTTCGGGCCTTTTGGGCGGAGGTTCGGTTTCATCAACCTGTTAACACAAATTATAGCTGTTACTAAACAAAATTAAATATAATATAACATTATACTTTCCATCACTAAGGAGTAACTTAAAAGCAAACAATTTTAACCACAAACATAAATTTGCTATTCATACGCAACATATAATTTTAAGTTGTTTCAAGCAGCTTGCGAATTTAATATCACTTCAGTTTTCTATCTATTATCATTTATCACTTTAATATAACAGTAAATTAAATTAATATGTTAAAATTATAAAAAATATAGGTCACACATCATTCTTAGTGACAAAAGCAGCCCATGAACATATACAACCTATTTCACGCAAATTTCTTTCTTTCTTTCAGGAATTCAAATTCTATGGAATCAAATTCTATGGAAGTTGGCGCTTAAGGAACTGTTATGGAGCAGTGCAGAACGGTCAGATCCTTTATCGGCGAGGCTAACATCCCCAGGACGTCGAATGGAACTGGAACCCCCTTTTTACTGTTCCGTACCCTAAGCCTCCGCTGTCTATCCCTCCGTCCGTCTATGTCAGCGGCTTGTATCTCATGATCCGTAATAGGTAGACAATTAAAATTTTCAAAGAATGTGTATTTCTGTCGCCGCTATAACAAAAAATAATAAAAATAAATTAAAAATTAAATCCCCTACTAGAAGTTATGTGTTTTTACGACGGTACGGAATCCTTCATGAGCGAGTCCGACTCGCACCTAGCCAATTTTTATTCATATTTATGTTTTTGATAAGATTTTATTAATTGTTAAAAAAACTTTTATCCTTTTTTAAGCTAAGTTTTTTTACCTTTAACTTAGTTTTTTTTTAATAGAACAAAATATTTCTATATAATACAGATCACAAAAATACTTATTGAAAGTCAAGTACGGTTTTAAAAGGCAGTTGTAACCCAGTCAATTGAAAAGTATATTGAAACGCATCAGAAAACTTTTTTTATATATTAATTTAGAATATAATATGTTATACAATTAAATATGAAAACATTTAGAAACACCATGGTAGCGGTCAGTACATTCCAAGGGGTTATTATTAATTATTTATTTAGTAGTATAATAATAACCCTTAATGAATTTTTAATTACATTTTTGCTTAATTCAAATTAAATAATTTTGGATGAAATCTTACGGAAAGGTTTAAAATGGTAAAATAAAAGTATATTATTAATCAAAACCTTTACTTTACCAACAATTTAAGTTTGTAATGACGGATTTAACTCGAAAACAAATATCTATCAACCTAAATTTTTAAAGGTTTTATAAATGCTTGTAACTTTTTGAGCAATTCTGTTTCAGTGTAAAATTTTGAACAGCTACAAAAATATATTTATTTTCCTTGCATTCACGCAGAAGAATAATATAATTGATTTTTTTCTTCGTACGTGTACATACGACACAAATTTAATGAAATCATCATAAGCTAATAAAATAAGTTCAGCGTTGGTGAGAATGGTTGTATTACCTGAAATACGCCAGATGAAGTCCTCTTTCTTGGAGGAGGTGCAGACGGAGACGATACACTGTTCGATCGTGTACGGGATCCGCTCGGCGATTTGGGGACTGACCCTGTTAAAAGATATGTTACTCTGTATTTTTTTATAGGATAGGATGACAAACGAGCACACAGTACACCTGACGGTAAGTGGTTCTTGCGGCCCATAGACATCTAAATCTATTCTCTATTACAAATCAAAATGCAGATGCGTTGTCACCCGTGAGGACTAAGATGGAATGCCTCGTTTCCAGTAAAAAGGGTCTCCGGTTCTCTACACTCACCATACGAAACACAGCAGCATTAAGCTACTATTTCACGCTGGTATTGTGTGAGAGCGTGGTCCTTCCTTGGTCGAGCCGACCCATTCGTACTACAACTATACTATTAATATGTGGCCGTGGTAGGAAAAGGGGAGCTCTCCCGCCGGGCAAGGTGTTCTGCCCGGGGAGCGGCCGACACTCCAAGTGATAATTCGGAGAAGTTCTATATATACTGTCTATGTTTCGGAATGTTAATAGCGCGATTTAGGTTTCGGTGTGTTTCGGTGTGCTAGTGGCGCGACGACAGCGCCGCCACATCACCCCCTGCTCAGACCGGAGGTCGATAGTGCAGTCGAGTTGTCGACGAATGTGCAAGTGCCAGGAGATTGCCTTGTAGTCTACGGTGAGTCGAGAAGAAGGCAAGTAATCTGCGAGAGTGCCGTGAAGCAGAGGCGAGCAGCAAGACTCAGAGCCTTGCTGAACACTGTAGCGCAGAGTGTAGCTTGAAGGAACAGGAAGCATTATTATTCCAGTGCTGCGATGAACCCTATGAAGCTAGATGGCTTGCAGGATATGAAGACTGCAGACGATATCTGCTCGGGAGCGAATGGGTGGGGTACTCTATAACGATGATGAAGCTTGGAGTTTTCGAAGGTTGTTTGGTTGCGTGTTCAGATCACGTCGGATGGTCACCATTGCGGTCGTGGAAGGAAAAGCGGCCACAGTGGTGACCCCGACGTGATTTAGGTTTCGGTGTGTTTCGGTGTGCTAGTGGCGCGACGACAGCGCCGCTACAAATATAACTGCAGCATGGCTCTACCACGTATAGAATTTAAATTAATAAATTGATAACAACCTATTAATTTTTATTACTAAAGAGATATTAATTAGTCTAACCGAATTATATTCTGAAATAAACAATGGACCAGCCATGTAGCCCAAAGAACAGACGACGGATCGGACAAACACAACGTTCTCGCGTGACAATTTTTCATCGGCTACCGCAGTGTTCGGTGATTCTCCTAAATAGGGTAACCTAAGGCTTTGGATTTTGCATGATATTATTATTAAAAAGAGAGGCCTTTGACGTCACCTGATGTTCATACTTAGCTATGGCTATCTTCAGCTTTTAGATAACAATTTTTGGTTAAAAATAAACGCACTAATATCAGTAAAAATAGTTTAATAGCTATGGTGTCAGAACATACACAAAAACTGTCATGTAAACATTGAGAATAATTATTTGTATTGATAAACACGAGGACTAGCGCATTGACCAGGTGCTTGTTAAAGGAACTGACGATTAAGCAATTTACTATAGTAAGTTTTTATTATATTTTTTCTTCTAAATGGAGTGCATTCTCGCATTCTCGTAAACTCGAAGGTTTGATAAAAATAAAAGACAGTAAAAGTAAATGACAGAGAAAACAAAGGTATTGTTCTGTTTTGTGCTTTTATTATAAAGAAATTTACTGGCGAAAATTCATTAAAAAGGCAACAAAGAAAGAGAATCATACTCGCGATACCTTTCCAAAGCGTTTACTTCATACTCAAATGGCAAACTTAAAAATTAATCAAATTTGTTGTAATAAAAGGTAAACAAGTCATTTTAATGAAGCAGAAGAAGCGAAGCGCGTTGTTTTTGTTATTTAGTCAATTACTCAACTAAATGAAAATTAAATTAGAATTTAATTAAAATAAAAAGACTAATTAAATTGGTTTAATCTCACGTGAACATCAAGAAAGTAAGAAACAAACCTTGGCCCGTTCTGGAAAGGTCAGATGTGTTCCTGAAAAAAAAAACATACCATAAAAATGTGTTCTTCATAAACAAACAACATGATGAATTTGACAGTATTCATAACATGATACAAACAGGTGGAAAGGTCATAATTTTAGTATCGAACAGCGTTGTTTTCGAATGCACATAATGAATTATTTCTTTCTGAATATTAATTGAATGCAAAGATTAAATAATTAAAAAGTACCTTGTGTTCCACTAGCTACACTGAGGTACTATTTTGAAAAAGTTTGTTTACATGTAAAACTACCAGTTTTCGCAGTCTTAGCAATTTTATTTTACCTAAAAAAAGAACGAGGGCAATGTTGATATTAGAAAGGAACAATTTTGCATGATTCTGAAGATAGTTCAAAGTAATCAATCATTACGCCAACTCATTCTCGAGATTTTTGAAGTGAAATTTCTTTATCGACGTGGTGAAGAAATTAAGTACGGTATTAAAAATGAAAAACACACGTTTTCTTGTAACGTTTTCTAGTAACGTTTCATCGCCGGGGCTGCATGAGTATGATAAACAGCCCTTCCCAGGCTTTGACAGCTTTTGACAGACGTGAGTGTTTGATGATCAACTATGATATATACTGGATGATTTTATTACCGTCTGGAGAAAATAGAATGTAACAGGTGAACGGAAAAGAAGCCTATGGCACTGATATTTTACATCAACATATTATGAAATTAATCTATCAATAAATACTACTCATTGGGTGCATATTATTATAAATTTCACAGTTTTAATTGATTTATTTATTTAGTTCAAAATTTAGTTTTTATTATTTTATTACCGAAAGTTTATTTCAAATTAGTAGTATTTATTCATAGATCAATTTCATAATAAGTTAATTGTGAAAGTAATTTTTTTAAATATCTGTGTCATAGGCTTCTATTCCATTCACCTGTTACACCCTATTTTTTCCAGATGGTAAAAAAATCATCCAGTATAATAAAAGACACATAAAACCACAGAATACTATAACACATACATAATAGAACGGGGGAGTGGGCGGAGCCCGTGTAGCCACTAACACGTCAATTCACACGTATAAATGTCAACACAATCAATCGTTTCCAATTTTCGTGTCAAGCGTCGCTGCATGCAAATTATTTAAAAAAAAATGGCAAATAGTGCAATAATTACGCGTTGAAAAAACAGCGGGAAACGGAATTTAAATAAAGGAGACCTCAGATTCTACAACCAGTAAGTTGAAAGTATTTATATTTTGTGAATATTAGAAACAAAAATAAAGAAACATTTGTGTGTCAAAAACAAGTCAAGTCTAAAATGTGTTTTTAGTAATGATAAGTGATAGATAATACGACGTAATTGCTCGTATGTGTGCTCCCGGTGACGCCAATCCTCCTACAAAGTAAGGTTGACAGCCATTTATTGTGTATTATAGTATTGTATGCATAAAATATTATTACATTTTATTATGTTAATGAACTTATCGTTTTAAATAGATTAAAATGTGTAATAAATAATATGACATTACATTATATGATGTGTAATGTTTGCAAATTTAATTATCTGTAATAGTTCTGAACATTTATAACAAAGTAGCGATCCGCCCCAGCTTCGCTCGGGTGATTTCTGCATCTCGACAACAGCGCCACCTACCGAGTCCAATTAAGTTTTTAAACCAACCAGAAACCCACTCGAATGCACAAAAAATATTTTAGTTGTTTCTTCAATTTCATGTCACGAAAAAACGTTAAAGTCACTTCACGCTTAGACCATTTAA
This sequence comes from Parnassius apollo, assembly GCA_907164705.1. NCBI lineage: Eukaryota > Metazoa > Arthropoda > Insecta > Lepidoptera > Papilionidae > Parnassius > Parnassius apollo. Next base: position 5,024,448 of record CAJQZP010001507.1, read on the forward strand.
TTGGTATCGCAGTTCTCGACTAATTGCAGTTTAACGTGCAACACTAGCGCCCCAGGTCGCATTCACCTGTCACTTACAACACGGTATCAACGCTTGTCCAGGAGTTAGCCCCGTTAAGCCGACATGTCCCCGGAGAACCAAATTACTACGGTTTAGTCAAGAGCACTACTTTTTTAAGTTACTTCTTATTACACTCTTTATATAATTGTAGTTGCTATGAACTTTAATAAAATTATTTATTCTCAATATTAAAAAAGTGTAGATTTTGATTTAAGGTTATATTATCATTCCGGCTCCTATACATATTTTAAAATAAATTACTTCAAGCTTTTTTTTCTTGAAAAGTAAGTCTACTGTTTGAAAAGAGCAGTAGACTATAGAAGTCTACGTTGGCCAGTATAATGTATGTAAGCAGATTAACAAATTCTTAAAAAGGTCCAGGAATAGACTTAAAAATACCGTTGACGTAATAGAAAATGAGGACAGAATTTACATGCATTTTCACAATAATACGTGGGTCATACGTAAATTTTTGCGAAACCATTTTTTTTATAGTTAAAGTTTTTAACATCAAATTTTACAAGGAACTCCTCATCAACATCTGTGCAATGATTATTGCGCCTGAACCAATTTTCCAAACACCTTTTTCTGACCGCTTTGGGCACCTTTTACACGACATGCTTGAACTGCATCGCATCTTCCAGCGATGGAAACTGTATCATTTTCAGCTGTTTATTTTATTTTTATTTTAGGGAAAGACTGAGTAACTTCTAGCACATGGCGTAAAATCAACGCTGTAATAATTCCAAAAACTCAAATCAAAAACCGCAAAAGCTGAACTGGTATATTGTTTACGATGTACCTCGTTTCGGACAGTGTGTACGCTGGCGGGATGTCATGGTGAATGAACGTCAGTAGCTCTGCCACCCATGTTCGCTCACAGCAGTAAACACTTCTAGCAAGCATTTGGTATTCCATTCGGAATTGATGCTTTTTCGATTTCTTAAAAGAATTGACTCCAAATTCCCATCAAAGTGAAGATAATTAGCGATCAATTAAATCATTTTTCGTTTTTTACACAACAGACTTATGTCTGTTGTATTAAAAAAACGTTGTATATTGAAAAAATATACAAAAAGATGTTGCCTGCGTAGTTTCTTCGATTTCGAAATAGAAGTTAATTTTGCACACATGCAGTACAAAAAATCATTTGATAAGCCGACTTCTCCGCTTCTTTTTATGATTCTTCACAATGCAAGCCTAATAAAATCTTCTCACGTTTGAGGGATTAATCTCGTGATTATTTTTTATTTTGCGACATGGCATAATAATTTTCTACTGGCGACATCCCTAACGGTCTTTAATAGTATTTTATAGAATCCCTTTTTGAATTGACTTGTAGACGTAGGTATTTCTGCCGACATTGGTATGCGCCTCTAGAGTGTGGCGCCTGACTTTTTACACGAGAAACTGTTAAACCCTTGGGATCATATTCAATATTTATATAATACGACAAAACATTGTTCTAGTGCAGCTAGATACTTCATCTATCAAATGCGTTCCCTATATGGCGCAAGGCGCGCCATCATCGATGACACACGCCTAAGTAACAATTTGATTGACTTGTTACTAAAGCTTTTTATCAGTCATCGCTAATAAGCCATATTCCCGCCACCCAATAGTCTCCTTTTGGATACTTCTTCTGAATAGTGCATAATCAATAATAATTCTCTATAAATCTCATTATACATACATATGTGGAGAAAGTTGAGAAGTACAAAACTGGTATATGTCTTAGCTAAGTTGTGCCTGCTTGTTGTACGTATACAGAACTGTGATGGCGAGTAATTCCGAGATGTAGTTCGGCGGTGATTTAAACTTTTAGAGAAAATAAACAGATAATAATATCATTTAGAAATTTTAGAAAACGAATGATACAAACGTCGTGAGGAAGTTTATTTATCGGAAGAATATTTGTATATATATAATTGTTTAAATAAAACAGAACTACTGCAATAATAATATTAATATTAGTGTTTAGTTTATCGTTTAAAAAATTCAGTAAAATGAAATAATTAAACTAAATACTTACTTATAGTATAGTGTAAGAAGTAATGTTCCTTAAATTAATTATTTCATATTTAAGTTAAAAGAAGGTAAAAAGTTGTCATTAATAATTTTTCCGGATCGATGGTACAAATGGGGGTGCCCATTTTTGTTACATTTATATATTAATGATTTACCTTACATACTCGTAGTAGGGGATAACCGTATTAAATGCTGATGACACTTCAATTTTTAAATTATTAAATTAAAGCGACAGTCACCAAATTATGACGAAGTAAATAATGCTACATCTAAATTAGTAAATCGGTTTAACATTCATAATTTGCATTTAAATGGCACCAAAACTAAATGTATAAAATTCATAACTCCGAATGTCAAACATGTTTTCTTGGAATCACACTAGACGCAAAGCTTCAATGGGGCACCCATATATCAAAACTAGCGAGCAGACTTAGTTCTGCAGCATATGCTGTAAAAAAGGTTAGAAGTCTTACCAGTATTGAAACAGCTAGACGAGGTTAGTTTCTCTATTTTCGTAGCATAAAATGGTATGGTAATTTGCTATGGGGACACGTGATTAACACTGAAAATATATTTGTTTTACAAAAGAGAGCCATTAGAACAAACTATGATTTACCCTAAAGAGTCGCTCAGACAAAATTTTAATGAAATGAATACATTAACTTTGGCCTCTCAATACATTTATGAAAATGTAATGTACTTACACAAAAATAAAAGCATTACAAAAATAAGTGATATTCATTGTGTAAATACTAGAAACAGACACAAGGATATGATATGGATGAGTCTCCCTTGAGCATGCAATTATTTCGGACTAATAAGACGGTTCAGACGCGCTCCGAACTTACTTGACCGAATCGAAGAGTGCATTTTTCGCAGCAGTTGAGCGCATTCCGTAAATTTACGTCTAGGTTTTTTTATGGTATTGAGGCTTTCGTTTACGCTATCATAAATTATCTTGACATGTGTAAATATCTAAGGTAAAATATAACTGAGAAGAAACCCTTTTTCCGATCATTAAAACCCGAATTTTGGGTCCCGCTACGGAGCTCGAAGGACCAAAAACATGTACGGAACACCTTGAAATGATAGATGATATAAGAAAAATTGATTTTATTTAAATTAAATAATGATATTGATATTAAGATAGAAGGCGTCTGCCGTGTTCGGATCGAAAACGTGAACTGCTTAAAAACTAAAGTAAATGACGCAAATGAAATATAAATGATAACCTAAATAAATCGCTTACAAACTAAAATTTACGGTTATATTGTACAATACAAATAGTGATACATAATTTTTTATACAGAATAAACGACATACGACCACACAGACCACCTGATGGTAAGAGGATACTGTAGCCCATAGAAATCTAAATCTGTCCACGATTAAGAATTAAAATGTATATGCGTTGTCAGCCCTAAGAACGAAAATATAATGCCTCGTTTCTGATACTCTCTGTTCCATGGTCTCCGGATCTCTAAATTCACCGATATGATATTCTGTGAGAGCGTGGTCCTCCCCGGTCGAGCCAACCCGTTCGTGCTACAACCATAATAATATTATAGCTGCAGCATGACTCTACCACGTAAAAAATTTTAAATATTATTTTACGTTAAGTAAATAAATTTAGGTATTTGTTAACTAAATTATTTTTAATTATTACTACTGTAACAAATAACGATAACCTCTTAATGGAAGCCATAAGTACGAAATAAATAAATATACATATTATCCAAAAGCATAATAAAGCGCAAATATGATATCATATCCACAAATTAAACCTGACAACATCAAATCACATCTTAAAACAGTATATCTCTATATGGACATTCATCGAGCTTTCCAATATGTACATACATTTTAGATGAAATTCAAAAGCTGGCAGCATTTGTTCACGTTCCGTTATACATTATTCTTCAAAAGGCAAGTGAGTGATTTATTCATGCAGTCATGTCAGTCATGACGAGAGCTGCATGGATTCAGACGTTTGTGTTCGAAAAACGAATGACAAGTCGACACATGCGCCTAATTACGACGCGGATATGTTCACTGCTACGTGTCAGAAGCAAACACTGCTGGAAGGTAACCCCGTCTGCAATATGTATAAGCCGTATGTAAGCAATCAGTCGATCAGTCGATCAATATGAATAGTTTTTAGAAAAACAAGCTTCTTACAAAACTATTATTTACTTTTGACACAATTTGAGGGTTTTTTTAACTTCCGCCTTTGAAAATTAATAATTTTCAAAATATATACATACTTTTAATAATTTTCGCTCCGATTTTGAGAATGCAAGTCTTCATCAGATCTCCACGTTATGTTTTTGAGTGTATGTATGTATGTATGGAAATAAATTTTTGCCGTACGATATATTGAAAATGAATCAATCAATCGCGATGGGAGCGTTCGAAAGTGTTCGGGTCGAGCCGAGTCAAAGATTTCACAAAAACACAAAAACCAAAAAAACAAAAATTAAACAGATTTTCGAGCACTGTGCTCGAAGATAAGCGTCAACAGTATTTTTAATGTAATATTTTATTCTAAGTTTGTCGACTCTAGTAATTCTGCGGTTATACACGAAAATATATTAGTTAATTAACTTAATCCAAATATATAGATAACTCTTTTTGGACGCTAATAATCTTATATATAAAAATTAATATTTATTTGTTCGTATTTCATGCACTGCCACACCATTCATCAAATTGCGGTAAACCTTTGTCAACATTTTGCTCGCACTTCCGCGAAGATTATAAGCATAATTAGAAACCAGATATTACCCGTGCGAAGCCGGGGCATATCGGTAGTTAACAAAAAAGCAGTGATACAAAAGGCGTTATTATCGCTAAAAGCAATTTCTTTCACGCAACTTTTTGGTTGACGGAATTCCGGAAAAAGTGGCGTGTGGTTAGGCAATACGAAAAGAAATGTCGAAATATAAGGAAATATATTCCTTATAATATAAATCAATGAGCAGATTATAATAAACAACCATTAACTATGTAGTGGCAATGTAAGAATATGCACTACCCCATATAAGAGTTAGACTGGAAGAAAGGAAACTGAATCAGGAAATGAAATAAAAACTGCGGTTGCCATCTCGCCTATCAAACATGACAACTGTGACAAAATCCTCCCTATGAGACAATCCATGGGAGAGGCCTATGTTTAGCAGTGGACTTTTATTTATTTATAGACTGTAATTAGGGATGTTCGATGATCATCGATGTTAAAAATTGAAACATCGATGTTGCCACATGTCCAACATCAAAACAACGATGTCAATGAACCCATAATCAATGATTGGAAGGTTATTTTCAAAATCTTGCTCAACTCTTTATCGACAGAGAAACAGATTTAAAGGTAATTCTTTATCAAAATTACTATCTCTACTCTTCAATCAATCGGCAAAAAATATGGACTGTGTAACAAATGAACTAGATATTTGTTAACATCTTCCATTTTTTTTTAATTACTGTTTTAAACTAAGTACATTGTTTAACGATTTCTTTTATTTCATTTATAATAAACGATAAACAACACGTCTATTTTTTATTCATTTAATTCTAACCTATTAAATATATGTGCAAAAAACATGGATAATGGTCAACGTCGAAGTCATCATCGATGTTTCTGCAACGTCGATCATCCCTAATTGTAATTATTAGATGGATGATAATATACAGAATGTCCTGTTAATAGTAGTCCAAACGAAATGTGGCGAGAAATGAGATCATGTCCTATGAGAACAGCTAAAAAAATTTTTGTACAGTCTTCAAGATTTTTTGATTTTATCGGTCTCAAGCATAATTATGAACCATCTCTTGACAAAACAAATACATTGAGTGAATATGACCACAATCAGTCATGTCGTTCAAAAATCATACAATCACGAACAGGCGCACATAGATACACAATAAAAAAGAAATTGAATTGTCTGTCTGTAACATGGAAACAGCTTCTTTTAAGCTCAGGAGGTTATTTGCGTGATTTTACAACATTTTTTTAATTTTTTCTGACTGGCCGCCTGTCTGCCTATCCGACAAACATCACGAACAGATAGTGAGTAATATCAGGAGTGATCTAAGCTATATTTTATACGAAAAACGTGGAGATATTTTTAGGGGGAAATAGCAAAATTGATAAAATAAATAGTCTTGATGATTATATTAAATCTAAATAACGCCACATTAATAAATCCAGACGAAGCTGGGTCGGGTTGCTATTTATAAATAGAAACGTTTTTATTCCATATAGATTAGAAATAATACTTATTGAAAATCAATCTTATGTTTAACTTACCACTCGTTCGTACTTGGAACAATTGTGAATCAATCTGCGGTCATCACTGCCTACCACGGTTATGTAGAATCAGTGTTAAGGTATGGTGTCATTTTTTGGGGTAACTCTGTAGACAATGATATGATATTTAGAGCCCAAAAGAGATGTGTAAGGGCTATTGTGAAGTTAAAAAAGACGGATAGTTGTAAACCATTTTTTATTAGTCTGAAACTGTTAACACTTCCATGTCTTTATATATATGAGGTAGCCGTCTTTGTTATTACGCATATTTCTTTATTTGAGTGCCTACACAGTAAACGTAATAATCATAAAATAGGTTTTCCATCAAACAAAACAGCCCAATTTAACAACAGCATATTTTGTATGGCCCCTCGAATTTATAACCATTTACCATTACACATTTTGAGATGTTCCAACATAGATAATTTTAAAATACTATTGAAGCAATTTCTCGTTAATAAGGCATACTACAGTGTGAAAGAATATCTCGATATCTTGAGATAAATATGAAATTCAATAATTGACTAATACATGACAGTATAACTAAATTGACTTGACTTATATAATATTATCTAAATTGACATATCGCTATAAATTTTGATTTTGAACTCCAATTATAAATAAAGCATGTTTAAATAATTTAATATAAAACTAATAAAATGTAATGAATATTGCATGCCAAATGGCGGAATATAGCTGTACTAAGTGTTTGCTCTCTAAGTGATAAACTATGACAATAAATGATTTGAATTTGAAAAAAAAATCGGAAATACCTCTGTACTGGGAAGAACCAGCGAGACATTAAAAAAATACAGTTTACCATAATAATTAGCATTTACTCTGCTTTTCAAAGCATCAAGTTGCACGATATTTAACAACACAAAACAAATTAGAAATAGTTTGTTAGCGATCACCCCATTTTCAACGGTTATTATTATCATAATATAAAATATTTAAAATGCAAAAACCTTTACACGACATAAAGAAATTATAAAAACTCGTCTGCACGGTAACTGTAAGGCGATGCATCTCAGAGATAGCAAGGATTCTCTAATTAAGAGACTGCGCTTATTATGCGTTAACTAAATTAGGTTCGCTACTAATTGACCATTTACACGAGTGATCATCGATCAACGCAAGCTCATTTTAACAGTTCTCTATAAACGAAGTTTTTGAGGCTCAGCAGATGTTTAGAAGAGGAGAAATGATTTATTACCAGGTAAGTGACTTAACAAAATAAGTCACTTTCTTGTTTCTATCTGTTTGTCTGTCCGTCTGTTTGTCTGTCGTTCCGGGTGGAATCTTGCAACTCAAATTTCGAGTACTTCCCAATGATTTAGAGACTTAAAATTCACACTTAAATAAGAACATACAAAGGAATATTTAAAAAAGCGTTGTATAATTTTTTTGTGCAAAATTTTGGGTTGTTCCCTTTATCCACCCTAGTGTGAATAGGACTACTCGGAAACGCGTGTTCGTTTATCCACCCTAAACGGTGTGGATAATCGGAATTCACTTTTTGATTTTCGTTCCGCCTTTCCACCCCAAGTACAGTTCAACAAAAATATATTCTTACTTTAACATATTATTGATTAAATTTTAATAACCAAAAACTTAAACAAAATTAATTTTACGTATTAAATTTAAACCAAATTAAACTTCCTTGTTTAAAATAATAAAAAGTAATTTATAAATTCTGCAATATGTGCAGGAAACACCAATTTCATTATTGAGTAGACGTAATTGTTTATTCTGTAAAAATTCGTCTCTTGTAATTGTACATTTGCAATCGTTTTCTAAATTTATTTGTTACAACAGATATGTTCGAGAAAAATAATAGGCATTTTTGGCAAGAATTCCAAAAATTTTACTAAATTTGGATGTTTGTCTTTAACTTTATATGAAATAGTTTTATACGAAGATGCTAATGAACGCTAATGAATTTGTAGTTCTGTGAGGCACTACGAATTAATTCCAAACAGCTACATAATTTTCGTTCCTGAGCCATTTTTTCATAGTATTTCACATACGACATCATACTTGTATTATCATCATTATTCAAAAAAGATTTTAAAAACAACCATCATGTTTATATAAATGACTGTACACGGACGAAGGAGATAATTGGAAGAAAAATAATGAATCAATTCCGATTATCCACCCCGTTTGGGGGTGTATAATAGGACACGTGTTTCCGAATATGTATCCTAGGGTGGATTTCTGAGGGTCGATAAACGGAATAACTCGAAATTTATTGAAAAAAAAATCACTTGTAAGATACTAAGTAATAATTTTAAATTTTCAACTTTTTATTTTTGGTTTTTTGTTTTATTCTTTTACTGAACGTATGAGACAATTTTTTTTAATAAATTCTTAAAACTTTAAATTAATGCCTTTATTTATCCCGATTGGTTCGACTAAACTCATTATCACTATATACCGTTACCGTGACAACCTGCCAGAAGTTTACTGTTGAACCTAACCCTTCCCCATAGATTTTTGGAGGGATATTTACACAGTTACAATTGTTACACATTTTTTGTTACTTTTTTTTACATAGTTGCCACGCTTGGCAAGCGGGTTGGCAACCGCAGTTTTTTATTTTTAGTCGTTATTAGGAAGATGCTGCTGCCCATCTCCTGACTTGTTTCTCTCTGTCGCCTCATACGACACTCACGGGATGATATGGGATAGCAAATACTCTTACACCGCCACTACACGGTAGTGTAGAGTTTTTTATCATAATACTCGTATATTGTTTTTTTATTTCATTTTTATTTTGTTTATTAATCTATATAAAAGTTAAAGATTAAAAGTTACTATCACAATAAAACATAAGTATTCAATAGGAAGTAAGTTAGTAAGTTAAGTTTGTAATACTTGTAATGTATTCTTAATTTATTATTAAAGCATAAATTTTAGACAGTAAAGATATCAATATCATATAATATATAGTTATGACATCGTAGGGCTATGGTTCTTAATAGGTTACATACTCAAAATTAAATCTTAAGTATGTTCTATAGTTTCTGTAAAAGTACATAAAAAACGTTAACGACTGTTGCATCATTATTAAATTATTTTTGCATGTTTATCTCATTATTAACTAAGTGCATTTGCGTGTCCATGATGTTATCATTAATAATGTATTCTTTGTTACGTCTTTTTGTCTGTTTCTTTTTAAGTAGTCCTTCTTTAAATTATGATTACTTCACATCCTTTTGTAGTAATTTTAATAATAGAATAATTAATATTCACTTTCTTTTTCAAAGAATTATTTAGCCTCAATATTGTTAATTGTACGATGTCATTCACTGAAAGCGCACTATGATTTATAAAGTCGTAACTTTTTAGCCATTATTTCTCAAAGTAATCAAAAAAAAATTCAGTTATATTAACTACATGGAGTTTCAAAAATTCTATCTTACTTAAAACGTAAAAATGTGCATGGTTCTTTAATGTCTAATATCGGTAAAAGCGATAAGTACTCTCGTACTTGGTATATTTTTTCCAAAATACCCGGGCTACTAACAGAGCCTTTAATATAATTTTATGTAATACCTTTCTCCATACAGTGTGAGAATAATGGTAGTAAATGCAATGTTCAGCACTAAACTTATTAAGGTTGAAACTCCGGTAACTGAAATTATATTATGTGAAATGAAGCTGTGGAAGATTACTTAGATATATCAGAGATTAATAAATAAACGAAATATAAGGTATTGTTTCTGTTTCGGTCCTACTAACATCGTAATTAAATGTATAAATTTTTTTAATGCAACAGGACAAGCTTTAAAAGTCGCATCTTTTGGACTTTAAATCGGATTCGACACATCACCAAAGATATATCGATTCCGTATACAGAAGCAAAAGGATTTATTATTATTTAGAACGATTTATTATTACAAAATTTATTTAAAAAAAAACACACATTCACATTACTACTATGTATCGCAGGATAAGCTAAAAGCGACAAAGTTATGAAAACCAACCTATCTACGCAATACTTATATGAATAACCTATCTAAGGCAATATGAAGTTTTCACATTGATCTGGTACTTAGCTCCTGATAAAAATAAGTCTAATTATATTTTATTTTCACGAGTAAATATATTGTAATGTTAATGATACTAATGAATACTATATAGTCGTCCGTCTAAGCAGCGACTTCTGAAGCTGGTATGTCAATACTATTTTTTTTATTTTTTTAAGACGAGCTGTTACTGTTTATTACATGTTTATACTTTTGTTATTTTAATGATTAATTGAACCGCAACAGCTTAGGAGCGAAGCGCTCGCCTTAAAATTTTGTAGTAACGTGAGCAAACCGGGTTCAACCCTCGCCGGCAGCAATGGAATAATTAATTGCAGTGCTGATTTACCAGAAACGAACGAAGACATTACAAATGCGAGTACCATATCTGAGATATTAAAAAAAATTAAAGACATGATGTGATGTTCTCAAAAAGGCCTTGTGATTAACTATTTCCTGCTCAAAAAATCCTGTATGGAACGAACACATATAGGGTGGTAGGGCTGTTACTTTTCTTTTTATTAATGTGTGTATGTACATTATACGCTGTGTATGCTGTAAATTGCTTCTAAGCGTGTTGACACTACGTAATGAAATTCCCACTAATGTTAACTTTATACTTGGAAATAAACATAAAGTAAAGGATATAGCGAAAAAATGCACAATTATAGGTGCGATTGGTATTGTCACATGTTTTATCGATCGTCTCGTCGATAAACGGGAGAATTAAATCCATCAGGATTCCTTTAATCTTGATGGCAACGAAAAAAATACGGCGACAGCTATCGCCTTTATAAGGAGTCTACAACTGGACGGAACAGGCTTGACATGGTTCCCTTGCCTAGGGCTATGCTGTGGGGAAGTTCTCAGTTGCTTTACCTCATTAGTCTTATAAATAGTATCAATATCAATTAGCAGCGATTAATTCTAGTTATTTTTACATTATTTTACAATTTTCACAATACTTAACGTCTATCTTAGTTTAAAATATTATTGCCCAATCACTAAAACGCTACTCAATTTGAAGATGCCGTTACGTCTCGTGCTGACAGCATATTTTTAATCTTTAATAAGAATGACATCAGTCTGTCTTAAGAAGGAATGGAAAGGAAGGAAGTTCTTTAAACTTAAACCGATATTAACTCTTCAATCCCTACAAAATCACATGAAGTCGCATGCGTGCGTCATATCCCGAGCGGTCGTCATGCGACCGCACCCACACACACACCAATTTAAACCATTAAAACTTATATTAAGAGACCCCTTGGGATTTGACGGAATATCGCCGTGATCGGATCCGACCATTTGGGTTTGAGAGGTTAAGCACGTATTTTGTACGTGGTAGAGCCATGCTGCAGTTATATTAGAAGTATCGTTGTAGCAGGTCGGCTCGACCGGGGAAGGACCACGTTCTCACAGAATACCAGCGTAAAATAATAGCTTAATGCTGCTGTGTTTCGTATGGTGAGTGTAGATAACTGGATACCCTTTTTGCTAGAAAGAAGGCATTTCATCTTAGTCCTCACGGGTGACAACGTATCTGCATTATGATTCGTAATCGAGAATAGATGTAGAAGTCCATGGGCCACAGCAACCACTTACCATCAGGTGGACTGTGTGCTCGTTTGTCACCCTATCCTATAAAAAAGCACATGGTGAACAAAATGAACGTTATATGTATGTATGTAGATATTAGAAATAAAAGTTTAAGCTCACGGATGGTAACAGCACCATTTGTAAGAATTAACTGTTGGAACATAATTCTAAAAAAATCTGAATAAAATAGGTTTGATTACAAATTGTGTTCAAAAATTAAAAATCACAAAAGCTTAACTCGATGATATTTTTCTACGTTTTCTAAGTGTAACTCAGATATAGCAGATAAGTCAATAAAAACTTATTTAACAAATTCGATCAAAATCATGTCAAACTTTAGCAATTGGTATCGCCGTGCATCAGCCTGAATTATTAGAGCTTCACGATCACTCTATACGACTTATTTTATAATTAATTAAAAGATATTTTTTATTGTCCGTTAATTGTGTCGATCTCTTCTTGTACTTCTGTTTAGTTTTAATGTCCGACTTATTTTATGTGTGTTTTCAACACTTTCTCACAATTTACTAAATTGACAAATATTAATAATAATGGCAAATAATTAAACAGATAGTAATAATGGAAGATTAAAATTAAGAAATCAAAAACTACACGAAAACTACGGCGACTAAAAATATATAACTGAAAACATGTTAATTTTACTGTTATGTTTTCCGCTGAAAAAAAAGAAAAATAAAACTAAATCTTAAAAAATAGGAAAGCCGACTTAAAAAAAACTAAATATAAATATATAGTTTCTACATAATTTAGTAGCAACTGAAGTAGTTCTATAACACACTATCGCAGCAACTTAAATTATGAAGCAATTATTTTATTACTTTTAATTTTATAAAATCAACTTTATTTTTATTTTTTTACTATTTGATCCTTTTGAGTGAAGAAAAAAACAATATGACAACCTTAACTAGAATTTCTTAATAATTACATTAAAATTTTCAACCCCTATTTTCCCACCCTTTGAAGTGGAATGTTTCTTCAAAATTGCTCAATTTGCGACTACTCATGAGACATAATAAAAAATGATCTTTTAACAATTAACAATTTGCAAAGATATCATCATAATATACCAAACAAAAACAATCGAAATGGGATTCTACTTCTTATTCGAAGTTGGATAGAAATTGACTTTGAAAATCAAACGCAATCTCGGCAGACGAATTAACAAAACGCCAAGGAAATTACAGAGCGTGTTGCTAGTAACATAATATCCCAAGTTTAGGAGCTAGGCAGGCGACTACGAAGACAGTTCCGACGCCTGAGGCTACCTACCTCTATTTATTGTCGCAGCATCGACAAGCGTTCAGCGGTGGGTAAATCACCCGCAACGGGTGTTAGGGCCGGCTTATATGGACGACAGACCAATTTCGGTATCGAGTAATATGGACAATTTATCGGAAGGTTCGAATACGGAATAAGGCGAATAAATAATTCAAGATTTCGGATTTCCGATAGCTATTGTTGAGATAAAAGGGATTCATAAAATTAATTACGTTTTCGTAGACTGCCTGAAAATAAATGACATGAAATACCTGACAGATATGTTATGTTACATAAAATAAACTCGCATATTTGTCACCTATAGAGGTAGGAAGAGGCTACCGATATCCATTTAGCACGATCCTCAAACATCTCTCGTTTCTTTATATCCATATATCTACGAATATACGCTCGTCGGTTAAGGGTCCACTTTACTTGACTAATCTTCAAAATATCGCCAATTTAGTCGATAAACTTCTGTCGAGGAGATCTCTTGTCGACTCTGTCACTCACGTCTGCTCACGCTGCCGATATTTTATTTGCTTTGTCAGTTTCTCCGCATTCGTTCATTGTACACGTTCAAACCACCGAAGCATTTCTTTCTTAATCACACAAAAATCTTAAGATCACAACATCCCGCAAACCACACTTTTGTATTATCACATCATATCATTTTATAAAAATATTTTATGTAATTTGTAATTTATTTAAGGGATCGACTCAATTGATTACCTAATGATAGTAAACATGTTCAATATACCTAAAATTGATACAAATGTAAAGTTGTTTTTAAAATTGTTTTAAAAATTACTCTATCACAATTTTGATTGATAGCATTTTTTAAACACTTTTGCTGGTTTTTAACATGTGCGAAAATAAAAATAAAGGCATATAGATATATATTGATTATTCAACATATTATTTTTTAAACTGTACTGAGCATCTTAATAATAACATTTCTTCCACATTATTATCAACACTGAAGTATTGTTATTCTGTTTCTGGTTTGTGCGAACTGCGTGATCCATTTAAGGTGCACCACGACTTGGTCCTTTGTGAGCTGAAAATGTTAACTATCGGACAAGAATTGCCATATCAATTCGCAAATAAAATAGATTTGCCAAACTAAGATACGGTTAATATATTCCACATTACGGCTAACTGAATCCTTACATTGTGGCTTTCCAACAAAATGAGGTCTTTTTATGGTATATCCGGGTTCGATCTCCGCCACCACCAATGAAATTGGGAATTGCAATTTCAAGTACTGATTTACAACGTGCTCGGTTATGAATTCCCGGGGAAAAAAATATTTCAAAGACATGTGAAATTTGACAACAGACAATGGTACCGACAGGCCCAAGTATAGGGCGTCCCCCCACTAGATGCAGTGCCGACCTGGTAAGAAATGCAGTAAGTCGATGGATGTAGGTTTTTGAATAAATCAATCATTTATTCAAAAGAAAGCAATTTTTTTTAGTTAAAGTCAAGCAAGATATTTTTTCTTATGTTTACGCGAACACTACACATTTTAATAAAACTAGGTTTTATGGATTTTATCACGTATATTTCAAATCTGTGCACACGTACAGGATCGTCCCCGTCACTACATCAGATTTGATAGACTCGTTAAAGGACACCGATACCTTCCAAGGATGATTCGCGAGACTAATTGAATCAAACAAAACATCTTAATTTCGATAGAGAAGATGGCTGGGCGCTACCATCTGCTTGGGATCTTATAATTAATAAAATTAAATCTCAACCCAAACATACAACTGCAAGACTTCAAGATTCTACGAAATTAAGACGTCAAACATATCAGTCCCCCCCTCCCCCGTGACCGTAGGTGCTGTAAAGTACTCGACACCTCGAGAAAATGAAATGAGTTAATATACGCGATAAAAATCCGCAAAACCTAGTTTCATAACCAGAATTTTTATTAAGAAGTAAATTTTATTATTCATGTAATCCGACCAGTTTTAACTAAACTGGCGCGTGGTCGACAAGCGTTTACGCTGTCGTGTGTGCTTTTCTGGATCACGGCAAATGCCACGGAAACACAATGTTATACTTTTTTACATTGCAGTAAAGTCCTATCTATACAAATAAATGACGTGTCTGTTTGTAAAGTCAAAATAACAGCTTTTTACTAAATGTATATGAAAGTATATAGACATTACTTATAACAAAATAAAATCATCATCATCATCATCATTACAGCCCTTCACAAGTCCACTGCTGAACATAGGCCTCCCCCAAGTAATGCCACAAAGCACGGTCCTGAGCCACCTGCATCCATCGACTTCCTGCATATCTTACCAGGTCGTCACTCCATCTAGTGGGGGGTCGCCCTACACTACGCCTACCGGTACGGGGCTGCCACTCGAGAACCTTTCTTCCCCATCGGTTATCGGTTCTTCGAGCTATATGGCCGGCCCATTGCCACTTCAGCTTACTAATCCGTTGGGCTATGTCGGTCACTCTGGTTTTACTGCGGATATCCTCATTTCTGAATCTATCACGCAGAGAAACTCCGAGCATAGCCCTCTCCATAGCTCGCTGAGCGACCTTGAGCGTCCTCATACGGCCAGCAGTGAAGGACCACGTCTCAGATCCGTAAGTTATCACTGGCAACACGCACTGGTTGTACAATCTAGTTTTTAGAGATTGAGGTATACCTGACGAGAAGATATGTCGTAATTTCCCGAACGCTGCCCAGCCGAGTTGAATCCGTCGATTGACCTCTCGGTCAAAGTTGGACTTACTTAGTCAGACTATTTGGCCCAGGTAAACGTACTCGTCAACAACAGTCGTTCAGCAGTGGATTTTATAAGTAAAATAAAATCAATTATTAAAATGTTTGTCTCCGAAATGGCTGGGCCGGTTTTGAAGGCACTTTCATTGGCAGATAGCAGATGTTATAAGTACTAACTCGTTTACTTTTATTTTAGAAAAAATATGGTCCGGCGCAAATAAAATTAAAACCCATGAAATCGTACGTAATAACTCAACGCGGCCGAAGTCACTGGGAACAGGGAGTTTAAAATAAAATACACGCGAACAGAGAGTAATTTTTTAGTCATACGGACTCTCAATTATTTTCACTAATTGATCGCTTTACCAACTTTGCTCGTTAATGAAAGCCACAGAAATAAGATTTTTTGCTATAATAGACTGTGACAGTTCTGTTTACATAATTTATAGAATTATCGTTAAATTAATCACCTATTAAGAATAAACATATTTCCATGTATTTTACGATCTTAAAACATTCACATTAATAGTTTAAGGTCATGAATAAGTTAATGGTTTGCTAATGAAAATGTCGAGTTTGCGAGAATCGCTGAATTAATTCGATTAACTTTTGGTTTTAAGTATCGATAGTTGGTGTTCAAAAAGCAAAAATGCTAATTGACCGTACGTAATGGGTGCGTTTGGCAGAAAAAAGCGCTAGCAAGCGCTTACAAGCGCTGAAATAGTTTTCGGCCAGGACACGATTGCTACTTCAGTAGCGCTGACACAATCCGCCATTTTGCTTATTTAATTTGTTTGTTTTGAAGTAGAGTTTATAAGTTGTTTTGTGCAATATTTTAGTTTTAAGTAATATAATGACTGAATAAACATATACATGTTATTAAAAATTCATGATTGGTAAGTTTTTAATATGAATACTTTACAAACATATGTTTAAATTAGGTTAAGTTCCCCGGTTAAAACTAACATCGTGTCCTGGAGGAAAATAGCTGCTTACGATTTGACAGCGCTTACTGCTTACGATCGCCATTTTGCTTACAAGCGCTTGCTAGCGCTTTTTTCTGCCAAACGCACCCAATATCTTACTTCCTTGCAGCTGCTTTAGCCCTGTACTCAAAGAACCGCCAAAAGTTTAGATTCGAGGAAACATTAATCCACAGCAAATGAAGGCGGTCTGTGAATTCCAATGACACAATTCCGAAAGAAGGAGCCAAAGTGAACTGGCTCTTGATTTGCGAATAAGAGACATGCTTATATTTTGGCATCGCCCCTGTCTGTAGTGAGAGTTTCACACTCTCTGG
Organism: Parnassius apollo; assembly: GCA_907164705.1. Classification (NCBI taxonomy): domain Eukaryota; kingdom Metazoa; phylum Arthropoda; class Insecta; order Lepidoptera; family Papilionidae; genus Parnassius; species Parnassius apollo. The sequence continues at coordinate 5,041,808 of CAJQZP010001507.1, forward strand.
CTTCTTTTATGGACTGGATTTGATCCCGACTGGTTTGAGCACTACGCATTTGATAATGCGAGGAATAATATTATATTCAAACAAAAATTAAGTTGCTCAAACAAAACCGTGCTGTTTGTTTTAAATAAATGGAAAATAAGTATTGTTTATCAGTAAGACTTCGGACTTTGCATTCGCTCACAATGTTTTAATTTTCCATATCATTTTCATTACTGGTGAAACATTGCATTTAAATTTAGAAATACTTGCGTTATTAAAATTACTTCGAAGAATTCAGACTTGGCTCAAATGTCATTTTGTAATTTGCCTACACAATGTAACAGTCGTTAAAAGTATGCTAAACTTTTATCATTAGTTCCCTATAAACCACTTAATTGGCTTATTACCATATCGTGTAATTTGTTTAATATGTCATTGAATGCGTTTATTTGTTCAGGTCTAGAAAATTAGTTTTTTTATGTATTACATTATTGGACTTAAAAGCTAATCTGAGAATATTTATTTATTAGTTAATTAAAGAAATATTACTTAATCGTTCACTGTGTAGTGGCGGTGTAAGAATATTTATTACCCCATATCGTCTCGTGGATAGACAAACAGTAGGCAAGAGACGACAAAGGGAAACTGATCAGGAGACGGGCAGCGGTATATTAATAATAATAGCTAAAAACTGCGCTATGAACGCCTGCCAATCATGAAAACTGTCGCAATTTTAACATATAAACTTAATTTTACATTTGATAAAGAAAATATTTAAAATGATGTTCTATAAAAATATGATTCCTTTTTAAAATCAATATTTTTAAATTAAAAGCAGACGATAAGGTGTTCAATGAACAAAATATTGCTGTTTTTACTTTCTGCAATCGGTAGTTAACATTTTTATAATTAATGTACCTACACAAAAAACTGCGAAGATCGGATACTTGAAATACATATCCGACCACCCAGTTACTTAAAAACAACACGTATCACATAATGAAGCAATTAAATTTAATTTGTTTACAAGCTACAAATTTTTATGCGATTTAAGACACTGTTGCTAAAAACAACGCATGTCTTACTATAACTGACATTTGAGTAATAACTAAATTGTCTATGGAAGAATTGCTAGATAGCAATCATTAACAATTAGTCTCAAGAAATGTAAGTATCCATCCTCAACAAAAAATATGACATTAAAGAACGCGAGATCATGAGCTATGATGCTCCTGATAATTATTTTATTTTATACTAATACCCTGACTAGGATAAATTTATATAATTATAGTATTATCATCGGTCCTTGACGGGATTGCAAATTCACAAGTCAGTCGTCTACAAGTTGGTGAAAATTACATTAATAGATTTCGTTACATAGATAGATAGATATTTAGATAAATACGAGTACATCATCATCATTACAGCCCTTCACAAGCCCACTGCTGGACATAGGCCTCTCCCAAGGAATGCCACAAAGCACGGTGCACTTCGCCTACCGGTACGAGGCTGCCACTCGAGAACCTTTTTCCCCATCGGTTAATAGTTCATCATAAAGAGCCACTCTCTCTCCGTAAAGTCGGCCAGCTGCTGGCCCTTGGGTTTCGTTGCCCTATCACAAATTTCCCTACTTTCAGCTCACCGTTCTCTCTTGTGCCTAATTTTGCCTTGAAGTCTCTCATTAACACTGTATAGGATTATTGGAAGAACCCATATCCCAGCACAACTTGTCTATCTCTTCTTCCAGCGCCACGATCTTCTCAACAGTCCACAGGGTGCGTGCGTTATATTACTGGATTACTGGAGATTCTTAGCACCCCCTGACTGGCCGTTATTATACACCAATGACGTTATACTGACATGTTATGCTGTTAAGTGTAACCTAATATTTACGATAAAATAAAAGGCTGAATAAAATGTGAACGTTACAAGGAAAATTCCAGGCCAATATAATTTACATTTTATCACAAATATTGATGTCCATGCCTCGAACCCAACCCATAATTTAGCTGTACTCTGATCACTATGCCACAAACTAAATAACGCAAATTACTTGATAGGATCGATGGTATCAGATGTGAGGTCAAACAAAATACAGTTACAACAACACCTGACCATAAAACAACAATTAACACAAAAATATCGTAGTCCGATCGTAGATCTTCAACCGTCAAGCACGCACACGCAAAAAAACAAATTGCAGAAAATTATTACAAAATTATGTGTTGCAATTGAAAAGATGAACAAAACAACATAAAACAATATTTTGTTCTAGTGAAGTAAAAATAATAGGTTGGATGTAAATAGTAAGGGAATCCATCATCCTTGTTTTTTAAGAAAAAACCACGTCACGGAAATCGTGAAACGTGTGAATAGTGTCGTGAAGATTGATGTTTTAGAAAATGCATTTAGACTCATGAATTTATAACTGAGTAGTTAAATGTCGTAGGTTTAAGTTCTTACACAAATAAGTCGTAAGCAGTGGTACATACTCGTAGCTTAGGAAATAAACACTCGCCTTAAACATACACAATACGCTAGCAGAACTAATTCAATCCTCGAACTTGAACTTACTTAATAATTAAAGTTACTGCCATAAAATATGTAAAATAGGGGCACTCACGTACCACAATCATATTACCAATAGAAAAACATCATAATTTTTTTATTTGGATAATTATTCTACTTTTACTTTCCAAATTTATCTAAAGTTACAGCCTATATACGTCCCACTGCTGGGCACAGGCCTCCCCTCATTTCTGAGAGGGTTTTAGGGCAAGGGTGTGTCCGTCGCGCTGCCCCAATACGTGTCGGCGAACTTCACATGTATTCAAAATATTTTTTTTCTTCAGACATGCAGGTTTCCTCACGATGTTTTCTTTCACCGCCGAGCACATGATATATCAGCACTTAAAATTGCAATTAACAATTTCATTGGTGCCGGCGGTGATCGAACCCGGGTTACTTGCGTTCTGCTATATTTACAGCGAGCGTTAAACATCTGAGCTAGCACGGCTCCTAATTTATCCAAATTTATCTAGGAGGCTACAAAAATATAGTTTATTTTTTAACGTCAAAGAAAGTTCAGTCACTCAAATATTTCCATTTAATTAAAAAATTCAGCAAATTATTAAAATCTGGCAACACTGTTGTCAGTGACGGTATCGGACGTGTGGTATCGTTCGATACCGTCACTGACGACGGACGTTATCCGACGCGACGGCCGCACGCACAGTATAGGCATGTCTCCATGTAAGTTTTCCCATTTAATTAAATTTTATTCTATACATTGTGCGATATTTTTTATTAATGCTCTAAAAAGGATTACATAAACAAAATCATAACATGTATTTTAAAAACACCCCGGTGACCAGGGTTTCTTTATATTATCCCACAATTATAAATTCTTCATATGAAACCTAACGATTATCAATTAAGTGCTAACCGAGCTCTCGGCGTTAAAGAAAACAAAGTAAGGAAATTTCTACATCTAAAATATTACAAATGTTTTGACAACTCACTTGTCCTCAAAAACGCAATGGAGCTACGCAGCAGAATCTAACTTTACAAAAAAAAGTTATTTATTTTCCTTTTTACTTGTGTGTTTCACAAGCTCCGTGTAGTGGTTGTGTGAGAAAATTCATCTAACTTGTATCATTCTATGGGTGCCGTAAAAGGCGACAGAGGAATAACAGCAGATGAGCAGCAGCACCTTACCGATAATGACTCAAAATAATGAAACAAATTGCGGTTGCCGACCCGCCTAAATTCGATTGATTCAGTGACTGGACCTTTTTTTAAGGTCCAGTCACCGAGCTGTGATCAATGCCGTGTTCCAGATGACCTAATGCTTGTCTTGATGGATTGTGCCCACAACGCTGCCTTTCGTATTCATAAGTGCCACCACATTTTAAAAGACTTCGCTGATTGTAATATAATTTTAGCTAAGCCACATTCTCACGATATAAAATTATTAGTCAAACTTTACAAGGTGATGTTCACGGATCGATCACTCACTTCTCAATGTGATTGATCTAGGAACTTTTCATTTTATTTTTTGTAACTAAATGCATATCTTCTTCTACTTTTTGTAATTAATTACGGATTTGAGAACTTTATAATGTAATAAGTTTAAGTATACCTAATGTAATTGTTTTTGGTGATGAATTAACGGAGCGACATAATCACATTGTGATTAAGCTCATTAATTAAGAAATAAAAAAATCGATTTATTGTGGAAGCGTAAGAGAATCTTGTCCCTCTATTCTGTCTGGAGAGTATCGGAATAGTCGACTAAGGGACTCGATAAGTAAATATTTAAGCTTAAAACAAAAAACTAAAAAGTTTAGAAAATCCGAAAGTGCACGCCTCGTTATCTCATTTGATTATATAAAAAGAAAAAATTCTTTTTTTCCATATTTGAGACGAAAGAAGAGATCCATGAGAATATTTTTTTGTAGAAAATTACCAGTTGTTTTTTACATTTTCAATAATTACAATTAAACGAGACGAGAACGAAATTTTTAAAAAGAACCTGTGCGTTGAGATTCTAAACCTAATAAAAAAATTATTTTGATACATTAATTCTAACGACCGTAATCGTGTGCCATCCACACATACAGACATCCAGACACCCTCGAAAAAAAATTCAATCATTTTTTTACACTATACAGAGAAAATTACTTTTAAAAATAATAGAAACATGAAAACGAGTGATTTTTCTCGATATATGTGTATTTTTATTATTCTAAAAGTGCAATAGTAAAAAAATAAAGACATTTTTAGCTCAGAAAACTACTGGATTCCCATAAGGCGAGAGTAGAGCATAACCTATGAGGCTTGCAATAACCATTTTATAAAAGCAGAGACAAAGTTGAAATTATACCTACTACATATTTTACGAATACAATCGTCATTCCACTGCTAATTATGACTGCTATGGCAAATGATCCTAACCGTGGAAGAATTATACTCAGGCGAAGAACAATACTCATTATGCTTTTTACGATTTAATGATGATGATAACAGTGATGATGGAATGTCAAATATGAATATGTTACCTAATCCTTAAAAAGTTAACTGTTGACAAGTACATTAGTGTATCTGGGTATTTCTATGGCACTATAACCTACTCTGAGCAATAAATTGCTTTATGTTAAATTCAAAATTACCAATGATATCAAAGTACCGACGAGAAAATAAATATTAGCCTGACAATTTATAAATAGAATAAAGATAAAGTAGCACTATATATAATGAACAACCAATTAGAAAAATACCAGATCAAATACAAACAGGTGAGCGTCAAAATTAAACAGATCGACAAATGGTGATAAAAGAATTCAATTTATGCTAGACATATACGAGTAATACCCAGACTGTTTTAGAAAATACTTGTAACGATTGTTTCTTATGGATTTCTTACTGTATTTTTTTTATTTTAGTTATAAAAATAAAAAATTAAAAAACTACCTCTAGTAAGTCAATTTGTTTCTCGTAATTTTTAAGTTAAGCACAAACAGCAAATGAACTTTTGTGATCTTGAACGTAAAATGGTAATTTAAACAAGGTTTAATTTCATGGTCTTTATTAATATCGGTCCCGTTGAATATTGATTAGCACCACATGCCAGTATTATTTTTACATTCGAGTAGACTTCAAAATTTCATAAATGTAGTTCTATTCACAGAGAACGTGTGAGAAGAACTAAATTCATGAACAGGAGTAGAAATCTACATAAGATTTCTACTCTACATAAGATTCCACGTACAACCTCTCTGTGGAATAGTTTACCACCGGCGATTTTTCCGGACCGATACGACCTGGGGACCTTCAAGAAAAGAGCTTACTCCTTTCTAAAGGGCCGGCAACGCACCCGCAATTCTTCTGGTGTTGAGGTTGATCGTGGGCGGCGGTAGTCACTTAACATCAAGTGAGCCACATGCTCGTTTGCCCCCTCTTCTATAAAAAAAAAAAAAAAAACATAAGATGGGCAGCAGCGTCTTCCTGATCACAGCTCAAAATATTAAAAATATGCAGTTGGCAACTCGCAGGCCAAGGGTGGCAACTATGGCAAATATACAACTTTATTAACTATTGGAAATCCAATTGATGAACGGGAGTAGAAATAATATATTAGCCATGTAGAGGTGGCAAAAAAGAAACCACTACCCCATTTCATCCCGTGGGTGGCTCAAGAGAAGACAGAGGGAAACTGAAACAGGAGATGGGCAGCATCTTTTTGCTAACAGCTCAAAGATCAGCTCAAAGATCTGCGGTTGGCAACCAGCTTGCCAAGCGTGAATACTACTGCAAATACCCAGTCTATTTGTCATCCAATGGAGGAAGCCTATAAGCAGCAGTGGAAAACCCTACTAAAAGTAAAGAAGTAACAGCCTAAATACATCCCACTACTGGGCACAGGCCACGGCGAGTTTTAGGTCAAAAACGAGTTTTTTTAAATGTTAGTAATCTTATTAATTAACGTTACTAATATATCTTTTAACCACTCCTGGTAAGACAGTAGTCAAATGGCGGATTCGAACCCACAACCTTTTGAGTTCGCGATCCGTGCCCTGCCATTAAGTTAAATCTAACGCTGGATAACCGACTTCACATACCTATACTTAAAAATGATTTCCGAAATATTTTTTTAATATCTCAGATATGCAGATTTCCTACGATGTTTTTCTTCACCACCGAGAACGTGGTAAATCGAAACTTCAATTTGAGTGGAGTCGGCGCGGATTAATTTGAGTTGCTTACATACCAACTATGAAATTTATGTTTATATCGGTTTGATTACAGGCTTATACAGACTTTCAAGATTCTATCAATGCAGTTCTACTCATAGTTAAAATAAAAATAAATCCGTGTTTAAAATCTGCTTTCTTTGATATTTGTAGTACTTTTTTACAAGAACCTGTTCATTTACTCATGTGAGCTATTCAAACGGAATTGTCACAAAAATTTTAACAGTTATGTCTGAAAATATGAAAGCTATCTTAATATATGACAACCTGCTTTATAAATCTCATTAAAAGTAAAAAAGGCAGCGTCAACGGTATCACGAACTATGCCACCAATTATGAATAAAAATCTCATTCTCTCAGTACATTTAATTTTCAATTATTTATATCGAACTTGATACAAAAATAAATTGGTAAAATATTGCTATGCCGAGAGACACACAACATATTCAACTAAAGACCAGCCAAACTATGAACTATGACAACCAAAAATTTAGTACTCAGACTCAATAAGTTGAGATGCGACTGGAGTAGCTCTATCGCACAACAAAGACGATAACATTTATATAATACATAAATTTGGCATTATGTGATGTACAATCTATTTAAAATTCTGCATTTATCAAATATACGCAATCAGCGCAGCTAGCGGTGTACAATGAAATTATTTTACGATTCTACAATAATAGACAGAATAGCAATGTCGTGTTTAGTTGTTAATATCGCCAAACAATCTCTAGTCATTGATTTGGTCAAGATATATCATGATATAGTCAACAAACACTGTTAAAGTTTATGAAATACCACCATTTCACTTTCAATAATCGATTAATTTATGATATTATAAATTCTTAGATCTAGCCAACATACTCTGTGGCAACCCCAGTGACAAGATGTGAAATAATAGTGCCTAACTATTTAGCAAAATTAAATATTGTAAATTGATAATATGCACCTCAATTTCTAGTTACAGTTGTTAAATAAGACTTAATTGTGTTTGTAAAATAAGTAAAAGTCATAAGTATTTTAATTAAAATAGTGTTTTGCGTTTCAACTAAAAGTGACAGCTGTAACGATCATCGTTTGAACTTTCTGTAAGTTATTGTAATTCTTGTTATCCCTTTAATATTTTAAGATTTACCTTTTAAATTAGTGCTATTTCGGATTTCAATTTGAATTATTTACCTGATAATTTAATTTGAGATCTGTAAGTAGACCCAGAGATCTAGATATTAGCTTACTCTGTTTCTTCGGTTTTCTTTTGCTATTTACACATAATAGTAAAATGAATACACGCAACGCCAAAACGCGCCAAATGGAGAACCAACTTCAAATGGCGCTTCTAGAACTTAAGGCGTCAAAGGAGCATTGTGAGCTGTTGCTTAAAGAAAGGGATGACAACGAAAAGGAAATAATAAATATAATTGCCAAAAATAGTAAACTAAAAAGTGATATGGTTAAGTTGCATAAAGACTATACAAATGTTTTAAAAGAAAGGGATCAGCTTCAGGGAACAGTCGATGAGTTTGACCGATGCAGCAAAGAATATGAGGAATCCCTCAGATTAATTGCTGCATTGCAGTTGCAATTAAGTGAGGCTAATGAGCAGATTGTGCAATTAAAACAATACTTAGATGAATTGAAAGTGTCCCAAAGTCCGTTCAATGAGCTCATAGAATCTAAATCTTCAAAAACATTGCAACCCTCCACAACAATCGATTTGACTGGGGTTGATTTTGTCACATCAAGAACAGCAGAAAGGATTACATACAGTAGAAGAAAATTAAAGAAATATATAAAAATTAATAAATATATTAGGAAAGTACAAAAGTTAATTAAAACAAATATTAACACAAAAAATTATATAAATATATGTAAGGAAAAGCATGAATTAATTAATAAACTTAAATTATATTCAATTGAGGTGGAAAATATGAAAAACTATTATGAGACTAAAATAGAGTGTCTCAATTCAGAAGCTTTGTTACTTAAAAACTCCTTACAAATTATCTCAAATAAATATGCATCGGCTCAGGTTGATATAAAAGAACACATATTGGCCATGAATGAAATACAATACATACATGAAATACAATGAGGAGCGTTTTGACTCCTTAATAAAACATCAGAGTGAGAATCGACGCTCCATACCATGTTCATCGGGGACAATATGTGTAAATAGCAATGACTCCTTATTTTCACCAACACTCTATGACGGTGCCATAACAAAGAATAAAAACTTAAAAAGTAGTTTAAATATTAAAAAACATAAAGTTATTATGTATTGTGATGACATAGGTAAAAATTTGGGCATGATGTTAAATAACCATTTAAAAAGGACAATTGATTAGTAATTATTGTATGCCTGGAGCATCCTTTAGTCATATAATGAATAAAGTTTTAACTAGTAAGTTTTGTCCTAATAGCACATTAATAATTCTTGTTGGGAGAAGAGGCAATGTAAACAAAAATCTATTATTAAAATATATTGATTACCTCAATACTTTAAATGTACATAAAATTATCTTGATTACATTGCATTATATACAGGGTTGGCCACAGGAGAATAAAATAAGGCATGATTTAAATTTATTAATGAATAATTTATCATGTAACAATAATTTAAATTTGACATTTAATTGTAACAATTATACCAATAGAATTAATTTAATAGATATTAATAATTTAATTAGGAATTTTTGACTACAGATAGGTATTACCTATCCAAATATAATTTAAGACAGATAGCAAATGTGCTATCTTATTATTTATATATTAACTCAGTCAAGGACTTGGCTACCCAGAAATCTGCTCCTATTGAGCAGCATTATGATTTGACATGCAATTTGGAATCCGTTCCAAGTAATTTAAATTAGAAAATGAGACAATAGAGGTAATCTCTAGCAGTTATAATAGTTTAAATAATTTAGAATGTAGCTTACAAATCCTTAATAGTTGCAGTTGTATAACTCCACAAAATGATAATAAAAATTGTTTACACCTGGTGCATCAGAATATACAAGGCATGATAGGCAAAGAGCTATAAATTGAATTGTTCTTAAATAGCAACAATATTCATATTTTATGTATTACTGAACATTGGTTAAAAGCTCATAATTTAATGTTTAACTTCAGTAATCACCAGGTGGTCAGTTCTTTCAATAGAGAAACGAGGTGGTGGTAAGAGGTGGCTCCTTAATTTTAGCTAGTAAATTTTTATCATGTAAAGAACGTAAAGATATTGTGAGCCTCTCTGTAAGCGAACTGTAGAAATGGCATGTGTTGAGTTTGAGCACCTCATTGTTGTGAGCGTTTACAGGCCCCCATGTTCTTTATATGATAGTTTTGAAAAAAACTATGGAGGAAGTTTTCGCTAAGCTTAATAAACAGAATAAAACTGTTGTAATATGTGGAGACTTTAATATCAATCTCCTAGAAGCTTCCTCCACCAATATTAAATTTAGCTCATTGTTTAAATCTTATGGTCTTTTTAATTTATTTTTGGAGCCTACACGTATTGCTGAATCTAGTGCAACATGTATAGATAACATTTTTACAAATGTTAAGCCGTTCAATAAATATATAATTCAAAAATTGAGCTCTGATCACTGTGGACAATTAGTTTCATTACCTTATGTTCACAAAAAGCAAGTAGATAAAAAAATAGTGTTTGTTCCAGTAAATGCACATCGCTGGGAGAGGTTTAGAAGTAACATAGTAAAAAAACTTCCATTACTTTCATACCAAAATAATCCAAATTTTTTGTATGGAACATTATTTAAGCTCATTTGCAATGAATTTAATAATACTTTTACTTCTAAAACATTCTCCTTGAACAATCGCAAGGCATTTAATGAATGGGCGACAGTAGGAGTCCATAAGAGTAGACAAAGGTTATATGAACTTTACAATGAAAGGTCATATAATCCGAGCGTCGAATATGTAAAAAAATATTCCAAAATATTTAAGAGTGTGTACTTGAGCAACAAAATAAAGACTGTTTCTAATAAAATTAAAATGACATGGAGTATAATTAATAGTGAAACTGGTAAGGTCAACTCTCGAAATTCTAACTACCAGTTAAGTTTTAACAATAAATTAACTAATGATTTCTTAAATTTACGCGAACACTACACATTGAATAAAACTATTATTTACGGATTTTATCGCGTTTAATTACTTTAATTTATTTTTATTATTATCCCGACGTTTCGAATAAATTAACTAAATCAGATCAGGATGCTGCAATGGTTTTTGAGAAATATTTTACTGATATTCCGATCTTAGTCTAAGTCCACTAAGTCACTGAATTCTTCTCCTGCCGTCGCCGAATCATTACTTAAACAAAATGTAAATGTGTGTACAAAGAATTTTACATTTCATGAAGTGTCATCAAAAGATATTGTAAAATATTTTAAGACTATTGATATTAAGAGAACCGCCGATCTGTGGGGGATTTCCGTTAAAGTTATTGCGTCTATAATAGATATAATCGCACCTCAATTATCTATTATTTTTAATACTAGTATCGAATCTGGTGTGTTTCCTGATTTAATGAAACATAGTAAAGTAATACCTTTATTTAAATCCGGTAGTACATTGGACCCCGCTAATTTTAGACCTATTTCTGTACTTCCAACACTTAGTAAAATTTTTGAAAAAATTATTCTTGATCAAATGTAAAAATTTTTTAATGTAAATAATTAACTTCATAAAAATCAATTTGGTTTCACAAGGGGTCGCCCGACAACTGATGCTGGTGTTGAGCTGATTAAATATATATTTAATGCATGGGAGAATTCACAGGATGCTTTGGGTGTGTTCTGTGACCTATCCAAAGCCTACGATTGTGTTCACCATGAAACATTAATCAGGAAACTTCAACACTACGGTGTAAGAAGCGATGCTCTTAAATTAATTATTTCATATTTAAGTGACAGAATGCAAAAAGTTGTCATCAATAGTATGAGATCTTCCGGGTCGATTGTACAAATGGGCGTGCCGCCTCAGGGCTCAATTCTCGGCTCCTTTCTGTTTCTTGTATATATTAATGACTTACCTTACATAGGGGATAACCATGAAATAGTATTATTTACTGATTTTAGTTCATTAATTTTCAAATTAAAACGACAGTTATTAAATTACGACGAAGTAAATAATGCTATAGCTAAGTTAGTCAATTGGTTTAATGTTTGCGTTTGAATGGAACTAAAACTAAATGTATGAAATTCGTCACTCCTAATGTTAAACATGTCAATACTAATGAAATTTTAAATGGGGAGGACCTGAGTCTTATTGATATCACCATTTTTCTTGGAATCACACTGGACGCAAAGCTTCAATGGCTCCCCCATATATCAAAACTAGCTAGCTGACTTAGTTCTGCAGCATATGCTGTAAAAAAAGATTAGAACTCTTACCAGTGTTGAAACAGCTAGAATAGTTTACTTTAGTTATTTCCATAGCATTATATCGTATGGTATTTTGCTATGGGGACACGCGACTGACACTGAAATTATATTTACTTTACAGAAGAGGGCCATTAGAGCAATATATAATTTAAAACCAAAAGAGTCACTTAGACAAAAATTTAGGGAAATCAATATATTAACTCTGGCCTCTCAATACATTTATGAAAATGTAATGTACGTACACGAAAATAAAAGTTGTTTTGCGAAAATAAGTGATATTCATTCTGTAAATACTAGGAGCAGACACAAGCTAGTAGTACCAGTTACTCGACTCCACCGAGTCAGTAATTCATTCTTGGGCGAATGTATATGCTTTTACAACAAAATCCCAGAAAATATACAAAATTTGTCATACACAAAGTTCAAAAATTTTATTAAACTAAGTTTGTATAAAAAGGGTTATTATAATATTAAGGAATTTATGGATGATAATAACCCCTGGGAAGGGTGATCGCTACCAAGCTATTTCTAATTTGTCTTGTGTTGTTAATTGTAAACATGATTGTAAGTTATTATTGGAAAAAAAATAGTCCCGCTGGGTTTCTTGCTGGTTTTTCCCAGGACAGAGGATTTTTTTTGCGAACCAGTGGTAAATTAAAAAAGTGACTTTCAATAAGTATTGTTATAATCTACATTGCATAAAAAAGTTTCTGTTTCTGTTTCAATACATATATAAAACTCTTTTTATTTAAACCATGAGGATAATAAGAGTTTTGTACATACTAATTGCAATTTTTATCAGTTTATTTATAGATAAAAAAAAACTAATACCTACTAAAACTTTTAATAGATAAGAAATTAAACTTAGAAACATCCTTAATTTTACGATTTTCGATAGATATCTATTTAAGTGGTAATTAGTTACTATAAAACTTATTCATATCTACTAAATGAAATAACAAAAATTAAAAAATGTACATTAGAATTTTCAAATCAATTATGAATGTCATTAAATAACTTTATAAATGCAAATGAGGCAAAATGTCACTACTTTTAGTATTTTACATTAGATGGCACTGTCTTGAAAAAGTGAATACAACAATAATATCGAAGATTTTCAGCGTAGTTCAATTTATTACACAATGGTTAAAACTAATTTTGGGCTTTATTTATAAATATTTTATTTATTTTAATGAAACACATCAATCGTATAAAATAGAAATAAACATCTAAAGGAAGGAAAATATTTAACCCTCCTTTTCTTATGTTCCGTAATCGAATAAAAGTAGCCTATAAGTAGCCCCGGGTCCCTAACTACCTATACACAAATTTTCATGAAAATCTGTTCAGTAGTTTTTGCGTGAATCTTTAATACACAGACAGACAGACAGAAAATTGTAGAAACCACTAATTTGGCTTCAGTGCCCTTTATTTAGTTCCCTGGACTTGTTTTTTCCAGAAAATATTAGAAGTATAGAAACGACTTTTCTACAGATTTATTATATGTATAGAAGATGGGAACTCTTTATTAACTTTTACATATCTTAACTTTCGAAAACAATTAAAATAGAATAAAATAATGTTTTATTCTATATTGAATAAAACATTATTTTATTCAGATCACATGTATGTAATTCTTGTTGAAAGTAATTTTTTATTGAATAATAATTTTAGTTTACCACTATATAGTAATTTTTTAGTTTACCACTGGGATAAAGTAAAAAAACCTCTGTCCTGAGAAGAACTAGCAAAAAACTCAGCGGAACGTTTTTTTTTAATTAACAGAAAATGAATTGAATTTCGTCATTGCTCCGTAAAGTCAATAAATCAATAAATGAATTTAACTGCAGTATCGTTACGCAGCGTCTGCGACTCTCCGCGTAACACCGGTGGATCAGTCAGCACGTCCGGGATAATTGACATCTCGTCAGCCTGACCAAGCGTGAGCTATCAGCGTCCGATACGATGCGACACCGCCACACGTAATTTGCCCCGGACACGTCGCTCAGCGCAATTGACCGACGGCCGCCATTAGTTAATGAGATCGGCGATACGATCGCGTCGGCGTGAGCGCAAAGCGAACGTCGAAAGCGGTCCGTTATAGACACTTTAGAAGCGACGATTAGGATGCGCTGGTTAGATCTTCGGGTGTAAATAGGCCCGTTATGACCCAGTTACACGAGATGATTCGGATGGTCTGTCAAGATATTGTGAGACTCCTTCGATGAATGGTTATCACTTGTTAAACTAGTTATAGTTATGTTCCGTGTTACCACGAGTAAATTAAGAAAATAGATAATAAAATATCAAGCAGCACTCAATCAACATCGAATCTAACAGCACCGCAATAAGCACAAACGCCATGTGCAAAGTGTTTCAAATCGCAACAAAATTAAATATTATTATGAATTTGGCATGAAACCTATAATAATATAACTGTGTATAAAAAAAAAAAAAAAATATATATATATATATATATATATATATATATATATATATATATATATATATATATATATATATATAAATGCGTAAAACTAATTAATAATATTAAACAAACAAACGATGTACCTAATATAATCAGATATAAAATAACATCAAAAACACATAAAATAGGAAAAAATTAAAATACAAAGGTAAACTGAAAAGTAACCGTTGGATGGATATTATGATATCAAACTGAGTTTGTTAGAAACTGACACGCCTTCAAACTAAGTTAAACAGTCAGGCGTTGTAGATGGGTGATGGCGGCCTTTATATGACTACCAAATATCTCAATACATACAATAAATATAAAATCGTTATCTATTTATAATCATTGAAATAATTTAAAGGCAAAATCTTCTTACTGTTGGAAAGACCATTGTCCAGCTAGCTATCCAAGAAAAATAACACATCATCAAAAATTAAAAGTTATTCATAAGCAATTTGTAACAACACGTCATGTGCGAGCGACCCCTACACAGCGAACAAAATAAAGTCTGCATTTATTTTATTAAAAGTTTAATTTTTTGACCCTTTTGAACTGACTAAGAAATAGTTAACAACTAGAAGGTCGTCTACATTAAAATGATCCCCTATTTTACCACCTTAAGGGTGATAATGAGTAATTAGTGCATATTTAATTTAAAAAACGATTCATTAAAATCGGTTAACAGTTGACAAGGATATCGCGTAACAAACACAAAAAGAACATGCAGTCAAATAGAGAACCTCCACATTTTTATGAAGTCGGCTAAAACTTTCGCTTCTTAGGCTTTCTTAGTTTTTTTTTACCAATACAAAAGTCATCGATTTTAAGCAAATGCATCTTGTAAAGGTTCATAGCGGCCGCTGGTATATTATTGAAGGGCGGAGCTGAGACGACGTCCAGATGTCCGTGTCTATTGGAACAGGAGATGCGCGAAACGCTTCGAAATGACGTGCTTGCCTCGTCTTCTCTACGAGCCTTTGAAGATGGCGGCGGTATCTTCATGAATTTATACATACGGATACCGCTTTAAATACAAAGAGCCGAGCTAACCGGACGATATTTGACGTGATCCGTTGATGGAAAAGTTCATCGGGTCCTATATTATATGCGAAACGATCAACTCCGTGGGGATTAAGCAAGAGTCCGGCATGACCTGTTTGTCGACTCGGAAACAAAGTTCATCATGAGAGTACAAAAAAGTTTAGGTAATGAGTAACAATTAAGCACCACGGTTTTATACAGTACTAGTCTGCTTTCCATCCTTTGGTTTAGTGGTCGTACACGTTACCGCTTACTACGGAGCCCAGGTTCGAATCTTAGGTCGGCCATAAAATCAATTATCGAAATTATCTATCAACAAATACTCAGTAGTAGCCCGGAGTCAGTAAGTTGGGGTATTCCAGCCCAGTGCCTCGGAGAGCACGTAAATCGATTGATCCTGCGTCTGATCTCTCTCCGTGTCAAAATGCTGTCCCATCGAACTATCAGAGTGAGATAATAGAGAGTGCACCTGCGCCTATGCATTCACTCGGATACATAATCATGTACTGCGTAGATGGCTAGTCTCCCTTAACACTGGCCGCCGCGCCGTGACTGAATATTCGGTCTGACAACAGGAAGCTAAGGACAAAGGTAAGCTAGATTGGTACTCAACCCTTAATTACAACATTCCGATACTTTTACTATTAAATCATGCCACACCGACTAATGCCTACTGCCTCACACTCCAACAGCGTTTCTTAAATAAATATCTGGAATAAGACCTCCCAAGCTACAAATAAAGACTTCGTCGAGTCAAAACTAATAGCAACTCGTTAAAGTAACAACAAAGTACAGCGTGCGTCGCCGGGCGACGTCATTAGTACACCGTCAGTACAAACGGGCGCATGAATGCGCGGCCGGGGGTTATCGCCAACCTGCCCTTTTGTTTGCCGCAACGCCTTGTCCCTTTTGAGGGACAAATTTATATAAGTCTTGGCGCTTTATTCGAAATTAACATATTCATATACTATCATGCAACTGGGTTGTATTGTATTACGAGTATATAAAAATTTTTACAATTGCAAATTTAATGAGGTAATATAATAACTGAAAATTTTTACTTTACGAATTTTATAAGGTTTTGTTTAACTATTAGTTACTACCAGTTCAATAATTTGATAATTAAACCGAATTAGTTTAACTATTAATTTCGTGCTGGTATAGTGCCGTATCTTAAGATATAAAAATCCCGTGCCACAACGTTCGTTCTCGCTAATCTCAGAAACTGCTTAACCGATTGTAAATGCGTCCAACTTAAGAGATATGATAGTTCCTATCCCGATAAATGCAACTAAAAAAAATTGTTATTGTAAATTTAAGAATTTTTTAAGGAAAAGGAGTCGTCAGAAAGACAGACCAAAGACTGCCTCTACGAGGGATATAGAGCTCAAATTCAATACCAGTACGGATCGAACCGGACTTTGACAGTCCCGTAAAATATATTTTGGGCAGTGGAATAATGATGGGTTGAAATCCTCATAATCATCATTACAGTCAAACATCATTAAATTCGCAATTAATTAATATATCTTCATTGCTTTTACAAACTATAAAGTTATACTTAGACTTGAGGAGTTGAAAGGAGAGTGCGCTTATTTTAATTACTACATAACTTTGCCTTGGTGGTCCACCAGTAAACAAAACTGTTAGAGCTATTCCTATATTACAAGCTCGCGACTTTATTTGATACACACTGTAGAGTTTAGGTCTAGTATTAGACACAGACCTTTCCAATAAAGAGCCGGTCACTGAAACACAAGCGTTTCTCCTTGTACAGAGGATTTTTTTATATGGAATAAAGGTGACAAACAAGCACACAATCTACCTGATGGTAAGTGGATGCTGTGACCCATAGACACCTACATTTATCCTCGATTAAGATTCAAAACGCAGATGCGTTGTCACCCCTGAGGACTAAGATGGAATGCCTCGTTTCCAGTAAAAAGGGTCTTGGGATCTCTACACACACCATACGAAACACAGCAGTATTAAGCTGCTATTTACGCTGGTATTCTGTGAGAGCTTGGTCCTTCCCCGGTCGAGCCAACCGAGTGCTACATCCATAATATAACTGCAGTGTGGATCTAGCTTATGCTAAAATTGAAAGAATTGTCCTAATCCTTACGCTCGGAAGACATCTGTCGCACTTTTGATGTTGCAGAGCCTCGTCTATCACAACAGGAGTTAGATCCACTAGTTTATTTTAACTCGTTAGTCAATTTCCTTACTACTTCCAACGATTTTAAACGAAATTAAAATAACGAGCTACTAAAAGTACGAGACGTCAGTAGTAACTCGGGGAATAAGGGTTACGTAACTACCAAGAAGCCATAAGTCAATTGTTGGAATATATGCCCCTTGAAGAACTGGGACACAGTTCTCTCAAATAAATGAAATCTATCGGCCAAACTCAACAACACGCACTAGAACAGCGCGGCAGATTAACTACTTCATAGACCTGCTAGAAAGGCGCGCGCCCAGCAGTGGGACGTTGTTAGTTTACTTTCGACTTTACCAATCAAACAGCCCACCAACTGCGAAGTAACATTTATTTAGAGCTATTACAAACTCGGCGAAATATATTAAGGCATATAGAGCGCTATTTTAATAACTATAAATAAAGGAATTTATAGCGGCAGCTGGTAACTACAGGTAAGATCAGCGCGGCCGTCCGTCACGAACGCTTAAATCATGGTAAACGCGCAACTGCGATATCGACGGAGGCGCGAGCTCTCTCGACCTATTTCGAAGCGCGTGCGCGAAGCTAACATGAATGTTTATTTGTGTTCTAGTATTCATGCACATGATTCAAATGAACATGTAGTTAGTGGTCAGCGTAGTGATCCAATGAGTCGAAGTTCAAATTCCCCTAGTGGCCCACATTTCTACAAATTACAAAATATGGTCCTTTGCTCTGGAAGTATTAGATGTATTTATTACCACGACTTTTTAAACAAGGGTGATAAACGAGCATACAGTCCATCTGATGGTAAGTAGATGCTGTGACCCATGGGCATTTATCCTCGTTTAAAAATCAGTCTAGCTATTAAGTTGCAGCCTGGCTCTACCGCGTACGAAAATGTAAATAAAAATATTCGTATTTCCTGCGATTAAAAATGTACCCGTTTAATTTTTTTAACACATAATTGGTGTTTATTTTGTAACATTTAATGGTGTTTGTATATTATTGTCATGAGAAGTAGCCAGCATTGACAGCAACTTTAAGCTTTTAAACTACCGCTTACGAATCTTTTAGACGATCGCGTCAAAACGACTCCATCGGTCGTGCCGACGCTATCTTAGTCGGTGTGTCATTTATGATGAGCGTATCTTATTAAGCTTTATACTTTTAACGCTATAAATGCCAGGCTTTATAGAGAAATAACATTTGCGCTGAAAGGAAAACATTCGAGAGAAAATTCCGTGAGTCCCGATAAACGCTCCCATCAACATATCTTATGGCCGTGACTACCGACGCTGTCATTGTGAATTACTTAGTATATTGTTATATATTACATACATACATAACATACATAAACACTCACGCCTGTCACCCAGAGGGGTAGGCAGAGACTACGGACTTCCATTTGGCATGATCCTGACATACCTCTTTCGCCTCCTTTACATCCATATATCTACGCATACATGCTCGTCGGTTAAGGGTACTTCTAACGTGGCCCCTTTTCAAAATATCGCCAATTTGGTCGATAAACTTTTTTCTAGGGCGTCCCTTCCCGACTCGGCCGTTCACATCTGCCATATAAATTTGCTTTGTCACTCTGTCCTCATTCATTCTTTCTACATGACCAAACCACCGAAGCATTCCTTTCTTAATCCTGGTCACAACATCATCTTGCATACCACATTTATCTCTTATCATGCAATTTCTCACCCTGTCATTCAGATTCAACCCTAGCATACTCCTTAAAGACCGCATTTCTACAGCATTTATTCTACTTTCGTGCTTCTTCTGCCACACCCAGCTTTCACTACCATACATTAAAGTAGGGACTAACACAGCATTATGAATTACCATACGTGCCTTTTTTGACACATTCTGGTTCTTCATAATAGAGGGTAATGCCCCATTCACTCTATTCCCTGCATTTACTCGTCGTTCTATATCTCTATCATATCTACCACCCCTGCTAAATACACATCCCAAATACACAAACTCATCCACTTGCTCAATTAACTCTCCTTCTATTCTTATTTCACATACCGTTTTGCTTTCTTCTCTTTCAAAAACCATCACTTTCGTCTTACTTGCGTTCACTTTCATTCCCCTTTCTTTTAATTCCCAGTTCATTAATGCAACCATCATTTGCAACTCAGCCGCCGATGACGCAAATATGACTTGATCATCGGCATACAAAAGGCATTTGACGGTTAACTCGCCCATTCTTAACCCACATTCTTCATCTTTCATAGTTATATATTACTTTAACAATAAACTAAGCCCCCTAAAAAGATTTTCATATTTTTTTAGGGGGCTTAGTTTAGTATATCATTGATAATTGTTACAAAATAATTATTAAGGTCCTACAATTGTTTATAGGATAGGGTGATAAACGAGCACACAGTCCACCTGATGGTAAGTGGTTGCTGTGGCCCACATCTACATCTATTCTCGATTACGAATCATAATGCAGATGCGTTGTCACCCGTGAGGACTCAGATGGAATGCCTCACTTACAGTAAAAAGGGTCCCCGGTTCTCTACACTTACTATACGAAACACAGCAGCATTAAGCTACTATTTCACGCTGGTATTCTGTGAGAGCGTGGTCTTTCCCAGGTCGAGCCGACCCATTCGTGCTACAACTATACTACTAATATATCTGCAGCATGGCTCTACCACGTAAAATTTTTGAACATTGCACTTTTTTATAAAATAAGGATGCCAAACAAACACACATTACACCTATTATCGACTAAGAATCAAAATGCTGATGCATTGTCACCGCTGAGGACATCCAGTAAAAAAAGGATCTCCGATTCTCTACGCTCATCATACGAAACACAGCAGCATTAGGCTGCTTTTACACTGGTATTCAATTTATTTCTAATGTTTACGCGAACAATACACATTTAAATGTGTATTGTTTTTAATGATCGCATCGCGTATATCAACTTACTACTACTACTTACTACTACTAACTATAATCGTTACGGTTGATAGTTTTATCATCCATAAATTCACCAATGGCTGAACGCCTATTTAACATTTATATTTATTTTTATATTAAGAAAGGTGTGTAAGAATACCTCCGCCGTGTAGTTTCGGCGTAAGAAATTCCACTATTCCATACCATCCTTTGGGTGTCGTAAGAGGCAGCGTAGGGAAATGAAACAGGATATCAGGAACACCATCCTCCTGATAACAACTCAAATATAATCAAATCTGCGGTTGCCAACGCACTTGGCAATTGCAACTGTGCCTATTGCCAGGTGCACAAAATCCATCCTATGAGATATGAGTTTAGATTTTAGTTTAGGCAAAATGTCTGATTAATGTGTTCCACTTAAATGAAACTAATTCTTATAGATTTTACCACGTATATTAAGTTATTTTATATTCCCCACGTTTCCAGTACTTTACAGCACCCATGGTCACGGGGGTCACTAAAATGTTCGACGTTCCAATCTCATAGTTAATCACGACTACCAGTTTAAAATCCCTAAAACCCTCTCAGAAATGAGGGGAGGCCTGAGCCCAGCAGTGGGACGTATATAGGCTGTAACTTTACTTTACCAGTTTAAAATTATTAATTTTGGTCTGATTGAATTTTTGCTGTTTTACTTTCGTGGCTTTCCATCCACAGCAGGTGAAAAATTCTATATCACTACCATACGAAAAATAATGTATGTTAAAGAACGTTTCTGAGGCATTAGCGTCAAAGGTATAAAGCGTTCGAAATACCGCAAATCGCGGCGAAAACACGACGTTAGATCGCGCGTGCCGATGCTATCGTTCCCGCTGAGTTACGTTGTTTACGGCCAGACGGGATTCGACACGCGACATGCGATCTCGTGACCCCGCTGATGGAATAGGTTCAAATGCACCGCAAGTTGGAACAGGTTAAAAGAATACGGTAATCCGATAGCGATTGAAACAACCCGACGGGTTTAAGCTTGTAGAAACGTAAGGTTTTTGTATTTTATTTTATTTTAACAACAACGTTCCCTTAACTTCGCATGCATTTAAAACGTCCTCGTTTGAAACATTTTAAACATTATATAATTTATTAAGATATTTATTTGGGGGATAAGTCGCTCGCGTCCGTAGGCTCTGACCACCTATTCCTAGGCCCACCCTACACGTGTCCCCCGGGTGGTGCTAAATGAGCGACAAGCCGATAGCACAGACTCGGCTCCACGCCCTGGTAGAGGCGTAAAATATACCACCCTTTATCCGCACCATGAGGAACAATATAATAGAAATGGCCCCGAGTTCCCGGCGCCCCTTTAATGGGGCAGGGGTGCGAAGAATCTCCGGGAGGAAAACCGGCGACGAGGTTCGCCACCCGTCACGTTCTGTCTCCCGGAGAGGCGAAAAGTGGATTGCAGAGGTCCGTCTGGCTACGTTGAATGTATGTGGGGCAATGAATGATAAAATGGATGAAGTATGCGATATGATGAATGATAGAGGAATAGATGTGTTATGTGTAAATGAGACGAAAAGGAAGGGAAAGGATGTCACTACACATGGCATGTATACCGCATACTGGTCTGGTGTAGACGAGATCGAGCGGGCATGCCAGGGAGTAGGTATCATCCTTTCAGAAAGAATGGGCCAATGTGTGAAAGAGTATGAATGTGTAAGCCCAAGACTGCTGTGGATACGAATGAAAGTGGGCTTAAAGAAGTTGTTTGTGTTAGGGGTCTACGCCCCAGACATGTCTAAGCCCACTTATATCCGAGAGCAGTTTTGGGAAATGGTAAGGATGGTGTTAATGGAGTGTAAGGGAAATGAAAATATTATTATGCTAGGAGATTTTAATGGAAGAGTTGGGGTGAGGAGGCTTGGTTATGAAAGGATATTGGGAACGTTTGGTGATGAAAGTATAAATGAGAATGGTGAAAGTCTCCTCACCGTATGTATGGAAAAGAATCTTTTTGTGACGAACACTTGCTTTCGCCACAAGAGGATTCACATGTATACTTGGGAAAGAGGTGACGATAGAAGCATGATAGATTTAATAATTGTGGATGAAAGATTGAGGGGCGCAGTTGTAGATACAAGGGTTTACCGGGGTTCTAACGTAGGAACGGATCATTATTTGGTTCTATGCCGAATTAATGGTCTATTCAGGCGTTGGCGCCATCGGTCATCTGTGTCTACCACTGCGTTACAGCGTATTAGAACAGAAAGGTTACAAGATGAAGGTGAGAAAAAAGAAGTTCAAATGTAGACTGAAAGAAAATATAAGTGGTTTGGATGAATTATGTATGAAGGAGTTAGACTTGGAGAATGTATGGCAAAATGTAAAGAAAGGTTTAGTGGATGCAGCTACCGAAGTATGTGGTGTTAGTAAGAGAAAGAATGAAAGGAAAAATAATACGTTATGGTGGGATGATGAGGTACGTATGGAAGTTGAAACAAAGAAGAGAGCATGGCTAGATTTACTAGCAACAAAGGCTGGTAATTCTAGCGGTACGAATGATGATATTGAAAGAAAAAAGGCAGTCTTTAGACATCTTAATAAGAGAGTAAAAGAAGTAGTTGAAAGAAAAAAGCAAGAAAGAACGGATAAGAATGATAGAAGAATATCGGATAATTTCCAGGCAAATATTAAAATGTTCTGGAAACTTGTAAGAACTGCCAGGGGACATTCAAAACAGCCTATGATGAATGCTATAAGAGACGAGAATGGCTATATTCTGAATGATGAAGTTTTGAGTTTAAAGAGATGGAAGGAATATTTTGAAAGCGTGTTTATGAGTGAGGAGACAACGTGTGTACTAAGTGAAGTAGAAATTCCGAAAGAAGAGGAAAGAGGTAGCGAGATTAGTGTAGGTGAAATAATGAAAGCAATGAAAAGCATGAAAGCAGGTAAGGCTGCCGGATATGATAGAGTTTCACTCGAAATGCTAAGGGCTGGAGAGGAAGTGGTGGCAGGCCTGCTGCACACCTTGTTTAATTTATGCTGGGAACTGAAGCGGGTACCGGTAGACTGGTGCAAAGCCGTGATAGTCCCAGTATATAAGGGAAAAGGGTCGCAGCAGGACTGTAAAAACTACCGTGGCATCAGCCTTCTTAGCATTGTGGGAAAACTGTATGCTAAGGTACTGATTGAAAGGGTCATGAAAGAAACTGATGGAAAAATTTGGGATGTGCAAGCAGGATTTAGAAAGGGAATGGGATGTACAGATCAAGTCTTTTCCATGCGCATGATCGCGGAGAAGTTTTTGGCCAAAAACCAAAAGGTTTTTTGTGCGTTCATGGACTTGGAAAAGGCCTATGACAGAGTGAATAGGGATGTGCTATGGCAAACACTGAACTCATTTGGGTTGAGCGCTGGCTTGATACGGGCATTGGAGTCCCTGTATAGGGACTCTAGTGCTTGTGTTAGGATCAACGGGGTCTACTCGGACTGGTTTGACATCCATAAAGGTGTCAGACAGGGCTGTGTAGCTTCCCCGTGGCTGTTCAACCTATTTATGGACAGTTGTTTGCAAAATTTGAAAGTTGAAGAATGCGGATTAAGAATGGGTGAGTTAACCGTCAAATGCCTTTTGTACGCCGATGATCAAGTTATACTTGCGTCGTCGGCGGCCGAGTTGCAAATGATGGTTACATTAATGAACAGATCATTAAAAGAAAGGGGTATGAAAGTGAACGCAAGTAAGACGAAGGTTATGGTTTTTGAAAGAGAAGAAAGTAAAACGATTTGTGAAATAAGAATAGAAGGGGAGTTGATCGAGCAAGTAGATGAGTTTGTATATTTGGGCTGCGTATTTAGCAGGGATGGGAGATATGATAAGGATATAGAACGACGAGTGAATGCGGGAAATAGAGTAAATGGGGCCCTGCACTCTATTGTGAAGAGTCAAAATGTGTCGAAAAAGGCACGTATGGCAATTCACAATGCTGTGTTGGTCCCTACTTTAACATATGGTAGTGAAAGTTGGGTGTGGCAGAAGAAGCACGAGAGTAGAATGAACGCAGTAGAAATGCGGTCGTTAAGGAGTATGTTAGGGCTGAATCTTAATGACAGGGTAAGAAATTGTGTAATAAGAGAAGAGTGTGGTTTGCAAGATGATGTTGTGACCAGGATTAAGAAAGGAATGCTTCGGTGGTTTGGTCATGTGGAAAGAATGAATGAGGAAAGAGTGACAAAGAAAATTTATGTTGCAGAAGTGAATGGCAGAGTCGGAAAGGGACGTCCTAGGCGAAAATTTATCGACCAAATTGGCGATTTATTGAAAACGGGCCAAATTAGGAGTACCCTTAACCGACGAGCATGTATGCGGAGGTGTATGGATGTGAAGGAGGCGAGAGAGGTGTGTCAGGATCGTGCCAAATGGAAGTCTGTAGTCTCTGCCTACCCCTCTGGGTGACAGGCGTGAGTGTTTATGTTTATGTTTATGTTATTATTTAGCAAATATCGTATATAACTATAGTTAATAATGATCGTATAGTAAATCATGATCTCAAATAAGTACAATAAACTCTCAAAAGCGCAACTGCTTACAAAAGGACACGAAAAGTTAACTTCACGCAAACACTACACCACATATCTTATTTTTTCAACACCTATAGTTACGGGGGGGGGGGAGAGTCTCACATGGCCATAGGTTCAGTTCATTAAACGCGATAAACTCCTTATAAATAATTTTATTCAAGAAAACGTTTGCTTAACCAACACTCCCTAGCGTTATATTGACAAAATATCGTATTCTCTGACATAAGTTATTTACGACATGTTTACCCAATCGATCGATGTAAATCTGGATATCCTGGGTAGTATTGAAGTGAATGCATATTGTACTAAACACAAATGTTTATTGAAAATTATATCAAAATCAACCAAGGAAATCACCGACGAAATATCAAGAACACTTTGGTGAACTATCATGAATAATTCAACAAGTCTCTGCACTATATTACAGAGCCGTAAGTTTACGATTTTAGCAAAAATAATTTACCCGATTTCATCAGCTCCAAAGAATGGTCCAAGAAAATAAAGTTGTAAAAATATCTGAAAACGGTTGACCCTGCAGGCCATCCCTGGAACTTTCCGCTTATTTTAGAGAGCAGCGCTCTTAAATCTATTTAATTTTGTTTTTTGGGTTCTTATTTTTTGAAAATCTTTGAATCGGCTGGACCGATTGACTTGAAAATCTAATCAGCTCGAAGTCTCAATGAACACTTTCGGACGCCGTATCGCTAATCTTGGTCACGCGCACGCACGTACACGCACGCACGCGCACGACCGACCGCACGCACGCTGGCACGCATGCACCTCCAACTCCACCCCAAAACGTGGAGATCTAATGAAAAGTCGCATTCTCAAAATCGGACTGAAATCTATAACTTCCTACTTTTAAAAATTATTGACTTTCAAAGCAGACATGTCTCTATTATTTTGAAGATTCTCAGAGTTTTCTTGTATAAAATAAGTTGTAACATTTTTGTCACCTCTGAGGATAGCGTTGCCAGACGTCCGGATAAAGCCGGACACAGTCAGGCTTTTTGGTTGCGTGTCCGGCTAAATTAGACCGTGTCCGGCTTTTTAAATTTGACAATTTCTTTACATTTTTCATATACTTACATGCATACTATTACAATTATCGAAATTAATATTGAAATGAATATTGAATAATTAATAATAAAGAAGACTGATTTATTCAATTGTTATTTCGTTAGCACTTAAGATTTTACGGTAAATGATAAAAAACATTGTTTTACTTTTTAAAAAATGTCTTTTACTAACACAAAAATTAAGGGTTTACCTTTTTTACCAAAACGTCCGGTTAAGCTAGCTGGTCCGTCCGGCTTTTCGGTTTTAAGACCTGGAAACCCTATCTGTCTGTAGAACTGTAGACTACTGTACAGGCTCTATATTCCCTTTTGACCGACACACAGCAGTGCATGCACTGCTGCTTGAAATATATAAGTATGTAGTAATGTAGCCCAGCCTACTCAGTCCGATTTCTCAACTGAAAAGAGTCCCACCATCTAGTAACGTATTTAACTCATAAAGCTAATTACTTGAAACGTATAGTTGTAGCACGAATGGGTCGGCTTGACAGAGGAAGGACCATCACGCAGAATACCAGCGGAAATAGCAGCTTAATGCTGCTGCGTTTCGTATGGTGAGTGAGAGGACCGGAGACTCTTTTTACTGGAAAAGTGGCATTCCATCTTAGTTCTCATGGTTGACAACGCATCTGCATTTTGATTCGCGCAAAAGGATGTTATAGATGTTTATGTGCCACAGCAGTCACTATCAGGTGAACTGTATGCTCGCTTGTCACCCATATCCTATAAAAAAACATCTCAACATTTTCTCATCGTTAATTTGAACTGCGTATTTAATAAGTTTGACATAATAGCAAAGCATATGTGAAGTCCACACACGGTAGAAGTGAAACCTTCAGAAAAGCAGACCGAGGTGATAGGAAACACTATATAGTGTAACCTATCTCATTCTCTCGCAAGCTAAATCCTATAGATGTAATATGTTTATCTCTTTTTAGTGTCGCTTTTTCGTTTCATCGAATTTCAAATCTCTAAAAAAGAAAAAAACAACGATTCTAAAAAAATGTCACTTAATAAAGAAGTTTCAAATTGATATTTACTATTTACAGTTACAGCGACAGAAAGGAAAACAATACGAAGTAGAAACACAATTGAACAATACAAGAAGGTATATTTCGCATAATTCAGCACTGGAAAGTAAATGAGAATAGAATATGATAGCACGTGTCGGCGGGATGCAAATGCGCGCGCATTAAAATGCAAGATGGCGGAAGCGCGCACGCGAGGTCGCCGGGTCGCGGTATCGCCACGCGCCATTGTCCGAGCTACCGGCTGGAGTTACCATAAAGAAGCTTAAAATAAGATTATTATTCGAATAAGAGAAAATATTAAACGAGCGTAAAGTTCCGCTGTGCAAGTTACCAATAATATTTTTCTGCCGTCCGGGCCACTAGGGCCGAAAATGCGACTGTGAAATGAGCCCCAGTTGGTATGACCTACAAAGTACTCGTATAAGTGTCGGTTTACCGAGAATTTGGGGTAGGTTATAAAAAGTACATACGATGAAAACGTACTAAAAAAGTTAAATTTCAGTGAAATCCCTTCAGCCAATTGAGCTTGATTGAATAAAAAAAAGATTTTCACATTTGCAATAATACTAACGATACCCCCCAGCTTTGCACGGGCGATTTCTGCATATCGACGACAACGCAACCTACCAAAACACACCGAACAAATTTCATCACAATCGGTCGAGTAGTTTTTCAGTTTTAGCGAGACTAATGGACAGAAATTGATTTTTATATATAAAGATGATAAGGATAAGGGTCATAATTTGTGAGATTTTTTTTATTTGTGATTTGTGAGATTCATTACATCATATCAAAGGTTTATAGCTGAACATTGGTGTCCCCCATAGAATACTATAATACATACATAATAGAACGGGAGAGTGGGCGGAGCCCGCATATCCACTAAAATGTCACTAACACGTCAATTCACACGTATAAATGTCAATACGAGATGTATTTTGACGTTACAATCGTTTCCAAAGTTCGCATGCAAATTATTTAGAAAATGCACGCTATTTACAACTAATTATGTATTAAAATTTAATGATGATCTTGAATATAACAAAAGTCTAAACCGTAATTTACCAGGTCAACACAGGGAATCTTTGGCGACGCCAATCCTCGTATAAAATAACAGCATTCTATTGTGTACTATATAGTATTTTATGTTCCAGAGATATCTTGATGAGTCAGTACATAGATGGATATCTTATCTATCTATATATCTATCTATCTATATATATATAAGAGATATACATTATACATTGTTGCATGGCATAGTAATGTATCAAGAATTATCAACATATCTACAGTTAACATGCATCTTGTATGCCATGGCCTATATACACCTACCTCCTATCTATCCTCTATTAAGAATCAAAATGTACTTGTCATCTCTGACGACTGACGTAGAATACCTCGGTTACATACAAAAAGTCTTTATTTCTCGTTACTTATAGTAGGAAACTTAGCAGCACTATGCTGCTATTTGGGTAGTACAAGACATTAGTATTGAGCGGGATCCTTCCCCGTTTGTGCCCATTCGTATCCTGCATTTTTAAATAAGAGAATTTAAGACTTATTTAAGATTACTAATTTAGTAGTAGATTAGTATTTGTGACTGGATTAATTTTATTAATTTACATGCCGACGAGACAAAACAATGAAAGGGAGAAAATTAGTGGGATTTGAAAATCACCGATATGTTTGAACCGAAATTAATTGTAATGGTAATGAGTAAAATTTTCTGAAGGGTATAGGGAGCCAATATAATTGCGGTCTGTGAGACATTCCATCTTGGTCGCATCAATGCGTGGTCACCTCTAAGGATCTTTGCCTTCTTTGTTTGATTTAAGTCACTTAATTTTTATAAAAAAATTACAGTACAGAGATTAGTTGGCTTATATTATCTTTTTTTCCTATATAATAAAACACTTTATATTGTAATAGCCAACCTCTATAACAAAACAATATTTCATGGCACGTATAAATGTCAACATAAGATGTGTTTTGACATTAAAATCGTTTCCAAATTTCGCATGCAAATTATTTAGAAAATGCGAAATTGCACCCTATTTACATATAAAATTTAAACGATGTTTTTTAATGATGATTTACTCAGTCTTTCAACACAGCGAATCGGCTTTGGCGACGCCAATCCTCGTACACAATAAAGTTGACAGCCATTTTATTGTGTATTATAATATTAGGGTGACAAACGAGCACACAGACCACCTGATGGTAATTGATTGTCATGGCCCATAGACATCTACATCTATCCTTGATTACGAGTCAAAATGCAGATGCGTTGTCGCCCGTAAGGACTAAGATGGAATACTTCCTTTCCAGTAAGAACGGTCTCCGGTTCTCTACACTCACTATACGAAACACATTAAGCTGCTATACGCTGGTATTATGTGAGAGCGTGATCCTCCTTCCTCGATCGAGCCGACCCTTTCGTGCTACAACTATACTACTAATATAGCTCCAGTATGGCTCTAACACGTATAAAAAGCGTATAAAACATAGCGGGGACGAGTTGAGTTATTCTTAATAATGCGTATTTATTTGACTTTGAATCATTGATATACTTTTGTATATCAATACTCCGAATACATTGATGATGTTTTCATTTTATTTATATTGAAGTCGGTTGTACAATTTTTTTATTTTACCACTTATTTATACTTAAACACGTTGAAAGAATTTCATCCTTAACTTTAAGAATTAGATCATGAACTCCAGAAGTTATGATATTATGACGTTATGACAAATAGGATTCATAAAAGCAGACGGAACGAAATTTATAAGGGTTCCTGGTTACTTATAACAGGGAAATGAACAACTACTACTACTACTGCTATCATCTATCCGACGAATATATGTAGGTTTTAGTCCATATAAACATTTTCCTCCGTTTTCTCCCTGAATTACTATATTTGCTCACTAGCTGTTCCCCGCGACTTCGTCCGCGTGGATATTGTTACGATTGGATTTCATGGGATTTAATTTTTTTTTTTCGCGTAGCCATAATTATTTTTATAAATTATCATTCCAAAAGTAGCCTAAGTTACTCCTTACAACATCATCCCGACAAAATCGGTCCGCCATTTCGGAGATTAACCGGAACAAACAGACAGACGGGCACATAGACAAAAAATGTAAAGGTTTTTTTTTTGTTATAAGTACCGAATATACCTTCAAATGCATTTAGTAAAAAACTGCTATTTAGACATTAGGTACAAACGGACATTTCAATTTTATTTATTTGTATAAATTAAAATATATGTCTACCAGTGCCATATTTCTGTGTTTTTTTTATAAATTACTATAAATAATGAACCTTTTTAATTAACTAAATTTGCCCAGTTATACCATCGTTGTTAAACACCCAGAAAAGGAAATATTTTATTGATTTCGTCAAATTCTTTATAGTAATCAGTCCGAGCGACAACCATCTATCTCGGTTGTCTACCTCAGTGTCTCGGGCACAGCGCGATAGCAATAGATATTTGAAGAATAAGTTATTTACCAGTATGTTAAATTCTCTGCGTAAGCGTCATAAAATTGTATAACCTATATAATATTATTGCCTTGTCATTTCGAATTGCGATAGTATTCGGGAATCATTTTTAGATACATTTTAATTACAGGAATCGAAATCGCGTACGTTGGTGCCGCAGCCAAACCCTTAAAGAGTATACCTTGAAAATGAATCGAAGATTTGGGGGCGTGGCTTATTCCTTTGGCGGTGAAGCTAACGGACGACTGAGGAAGTGTCAAAATTAAAGTGATGCAATGACTTCATAGTACGCAAATTATGAGATAGCCATACCGAGCAAGCGCTCGGAAAAAAACTAAGTAAGCGCCAAACAACATTTTTATTTATTTTAACAATACTTCGTTATGGATTAAAAAACTGTTTTATGAGAACTTAGATATGATTATTTACTATGCCTTAAAAATAATTCCATGAACTTATTCGTAAGAATATTGTGGTGTCATGGAAAAATATAAATAATTAGAGCTTACTTTGCAATTTTTTTCTATCGAGAAAATTACTTGTTATCGTGTTTTCCTTTGATGCAATCCAAGGTCATATAGTCAAAAATCATATATCAAAACTTTGATTTGTAATTTATAAAACTTAAAAAAATATTTTCAATAGAAAACCACCAAATTTTCGAGGTATCACCTTAATCACAGCGCTACCGAGCTGATATTATTGTGGCGTAGGTTTTAACACAAGAAAATCATTATCTAAAACCCAATAAACAACTGGACTATGTCGTATGGTCACCCCGACCATATCCTTTCACGATCCGCTAAATCGCGACTTACAATGGCACAACTCGGACCGCTTAAACTGGAATCCCGGTTAAACACTCCGTAATGCGGAGAAACACTCCAATTATTTACTTAAGTAATGAATTCTTTTAACTGTAAGGGTTTACACTAATGAAGCAAATAGCCTCATTTATTTTATTTCAGGGACTAAAAATAAAGGCATGTTTATTATATCTTAATCTTCACATTACAAAATTTAGGGCTAAATTCGATTAGTGTTACGTGAATTATATTAATATATATAAATTACCTACGTGTCACGTTGTTTTTCCGCGAAAAAAACTAGATAACTGTATTTTTGTCCCGACCCGGGATTTAATCCTGAGATTTCACGACCAGCAGTCATGTCTACAATCAATAGACAAACGAGGCAGTGTGCTTGCGCGTTACACTTGGGCACTATAATACTGTACGGTGCCGATGGCTAGTCTCCGTTGGAGTTGGCCGCCGTGACCGGAATTTGGTCTGAAGGACATTATTTATTTTTATAAAATGTGCGCGCACGCACGCACGCACGCACGCACGCACGCACGCACGCACGCACGCACGCACGCACGCACGCGCACGCACGCACGCACGCACGCACGCACGCACGCACGCACGCACGCACGCACGCCACGCGCACGCACGCACGCACGCACGCACGCACGCACGCACGCACGCACGCACGCACGCACGCACGCACGCACGCACGCACGCACGCACGCACGCACGCACGCACGCACGCACGCACGCACGACGCACGCACGCACGCACGCACGCACGCACGCACGCACGCACGCACGCACGCACGCACGCACGCACGCACGCACGCACGCACGCACGCACGCACGCACGCACGCGCACGCACGCACGCACGCACGCACGCACGCACGACGCACGCACGCACGCACACGCACGCACGCACGCACGCACGCACGCACGCACGCACGCACGCACGCACGCACGCACGCACGCACGCACGCACGCACGCACGCACGCACGCACGCACGCACGCACGCACGCACGCACGCACGCACGCACGCTCGCTCGCTCGCTCGCTCGCTCGCACGCACGCACGCACGCACGCACGCACGCACGCACGCACGCACGCACGCACGCACGCACGCACGCACGCACGCACGCACGCACGCACGCACGCACGCACGCACGCACGCACGCACGCACGCACGCACGCACGCACGCACGCACGCACGCACGCACGCACGCACGCACGCACGCACGCACACACACACACACACACACACACACACACACACACACACACACACACACACACACACACACAGACACACACACACACACAGACACACACACACACACAGACACACACACACACACACACACACACACACACACACACACACACACACACACACACACACACACACACAGAACACACACACACACACACACACACAGACACACACACACACAGACACAGAACACACACACACACACACACACACAGACACACACACACACACACACACACACACACACACACAGAAACACACACACACAGACACACACACACACACAGACACACACACACACACAGACACACACACACACACACACAGACACACACACACACACAGACACACACACACACACACAGACACACACACACACACAGACACACACACACACACACACAGACACACACACACACACAGAACACACACACACACAGACACCACACACAGACACCACACACAGACACCACACACAGACACCACACACAGACACCACACACAGACACCACACACAGACACCACACACAGACACCACACACAGACACCACACACAGACACCACACACAGACACCACACACAGACACCACACACAGACACCACACACAGACACCACACACAGACACCACACACAGACACCACACACAGACACCACACACAGACACCACACACAGACACCACACACAGAACACACACAGACACCACACACAGACACCACACACAGACACCACACACAGACACCACACACAGACACACACCACACACAGACACCACACACAGACACCACACACAGACACCACACACAGACACCACACACAGACACCACACACAGACACCACACACAGACACCACACACAGACACCACACACAGACACCACACACAGACACCACACACAGACACCACACACAGACACCACACACAGACACCACACACAGACACCACACACAGACACACCACACACAGACACCACACACAGACACCACACACAGACACCACACACAGGCACCACACACAGACACCACACACAGACACCACACACAGACACCACACACAGACACCACACACAGACACCACACACAGACACCACACACAGACACCACACACAGACACCACACACAGACACCACACACAGACACACACACAGACACACATAGCCACTTATACCTATATCTGCCACCAAGCAACAACAGTACGTGCACTACTGTGATAGCCATCATTACAGCCCTTCAGAAGTTGACTGCTGAACATAGGCCTCCCCCAAGGAATGCCACAAAGCACGGTCCTGAGCTACCTGCATCCATCAACCTCCTGCATGTCTTACAAGATCGTCTCTCCGTCTAGCGGGGGGTCGCCCTAGAGTTCGCCTGCAGGTACGAGGCTGCCACTCGAGAACCTTTTTTCCCCATAGGTTGTCGGTTCTTCGAGCTATGTTCTTTTTCATTATTTATTTTTCTATAATGGAATTTTCATCACTGTTACATTCATAGTCAAGCAGTTTTGAAAAGGTGTTGAAAAGATCTAAAACATCTTTCAAGAGTAACTTTATTTAGTGCTTCTCGGTGTGGAACTGTTCGGAATTGTATCTAGCGGCGGAGTAAGAATATCCACCATCACATATCGTTCCGTGGGTGTCGTAGGAGCCGACTGAGGGCAGCAAATCAGGAGATGGGCAGCAGCGTCCTCGTAATAACAACCAAAAATAAAACTGTGGTAAGCCAACTCGCTTGCCAAGCGTGCCAACCATGCCAGATATCCCTCTCTGAGGGATACGACCTCTAAGAGGGAGGGGCCTATGTTCTGCAGTGGACTGTGACGGTAACGGTTTAACACAGGCTGTGGCTAAATTCTACGAAGCAACTCTCTTTTAATTTTTTCTTATTGCTTGGAAGTCTATAAATAATATATGAGGTGTTAGTTTTATAAACGACTCGCTTCAACGGTTATCAGCATGCAACACTATGCTTGAATGTAATGAATATTAATAATTACTTCTTAATTGAGGTATCATGCGGTCGATTGATATAATTTAAATCAATATGCAGTTAATTGCATTGATAATCGCGCCTTATTAATACATAATGTGCGTGCCACACTTGCTCGTCATACTTTCTACTAATTTGTATAAGTTAACACGCAATCAGTGCCGTAGATTAGAATCGGCTATTCCGACGCGTTTTAATGAGCTCGTTAAAGTACATAGACTTACTTAAATGTGGTGGTTTAAGCCGATAAAAAAGGAAGTTATTAACTCGACCTCGATTGCTCCTATATTCTTTTTTTAAAGTAAGGTTGACAAACAAGCTTACTGTTCAGCTGCTGGTAAGTGGATGTTGTGGCATACGAACACCTGTACTTATCCTCGACTAAAAATTGATATGTACAATGTACATACGTTGTCATCCCAGAGAACTAAAATGGAATGTTTAGTTTCCAGTAAACTTTTTTATAAATTTGTAGTAATAAACGCACTAATGGTCTACCTGTTGGTAGGAGGCTAATGAAGTCCACAGGTTACAGATGCGTCGTCATTTCATAAGACTCAGATAGAATGTACTGTACACTTCACTGCTGGCAGTATGAGGACGCTCAAGGTCGCTCAGCGATCTATGGAGGGGGCTATGCTCGGGGTTTCTATGCGTGATAAACTTACAAATGAGCATATCCGCAGTCGAACCAAACTGACCGACATAGCCCAACGAATAACTAAGCTGAAGTGGCAATGGGCTGGCCATATAGCTCGAAGAACCGACAACCGATGGGGAAAAAAGTTCTCAAGTGGTAGCCTCGTACCGGTAGGCGAAGTGTAAGGCGACCCCCCACTAAATAGAGTGACGACCCCGGTAAGACATGTAGGAAATCGATTGATACAGGTGGCTCAAGAACGTGCTTTGTGGCATTACTTGGGAAGGCCTATGTTCAGCAGTGGACTTGTGAAGTGGTACACCCCTTCCCCCTTCACAAGTCCACTGCTCAATACGATATACCAATCGTATATACGAATTCATCATCATCATCACAATGATGATGAATTCGTATACAGTAAAAAGTGACTATGAAATACATTTTAAATATCGTTGACAAGAGAATGAAAATTAAGTACTAATGTTTCAATTTTTTAAGCCCAATTACTACTAGAATTTCAATTCCACATTCCACAGAATTCCACATTCACATTCCTACCTAAATAATCGATTTCAGTATCTCTCTTCTTGCCATGATAGGGTTCTTCGATCATCCTCAAACAACAAGATTCATATTCCTACCAGTTCTATGGTAACACTTTCACTGTTCGGGTTTCACTTCTTTGAAATTCCTTGCCCGATGAACTAGGCAATACCCCTTAAAAAAGTTAGTTCGTGACCATTTACTGAGTAATCATTATATATACAATATTGGTAAATAGTGGTATTTATACATTTTCACGTTAAATTATTATAAAATTGTGACATTGTACGGAAAAACTATTATTATAAATACCCTGTCAATCAGACATTGGATAGGGCTGCATTTTACACCGCCTTATCAAAAAGAACTTTGTCCAGTATAAAATCCGAGTCAAAATTAGCACAACCCGATAACAATTAAAATCGCATACAAAACGAAAGAAGACAGGTAAAAAATTTTGTCTAGACAATTTTTGTTCGTGCAGTGATTCATAACACTAACAAAATTTTATTTAAAAAAGAAAATTGTTACGCGAAATAATGGCTTTCCGTTTTAATTTTAAATACTTTAAATTACTTTACTACCACAACTTAAATATTTTAATCTTACCTCTAGGATTATCTCCTGCATCGCGGAGATGGTTTAAATGCACAAATTTAATAAATTGCGACCTCATTCTTTTTTCTTTTTCTTTTTTTATTAATTACGTTACCCTCACAGTATTACAAGATATTCTCCTGTATGTTATAGGTGGTACAATACATAAATTACAAAAGGACAGACTAGATATGTTAACTCGAAACAATTATTTGTAGGCAATAAAAACACTTGTTCGTACGGAATTTGAACCCGCGGCCCTGCTGGATCACATACCAACTTTAAGACACTAAGTTACGGAGCCATTTGGTGAAGATGTTTAAAAGTTTGTTACTTAATCGCCCATAAGCCCTTCTTCTATGAAGTTGGCTGCTGGTGTCCCTGGATTGCTGTAGGCTATTACCATCAGGGGAACTGTAAGTTTGTTTGTCTTTTTAAAAGCAGCTGAACAGATTCGAATCAAACTTGCACGCAGACGTTGATGTGGCATGGACAGACATTACGTGGTACAATCACGCCGCAATTTTATTATTTTGCAGCCGCACGGTTTGATGTCATTCGAAACAAATTCTATACTATAACTCAACACTACGTGATCAACTGGATAGTGAGTGGGTCGCTCAATCAGGTCCACAAACGAATTAATTCATTTTGAACAATACAATTATTTTGATTATTGAATTTTAAATTTATGGAGCAAACTATTGTTACATGGACAACGACGCATTGATTTTTCAAATGTTATAATAGATTGTATATATGTAATTAGTGTAGTAGAAGTTTGAGCTTGCATGTGATACGATCTAAACTCTAAAAGTCTTATAGCCATGTAGTTCGAATGAGTAGTGTTATTTTTTTTTATGGTTGCAGCACGAATGGGTCTGCTCGATCGAGGACGAACTTTTTTTAGGATGACGAGCCATACCTAAGTTACCCATAAATCTACCTCTTAATAATAAACCAAAAACACACAAATACCTACCACGGTGAACTACTCTTAAATAGAATACCGGGGTAAAATAACAGCATTATACTGCCGTGTTTTGTATGAATATCAACAACAGGAGACCCCTTTTTACTGGTAACGAGAGAGCCCATCTTACCTTTAAGAGGTGAAATCGCAACTGTATTTTAATTCTTAATCGAGTTTAGTCTAAACGCCACAGCATCCACTTTCCATCAGGTAGACTATGTGCTCGTTTATCTTAATTTTTGTAATAATTGCAGAGATTACCCATGCTCTGGATTAACACAGAATTTTTTAAAGCGTAAAACAAGTTATCGCGGCAAAATTTCCATAAATTCTGTACACATGTGGGTAAAACCGCGGGCAGAATTTCATTTTCAAATAAGACCAGACTTATAGATACGTGCAAAAATATTTCAACATTATGACTCGAACGGGTGAAATTTAAAGAGACAAAGGAGTAATTGAAATAAAACAAAAGCTTACAACTAAAATTTATTTCGAAATATTTATATATTCAAAATGAGATCTTACTTAATATCTATGCCTCGTTAGAGTCACGTTGTTGTGAAATATAAAAATTAAGAAAAACAGCTAAAATAAAATCGAAAAAGACAAAAAACTGATTTAAAGTAACTAAAAACGTATAAATCCGTTGAACTCTTCATAGTAAAAAAATATCCAAAATACCCTCCTTTCTTAAAGTATTTACATTCTCATATTTTCTAATAACTTCTCTTTACAACCATTTAAACTACAAATGAACACATTGAATAAAACTATTATTTACGGATTTTATCGCGTTTAATTCAACTTTAATTTATTTTTATTATCCCGACGAAACGAAAATTTAAGAAATCATTATACAAATGAACACTACAATTTCCGTTCATACAAAACTATACAAGTGACAAATATCAATTATAAGTAAGTACAGAAATTACAACAAAATCATAAAAAAGTTGTATGATAAAATCAAACCGTCTTATTACAAAAAGTAGTTTATAATAATTAGTCTCAAGTTTGAACTGAAGTCTGTTTCAATACATAAAGTCAAGGGGAAAATGGGACAACTTAAATGTAAATTATTAAAAAAATTCGCGGGCTGTATTAAAGGGTTTCTTTCGTTAAATGACTCATCTTAAAACATAGTTTGTATCGGAGACTATTAAGAAACCAAGTTTACTGATAAAGCCGTTACCATGATAATTACTGATAGTTCTTGCAATTAACGAGTGCGGTCGACCTTTGGATGTGGTTCGACATGTACATGCACAGTGTGTCAGTGTGCGTGCCTGGCGGAGCGGTCAGTCACCAGCGGACGCCCGCTCCGCCAGGCTCTTCGATCAACAATACCAACTAGATGTCGGGTCGGCGCAAGAAATCCGTCTCAGTTAATAAAAGCGCACACGAGACGTGAGCTCTTATTTTTGTGACTAATGATCGTAAGATTTGTGACTTTATTACCAGACGCGATGGTTGCAATTAGGTTGAACTTAAAACTATTTTAATTTTTGTCTCATTTCTTTAGTAAACAGATGTAGCTGTTTAAGTTTATATTCACGCGGACAGTATTTAGCTATGATTTTGCACGTGACCCGTTATCTAGTTGGTATTGTTGATCGAAGGCCAGGCACGTACACTGACACACTGTGCATGTCGAATCACATCCAAAGGTCGACCGCACTCGTTAATTGCAAGAACTATAATTAGTTTCTGGTTTAGACAAATCTGTTCAGATAAAGAAGTTTTCGCTTTTAAATAATTTTAAAACAATAGTTTAAGGACAAGACTATCAATAACCACATTTTATATTAAGACGGAACATAAATGAAACTATAAGCATGCATAATAAAATATCAAAATAAAGTAACAATTGACTAAGGGTGGAAAACAGTTTTTGCTAAAACTCATTCGAGAAGTATACTATAAAATGCTACGCAAGCCACTAGAATAGGTCATTGTGCGTGGGTTGGAGTTTTAACACTTATTAGTTTTCTACCCTAACTCGAAACATACAAGTAATAGCAAACATAAAAGATTCGGACTTTCTCAGTGCAAATTACCAAGACATTCATGACTATTTCTATACTAAGTAAACAGAGTATAATAAATACATTTCATTACGGGTAAAATTGCGTTTTCACGTAAATTAGAAGCTATGCAAAGAAGTGTCATTTGTCAGCCGTTGCATTTTAATCCAGAGCAAAGCTTAGTGAGAATATACAGTCTTATTACATCATGTAATAAATAAAACGTGATCGGTTACAGAGTTCACACCTCGCTTCATACTGCGTCACTCTACTCACTTCTACTAACACTATTTCTATTGAAATATAACGGAGACATGCTACGAATTTCAAATAAAGTTTCTCAGCGCCACGTCTCACTTTTGCTCTTCTCAGCTCCGATGAAAACGCACCCCCTAATGCACATGCATTAAAACCCGAACGCAAATAGTTTTAGAACTGAACATTCGTTTGTGACACAATATTTTTTTTAGAAAAAACCTCTATCCCATTTTTAAAAAACCATCCCCAAAAATGACTAAAAAAATTCTTCATATTATTACTTTTCGAGCGAAAATTTGTTTGATAATTTCTATTTCTTTTTCGCATACTACAAATCGATCGAAACTATAATTTTGCAAATTTAATCACATTTCATTTTAAGTTGGTTGGAGTTCTCAATTATTCGAGTCCAAGTGAAGAGAAAAGTGTTCACGTATTAATGTACCGAGCTATTTTCTACTTTCAATTATGAATATTTGGATGACATCTTCCCAAAAGGCGTAAAAGGATCTTGAATGATTTTATTTTGTAAAGATCACAAGAAAAATGTAAGAAACAATAATAATAAAAACAACAACTGGTAGGACAAAAAGCTTCCAGGATAATGAAGGCTCGTTTTATTCCAAAAACTAAATAGTTAATGCTAATCTAAAAAAGGCACTTTTCTAGCAAATACAAAAATTACGTTAAATAAACATACAATTAAGAATCTGTTTAAATTATATCCTCAAATCCTCAATTCTCATAAGAGAGAATACTTACTTATTCATATGAGTTACTGCATTTTGTAATTAACTAAAAGTTTCAATTATAAATAATAAAATTCTTAACAATAGTAGTGGATATCTTTAGAGTTACTGCTGTCTGGTAGCAGCACGCAGGCACAGAATGTTAATACCAGAATAATAGCAGCTTCATGGTAATGAGTTTTTTTTGTACGATGAGTGTAGAGAACTGGAGACCCTTTTTACTGGAAACGAGGCATTCCATCTCATATAAAAAGTAAATAAAATTGAGTTTTAGTCAATTTCTAAAATTCCTATTATTCTCAATAGTCCGTTACTCCGTACTTATATTTAATATAAATACAAAGTAACGGAGAATTTGCTAAGCCAACACTTTCCATATATTTAATGCGATTAGACCGCCTAAAAAATAAGAGAAACTTCGAAAATGTAAACCGTTAATAAACGTACATAAACGCATTAACAAAACAAAAAGGACACATGTCTAAGGCGTACATTACACGCTCATGCAGGCGTCAATCAATTTCATCAATTATGATTGATAAAAAACGGATGGTGACTGATAAGCGTACATAACGCGCTCATGCAGGTGTCAATCTCTGCATTACACGGTAGGTTCGTCAATCGCAACCGTGATTGTTGTAAAAC
Organism: Parnassius apollo; assembly: GCA_907164705.1. Taxonomy (NCBI): domain Eukaryota; kingdom Metazoa; phylum Arthropoda; class Insecta; order Lepidoptera; family Papilionidae; genus Parnassius; species Parnassius apollo. Next base: position 5,083,256 of record CAJQZP010001507.1, read on the forward strand.
TGACAGCCGGCATGAGCGTCTAATGTACGCCTATGCCATAAAATATTGTTTTGTTATAGAGGTGGCTATTACAATATAAAGTGTTTTATTATATAGGTAATAAAGATAATATAAGCCAACTAATCTCTGTACTGTATTTTTTTTATAAAATTTAAGTGACTTAAATCAAACAAAGAAGGCAAAAATCCTCAGAGGTGACCACGCATTGATGCGACCAAGATGGAATGTCTCACAGACCGCAATTATATTGGCTAGCTATACCCTTCAGACAATTTTACTCATTACTCATTACAATTGATTTCGGTTCAAACATATCGGTGATTTTCAAATCCCACTAATTTTCTCCCTTTCATTGTTTTGTCTCGTCGGCATGTATATTAATAAAATTACTCCAGTCACAAATACTATAAATTAGTAATCTTAAATAAGTCTTAAATTCTCTTATTTAAAAATGCAGGATATACGAATGGGCACAAACAAGGAAGGATCCCGCTCAATACTAATGTCTTGTACTACACAAATAGCAGCATAGTGCTGCTAAGTTTCCTACTATAAGTAACGAGAAATAAAGACCTTTTGTATGTAACCGAGGTATTCTACGTCAGTCGTCAGAGATGACAAGTACATTTTGATTCTTAATAGAGGATAGATAGGAGGTAGGTGTATATGGGCCGCGGCTTACAAGATGCATGTTAACTGTAGATATGTTGATAATTCTTGATACATTACTATGCCATGCAACAATGTATAATGTATATCTCTTTATATATATATATATATATATATATATATATATATATATATATATATATATAGATAGATAGATATATAGATAGATAAGATATCCATCTATGTACTGACTCATCAAGATATCTCTGGAACATAAAATACTATATAGTACACAATAGAATGGCTGTCAACTTTATTTTATACGAGGATTGGCGTCGCCAAACCCGATTCCCTGTGTTGACAGACTGAGTAAATTTACATGGTTTAAACTTTTGATTATTATTCAAGATCATCATTAAATTTTAATACATATTTAGTTGTAAATAGAAATTTGCATGCGAACTTTGGAAACGATTGTAACGTCAAAATACATCTCGTGTTGACATTTATACGTGTGAATTGACGTGTTAGTGACATTTTAGTGGGTACGCGGGCTCCGCCCACTCCCCCGTTCTATTATGTATATATTATAGTAATCTAAGTCTGGAACCATAAGGCCCTGGAGACTTGAAATTTGGGAGGAATATTCCTTCCGCTGAGTAGAGGTCAGCTAAGAGAGAGACCCGCAAGAAGGCTTGCGGGTTGCGTTAATTTAAAAAAAAATCACATTTTCAAACTATAGCTCTTATAGTTATAGAACTTGGCTAGAATATACTTTTTGTACGTGTTTCAATGTGTCTAATATATAGGACCGAATTCATTACAAGTTTTGTGTGTACATTGTACTGTCGGTTCCAAAAAGTTGCTAGTAGTAGGCATCGTGGTTATTATTTTAGCTTTAAGCAAGTCCCAAACGCGTGCCAAAGACTATATATAGGTTTCTCGGAAACGGCTCTATCGTTTCTTATAGAAAACAAAATAAAGTTAAAGTTATAGCCTACGTGTCCCACTCCTGAACACAGGCCCACCATTTATCCACTATGTACCATCATTACTAAGAGTGTTTTATATATTATATATTTGCACAAATATTTCACATTTCCCATCAAGTAGTACAAAACAAAGGGTATGTTCCGAAATACAACCCAGTACACTGGCAAATGCAAATGACGTCATCAATTGACACTATATTGTACTGGCGTGCCGCCGCCAATATCCGCCGCCGCGTCGGATATCCGGCCACAATAAAACAATTTTTAATTGTTTGTGCGCTGAATGAAGCATGCCAGAATTTTTTTTTATTTATTCAAATACAAAAAATTATAGAATAATTGCTGGTATCTCCATTAGGAAGATATAGTGATTTTTAGAGCACAAAATGACGTAAATGTATGTCGTCATATACTGTCCTATGTTTTGGAACGAATAAGCAGTATAGCGTCGATTCATGACGTCATTTGCATTGGATGGTACACTGGGTTCTATTTTGGAACGTACACAAAGTGAAACGTATCAAATAGGTTTTTTAGCAATTAGGTATGTTTTAGAAATATTATGCTTCAAAATACGTGGTAATGTCTCCTTACCTTAATATTTATAAAAGACCACTAAAAATCTATAAAAATTAAAAAAGCTCTTGTTCATTTACCTTCATCAAAATATGATGAACGCTATAGCATTCTGATTTATGAGGAACAAATTATGTAGAGCACAATGTTATACGCGTACTAATAAAAAAATAACGAGCATTACCTTTCCCTCTATACTATATATTCCAGACATAAAAATATTTTGCTCTTAAAATTTTTTGCTTTCGATTTTCAAAGTTAATGGTTAATTATTATAATAACTTAATAACCAATTTATAAAAACGGCAACAATGCAAGCAAAGTGCAAATGATAGTGGAAAATATTCGCCACGACACAAAATCAAATACGCTTCAAAGTAAACTAAAATAAAAATTTAAACTAAATAATATTGTGCAAATTGTTCGAACAAATAGGAACATAAAAATATCACCTACAAATTAAACATTATATTCGAAAATATTCTATCGATTTTTGAAATCGATATTCGAGTAATCGATGTCATCAAAAAAAATAAGCGCCGATGTAAAAGTTAGCAAGCCAACACAAACACAAAACAGATACATATAGAAACAAATCAGATTTAAAAAGAAATGAGAAGATGATTCCAAGTGAAATTACGCACACTGCTGACGTCAGCTCGTTGCTCGATAACCTTTCACGTACACATTCCACGGGCTGTTGTTGTACCTGGGACAGAATAAATGGCATTATTTAATTTATCCCAAGCCAAATTACCTCAAGGTAAATCGATGGACACAGGGGAATCAGGATAGTAAAGTTATTTTACTATACAGACGAAACTAACTTAAGATTTAAAGGTGGTACGACTTGCTCTTCTGCCCAAAAGTCCGTCCGAGTAGATGCCACCTATTTCCGTCATAACAATACGTGTACAGATGCGTTTCGATCTAAAGAGCAGAGATAGACAGCATAATTACAGGCAGAATTACATCTTACAGGTGATCATGGATCCTCAGAGGTGACAACACATTTGTAACCTTCTTTGTTTGAATTTATGTCCAGTGGCTGCAGTAAGCACTTACCATCACAACTGTAAGTTCGTCACTTTAATTTTATAAAAATTAGCACCCAGTGGTTTTTACGCTTGGGCGTTAACGAGACGATAACAAGTTTGCTCGTATCACCGTACAATTTCTAGAGAAAATTTTCGTTCTGACAACTAATTAAAACATAGTTTCACACCTGTAATCCCGAGGGAGAAGGCAGAGTCCAAAGAGCCGCAAGTTATTTGGACTATGTTAAGCTAATAATAATATCGTGACCGTAGCCGGTCATAATATTGTTCTACTTATTCTTCTGGCATAAATGAGTAGTAGGTATATTGCCATCTTATGGATACCATAATTTTTTTCTGGTATTTCCCATTATCTTACAACACCATTATCTTACAACACCATTATCCTCCAACACCATTATCTTACAACACCATTATCTTACAACACCATATTCTTACAACACCATTATCTTACAACACCATTATCTTACAACATCATTATCTTACAACACCATTATCTTACAGCACCATTATCTTACAACACCGTTATCTTACAATATTATCTTATCCACGGGACAGATGAGGAGACAGATTATCTTGGCCCGCTACAACAAAGCAAATTATAGTTTTAATTATAAATCGATAGATCTAAACTTAAGGCCGAAATCCCAGACCCTAAAAACAACACGCTGTTTAGCCAAAAAATACAAAAATTTTGATGGAAAACAAGTGATAGGATTACACCTTTTTTACTTGGTAGTGCTGCAGCTATATTATGGTCGTAGCATGAACGGGTCGGCTCGACCGTGGTAGGAGCACGCTGTCATAGAATACCAGCGTAAAATAGCAGCTTAATGCTGCTGTGCTATATATGGCGAGTCTAGAGAACCGGAGACCCTTTTTACTGTAGACTAGGTAAAATAATAAGTTCCTTTTACCTTAGAACTAAGCCGTTTGTACTTGACGTAAGGGACGAGAGAGATGCGTGCGTTGTTCGCGAACGTTCGCGTTACGGTTCGCGCTTGTTCCCGCCGTGAAAGCGCCACCAACGCTGACGTGTCATCTAAGAACTGCATCGTTATTGGACCTGCCGAACGAAAACGCACCTATTACCATTACAATAGTGGTTAAATTTGTATAAAGATAATGACAAACTGGCGACGTTGATCTGGTCAGCTACAAGTACGGCGATATTTCAATTCATTTTTTTCATTTCTTTTTTTTAAACGTTATCTCCACACTAGGATTTTCTCATCACTTCATCGTGGGGGCAGGTTACATACATAAATTTCACACCGACAAACATGAAGACCCGGCACAATTATTTGTAGGCCATACAAATACTTGTTCCGTGCAGGATTCGTACTCGCGGTCCTCAGCGCTTCAACTCAATGGGTGCGTTTGGCAGAAAAAAGCGCTAGCAAGCGCTTGTAAGCAAAATGGCGAAACTAAACAGTTTTCGGCCAGGACACGTTCGCTAACTTCAGTAGCGCTGACACAATCCGCCATTTTGCTTATTTAATTTGTTTTGAAGTAGAGTTTATAAGTTGTTTTGTGCAATATTAGATTTAAGTAATATAATGACATGAATAAACATATACATGTTATTAAAAATTCATGATAGGTAAGTTTTTAAAATGAATACTTAACAAACATATATTTAAATTAGGTTAGGTTCCCCGTTTAAAACTAACTTCATGTCCTAGAGGAAAATAGCTACTTACGATTTGATAGCGCTTACCGCTTACCATCGCCATTTTGCTTACAAGCGCTTGTTAGCGCTTTTTTCTGCCGAACGCACCCATTGTTAAGCCACTGCGCTGTTATACTATCATAATAAGACTAACTGTGCCCGGCGGTTTCACCCACGTATATCACGCGTCTGAGCCGCGCGATATGGAACCACGCTTATAGAGGCGTTAACTGCTGGTTTCTCTCGGTTCTCATCGGGCAGCTAGGGTTACGCCTCGTTCGCGTGCCAATCGAAGTGCTGAATTATTTTAATTTTTCATTATATCTTAAACTATGCGACAAATAACATGCTATAAAGAGCAAAGTTTACCTTCATAAAATTGTTTAATGATAAAGTAACCTTTGTTCGTTAGGATTAATATACAAAGCCTAAATAATAATCCTCATTGATCACTTATTAATTTTGAATATTTTTTCTTCCAAAATACTTTATTGTGGCTTATGTAGAAGAAAAAAGCATTTGATATCGCGGACTTTTTAGACGGAGTAAAGATCTACATTTTGAACAACTCTGTATTTACGTATCACTAACCATTACGTCAGTACACGCGGATAAAGAAGAGAGCGCTTTCTTCCTTCTAACATGCTTAGCAAAAATAGAAGAAAGAAAGGCTAATGGGCAATATTTAAGGCTAGCTAACAGTTGAGCCCAATGCTAGATAGTCTATATACTATTTTTCGTGATTCTGACCAATAATTTTTTTAAATCGGACTAGTATTTCCAGAGATTAGCGTTTTTAAACAAACAAAAATACTCTACGACAAGTATAGATTTTAAAAAATTAGATGAGAAGATGTGAGTGGCTACAGAAGAAATAAAAAAAGTAAATGGAATGGAATAATCTTCCTAATAACAACTAGGAAAAAACTGCGGTTGCCACGTGGCTGCCACGCATGGCAACTATGGCGAATATTCTTCTTATGAGGCATTCAATAGGGAGCCCCGTATTTAGCAAAAGACTTTAATAGGCTGTAATGAATGACATATTAAATTAAAACAGGGCTTACCAAATGCACTGAACAGCTGATTGATGTCATTTCTCTGCCATTCTTTTGGGAATGTCAAGTGGAATACATGATCTCTTGATGGTGTAGCTGAAAAATATTAAAATATTAATAAAGTAACAGATGCAGTATCCATAGATGTACACGTTAAACTTAATATATTGTAAAGCCACTCTGCAGCTATGTTATGGTTATAGCACGAATGTGTCGGCTCGACCAAGGAAGAACCACGCTCTCACAGAATATCAGCGAAAAATAGCAGCTTAATACTGCTGTGTTTCGTATGAGATCCGGAGACACTTTTTTTTTAAATTCTTCATTATAAAAATAATTTTGCGGCTTTATATAAGTAATATACTTTGTTATATTGTAAAGTACTTAGAAAAAAACTTCTAGGTACTTTTTATATAAAGCAGCAACAATATTATTTTCAATAAATTTTGATAAGTTTTGTAATAATGACCTACCCCAGGGTTTACAGAATTGTTACTGTATGATACTCGCTACTAAACTTTCGATTTGAGTTAATAAAAAGTTCCCTGGATATTCATTGCTTGCTTATGGGTCACACAGATTTTTTTATAGGATAGGATGACAAACGAGCACACAGTCCACCTGATGGTAAGTGGTTGCTGCGGCCCATAGACATCTACATCTATCCTCGATTACGAATCAAAATGCAGATGCTTTGTCATCCGTGAGGACTTAGGTGGAATGCCCCGTTTTCAGTAAAAAGGGTCTCCGGTTCTCTACACTCACCATACGAAACACAGCAGCATTAAGTTACTATTTGACACTGGTGTTCTGTGAGAGCGTGGTCATTCCCCAGTCGAGCCGACCCATTCGTGCTACAACTAAACTACTAACATAACTGCAGCATGGCTCTACCATGTAAAATTTTTTTGATTTTACAGATTGACGAAAATGGCTAATAGTAGTAAATATGATATGAATCGTGAAAGGTACATACATCGTGATACAGTTAGCAGATAGGACAGTTGGTTCTCTAATGTGAAAAGTTTTTAATGTATGTACTTTGAACAGTAGTTGTTACTTAAATGTTTTTTATGTCAAATTTGTTCAGTGTGCCTGATCTCTGTGGTCATCAGTCATCCAATCTATCAAGCTAGGAGAGTGTATAATATGAAAATTTAGCTATGTTTTTTTTTATTTTCACAGTAAAGAAACGCCAAAAGCCCTCTGAAGAACTACAAAAAATAAGCAAGGAAGGCTCAGATAAGCAAGGATTTAGCCATGATTGCTTATATCAAAGCCAAAACAGAAGAACTGAAGAGTTGAGCTGTCGTCATCATCATCATCACTGTTTACATTAATTATTATTTGATTTTCTAAAATTCATTCAAAATGAATGTGTCTTTTTCTTTGTTTTCTCAATCACTTTGGCCCAATAATCGTTTGTTTAGTAGTAATAGTAATAGTAGTAAGTAGTTGTATTTTCTACAAATTCTTCTCCAGCGGAGCCCACATGGCAAATTATGAGGAGCCCAACATTTTCCACGAGCACATGTCATCTGTCTATGTCTACAGCACAGTGTGGTTGGTGTTTAACCATGTGTCATATGAATTTAAATTTCTCGTAAAAATGTTATAGGTCGCGCCACGATAGATGAAATTAAATAGAGTCCACTGCGCATGTACAAGCAGAAAAATGAAAATTTTATTATGGGATTTGAATATGTAAAAAGTCAAAGGTCAACATTGTAACTACACATCTAAGTATCCACGAAAACGGAACGATATATTTATATATCATCGTTAGGTTTTAACTACTTCTAAATAATATTCTGCATTTTATGTACACTTAGTTAAAGAAATAAAATATTTTGTATTTGTATTTTTGTATTTGTAATTGTTTAAACTATAATATGCGATAGTCTTCGATTATAATTTTTTTTTTATTTTACATGCAATAATTAGCAAAAAAAATCATCTTGTAGAAAATAACAAAATATTTACAACTTTATGCAATATACTACGAATTACGCTATTTTAAATAGTCCCAAAATAATTTATAAAGTAATAAATATTTACACACTATTTGAAAATATTATAGATCAGTATTTTTAAAAGTACAAAAATAATCGCAAAAATTTAAAATTTTATAACAGGTAGTCGCTAACACTTTCGATATCGACAGTACACAAGACTACACAAGAAGGTGCGCGGGGGACGGAACGCAGAGGGAAACTTGGGAGTAGCCTCCGTTGCTATGGTTTCGCTTCCCCGTACCTCACACCTCACCGTGCCGACACCTATTTTTCGCTTCTGCGCACTTCCATGACTCGTGGCGTTGCCTATACCTATTCTTTGCTTTAGTGTCTCTAAATAATTGTTTTGCGATTGTCAATTTTTTGTATTTGCCAATTCCTTATCCAATTATGAAGTGAATGGAAGAGTCCGAAAGGGACGTCCTAGGCGAAAGTTTGTCGAGCAAATTGGCGATATATTAAAAATGGGCCAGATTAGGAGTACCCTTAGCGACGATCATGTATGCGTAGGTATATGGATGTAGAGGAGGCGAGAGAGCTATGTCAGGATTGTGCTAAAGGGAAGTGTGTAATTTCTGCCTAGCCCTCTGGGTGACAGGCGTGAGTGTTTATGTTTATGTTATGTAAACTTGTGAATTAGTCACGATTCGAGTTTTTGAAAAAAAAATTATGCAACTCTAAAAATAAAAATATAAATAAACAAATAATAAAAAAATGTAAATTTCATTATTCGAATATTTTTACCGATTATTCGCATTAGCATGAATTTGAATCATCCAAATACTATGGCAAGGTGCATAACATACAATTGAAGCAATATCAAGCATAAAAGTTGGTTCTGGTAAAGTTCCATATATTTTGCTTTGTTTGAAATATTCGATTGATGAAATATTTGAAAGATTCGAATTTAAATTAGTAATAAAAAAAACTATAAATGTTGTGATAAAATACAGATAACTTTATAATTCTTTGTACTTACGTAAAAGGTTATTTTATATCGTACACTTGTACAAAGTTATTGCGGAGTGATTAATGTGAAACATCAAAAGGTATTTCTTAGATTTGGTGGAGTATAGGTTCATATAGAGCGAGAACTAGTGAGCAGTTTACCTATTGCTAAGATGAAATAAACAATAATAATGAAGTGCGACTCGTGGTCGACACCACTGAGGTTCCTATAGGGCGAGAACTTATAAGCAATTCACCTACTGCTATTTTAAAAAATATGGTTGACCCTACAGGCCATCCCTGCAACTGCCTGTTACGACGTTTTTGAGCTCTTCGAGCTTTTTTGGTTTTGATACGGTCGCGCAAAAACGCAGTTTTTTGAGCTTAACAATTTATTTTGAAAAAACACTTTTTCTTTCGACAAAGATATCTCTCAACCATCAACTGATTGATGCGGTTCACGAAAATCAACGTCATTTTTTGAGTAGAAGAGCTGATTAGATTATAGAATCAAATCAAGGGTGTTGAAATAATTCATAAAAAAAGAAAAACACTTTCAAAAAATTTAAAAAAAAAACTCGAATTTTAGAGGTTTTCTCAGAATCTACCGCGCCGATTCGGTATACAGAAAATCTAAGTTCATGGAGGCCCTTTCACATGCCGCAAACCACTTTTCGATCGATCGGACACTCCATTAGCACACACGCGCGCGAACACACATAGATGAATAAAAATTAATTTGAAAAAGTCTCAAACATTCTGTCTTGTTTATCTTTTAAATTCAGAATGGGTGGTAATGCATTATTTTAATGGGTTATCATAAATATCTAACGCCTACTATTTTACTACGCACGTACACATTTGTAAGGGTCGCTCGGTCGGCAAAAACGTTGTGAATTGAATCGTACACAGGAGCACGCGTACACGTAGTTGTTGTCCATAAATCACTTTCTATTTGGGATAACTTCAAATAAAAGTAGAAGCTTTAATGACCCGTATACTCAATAACTGAAATAATTGCATATAATCTTAATATATATAAATTACGTGTCACATTGTTTGTCCGCGATATAATCCCAAACTACTTAACCAATTATAATCAAATTTGCACAGTGTGTGCAGTTTGGTCCAACTTGAGAGATAGGATAGTGTTTTTTACTATGAGTGACCCACAATTTTTTTTTTTGCGATTTTAAGGATTTTTAATAAATAGGACATGACAAATTGTCGTCGAAATGGGCAGAACAACGTCTGCCTGGCAAGTTAGTTACTTATATTTTTTAAATACTTTGAGAATATCCCTATAGTATCATTTATCGTATAGAGCACGACCTGGTGAGCAACAGAAAAACAAAAACAATATTCAAATCGAAAACATTAAATCAAGTGTGACTCACGATCGTCGCCGCTGAGGTTCATGTAGGGCGAGTCCTGGTGCGCGGTCTTGGCGAGGAACAGCTTGTTGAGGAAGGGCTTGAGTGGCGCGGTATCGGCTTGGGGCAGGCGCGCCGCGACCTCGCCGCGCATGCGCGCCAGGTGCGCGTGCATGGCCAGGAAGCACAGCCCCGTCACGTACGCGTCGTAGCCCGCCTCGTGCGCCTTGTCGTCCGCACGCTGGTACCCGCGCCCCGCCACCGACTCTGCACCCACACCATTACCGTTACGACTACAGTCTATTGAAGTCCACTGCATTTGCCATAATTGCCTGTCTTGGCAAGCGGGTTGCCAACCGCAGTTTTTATTGAAGTGAAAACTTCTTTAGAATCATTGTGATTTGAAAACTCGATGAAACGAAAAAGCGAAACTAAAAAGAAACAAACATATACATCTAAAACGAGAATAGCAATTCGAAAATGCAATAGAATAGAGTGCAGACCATGAATTAAAAAGTTTGTAGGTTCGAATCCACCATTCCACTGATCTATTTTTGACTTCAAAAAAAATATTTAGTTTTTCTTTCATTTTTTTTTACAGATATTGAACAAAATTATCTTAATAGGGTATATTAAGATAATAATTATAGATAATAATAAATTTCATGGCCGCTCATTGATTGCGTGTCCACCCACTACAGCCTATAAATGTCCACAGATGAAGTTAGGACTCTGCCATAGAGCTCTCATGTAGCGAATTTTATCATAGTTGCTACGCTCGGCTGGCACGTCGGTAACCGCAGTTTTTTTTATATTTGAGTTATTATCGAGAAGATGTTGCTGCCGATCTTCCTTTATAATACCTTTCCCCTTTTACTGGATTTCTTCCACTCACAATTACGGATTACCGTCGACTAGACTAGATAAATTGAGGTATGCCGTCTCTCATACCTATACCAGATTTAAAGAAAATAGACCGGTAACGCGGTCTATGTTCTAAGACATAGAACACACAGACAGAAATTGAAAAAATTCCCACTAAAGAAAAATTCCCCGAAAAAATAATGTTTCACTTCTACCGCGTGTGAAGTGCACACGTATTTTTTTTAGCCGTTATTAGGAAGAAGTCATCTCCCGATTTGTTTCCCTCTGGCGCCTCTTACCTGCACGGGATGATGTGGGGTATTGAATATACTTACACCGCCCCTACTGGGTACCGCCACCGACACGATACCATAGATTTATTTATTAACAACTTTAGAATAGATTGGCAATGCAAAAGAAAAAATGTATAGTGTCACTGAAAAATTTAAAAAAGTACTCACTGTGTAGATAATGGAATATATGACATGACCATTTAAAAAAAAACTAATGAGCAGTGGTGTCATATATCCAAGATGTACAATGTTTGTTAGTCGATACTGTGTTTAGACTTTACTTCTAGATTAAGAATAACAAGATATTGTCAATGTCAAGTTATACTCTGTAACAAGCTGTATCTATCATTGAATAAATGTTATACTTAAGTAAGTGACTGAGTTTACAATAATAAAAAATGTGTAGTAATTTACATTAGATAAGTTGATAATTGTGAACTTGCTTGTGGTCCGAAGTTCAATAAATAAATAAAACATGTGACTTCATGCAGCCTTAAATCCGGGAAAGAGCACAATGCTTCTAAAGATATCTAATTTGTCAAAATACTATGAGTAATTTAGAAGATCTGAGAGAACAGAAAAACATACATACGCACGTCGTAATCTATTAAAAATATTCACTTACATCATCTGCGTCGAATCAGAAGGAATATACTGAAATCGGTATCGATAATTAAAGTTCTGTCTCCCACACATGCAAATTTCATGCACACTGATAATGTATTTTGACTTTGGTCTCGCTCTGATCACTCCATCGCCAATCTAACATACACTATATCTATGCACGATACTTTTCATAGTACTAGCTATACAAGGATCGCTCAGCTAAAAAATCTATATAATAACAGGTAGAGGGAAAACTTTGTACCCCTTTTTAAACATATTGCACTCCACAAGGAGTGTGAGTTTTAGCATGTTGCATGCCTTAAGCGCAAAGCGCGTAGGTATTTTTTTTATAGGATAGGGTGACAAACGAGCACACAGTCCACCTGATGGTAAGTGGTTGCTGTGGCCCATAAATCTTTCCTCGATTACGAATCAAAATGCAGATGTGTTGTCACCCATGAGGACTAAGATGGAATGCCTCATTTCCAATAAAAAGGGTCTCCGATTCTCTACACTCACCATATGAAACACGGCAGCATTATTATTTTACGGTGGTATTCTGTGAGAGTGTGATCCTTCCCCGGTCTCTCTAATGCCTCGTCATTCCATCATAGTCCTCCTACAACATATCAACATTTCTGCTTGTTTGTCACCCTTATCTTATAAAAAAACCATAGCAATATATCTGAGAACCTAGAAGGAATGCCTCACAGCCTGTAAGTATAGTGGCTCAATACACCCTTCAGACCGGAACGCAGGTCTCGGGGACAGAAATAGGAAAGACGGTGGTATCACACAGGACGTCTAGGCAGAAAGGCAGTCCCACCACCTAGAATAAGAAATCCTACCACCTGATTATATCGCCATCTAGCGGATGCTGTAAAACCTTTTACCGTCTTTTCCATTATCGGCATCTACTACATCCACGAAGCGAAATAGAATAATGGATTAGCTTACGCTGCCTCTACATACTCACCTGCTTTAGGAACTGAAAACGGCGGCTCCGACAGTGTCGCAAGCAAATGCTGCAAGACGCTAGAGTTAACTTTGTCCTTGAATGGGGGGAGGCTTGACATATATTTCGTGTCTAGTAACCTGAAACGGGAATACACATTTTAAATACCATGTAATAGATGTATGAATTGTTAATTGTAGTGTGTTCAGCATTGTAGAAAAACATCGTAAAGAAAACTGCTCATCTGAGAAATTAAAAAAATATCTCGAAGACATCTGAAGTCCGTTAACGGGCATTGGGTCAGTGATGAATTGGGTGGTGGGCATTGCCCTAAATCCCTCACAGAAATGATAGGATGTCTGTGCCTGACTCAGGACGTATTTAAGCTGTCACTTTACTTTACTACGTACTTATTATTACAGCCTATCAAAAGTCCACTTCTGAACATAGGACTCCCATAAATGGTCTCTTAGAGAGGATATTTGCAATAGTTGCCACGCTTATCAAACGGGTTGACAGCCGCAGTTTCATTTTTATTCAGTCATCAGGAAGATACTGTTGCACATTTCCTAGTTCTGTTTCTTATGGTTACATTATTATGGTAAGGTACTATGTAGAAATAATTAAGTTTTTTCATTAATGAATTTTTGTATATAGGTAATTAAAAAATTGAGTGATATCTTTTAATCTCAATTTCAAGGTATGATAGTAAAATATATGAAATACATTGGTTGAAGGTACAATTAATATGACACACAATGTTTATTCTTATAACAATAACAGCAATATTTTTATATATATTTTATTGATAAAATTATAAGCAATGTTGAACTTACCGAGGGAACATGCAATGTGCGAATTCTTTGAAAGATGTATAATCTGCAGGTAATGGTTGAAAGAAATGGTTAAGTGTGTGTATGAGGTCTAACAACATATTGTGACCTATCACCAATTTTTCCTGAAACAGAAAAAAAAGGTATTAATGACCAAGCGATAAGTAAAGCAAAATCAATTTGATATTGTTATCTACAGTAGCACATTTTATTTTGTAAATTTGGCGTCAGTCGGTAATAAATGACAGTTGTTTAGAATAATACTACAGATGTTTGACGTCCCGATGTCATAGTTTGCCCAGCTACCTTCAGTTTTTGTTATTAATTTTTGGTCCAATCTATGCATAATTAGCTTACACTATCTTGAAATCTTGCAGTAACTATAATAAAAGCCATTTATTCAACAGTACGTAATACAATTTCTTAATATCTAAGTCATATAAAATCTAGATTGTCTTCTGCTGATTGCCAATCGGCAAAGGCCTCCTCCAACCTCTTCCACTCGTTTCTATCCTTGGCAACCCGGCTCCAAGTCATACCCGCGAAATTGACCAGGTCGTCCTCCCATCTTTGGCGGGGTCTCCCCCTCTTTCTTATGCCATTCCTGGGGTACCATTCTGTGACCTTCCTGCTCCACTTTTCCTTCCCTCTACTCATATGCCCAGCCCATTTCCACTTTAATTTCCTGACTTTTGTTGCTATGTCCCGAACCTTTGTGTTTTTCCTAATGTCTTCTAACCTGACTCGATCCTTTTTCCTTATTCCCATCATGCTTCGCTCCATCGAATGCTGGCATATGCTTAATTTCTTACTGTTTAACTTAGTAGGAGCCCATGTTTGACATCCATACATCAATACAGGAAGAATGCATGTGTTGAACACTTTAGATTTAATGGATATGTGCAGTTCTTTATCTTTCATTATTTCCTTCATGCTCCAATATCTTTTCCATCCATTTGCTACTCTCCTGTTGATTTCTTTTTCCATGTTGTCTGTGGGTGAGATCATTTGGCCCAGATAGATGTATTCATCAACGTATTCTATCTCACTTTGGCCAACCCTGATGTTTTCCGTTGGTCATTATTTTCGTTTTCTCCATGTTCATTTTCAATCCCACCGTGTGACTTTCTAATGCCAAGTCATTTGCCATGACATTCAGTCCATGTGGGGTTTTTGCAAAGAGAACGATGTCGTCTGTAAATCTTAAATGTGTTAACCAAGTTCCATCAATACTTATTCCATATCCGTCCCAATTTAGTCTTCTAAATATCATCTCAAGGGCCGCAGAAAAAAGTTTTGGGGATAGCGGGTCGCCCTGTCGTACACCTTTTTGTATGCTAAATGGTTCTCCTTTCTTTTTTAACTGTACTTGCTTTCGATACCTTGTTCTTTTAGGGCCTGCCATATCTTATTGTGAAATAAAAGAGTCGAAAGCCTTGCGGTAGTCTATATATGCCATGTAATATAGTTGGTTGTATTCATGGGATTTTTCTATAATCTGCCTCATAACATGTATATGGTCCAATACTGAGTACCCTCTACGAAAACCTGCTTGCTCGTCTGGTTGGTTGTCGTCTAATTTTCTTTCCAGTCTTCTTAGCAGTATTTTCGCAAATATTTTGTATAAGTTGGACATAAGGCTGATCGGGCGATAATTACCTATATTAAGTTTATCACCCTTTTTATATAACAATACTATATTAGATTGCGTCCATTGTATCGGGATAATTACGTTTGCGAAAATTTCATTAAATAGTTTCGTGATAATTGGTAACAGGACATTTTTTGCCATTAATAGGATTTCATTTTCAATGCCATCTGGCCCTGGGGCTTTGTCTTTACTTTGGGACTGTAATGCTACTTCTACCTCTCGTTGCAGTATATAGGGTATGCTCTCATCCTCATCATCGTTTAGTACTATTAATTCGCCAGGTTCTTCTTGTGTGTTCTCATATAATTGTTTATAGTATGATGTAGCAATATCTTTTATGTCTGATATTCTATTTTGTTCTATTCCTTTCTCATTTCCAACTTTTGTAACCCAATCTTTTGATTCTGACAGTTCTTTATATGCTTTTTTTGTTCCTCCTGTTCTAATGATTTGCTCTTCTATTTTTTTTTCTTCTGTTTTGTTTTCTATCCCTTCTCATACTCTGTTTTATATCTTTACTCAGCTCTGATATGCGTTTTCTACGATTCTCTGTGTCTCTGGAACTGATTACTTGTTTCCTTGCTTCGAGTAGATTTTTTGTTTTTATTGATAAATAGCTTTTCTTCTTTTCTTTATTAGTGCAGGTACTTTTTGCTAGTTTGATTGAAGTCTCAAACCAGTCGTATTTTTATTGAATATCTAGGTTCTTGGTTTCTTTCTCAAAGTCTGCACATCCTTCGGTTAGTTTAATTGCAGCTTCTTTTAGGTTTTGAATACTCAACTTACCAACAAAGTTCCTCCTGGGTCTTTGTGTCTTTATATGTCGTAGTGTGAGATCTGCCCTGACCATTCTATGGTTCGTGTTGAAATTAAATTTGTTCACAACATTTAAATCGGTGAAACACATTGGTTTGTTGGTGAGAAGAAAGTCAATTTCATTTTTGTATTTGCCTCCTGGTGATACCCATGTCCATTTCTTGAATTTTCTATTGAAAAAAACATATTAATGAGTCTTGTTCCATTTTTGCTTCGTCGAGTTCCATATGTAAAAGGTCCGAGAACACGTTTTTCTTCTGGCAAGCTTTCACCTGTCTGGCCGTTGAAGTCTCCCATCACTATTAAGTTTTTATGCGTATGTCTCTCTATAGTACTGTTTAGATTCTCATAGAATTCTTCAATTGTCTTTTTGTCTGCTTGTTCAGTTGGAGAGTAAACTTGCACAACAGACCACATATCTTCGTAATTGGGTAACTTTATATTTAGCACTGCTAAACGGTCCGAAATTCCTATGAACTCATCAACATATTGTTCCATGTGCTTTTTGAGAATAAATCCTACCCCATTTTGGCCTTCTTTTTGCCTATGTGATATAGAAGGAAGTCCTCGTATTCTTGTATGTTTTCTCCAGCTCGTCTTACTTCACTGAGACCCAGAATGTCCCATTTGATATCATTTAATGCTTTAGTTAGTTCTGTTAGACTCTCATCCGACTTTAGGGTTAGAACATTAAGTGCTGCAATTTGTATACTTTCTTTAAAGGGGGCATTACATTTTTCTTTGTTGTTAATGTTGTTGTTTTTCTTGTTGTTTTCTAGTGTACGTTTGTTTAGTAGTGTATGTTTGTTTGGTTTTTTGTAGGTTGGTGGGTGGTGGTCTAATTCACCACGGGGACCAGCCGGGTTGGGGAATGTTAATTTTGTTTTGGTGGTATTCGTTTTTTGTTTTTATTTCGACTACCGCCTATTTCTAGTTTTTTGATGTCTCCTCTGTATTCGAATTTGATTGGCTTCTCATTCTTTCTGCTGGGTTGATTCTCGACATTTTAGCAGGTTGGTATAACTTGGATTCTCCACGGGCTTTGCTGAAGTTGTCTGGGGGAGTAGAAGGTGGGGTGGATTGGGCTCTCTTCCTCTTTTCAGGTTCCATTTTGTCTCGTATAATTAGTTTGCCATTCCTTATTGTTGCATACTTTCCAGATGCTCTGGCTTCCTTCATTTTTGGGATAAGAGTCTTTCTTTCTTCCAGTTCCTCTTTAGACAGATCTTCTGTTACGTAGACTCCTTCTGGGAATTTTTTCTTCTTTTTCAAGATTTCGTTTCTTCTCCATGTTAGGGTACATGAAATTTTTATAGGTCTTATCTTGCCTTCTGTCTTTTTCCCAACTCTGTATATGCTGCTATGTTCCCATTTATCCCAGTCGTGTTTCTCTTCCTCCGCTTGTTCTGTTGTGCAAGGAACGTTGAATAGTTCTATTACAGTATTCATTAATTCTAGATTGTTATATTCAGTTTCTTCAACCCCGTGCAGTAAGACATTATTTTTCCTCGTTTCAAGTTCCAGATATTTTACTTTCGATCTTAGTAGCAAAATCTCAGACTTCATAGCTTCGTTTTCCTTTTTTATTGGTAACAGTTGCTCTTCAATAGTTTTGCTGATAGTCTCGGTTATGGTTTGGGTTTGTTTATCATTTTGTTTTTCAATCTCTTCCTTTATAGTGGTCAACAGCATTTTTGTTTGTTCGTCCATACTTGGTACCGATTTTCTGCCAAATTGGTAGATTTTGGCTTGACCTGGCAACTTTTGTGGGTTTTGACAGTAGTTGGACTTCCAATTTTTGTCTATGGTATTTAATAACTTCAAAATAGAGATGAGACATACTTGCAAAATTTAATACCAGGGCTTTTAAGTACGAGTATGGAAAAATACCAGGGTCGAAAACCAGGTTCTAAAAATACTTAAAAGTATTTTGTTGACGCGAGCGACGTGTCCAGCCGCGGTGTCAAAATTTGAAAATACTTGCATAGGAATTCGACCCGTATTGCATGTTATCCTATTATGAATACGGAGCAAAGTCGTATAAATAAAAAAAAATACTTTGAAGTTCAAAGTATTTTTTATTCACAAATACGATTGAGTTTCTTATTTCTATTAAGATATGGATTATTTTCCTATGCAAGTATTTTCACGTATAGTGTTCAAGTTATTCGAGCATCTGTCTTAAAACATGTACTTTCATACTTGCAAGTATTTTTTGCTCGCGCCGTATTGTTAATGTCAATACAATAATATGAATGACTATTTCGAGTCGGGCCACAATTACGAGTATTATGATTGAACGTTTTTTAATTTTTTGTTAACGAAATGAAATCTTTCCTTCCTACTTTTTAAATCACAGGCTTAGGACTGTCTGCTAAATAATATTTAAGAATATATTATATTCTGTGGTTTTACAGTATTTCAGTATTCTCATTAAATTAACAGAAGTATGTTTTCTCTGTACATGTTTGGTAAGGTTTGATACTCCAGATCTAGGTTACGTACTCAGTTTACAATAACAACTGAATTTACAAAAAATCGAAACAAAACTTTTACTTCCTCGAACATAAACATAATTCTCTTATTTACGAATAAGTAAAATACACAATAATGTTTCTTTTGTATACAGATATAAGGGTGAATGGTGCAAAATAGTCAAAAGAAATTTTATGAATAGCATGTTTAGGCAATTATGCTCCTTAATTAGTTTCGTTTTAGTTAGCTTATTTGATTGACAAGTTCCCGATCCGATCGGACGGCATGTGCATTAAGTACCTACACAGATGTCCGTTCAAGCATTCGGCCTTCGTCGGAAATACTAGGGCTCGACAACCTACACTGTGCGAGTCCCTCCCGCCAACGCATCGAGCGAACCCCGCGTTGCTTTCGGTGTCAAAATTTGGAAATACTTTGAAATACTTGCATAGGAATACGACCCGTATTCCATGTTATCCTACTATGAACAAGGAGAAAAAGTCGTATAAATAAAAAAATACTTTGAAGTTGAAAATATTTTTTATTCACAAATACGATTGAGTTTCTTATTCCTATTAAGATATGGATCGTTTTCCTATGCAAGTATTTTCATGTGTTGTGTTCAAGTTCTTCGAGCATCTGACTTACAACACATACTTTCATACTTGCAAGTATTTTTTGCCCGTACCAGGGCGCCGTACTTTGAAGCGAAAACCTGGTTTTAAAACCTGGTAGCGTAAATACGTCTCATCTCTACTTCAAAATAATTTTGCAAATTTTCGATGGTTATTTCACTGTACTTATCACTTCCCACGAAAGGATTATTAGTTTAAATTTATCAACACTGTTTGTTTGCTATTTTTAGTGCACTTTTTTTCCGATCGGTCACTTTTCTACTATTGTTACTAATTAAAAATGCGGAGACGATCACTACGTAATGTTCACAGTTTGACAGTTGGTCGTCGAAATGATCTTGCAGTAACTAACTTAACTATATGTTCCCAAGGAGATGGTAGTACCCATCCATCTTCTCTATTGAAATTAGGAATTAATTTCAAGACCCTCGCGAATCATCCTAAGTAGGTATCGGTGTTCTTTTGCGAGGATTTGTATTCTATCAAATCTAATGTAATGGCAGCGTCGTCAACATGTTACAGACTGCAGACTTCCCGGAACGTTGGTGCTTCACGTCAGCTACATGTTCTTTTACGCGGGCTCTTATAGATCTTTTTGTTTATCCTATGGTCTATATCCGTCGAAATTTGGGCGGTGCTACAGTCCCTTCAGCGGTGCCAAGTTGACTGTCGGTATATCGAAGTGCTGAAGTGTTTGTACAGTAGGGCTACGATAGCTATCCGAGTACAGAACCAGAGCTCGAAACCTATCCAACTGCAGCCGGGCTAGCATGAGCCGGAGAGAATATATCCCCGGAGAGAGGATATAATTTTTATCCCCTGCTTAGTTTTATCCACCCTGCGAGCATGGGCAAGAGACAAAAATTATATCCCCAGATTATATCCACTGACAAGAGGTAACATTATCTTATCTCTATAGTATATCCCCGTTTGACATAACGCGTGGACATATATCTCCCCGTCCGTAGCATGGGGCCAAGGGAAAGAGAAAAAATTATCCCTTTTTGACATTTGAAAGGGACAATTTTATCCTCTTTCGCGGACGTGGGTTTAAGTTTATCTTCTTACCATTTTAATACAAAAAAAGATGTCTCGAGCCTATTGCAACTACATTTTCGTGTCAGAAATTGAAAAACAAGAAAGAGAATTACATCAGCGATCGATACGTGATCAGAATACTTAATCTATTGGAATTATCCGACAACGAATTTCTACGCCGGTTTCGGACGCTTAAAGATTGTTTTGTATTTGTGTAAAGAACTCTATGAGGCTTTAAAGCCTATTAATTCTGTGGATGGACTACCAGTGCATATTGAAGTAAGCATCTATTACAACCACCTTGTCCAAAAGTCTCAATAGCTCAATCATCATCATCATCATCATCACTACAGCCCTTCACAAGTCCACTGCTGCACATAGGCCTCCCCCAAGTAATGCCACAAAGCACGGTCCTGAGCCACCTGCAACCATCGACTTCCTGCATGTCTTACCAGGTCGTAACTCCATCTAGTGGGGGGTCGCCCTACACTACGCCTACCGGTACTACCGGTAATAGCTCAATGCCATGATTTAATTACATAGGTTGTGTCAACAATACCCAAAGCGAGTTCCATGGTCAAGTCAAATTTAATGATAATAGAATCGGTCTATACTATATTTTAGGTAAGTATTATAATGTTTTAAAATAAAGTTATCAAACTTAGTAAAGTTACAATTCAAAGGTTTAAATTAAGAAATATGCTATTTCTTTAGCAAAGCGTGCTAAATATACTATACTCATGATTATAAAATTATTTATTCCTTGTTTTGTTTGAAATCATTACATTTTTATTCTTCATGCTACATCATTTTCAATTAAAATTAAATCTTTGTGACTTAGAGTAGACATCAATTTTGATGTATTTTGTAATTTTCTTATAATGGCAGTAATTGCGGGGATATATTTTTTTTAATTTCTTCAAGAGGTTACACCACCTCCAAAGGGTCTGTATTGTCCAGTTTCACAATTGGCTTAATTCTAAACACATATTTTTTAATAAATGCTATCACAAGCGAAGTAATACCTGCGATTTGATACAAGCAATGTACATTTTACTTAAATATTATACAAAAGAAAATAAAGAAAGAATTAGAATAATAGAAAAATAAAAACAACGCAGAAATACGCTTAAAATAAATATAACAAATATTATAAATGTTTAACAAAAATTATGAACAGTTTAGCAATATAATAAACAAAAGGTAAAAGAAAATATAAGTTAATGTAAATCTACTTAATCTTAAAACTAGTTTTTAGCTAGTATAGTTTATAGCTTTATACTATGGTATATTATCTATGCGCGGGGATAAGTTTATCTACTGTCGATATTATATCCACCATAGGCCCATGCTCGCAGGGTGGATAAAGCTTTGACATAGGGATAAGACAATTTTATCCCTTGTCAGTGGATATAATCGGTGGATAAAATTTTTATCCCCTGCTCATGCTAGCCCGGCAGAGGGGTATAAGACAGGGTGACGTTATATCCCCGAAACTCTTCACCGCTGCATTGGAAGATGTTTTCAAGCTACTGGACTGGAAAGGATACAGTATTAACATCAATGGCGAGTACATCACTCACCTTCGATTTGCCGACGATATAGTCCTTATGGCAGAATCGCTGGAGGACTTAAGCACTATGCTCAATGACCTCAATAGTGCGTCCCAACGGATAGGTCTTAAGATGAACATGGACAAAACAAATAATTAAATTATGTTTAATGTCCATGTCACACCTATGCCGGTAGTTGTTGGGAGCACTATGCTCGAAGTTGTTGACGAGTATGTTTACCTGGGACAAATAGTCCGACTAGGTAAGTCCAACTGCGACCGAGAGGTCAATCGACAGATTCAACTCGGCTGGGCAGCGTTCGGGAAATTACGACATATCTTCTCGTCAGGTATACCTCAATCTCTAAAAACTAGATTGTACAACCAGTGCGTGTTGCCAGTGATGACTTACGGATCTGAGACGTGGTCCTTCACTGCTGGCCGTATGAGGACGCTCAAGGTCGCTCAGCGAGCTATGGAGAGGGCTATGCTCGGAGTTTCTCTGCGTGATAGACTCAGAAATGAGGATATCCGCAGTAAAACCAGAGTGACCGACATAACCCAACGGATTAGTAAGCTGAAGTGGCAATGGGCCGGCCATATAGCTCGAAGAACCAATAACCGATGGGGAAGAAAGGTTCTCGAGTGGCAGCCTCGTACCGGTAGGCGTAGTGTAGGGCGACCCCCACTAGATGGAGTGACGACCTGGTAAGATATGCAGGAAGTCGATGGATGCAGGTGGCTCAGGACCGTGCTTTGTGGCGTTACTTGGGGGAGGCCTATGTTTAGCAGTGGACTTGAGAAGGGCTGTAATGATAATGATGATGGTCTATATCTAGGCTTATATTTACTGTTAAGCTGTTACAGCCTATTAAAGACTTCTGCTGAACATAGGCCTTCCCCATAATAGATTGCCTTATAGGGGTATATTTGCCATAGTTGCCATGCCTGGCAACCGCAGTTTTTTATTTCATTATTAGGAAGACGCTGAGGCACATCTCCTATTTTGTTACCCTCTGCCGCCTTACAACACCTACGGGATGACATGGGGTAGTGGATATAATTTACACTGCCACTTCATGGTAATGTAGTATTACATCACCATTGTATGTAATTTTATAAATTTCCTAGGAACTCTTTTATTTACGTTAAAGTTAAACCTTATTTTACTATTTGAACTTACTGACTGACTGATCATTCGTGCTACTTTCGAAAAGCCAACAGCATCTTCAAACTCTTCCCACTCCTTCTCCTTCTTTTGGTTATCCTTATTCTTCCCTTCATTCTCTGATTTTAACCGCGTGACCTTAAGAATCCTGCATAGATAAAGTTAAGAAAAACTAATATAAAATTAAATTCCTATTAATAATCAAATCTAAATGCTTTTTAAGAATATGCCTAACATCAGACATTTATAATACATAAAATATGAAAATATATGTTTTATAATTATAGTAAATATATTTTCATATTTTTTCTTATTTAATTGCTTGAAGTCCTTAATTAATGTAGAATTTATCTTTAATCACTTCAGTGGATCTATTCAATCTTATTAATTTTACTTATAAAATGATATCGGATGAAAACAGAACATTTAGAATAACAAATTAATCGCATGCTACAACTCTTTAGATAGGCAATTATTTTTAGTAATAGAGAGATTAGATACCAAAGAATAATTTTATCAAGGGGCTTTTAATTAAATTTTTTTAGCTAGTTCATAACAAGTCTTTTCTAACACTTGACATACATAATCACAATTAAATAATGTATCATTCATTAATCATTATATAGGGATATTTTTCAGAGTAGTCAAATTTTAAACTTAAGCACAAATATATAAATAATGATATACCGTTATTGCAGTTTTTGAAAATATAAGTAAATAATGTTTCTACTTTTATTTGAAATCATCCCAAATTTAATGTGATTTATGGGCAGCAACATTTTTTCCTACCGATCAACTCTTACAAATGTGTGCATGCACAGTAAAATCAGTTAAAATAACGCATTACCACACATTTTCAATTTAAAAGATAAGAAGAACAGAATCTTTGAGATTTATATGAATTAATTTTTCTTCGCCAATTGCCTATACTACTTATTCTGAACTGAATCTTCTCTGCAAATTTGGCTGGTTATTGCAAAATAATTCTGTATACGGAATATTATTAATATTATTATATTTGGATAATTAAGAACTTATCATTTCTCTTCTAATAAAAAATTGGAACAGTAAGTATTCTCTACCTATTTTTGTTCTCCAATATCTTGGTTTCGATAAATAACTCGTTTTTGAACCGTGTGCCAAGCTCTTGAAATAACAGCCGCCTAATAAACGCATTGCAGCGGTCTATCTCCATCTCATCGGATTTATTCTCATCCAGGAAGTCGCGCACTTTTTTGCTGAGGAAAATAATAATATTAAAATAAAATATCTTGTTTACATCATCAATAATTGTAAAAAATATTTTAAGCTTGGTTAGCTAGGACAATCTGTGCCATGGGAACAATAACTGAGAACACCAATTGAGAAATATTTATCACATTCTTTGTGGTGAAGGAAAACATTGTGAGCAGACCTGCATGTCTTAAAAATAAAATATTTCAAAACTGTGCGAAGTCTGGCAACATGCACTGG
Organism: Parnassius apollo; assembly: GCA_907164705.1. Taxonomy (NCBI): domain Eukaryota; kingdom Metazoa; phylum Arthropoda; class Insecta; order Lepidoptera; family Papilionidae; genus Parnassius; species Parnassius apollo. Next base: position 5,107,916 of record CAJQZP010001507.1, read on the forward strand.
GGCAAAGTGGTAGACAAATTGCTTTGTATTGTGATTTTTAGCCCTATCAGAAATAGGAGGAGCTTGTCCCCAACTATGTGACATTAAAAGGTTGTAATTTTATTTAAGGCTGTACACAGAAAAATAATCTAAGATATTAATTATAGATAGACTTTCCTTTGCTCAGATTAGAACCAAATTTTTTCAAATTTCAAATTTACTTAGATATCCATACAAAAGTAAAATAGTGAATAACCTAGTTTCGAGCACTAAGCTGCATTCCAAATATTGTGTCTATTACCTCATGTTGCCTGTGAGTGTTATTAAAGGAAACATAGGGAAACAAACCAGGGCATAAGCTGCAGCGACTTCCTAATAAGTCATTCAACATTATTACAGCCCACCACAAGTTTGCTGCTGATCATAGGTCTCTCCCAAATAATTCCACAGATTCTGCATCTTTCGACTTCCTACATCTCTGATCAGGTTGTCACTCCATCTAGTGGGGGGGCGCCCTATACTTTGCTTACCAGTACGAGGCTGCCACTTGAGAAACTCATCAGTTAACAATTCTTCAATCTATATAGCCAGGTCTTTGCACATTCAGCTTACATTTCCATTGCGCGATGTATGTCACTCTGATGCTAGAGCAAATATCTTTATTTGTAAGTCCATCAAGCAGAGAAACTTAAAGCATTGCCATTGTTTCCATAGTTTGCTGAACATGACCTTGAGCATCCTAATACCACAAAATAAATAATAGTACAAGAACAGAAGGGTTACTCTCTGATAGCAAACTTATTACGAGTTTAACCCTTTCACTCGGCTACCAATCAGATCATACAATACCTACCTTACGCCCGCTCTAGTACGGGGCTAATTAGATCAGATAATATCAGAAGTACTGCCTTATGAAAAAACTACTTTTTCCTTTAAAACAAAACCAAAGACAATATGCAATAGATAATAGTATCAAAGACAAAGATATGCTCTTTTATTTTAAACCATAACCTGGCAATGTTTCTTAGAAAAAAAAAAAAGAAATCACTCTGAACTTTCGGCGTTCCACGTGTCGTTTTGATGAAGGTGCTCCGTCTTTTTTATAGAATTTTATAATTGTGTCTGGACTAAAAACGAAAGTATTATACTTTTTTATATTCCTTGTAATATAGTGAACACGTAGATATATAATTTGTGGTATAAAAAGTGAAAAGTAAATTGCCAAAAGTGCTTCAAAATCTGGAAGGCCCATTATGGCGGCTGGGTCATAAATGTGTTATTTTTCAAATTCTCATTTATTTTTAGTGTAAAATGTAAGTAAAAATAGTTTTCTTACATATTTCAAATAACTTGACGTTGTATTTATTTCAAATTCACACATAATTATTTTTGAAATATTGTTCTAAATGTCACACCGATAAAATAATATTATTGTTTTTTTTATATTTCAATATTTTGGTATGAGTAACGAATGGAAACATATAAAACATAAAAATATACATATTTCCAAACATTTTCATATAAATTTCTCCAAAAACAAAAGTGTAGAATTCAAATTAGTAGTAATTTTGTCACTAAAATTGAAGTATATGGTACTACTATGCTATACAGGGTAATTTATGTATTTTATTACAATTTCTAGCAACCAAAAATAATTTTATTCGATAGTTTATACATTCAACAAGAAATCCTGTAAGTTTTATCCATAAATATTGTCTCAAAGTGAAAATATAGCAAAATTTGCAATATAGCAAAAAAATTTGCTAATTTGCAAATTTTCCCGCCATTACGGTCCCGAGCGAACGGGAGTATAACATGTCGCGCGCTGTCAGAGCGAAGGGGTTAAACCCAGTTACAATGTTGCTAATGTTCATAATACTTTGCACGCACTGTTAATTCTCTCACACTCATTGTCCAATGTGAAGGCAAACTGACACAACTGGAGGAAATCATGCACAGGACCAATGGTTTTAGATGCTTACTGAGACACAAGGGTGAAACAGGGCCAACTTTTTTACTTTGTAGTGATACTAAGCATTTTGTGACAGAAAAACCCAATAACTGATTTAGGCTCAACCTAAGATTCTAACAAGGGATTTCATGATTAGCAATCAAATTTATGATCATTCAACCTATGAGGCAATCACATACAGTATAGCTTATATTTTTATTAATAATGCAAAAAGATTCTTCAGCAGTTATTTAAACCTTTATATTATAACACCATTGCTTACACTCACCATATACTTTCAATTTGTTGTTTATTCTCTTCTGGTATAGTAATGGTGTCCTTTTCATTTGAATAAGATTTCTGACGCTCTATAAGAATTTCACGTAATCTAGTCTCGGTTGGCTCTGTCATATATGAAATACCTAAAAATACACATGAAACAACTACTGTCTATTTCAAATATGCAATCTCAACAACAAAAATTATATCTAAGGCTATGTAAGGAATCTTCCCCTTTGATGATACCTTACAAAATAATAACTTTATACTGGGAATTCTTTCATCTCCGTTAGCAAATAGTGAAAAAATTCTGTGTTTAAAGAATGCATAATATACTTTTAAGATAACTTTCAATTACTAGACATCAAACAATCTCATTAGTCTAGAATTAAATACAAACAATATAAATAAATGTAATGTGTTGTCTGAAATAATAATTTATTACCTTCTTTTATAAGTTTATTGAAATCAAAGCCCTGTGAAGCCAGAAAGTCTAAACTAGAGCTCTGGCAGAGAAACATTTTTTCGGGCCCTGGGCGACCGCGTGGGAATAAGTAGAAATTGTATGCGTCATTCATATAATGGTTTTCCTTTTCATCCCAATAAAAAGCGCACAAACCATACTGAATAAGTAAAAACTCTGTAGATCCATTGAGCAAAGTTGTGTAGTACTCTTCGGGAGAATCAAATATTGACACGTCCCGACCGTTTATTAGGCCCGTAAATTCAGCATCTATAACTAAAAAATCTGCCTTATCTATAGACTCGCTTATCAAAGGGAGGCTCTCTTTAAAATCTGAAAAATATATTTAATGTAATATCAGCCATAAGGTTAACAGTAAACAGTACTAATATTGCTAGAAACCCACTCTTTCTAGTCACCTCCATTATTAAAGTGTAAGGATAGTTAAGGTATGTAACATTGACAAATACTTCTACTGCTGATTTCTATTTAGTATATAATAATATAAATAAATACAAAAACGAGTACAACAAGCCAATGTCCACTTTGTAAAACTGTCATTTTTGCTTAAAGGCAAAGGTATCTACGCCCATACAGCCTAGTTTGACGTAGTTTTTGTTTACAATCTTTTGATGCGTTATATTTGCGATGTTTTTTAGATTTGAGACTTTTTGACATGAGTGTAAGAGGCACAGTATAATAAAGACATACAGTAGGACGACGCCCTTGATCTCTTGGTAAATGCAGACAACGTCTGGACAAAGCATGGAGGCTAGGGTTATCACAAATCAACAACTTTTACTAATTTAATTATTTATTTTGACTGCCTCGTTGGTCCAGTTGTTGTCGTAGTAAGACTGCTGATCATGAGGTCCTGGGTTCGAATCCCGGGTTGTGCCGAAAGAAAAACTAATTATTGAGTTTTTCCGTCTAGAAATTCTCAGTAGTTGCCCGGAGTCAGGAAGTTGGCGGTGTCTCACCCCCGTGCCTTGGAAAGCCGTTGGTCCTGCGTCTAATCTCTCTACGGTTGTGTCGTTTTACCATCCCATCCAATTATGAGAGTGAGGGAATAGAGAGTGCACCTGTGCTTGCGCATGCGCTTGGGCACTATAATCCTGTCCTCCGCCGATGGCTAGTCTCCGTTGAGGCAGGCCGCCGTGGCCGAAATTCGGTCTGGAGGACATTGTTGATGACGATGTAGATCTGAAATAAATAATAATAATAATAATAATCGTTAGTTGGTAAAATTAACGTTGGTATAGCTGTTTTCTTCAGTGATTTCTTCCCGTGCATACTCTTTTCGAAATGCAAACTGCAAATGTATGTGTTATTTAGACTTTTTAAAGTTCTTTCAACTAAATCAGATCTTCTAATAACTTCCATACATAATTTGCATCTAAAATTTTTAAATGAAATACCTATTAACAAATTTTCGTAATTGTCACCCCGAGAAATCTCAAAATTGACATTCGTTTCATATTATTAAAAAAAACTCCACCATGTTGGATTTCAAAATAGATTGTATTTTCCTAATCAGCACCCCAAGACACCTCGAAATTGAAACCCATATCATATTTTATAAAAATGTCCGTCATCTTGAATATGAAAATGAATGGCGTTTTTTTAATCATCACCCCGTAAACCTCAAAGTTGGCATCGATAACATTAAAAAAATTATGTCCGCCATCTTGCATTTGAAAATATATGTCATTTTTTAATCAACACCCCCAAGGAACCTCGAAAGTGACATCTATATCATACATATTTTATTAAAAAAGGACCGCCATCTTGGATTTAACAATAAATGCTATTTTCGTAATTAGCACCCCGATAAACCTAAAAATTGACCCCTAATCCTTGTTATTTTATAAAAACTTCGAAAGACCGAAGACGAGGCACTATATTATGGTACAAGACCTTAGCCTGTCCAACCACATGATTTGGATGAAGAAGAAAAAATCAAACTTCGAAACACATTCCCAGCGACTAGTACCTATTTTTTATGTCCGCATGACATAACAAAATATATAAAATGTAAAATAATAATAAAAATATTTATTTACCTTTCTTCCGTGTTCGGAATTCGGTGAAATTACAGATCCTTATTTATGCGAGATGATGACTTGCACGTCTTTTCCACCACTACACGACTTGCCGTGTAGTGGCGGTTGAGAATATCCACTACCTCATATCTTCCCGTGGGTGTCGTAAGAGGCGACAAAGGGAGACAGGCAGGAGATGGGCAGCAGCATCTTCCTGGTAACAGCAATGATATAATAAAAAACTGCGGTTGCCAACCCGCTCGCCAAGCGTGGTAACTATGGCAAATATCCCCCCATGAGTAACGACGCAAACAAACGGCCCCAAGTCCCCGGCGGCCCCGCTATTCCTGGCTACGGTGGCGACCATGGTAACGGCGGGGCAGGGGTGCTAAGAATCTCCTGTGGAGGTTCGGTTGCCACCCACGACGACTCGAGCTGGCAACATATAACGCACTGTTATATCCCATTTTATAAGGCAATAAAATATAAGTAAGCATTTATTTAATCACACGGTACTTTTCCTTAATATAGCTATAGTCAGCAATTATATTGTTCCTTTCCAGGTTCGTTTTAATTCCATTTGATAAATATTCCTAAGTGTTTCAAATAATCCTGTGTCTCAAGCTTCTTATCGACACCGGCGCAAGCGTTTGTGTCATAAAACACTCATGTTTAAAAACGAAACATGAACTCCTTAAGGACAAAGTAAGAATCAAAGGTATAAATGATACGGATACATATAGCGAAACAATAGGCTCAATCTAATTACAATTTTTATTATGTGATGAAACTTACGAGCACAAATTTTATCTCATTAAGGGTAGCATAAACCTTAATTACGACGGTATTATTGGTACAGATTTTCTTAAATATTTTAATGTTAATATAGATTATAGTTCTAAGATAATGACTCTTTGCGGTCACCAAGTTCCTATTATATTTCATCAGCCGACGTACACCGTTCCAGCATGCTCAGAAGCAGTCATTGAATGCGCTATATCAAACTACTCGCTCGAGATTTATCAGAATAATGAAGCATTAGTTCTAGATCACACCTGCAAGGGTATTTACGTCGCGAATTGTATAGTATCAATAAAATCAAATAAACAACCGTTTTAAATATGACTGATACAGACGTAGAGATTAAAGATTATTCTATTTCCTGCGATAATTCTATATCTAGTAAATCTTTGTATTCCATATCGACTTCCAAATCTGATCGAATAAATCGAGTATTGAATCTTTTACGCTGCTCTCATCTCAACGATGAAGAAAAGAAAGCACTTCTCGATTGCTGTTCCGATTATACGGATATGTTTGACCTCGAAGGTAAGCCCCTCTCTTTTACAAATGGCATCCAACACTCAATAGATACGGGTAACGCACCTCCAGTTCACGTAAAATCGTATCGCTTCCCCGAGTGTTACAAAGAAGAAGTTGATACACAAATTCTCAAAATGCTAAATCAGAATATAATTCGTCCCTCTGTTTCGCCTTGGAGCGCCCCGGTATGGGTAGTTCCGAAAAAATTAGACGCTTCTGGCAAGAAAAAGTGGAGAATAGTCATTGATTATCGTCGCCTTAATGATATCACGGTTTCAGAAAGTTATCCGCTGCCTCTTATAACTGATATCTTAGATCAATTAGGCCATTCGAAATATTTTACAACTTTTGATCTTCCTAGCGGTTTCCACCAGATAAAGATGGATGCTAAAGATGCCCCAAAAACGGGATTTACTATAATTATTAATTCGAGCATGTCTGGACACTATGAATTTACTAGAATGCCCTTTGGTTTGAAAAATGGCCCCTCAAACTTCCAGCAACTCGTGAATACTGTCTTATCAGGACTACAAGGTCTACACTGCTATGTATATCTAGATGATTGCATAATTTATAGTCAAAATTTAAGTCAACATATGGAAAAGCTAAAATTAGTGTTCGATAAGTTCCGCGAATACAATTTAAAATTGCAACCAAACAAGTGCGAATTCTTAAAACGTGAAGTAACTTATCTTGGTCACATTATCACTGATAAAGGTATCTCTCCAAATCCAGACAAGGTAAAAGCAGTATCTCAATTCCCAATTCCTCAGAGTTCTAAAGAAATTAAATCCTAGGCCTAATAGGCTATTATCGCCGATTTATTGATAATTTTTCCAAATTAACGAAACCAGTCACTTCTTTATTAAAAAAGGACGCTACTTTCCACTGGTCTCTATAACAACAAACCGCTTTCGACATTTTAAAAGAAAAATTAATCACTGCTCCGCTGCTACAATACCCAGACTTCTCTCAGCCGTTCGTAGTAACCACGGATGCAAGTAATTACGCCGTGGGTGCAGTTTTATCCCAAGGTCCTGTAGGCAAGGACAAGCCAATAGCTTATGCATCACGAACTTTAAATCGTGCCGAAGGTAATTATTCAACTACGGAAATAGAACTCTTAGCCATTCTATTCGCAGTCAAAACATTCCACCCTTACCTCTACGGTAATAAATTTAAAATTGTCACCGACCACAGACCATTAGTATGGCTATTTAATGTCAAAGACCAGACCAGACCCAGGTAGTAGACTCATTCGTTGGCGGCTAAAACTCGAAGAATATGATTACGAAATCGTTTATAAACAAGGCCGTTTAAACTCCAATGCTGATGCGTTATCTCGCTGTCCCGTTAATGTCATAGACATTAACACTTTAAATAATTCTAGTTATGAAAAATATTTTAAAGACCAATTCACTAATAAAACTTCTATTTCAAATACAACAATTATAGAATGCACTCAAGGATTACATTTATCTAAGTTAAAACATATTGCGTGTCCTGTCTCTTTAGATTTCGACTCATCTGTACCTCACTGTGAAGAAATATTATCGCAGTTAGATAAGCCGGAGGAATTGCTTAATTCCGAACGCGAACCTTTTACAGTTCAATGTGTGAAAGATAAGAATAAATACTACTATTTTTTATATACTAAAGTTCATCATTATGAAGAAACTAAATTTAAAGATACTTAAAAATTAATGATAAAACTCGGAGATAAAATTTTAGTCGAAAATCCTGATATTACAGATCTCGCCTTGTCAGACTTTTCAGATCCATTTTCTAAGTTAGCTTATATTAAAGTATATAATATGATTGCCTATATTTTCCATTTTATTTACCCTATTGCGGGTCACCCAGGATCAAATCGTATGTATAAACGAATTAAAGCCGCCTACTATTGGAAGGGTATGCGCTCTGATACTGTAGATTACGTAAAGAAATGCCAATTATGCCAAATTAATAAGCCGCTGAGAATGTCAAATAAGGCTCCAATCGAGATAACTTCCACTTCTACTAGACCTTTTGAACGATTAGCTCTCGATATCGTTGGTCCTTTGCCCGACGCAGGTTTCCAAAAATTTAAATTTATCCTTACATTGCAAGACTATTTAACTAAATTTTCAAGTGCTTATCCCCTGGTCACAGCTACCAGTGAAGAAATAGCCAGAAATCTCGTACATTTTATGTCTCTTTACGGTTTTCCTAAAACAATCTTAACAGATTTGGGTACGTGTTTCACGTCCGATTTATTTAAACAACTGACTCAATCTCAAATGTTAAAGCCTTATTTACTACTCCTTATCACCCACAAACAAATGGAGCTCTAGAACGCTCACATGAGTGGTGCTACTTTAAAAGAATACCTAAAATCCTTCGTAAATGAAAACCAAAACGATTGGCATAGTTATTTATTTACGACAATATTAGCTGAAAATAACACTCCGCATTGCACCACTAATATCACCCCTCATAAATTATTATATAGTTTTAAACCTAACACTCCCAATTCTCTATATGAAACAAATAATAATACAACCTATAATGAATATATTCGAGCTTTACAATATCGAATGCGTTTTAGTAGAGTAAGGGCATTCAAAATATAATTAATAGCAAAGAAAAATCTAAACAAAATTATGATGCTAGTTCACGCGAAATTTCTTATAAAATTGGCAACTTAGTGTACACAAAACATCATCACCGGCTCCGTAAGGCTCATATCACCTACATGGAACCCAAAAATAACATAAGTAACGTTACAAATAGGTCGTAAACATGTTAAGTACCATACAAAGAAATACTGCTATTCAAACTCCTTAAATTTAACTTACTTTGTATATTTTTTCAGAGCTTTATGCTATGGAAACCAAAGCCCTAACGCTGAATCGAGGATCATACCTATATCACATAGTCCTGGAATTAATTTTGAATCTAATACGCATATTAATTTATATAACGATTATTGGAAAGTTATAACACAAAAAGACCTTATATCCTTAGATCCTTATCTCAATAAAATAGAAAATTTATTATATGATACTTTAAATCTTTGTTCCAAAATAAATACTGACGAATTTTCCCCGTGTAAAGATTTTTCTACTCCTATAGAGACTTTAATAAAATATAATTATGTCAAATTGCAATCTCTAGCACATTTAATCAATAATAACTCATCGCCAAACAAAGTCAAAAGATCTCTGGAATTTGGAGGCGAAATTCTTAATTTTTTTTTTTGGTACTCTAGACGCAGATGATGCGCGAAAATATGATGCCGCGATAGAATCCTGTCGGAAAAGTGAAACGGAATTATTTAATTTATTCAGAGATAATATTCATGTAATTAAATCCACTATAAATAATTTTAATGTCACTATTTATAAATTAAATCAAAACGAATTAAAATTGAATTCTCAAATTAATAAAATGAATGAAATTTTGTCGCAAATTACAAAAACCGATAACTTACTCCTTCACATTTCTAGGATAAATGATTTACTAAACGTTATTTAAGGCTCCTTGCTTGTTATTTCTAACTTGCTAGACACAACTATAAATGCTATTTTATTTTCCAAGGTAAATGTTTTGCATCCTAGCGTGATTAGCCCTTTAAGTCTTTATAATGAATTAACCAAGCATATTAATCAAATAAACAAACGTGTAACAGTTAGTAAAATAAAAAGAAGGTAGAAAACTATAAACACAATAATTTTATTTCATTTTAATATTTCGACAGAGTTTCGTCTTACAAAGAGCGGTATTAAGCGGTATAAGAACTCCCAAAAATGAGGTTGTAAGGCACTATATAGCTGGACCCCCTACCAGAGGCATCAGGTAATTAGAGTAGTGGCTTTGGTTTGGCTTGGCTACGATTGGCTGGCTTGAACGGTGCGCTGTGATTGGCTGTGGCGGTGTGGCGTAACAAACGTTTAAATTTTCCAATGCAATTCAACATACATAATATTCATTCTTTGATTGACGTCTCGAAACTTAGTTCATATTATTATAACAATAAGACTGTTTTCAGTTCCCACTAATAACGCCTGATAAATACACTGTTTATAAAAATATCCCATTACCGACTCCCCACGACGAGTCACATAATATGCAAACTTTTGCATTTATTCAACCTTCTAATTCTTATATTGCTTTAAGTGACGGTAGAATACATTATACTATGTTTAATAACTTAGATGATTGTAATTTAATTAATAATAACTATTCTATTTGTGAACTATTTACTATGACGTCTAGTGTAAATAATCCTAATTGTGAATCGAAATTACTAACAGAAGTAACTCTTTCCTTACCTTCCGAGTGTAACGCCAAGTTATTATTGGGCCAAATCAATATTTGGCATAAATTAAAAAATAATAGATGGAATTTATGTACAATCTAATGTAAATAAATTAACTATCAAATGTGATGACGACATTACTGATCATTCTATTATTGGCACAGGTATTGTCAAATTAACCGAAAATTGTATCGGTTATTCCAAAAGTATTAAATCAACCATAGATATAAGTTTTGATATAACGAAAGATGATTGTTGCAAAAAGGATATATTTAATAAAAGTTTACCACATTTAACGCCAATCTCTTTAAGCAAAGTTAACTTGGATTCTTTAAAATATGCAAATCATCAACTGGATTGATTCAATCCATCCATATTTCTTCAATCCATAAATTAAATATACTAACCCGATCACCTTACCCGAGAGTCACAATCGACCCGGGTCAGAACAAATTATCGATCGACACAGGTTAAATAAAACTATACAACAGTGAACTGATAAAGACTGTCAAAGATGAAAATACATTCGTCCAAATGGCGATATTTTTCTACATTGCATTGATTCTATTAGATGCAGATTAGTAGCTTTTTCAACCCTATAGTAAAACTTAGTGTTTAGATATATAATATTCATATGCCTAAATCGTCAAACGCTACTCAATTTTACTAATTTTTATTATATGTATATCTTTAAGTCAAAGTAACTGTGATACTACGAGACTAAACATCTTAAAATTGAGTGGAGTTTGAGTATTTGGCCATTAGCCTCTATATTGTCTGAACCAGTCTGAACGTTACCTTACTGTCTAACGTTCAGACTGGTTCAGACAAGAGGGTAGTAAATTCTCAGATATGTCGACTTCAGCGATACATTATTGTTAACCGAAAAGGTCAAATAAATAAAAAATATAAATAAAACATTTATTTTAACGTAATCAATGTATTTTCTCATATATTTAACAAATATACTTATTTCAACATTTTCTCAACATGACTGGAAAGCCGTTCATAAGCAGCCTTGTTTCTATAAAGATGTACATTAGACTTTACTTTCCTGATTAACAGCCGGGGATCTATGTCACTAAGAGTTATGAGACCATCTGAAAAATTAAGATAACATTAAATTAATAATAATTTCATAATGCTTTACCTAATGATTTCACAAAATCTCAAAATAAAAAAAATCTATATTTTGTAGATGGTGGTAGTGACACTTCAAAAAAGTTAACTTTTTTTAATTTATTATTTACAAGGAAGTGTTTACGTTATATCTTTTTTAATAGAAATATACTGGTTTGAAATAATAAATAAAACTATCCATATTACTCCATACTAATATTATAAATGCGAAAGTGTGTTTGTTTGTTTGTGTGTCCATGGCATGATTTTTGTATGGGGATAGTTCGGTGGCTGTAGAGTGACATAGGTTACTTTTTTCCGCGGAAAAACATCTCATTCCCGTGGGAAAATCGAATATGTTGCAAAATTAAATTCAGCTAGGTGGCGCCACCGTGATTCTACAAGACGGACGACGGTACGATGGACGAACACAGAAGGTCAGAATATCTGGATTATTATGTCTTTTTACCAAAATTAAGATAAAAAATGAATGGATCTGCATTTTTCCACGCAGGACCGGGAAGAGAGAGATAAAAAACATAAAATTCACCAGCTAATTTTCTTCAAACGTTTTGGTGCATTGTAATTCACAGAATAGGCGATAACCTCGCAGACGATATTAAGTAATCCGTTGATGTTCTGCCTACCCCGCAACGGTTACAGGCGTGATTATAAGTATGGATCAGAAATATTATCACCACCTGTCACGCTTTCACCCTTAACTATTACTTAACTGTGGTAGAAACATTTCTTAGTAAGCCTTATTAATAAGCCTTAGTAATATTTATTGAACGGAAATGAATACAGTTCTTATATGTGGTTATGAATGAATCGGTATTACAATAAGAAAAATTGTGCAAAATTATAAGAAAAATATTTTTGAGCAGTGGCGAAGCTAGGGCTCCAAACTAGGGCAAGCCCAAGATATGGTTTTGTTGTTTTTAGCAGTTTAATAAAAATACACCAATCTTGAGCTGTCTCTACTCTTTAGTTTCATATTCAGTGCTGACAAGGACGTGTTTAACAAAGCACACAGAAAGCATACTACCGCTAGATAGATTGTATGACATAATATGCAATTGCACACCTTCGGTGGTTTTGAAAAGAGCCGTTTGGGTTTGCTTGAGATATTTACAAACAAAAATACAAACAAACTATGTACAAAGTTAAAAAAGGAACGCCTGGCAGATGTGAAACCTCGAAATTATATTTTATTTAAGTTATATGCATAAAAGAACAGTTTATGAGAGGAATTAGATAGTTATAATGAGAAGATAAAGCTTTGCTAATTTTTTACCATAAAATAATGACTATTTATTATAATTATAATTATTCATTTTCAATTCATAATAAACCGTACAAAATGATATTTTTAAACTCATATATCACTATAAATTAGCCGATAGCGTATTTGTGCCATCTAGCGTAATCTTTAGGTACCATCGTGAGAATCAACCAATTTTCGTTCGATAAAATGACTTTACGTATAGAATTAAGTAGATGGCGCCATTAAAATTTTATATACTGAAAAGTAGACAGAGAAACCTAACTGGAAATAACTAAAGGTACTACTCTTTCAAAATCTCAATACATTCTTCTGTATTCTTTTGATTTATTTAATTAAAATTTAGGCTTCACGTTAAACACTTATTTCCTCTAAAATTAAACCTAGGTCTCATACTTTATGCTGCTGTTCAAATTGATATTTTTAATTCGTATGGTAATATTAATATTGAGTTATTAAACCTTTAAATACGCCTAACTTAATTAAACTTTAATACTAAAGAGTCCTGTACCTATATTTAAAGTATGAAGAAATGTTTATTGAATATTAAATTTCATTTTTAAAGATTTTTACCATTTCTTCGCCGATTAGCACTTCAACACACTTATATTCATCACAATGAACACTATTATCCTCCCATTTTCACTGAAAATCTTCGAAAAAGCATAAATTTTTAACAAACACAACAAAAACAAACATAAACATTGAAATGTGAAGTGAACTTGCATACGAGGGGCCCGTAACCACTTCGCTAGTCGCTAACGCACTCCTAAGCAACTTCATGGCAAAGCCAGGCTTGTTGGCTCAATAGTAATTGCTATATAAACATTTCGTAATTATATTTCATTATAGAATATTTTGCCATAGGCTAGAAAGAGAGCGATCATCTTCTCGAAAGCCCAGTAAAAAGCCCACGCGAGTGAGGGAGACAACTAATCGCTCTATAAAAACTCACTTTATGAAAGCAGCAGTATCGCCACAGAGTACCTTTGTATAAACGTATCGCTAAGGCAATACGAGGTCATCGGTCGACATGTGTCGAACAGTGGAGTGCGCGGGAAAATTGAAATAATTTGAAACATTTAAGGAGTTATTTTATTAGTTGATATTATTGATTGATACTATTTATTGATTCAGTTTTAATAAGGCAAGCCCGGCTTTTCGGCTTTAATGGAAGGTTTGCCACTATTTTTGAGATTATTAACTAACGTATACAAATTATTCCCTGAACTTCTAAGTTTTTAAAACTCTTTTCCTGACATGTACTTTACTCCCGCCGTCGAGCCGCGCGTCAACTTATAGTGCATACGGTACCAATACGCTTAAATTGTTTCTATTTCGTAGCTTATTCGACTACCTGTCGGTGCTACAATTTTGACAGGCGTAGGAAAAGGTGAAAATGTTATACCACGGATCCCTATAATTCCCACAGATCTTCCTTTTCAATTCAAAAGGTTACAGTTCCCTATTAAGCTCAATTTTGCAATGACAATTAATAAAGCGCAAGGGCAAACGTTACAGGTAGCGGGGGTTAACTTAGAAAAACCGTGCTTCTCTCATGGTCAGCTGTATGTAGCATGTTCGCGTGTGTCAAATGCACAGAATCTACACATTCTTTCCCCGAATGGAAAAACATTGTGTACAGTAGCGTCTTAAAATAGTGTTCAGTTATTTTTTTTCCAAAATTCCCACAATCAATTAATCAGAATTCCCACAGATCTTCCCTTTCAATTCAAAATTTCCTATTTAGCTTTTCAATTCCAAATGCTGCACCTCTGACGGACCTATTAAGCTCAGTTTCCTTTCAACTCAAAAGGCTGCATCTCTGACGAATCAATTTAGCTCAGTTTCTTTTCAAAAGTTTGCATCCCTGACGGATAATTATGCTCAGTTTCCTTTAATTAAAAAATATCCCATTTCCATTTGGAATAAACAGGCTATTTTCATGCTTTCCTATACGCTGCGTTTCAAAACATTTAAATAGGCTGACGAATCAATTTTGCTCAGTTTCCTTTTAATGGCCTGCATCTTCTGACAAATCTATAAAACTCAGTTTTCTTTCAATTCAAAAAGCAATGGATAGTTCATTTCCCAGTGACCATGCGGGCGAAGCCGCGGGTAACAGCTAGTTTTTTTATATTTTAATAACTAAAATTGAGTAATTCAATCCTAATTGTAATTGAAACAGAAAAGAAAAAGACTGTTCAACTTCAACCAAACATACAATAATTTATTAATAGAAGGTTTTTATTTAATCCGATGAGATCCTCCTTGGCATGCTGTGAATTAAGTTATACCGCATTTCTTGCGGTAAAAGTTCCCATTCTTGCATTTCCACTCCAAAAAGGCACAGATTTTCTGCCTTGTTAAACGGTTCCAGTAGCAGTTCTATACCTTTCAGAGTCTCCAGGTATCCTCCAGACACATGTCGGTAATCTGGATGAGTACTGATTCGCTATTTGTCAACGAAGAGAGTTTTTCCAAATGTTTTCCTCCTCATCTTCTTCATTTTTCCGGAGCCTAGGCCACTGCGATCTCCATCGCTGGTGTTTCCGTGAATTCAGAGGTACTCGCCAAGACCTCCGTGCTCGTAGTTCAGCCTGGTGTAGGCAATTCCGAATGGTCTGAGTGCTTACTTCAAGCCCAGAAGCGGCTCGCACTTCTGCTTTTATTGTAATGGCGTTGGTTGTTGGGTCACGGGCTGCCAGCTATCTGATATAGCGCTTCTAACCAACAGTACAGAATAGTTGTCACATTTCTTAATGAGCGTAAGCTTGGATTGAATTTCTTTTATATCGAAAAACTATTACATTTATTGTATTAATTATATAATATAGTCTACCGTTACAAAAAAGATTCCGATTTTTCATACATGTATGTAACATACATACATGTAACAAAAAAAATTTTTTTTCATTAAAATAAAATTTGCAAATATGTAGTATGTGGTTTTATTATCTCTGCATTGGCCGAGGAATAAGAGGATTTGCATAGACCTCGCATTACCGATACTCGTGTGAGTTAGAGGAAATAAAACCACATACAATTTGCAAATTATTTTTGTTCTTTAAAATAAAATTTTATTAAATGTTTTTTTGAAAAAAAAAATTGCTCTACGGTTGAATACTGATTTTGATAACGCAGTTAACGAGAACCACAGGGTTTTGTTACATGTTGTATAATGAACATTACTAGATGGAGTGACGACCTGATAAAATGCAGATGCAGAGAGATGAGAAGAGCAGAGCTATGTGCTATGTGCATTTCTTGGTGAGAGAGTAAAAGTACACAAATTTCATGACAAGGGACAGCTGATGAGTGCTACGGTCAACTATACTAATCAAAATGATGGTAACCATATAAAAGAAGAGATCTATGTCAAAGAGTGGACTTAAAAAGAAGGAAAAGACAGTAATGCACTATAAGAAAGGGAGAATGTGTATGTATGTGTAGCATGTGTTATTACCTAACATCTCCTTCCGGAACGCCTCGTCGGGATCATCCAGATGTATCAACATGGCGCTATATAATGCATCGACATGTGCGCCGAACACGACGGTGTCGTACGGATGCGGTCGATTCGCGAACAACGTGCACAGTGTTCGCACCGCGAACGAACGCACTTTATCACTGCTATCGTCTAAGCGCTTTAAAACCACTGCAAATAATTGGGTAGTTGACAACATCACTACTAATAACTACGCCATACATATAGAGGTAGAGCCATGTTGCACCTATATTATGATTGAAGTACGAATGGATCTGCTCGACCGGGGAAGGACCACGCTCTCATAGAATACCAACGTGAAATAACAGCTCAATGCGAGTGAAGCAAGTGAAGAGAACCGGGGACCCTTTTTACTGGATACGGGGCATTCCATCTTAATCCTCAGGAGTGACAACGCATCTGCATTTTTGCTCTTATTAGAAAATAACTTTCTATGGCCCACTTACCATCAGGTGGGATTATTGTCAGACTTGTTCTATAAACAAAGAACGTCAAATAATTTGAACTATAATACTGGTGGAAATTTATGAAACTTTAATTTATGAACGCTGTATTTGACTTTAAACCGCTCATTATTATACAAAACACAGACTTCTTTAAAATAAATCTTTAAAATGTAGAAAATTTAAAACAAAAGCTTTTTTGACTCATGACAATCTGTCAGTAATTATTTGTTAGCAACTTTTTGATTAAATGCATTTGTAACACATATTATACATTAATTTTAGCTTTCTCTACTACTTACAAATAAACTTTAACTGTACCAAATCTCACATATCTCCGGGCGCGGAAAATACTAACAATAAGGAACAAGGTTTTCTCTTCACGCATTAACATCTATCAATCAATCAACATCTATCATAATAAATCTCTTTATTCATTACTAAAAAACTGTGTTTTTTAGTAATGAATAAAGAGAATGATTTTGATTACAAAAAATAGATTTTCTAGTGCTAGTGTATAGTGTCATAAAACTTGATCAGTTTGATGACAGGATAAAATACGAGAAGCTAAACCCGTTTAACTGCTATTCTTTTAAAAAATCGGTAGAAAAAATCATTCTGACAACTTATATAAAGTACTTCAATTGTCATGGGTGACTCTCTCTCTCCTTTTGTACAAAAAGTGTAATGATAAAATCTTAAATGCTGACGTTAATTTTTAAGTTTAAATAATGCCCAACCCCTCTAGCTTTGCGTATAAGGTATGGTATAACGGAATGCAAACAGAGATAGAACATTTGCGAGTATTCAACTCACCGAAGTATAATTTATGAAGCACCTCTACCGCGAAGCAATCACGCTGCTTCGCAAGCGAAGCGAGGCAGCATATCGCGCGCATTGTATGCTGGCGCGTAAGTGTCGAATTATCGTCCGCCAAACCCACCAACAAAGGAACCATACGGTCCATGAAAGGCTCCAAGGATTCCTTGGAGGGGAACAAATTCACTTTCTGAAAGAATACGATTGATTAATATAATAATAATGTTTAGAACGACTTAGCAGATGAAGAAGAAGTATGTTGTATGTAATTAAAATATACGAATGAATATTTATTTATTCTTTATTGTACACCAAAATACAGAATAACGAGTAAAGTTAAACCTAAAGTATAATATATGTCATGTAACAAAAACCCTGTGGTTCCCGTTAAGTGTGTTATCAGAATCAGTATCCAAGCGTAGAGAAATGATTTTTTAAACGTGTTTTTTTGAAGAAAAAATAATTTCTATACGCTTGGATACTGATTCTGACAACGCAGTCAACGAGAACCACAGAGTTTTTGTTACATGTTGTATACAACAAGCGGTCTCATCACTCTGAAAGTGATCTCTTTGAGACAACCTTTGCGTAGTGAGAACTAACGCAAACAATAGTTAAAATAGAGGGATCGTACAAAAAAATTATGCAAAAATATGCCGGTCTATAAAGTACTGGTTAGATCGAGGGTAAAGAGGTTTTTACTCTAGCAAAGCGTCGTATCGATGGTAACGTGGTAACCGTTGTTATTTACAGGAGTTTTGAAAAAAAAAAACATGTATTTTTATACGTGGTAGAGCCACGCTGCAGTTATATTAGTAGTATAGTTGTAGCACGAACGGGTCAGCTCGACCGGGGAAGGACCACGCTCTCACAGAATACCAGCGTAAAATAGTAGCTTAATGCTGCTGTGTTTCGTATGGTGAGTGTAGAGAACCGGAGACCCTTTTTACTGGAAACGAGGCATTCCATCTTAGTCCTCACGGGTGACAACACATCTGCATTTTGATTCGTAATCGAGGAAAGATTTATGGCCCACAGCAACCACTTACCATCAGGTGGACTGTGTGCTCGTTTGTCACCCTATCCTATAAAAAAAACATCGTCGGGAAGGGTACCATATTTTTGTGACCAATTGCTAACGATCTGCTTATTGTATTTTCTTGTATTTTATGTTGTAACTCACGCATATTTGCATCATCTATCATGAGTAAAGCTGAAGATTATCCTTTTTCGCCAACATATATAAAATATAGATAAGTCCATATGATATGATCAAGTAATTAAATCAAAAGAATATGAAAAAGGAAAAGGAAAATTTGCGTAACAGCTTATAAATAGCTTACTTCGATTCGACTATTGAAGAAGTTGGTTTTGTAAGGACTACTGACCGATCAAGAAATGGCCTAAGTAACGATGACGCGATTATCAGGGCCGGAATTACATAAGGCCTTTTTGGACTGCAGCCTAAGGCCTCATGGATACCAACGGTCTACCTACAAAGGTCCAGTTTTCATTGAAAACAATAAAGGATATAATGAATAAAAAAATTTAAAATTGAAATAAATCTGATCATAAGGTTGGCAGACCCGCGATCAATCAACCCGCATGCGTGTCTATCGAACGGAACGGGGAATTCCTTTAGAGCATTTATAAGCAAACTATTATTTTTACTCTAAGGGAATTATGTGGAAAACTATTACGCATACTATAAAGTTTTTTTTATGTACTTTTATTACAGCAAAATTTTCCAACTCTAAGTTTTAAGCACGAACAATAATACTGTAAGCAATATCAACCTTGCTCCATTACAATAAGACTGGAAGCTGAGTACCTTCTCTATACTATCACCATCCGCTCCGGTATCAACGAGTTCTCCGTTTGCTTGTGGATCGTCTTGCAACGCCGAACAAAGACAAGCTACAGCAGCACTGCGAATCGCTTCTGCCGTTCTACCAGGTGCCCATACGAGGTTCGGCAGAATTACATCTAAAAAGAAAAAATAGCAGCACCTACACGATGTAACTAAACAGATAAACTATGTATAACGGATGACATCTTAGAGCGTACATAAGTAAGAATAGAGCGCGGGTTAACATGTATGGACAGTCTCGGAATTGCAAGGGCGATACTATAAGTTATGAAAGAACACGCGCTTTGATTATGTCTCCCGCGGTATTTTCTTGAATTTTAAGCTGCTATGATGAAATTTGCAGTAACAAGCTGTAAAAACGAATTCGCGAAAGCAAACTTGAAAGAATAACGATATTTCTTTTCAACGGTAAGGAATATTTTGATAAGAAACACTGATTTTAAAAAAATTACTCAGGGTGTAAAAGGGTGTTGCGGGAGGCACGCGGGCGAGTTGACACAACACGTGCTTTCCGCGTGCCCCCCGCTTCATTCCTTTCTCAAATCAGAGCTAGTGCTGAACCATGTTGTACACGAATATTTTGTAATATTTTAACATGATTTCTTTTGTAATGATAATATAATCCAAGTATAATGATTTCTTATATTTACGTGAACACTACACATTGATTAAAACTACTTTTACGGATTTTATCGCATTTATTTTACTTTTAATTACTTTTATTTTTAATTCCCGACATTTCGGGTGCTTTCCAGCACCCATAGTCACGGGGGACTGAGATGGCTGACGTCCTGATCATGATCACAAACTGCAGACTTCCCGGAACGTTGATCTGCAGTTTGTGATCATATCCTAGACGGCCCCAACCATTACATCAGATTTGATAGACCACAAATCCTCGCAAAAGAACACCGATTCCTACCAAGGATGATACGTGAGGCTATTGAAATTAAAAAACATCCTAATTTCAATAAAGAAGGAGGCTGGGTACTACCACCTGCTTGGGATCCTATAATCAATAAAATTAAAACTAAACCCAAGCATACCACTGCAAGACCTCAGGACATAGTCAGTTCATTTTGCATAGATCGGACCATAAACAATAATTAAAAAAGCTGAAGGTACTCCGGGTTTAACAATGACATCGGGACGTCAGTCATCTCAGTCCCCCGTGACCATGGGTGCTGGAAAGCGCCCGAAACGTCGGGAATTAAAAATAAAAGTAATTAAAAGCAAAATAAACGCGATAAAATCCGTAAAAGTAGTTTTAATTAATCCAAGTATTATAAATTAAGACCCTTTGTATAACAAACATATAAACATAATTTACTAAAATTAAATTTATGAAAAGCTTTGTTATATCTTATACATAAAATCAATTGCTGTTAAAACTTGAAAACTGCTCGAACGATTTTGAAGAATTATTTTGTGTGTATTTGAGTGGGTCCCTGATAGTTTAAAAACACAATTGGACCCGGCTCTATTGTCGAATTCCAGAAATCACCCGGCATGGAAGGCTGGAAAATAGCTAGTAAGTATATATGATAAAGTCAAATATGATTAAAATACGTTTTTAATTTCAGGTTTCCGAAAAGCCGTGAATTAGCAAATAAATGGATGGTACAACTCGCAGCACGTAACTCCAGCGCTGAACGAAACGTGGAGGGGATCGCTGCGAATGTCAATGCTGGAGAGCCAATCAGCGCGTACGAACGATACGCACAGCCATCATACGCAATAATGCGTAACACGGCTAATTATGCGCAATAACATGGCACCGCTAGACTTTTGTGCCGCGAGTTGTAGCAATAAAAGGGCCCAACTCGAAGCCCAACATCAGGAGTTTCATTTTTTTATCCTTTTTAGTGCTTCGTAAATTTTCGAAAGCAAGGGTGGACTGCACAAGCTGGTTAGAGGTTCAATATCAAAGCTTAAATTTGAAGTTAGATTGCACTTATTTTATTACTAAGGATATTTAATTTATTTTTAAGCGATTGAAAATCTAACTAGCTTCGGTAGTTATTCATGAAGGTGCCTACGTCATTACGCGTGTATGTTCACGTTTTTTTTTTCAAAACTAATGGTTGTCACCCGAAAATATATTAATATATATTTTATTTATGAAATATATTATGCGTAAAACTGCGATCAATCAAACAAAACGATAATTATATAATAAGTTAACCCTTTTTGAGGGACAGTTAATTAAATTAGATTTATGTGTTTGATTATTAAACATCGTTGCACAAATCCGTAACTGTGTTTTATTATTCTGCTAAAACCTACCTTATAATTACTTTTTATTTACTAAATACATACTTACAATACCCGGCTATAAATATTGCACATCTACCTTTGGAAAGAGACAATCAGCTAATTTCGGTTTCGTAGAGCGTTATCGCACGAAATACAAACAGTCCGTCAGTAAGTGTGCGACAGAGATAACGCTCTACAATTGTCTCTTTTCAAAGGTCGATGTGCAATATTTATCGTTGACGCCTATGCCTTATTGTAATTTACTTAAGTACAATAACGCATAGGCGTCAATCTTAGCGCATCACTTATCTATGTATCAGTATATATAGAACTCATGCTTACGCTTGGCATAAAGGCCACTGAGTAACATGCGCGTCTTATAGTTTGCTTATGTACACTCAGAATTAATCGTATAAATCGAAATTTGTTCACAGCCACCCTTAGTCAAAACATTTTATTAAATTTTCGCTTGTTTAAATTTTTTTGAAAATAAAATATAAAGTTGGAAAGCGCGGTTTTTTATTTACTTTATTGATAGCACCTTTTTCCTAGTATATTTCCTTCTGTCGCCTCTTACGACATCCACGGATCTACACGGTTACGAGGCCATACTCTAAAACATTACTTCCAAAAAAAAAAAAAACACAAGATGTTCAAATAAACGTACCTTCGATAACAATCTTAAGGAACGCCTTTAATTTATCCATTTCACACTTGCTGAAATTTGTCTGCCGCCGCAACAACACCGTGGATAAAGCTGTGAACACCTTCAATTTGACCTCAGGGTCGACCTTCGGTGTTGCCAGGCACTCCTTCAGCAGGGGCGCTATAAGGTGCAACTGTTCACCCATTGCGTATCCTGCAAGAAAAAGAAAACACCAGCATAAGAAAAATCAATAATACACTGGTTTTGTAGATATTTAAAAAAATTAATGTGAATATTTTTACTTTTAAATCTTTATGTACTTATTAAAAATATGACAGCTTGATATGGCTTGGCTATGAATGGCTAAGACGCTATGAAAAGCGGATCCTAAATACTTTATGAAACAAATATTATACTTGTACATAGGGTCTGCTAATTATTCCGAGTATACCGAGTACCTATATACTCGGTATACTCGGATCGAACCCGGTTTGCTCGCGTATTGTGAAATTTACAGCGAGCGCTAGCCATCTGAGCTACCATGGCTCTATATATATATATATATATATATATATAATCATCCTTTCACGGTAAATGTTGATCCAGTGAGAAGTTAGAACAATTGTTGATCCACCTGTTTGACGTGTTTGCTCAGCTCCTCGTCGCACAAACTGATATACTTTGATCCATTCTTGATGCGCGTGTGACGTCGGTGGATCTGCACTAACAGGATTTCAATATACTCGTCAGCGATTTGACCAACATTTGTTGATCTATCAACGGTCGAAAAAATCATACTGAATATGATTTTTTAGATCCAGAGTATATTTAATTTATATGCGACATTTACTTAGACTAAGTGGATCCGGAGCCATAATTGACGAATAGGTACTCGAACACGAGGAGGCAACGTCGCGTTCTGTGTGTGACGGAGAACCCAGTAGGCTACTTCGTTATAGTAATAAGGTAAGAAAATACGTTATCTGCTGAGTTTGTGAATCAAACTTTGGCAGGTTTTATTGTGGAAAGACGTTTGTTCGAGTTTTTGTTATCGTGTGAGTGAATTTGTGTTATTTTATTCATTTGTCATAGATCACTTAGAAGATGATGGATAGTACTTTATTACAAATTAATTTGTCACTCGAGTGTGTGTGTGTGTGTGTGTGTGTGTGTGTGTATGTGTGCGTGTGTGCGTGTGTAAGGGTGGGGGGTGCCATTTACTTCGCGCGCGTGTGTTTGCGTGTGTTTATGTGTGTGTGTGTGTATGTGTGTGTGTGTGTGTGTGTGTGTGTGTGTGTGTGTGTGTGTGTGTGTGTGTGTGTGTTATGCGAGTTTGTGTGCGCGTGCGTGTGGGTGTATGTGCGTTCATGTGTGTTCGTGTGAACGCATGTGCGTGCGCGAGTGTGTGAGTGTATGTGTGCGTGTGTGTGAGTGTGTGTGTACACTGTTGTGTTTTTTTAGTACGTGTGTGTGTGTTAGTATGTGTGCGCGCCCAGAAAACGGAGGCGGAGAATGGAGACGTGGAGGCGAAGGTGAATGCAGCGTAGTATGTGGTGAGGGCGGAGGAGAGGAATTTGTGGTGAAGTCGGAGATAGTGGAAACGGGGAATTATGTTGGAGGCGGAAATAATAGTGACGGCGCGTGGTGGTGGCGGCGGAGGGAGTGGAGTTTATTGTTGAGGCGGAGGGAGCAGAGTTTATGGTGGAGGCGGAGGTAGCGGAGGTGGAGAACGAAAGCTTAGAGAGGGGTGCGGTGGTAGATGTGGAGGCGTAGGTGGCAAGGATGTTGGTGGGTGCACTGGAGTGCAGTAAAGTGGTTACCGCGTGAGGGCAAGTGAGGCTCATATAAAGGACAGTTTGTTACAGCGAAAAACAGTGTGGCTGGTAAGTAGATATCGATACTGCCCCTAAAGATGTTACTACGAGGTTATTCATTTTTTCCGAATATCAGCTTGGATACCTATTGGTACTAGAGATAAAGTGAAAAGAACTTTTCTTTTGTGACGGTTTCATCATAACTAACAAAAATAAACCAAACTCGGCATACCTAGCTCTACTAGTCCAGGTGTTACAGTGTCAGATACCGAAGTACACCTTCAGGTCACTTCAGCAAGTCCGGAGGTAAGGACTCATCATAACTAACAAAACGAGACGAAACTCAGCACACCCAGTTCTACTAGTCCAGGAGTTCCACTAGTAATTCCGAATTACATTTTGAGGTCACTACATCAAGACCGGAGGTAAGGTCTCATGATAATATCTCATGTAATAGTTCGATTCTATACTTATCAATTTTGTAAACGCGTCCTTAAAAATCTTGATTATGAAGATGTAGAAAACATGTTAACTGGTTTATGGTAAACACACACACACACACACACACACACACACACACACACACACACACACACACACACAAACACGCAAGCGCGCGCAAACATGCACACATGCGCACACGCACAAACGCATACACAGACACACACACGCACGCAAACATGCACTCAGACGAATACCTTATTTTGCCGTTGCCACCACTTTCGCTACAAGAAGGGGCGTTGTCGAGTAATTCGTTAAAAAAAAGTCGTTTATTTCGACCACAAGGATCATAGATGTTAGTAATAATACAAATCTTAAAACTAATTTTCGTAAAACTTAAAACTATTTACCTAATTTTAAAACTATATATAAGACAGGCCCGATTAGTCAGCGCGTGCACCATATGACAATGGTTCAGGTACTGACCTCAAACCTGTCAGAAAATGCCCTCAGGATGCCATTGGAACTGGCCCGCACCCTGCGCACCAGGGATGTGCATCGTTTACGCATGGTGGTCTAGAAACAATCCACACGCGCATCCGCGAACATACCCGGCGCATTACAATAACGAGGTAGACCAAACAGCACCCTGAATGCATTACATAACACGCATTTAATCTGTAGCTTGTGCCGCCAAAGATACGAAACGGCAACGTCGCGGCTGCATTCAGCCAATCCGATCGTTTATCTTATCGTTTGCTGTGCTCTGAATGACTCATTTAAATCGGATCAACATTTTCCGTAACCATCGCAAGGTGGATTTGTATATCGGATCAACTTCGGCCAACGCTAGCAAACAGTCTCGTGAGTGCAGATGTTGATCCGGTCGGAGCCACATTAGTTACCAGAGACGCATATTGGATCAACAAAAGGCGCCGGATCAACATGCATTTTCAGATCAACAAAGTGCTCGCGTGAAGTCGTGTCTGATCAACATTTACCGTAAAGAGATCTCAATATATATATATATATATATATATATATATACATATATGCTCTTTGTTCTCTGCATCTCCTTCGATCATTTCTTCCCATTCCTACAAAAATTATGCTCGCACAGTCTCTTCTCCTTCCGATTCTCGACTATGCTGACGCAATCTATGTAGACATAACTGAGGACCAGCTAAATAAGCTTAGAGACTTCAAAACACTAGTATTCGGTTCATATTTAGATTGCGCAAATTTGACCATATTTCCCAATTTATATTTATATAACAATAATAAATATATAATATATATATATATATATATATATATATATATATATATATATATATATATAAATATATATGAGCCATGGTAGCTCAGATGGCTAGCGCTCGCTGTAAATTTCACAATACGCGAGCAAACCGGGTTCGATCCCCGCCGGCACCAATAAAATTGTTAATTGCAATTTTAAGTACTGATTTACCACGTGCTCGCCGGTGAAGGAAAACATCGTGAGGATACCTACATGTCTGAGAAATAAGAAAAAAAATATTTCGAAGACATGTGAAGTTCGCCAACACGCACTGGGGCAGCGCGGCGGTCACCAAAACTCCAATAAACTTTACTTTTCTAAAATATATATATATATATATATATATATATATATATATATATATATATATATATATACTTGCCTGTGTGCAATTAAAGTATGAAAAACCATAGGGCAGTGTTGGGCTTGGGCCTACGTTAAACTGTGATTAAATTAAGTAAGATTAGACTATTGCTTTCAGTTAACTCGCTGACACAATAATTTAACTATGAGTTTTAAGTATGAGTTCTAATCCGAAGAATAACTCTCGTCGTGGCAGTGCACCGTGCTTGTTGCAGAGCTTATATATCAAACCCTACTGCTGAATATAGGCGTCCCCCGAAGACTGCCATATAGCTCCCCCACTAGATTGAGTGAAGATCTAGTAAGACATGCGGGAATTCAATGGATGCAGGTAGTTTAGGACCGTAATTTGTGGCTTTATTTCGAGGAGGGGCTGTAAGGATGATGATGATAATGCTATTATAGAGGATGATGGTGATGGTGATGTATGGGATGATGAATCTGCCCATCTTTAGTTTAATTTCTCCCTGTGGCGCGTTAAAACACCCAAGGGATGTTTTTTTATAGAATAAGGGTAACAAACGAGCACCACCACAGTCAACCTGGTGGTAAGTGGATGCAGTTGCCTATAGACATTTACATGTATCCTCGATAAAGAATTAAAATGCAGATGCGTTGCCAGCATTGAGGACTAAGATGGAATAGAATGCCATGCCCCGTTTCCAGTAAAACGGGTCTCCGGTTCTCTACACTCACCATACGAAACACAGCAGCATTGAGCTGCTATTTTACGCTGGTATTCTGTGAGAGTGTGGTTCTTGTCGAGTCAACTCATTCTTACTACAACCATAATATAGCTGCAGCATGTCTCTACCACGTAAATAATTGAACTCTTTGATCCCACTAAATGGCACATATTTATGCTACTATGTTGTATGTAAATGTTTGTTTAAGCTGGTTTTCGAATCCAGAACTCGCCTTGTTAGCAAAAATACCACACCACCGTCGAACTGACCGGTTCCTAGTATATTTAAGGTGTCGCTGGGATCAAAGCTCATAATTAAAAGCACGCACCTGCATGTAACAGCACACATTCCAGCAGACATCTGTCGGGGGTCAGCAAAGTCCAAGTCAACGCGTCGCTGGTTATGTCGACGAGAACTCGCCGTATGTGGCGCTCGTACAGACTCGTCAACGTACGGCCGCATTTCTCCAAATGACGAAGCTTGTCCAAGTTTGCTACAAAAATAATCGTTCAGCTAACAGTAACTCTTGTATACCATGTAGTGTTAGAATATCCACCACTTTTTATACGTGGTAGAGCCACGCTACAGCTTTATTACGGTTGTACCACGAATAGGTCTGCTCGACCGGGGAAGGACCACGCTCTCACAGAAGACCAGCGTAAAATAGCGGCTTAACGCTGCTGTGTTTCGTATGGTGAGTGTAGAGAACCGGAGACCCGTTTTATTGAAATCGAGACATTCCATCTTTGCCCTCACGGGTGACAATGCATCTGCATTTTGATTTTTATCGCAGTTAAATGTCTTGAGGCCACATCATCCACATACCATCAGGTGGACCGTGTGCTCGTTTGTCACGTTTATTCTACATTTAAAAAAAACTCGTATCATCCCGTGGGTGTCGTTAGAGGCGACGGAGAGAATAGAATAGTGTGTAACATATGAACGGAGTAGAAGCCTATAGCACTGATATTTTACAAAAAAAATTCTGAATTAAATTATTGAATTAATTAAAATCCATCGAAATTCAAATCATATCCACATACTTTACGAACGGCTATAAAACAATAAATTTAGTAGGCATCTTTGACTTTGTCACTTCGCAGGGTCACAGTCTCAAGGGCAAAGGGCAAATAATTGTTAAAAATTTTTTCAAACATTTGTTTGAAAATTTTTGTTTTTATTTTTTGTAAAATATCATTGCCATAAGTTTCTACTCCGTTCACAAGTTACACTCTACTTTTTTTCCAGACGCTAAAAAAAATCACTCAGTATATTGACGTGGTGGGCTACACTGCGCTACAGTTTTAAGAAGTGATTATGAGAACAGCCAGAAAGGCGTGATAGGCTCAAATAGCTGGAGTAACATGTCGTTTATGTCAAATGCATAATAACCCAGCCGGAGACGTTGAGCAGTGTCAAAGGAACACTTAGCACGGGAGAAGTCCTGCCTGCCCAAACGGACTCTTAAGCGGAATAGGAGGCAATTCAGTCGCCTTTGGATTACTGTTATGTCCATTTGTGCCTATTCCTACATAAAGTAAAGCATGCTTGAGCTTGTTTTACTTGTGGTAAGGTGCCGTTAAGTCTCGTCTATCACTTTAAGTCAAAGTGATTGTGACAGCGCGAGACTTCATGTCTTAAAATTGAGTGACGTTTGAGTATTTGGTCATTAATGGTTTCTATTAAATTCACCTACATCAGAACCGCTGATTGCCGATATTTTAAACTTCGCAATCCCTGCTTAGGGGAATACCGCATAAAACCTGAATAAAAGTGTCTTTAATAAATCATAGAAAAAGGTCATAGTGACGGCAATCCGAATTTTATAGTAATTTCATTTCATTACATTGCATTACTAAAGCTTAGCGTCAATTAATAGCAAGTGGTTTATCTGCACCTGTGTGCATTCGCTCAGAAAATAGAACTTTTAAACTACTTGATGAATTTTGATGCGATTTTTACTAAAATTTAAAGGATATCTTAAGGTTGGTTTAATATATATATATATATATATATATATATATATATATATATATATATACATTATACAAAAGGATAGCATAGAAATGTCTGCATTCTGACTGACTGATTCAAGTCGTAAAAATGTACACAACACCACATTTTTTTAATCGCATCCATGCAAAGTTCCAAGTGTTTAGTTTCTCTATAAAATATGATAAAACACTTACAGACGGCCATGAACTGTATATTATCGTCAAAAGGCATAGCGTACACGGTAAAATTAATGATGAATAATTCTTCAGCCACCGATACGCAGTCTTCTTCACAGAGGTTCATCAAAGCCTCGGTCACATGCAGTAGGATCGTTTGGAACTTAGGCTGTAAATAGATAATGATCATTAGCAGGTTGATTGCGACAGGTAATAACATTTGCTGTGATATAAAGCGGTAATAGGGTGAAATGGTTAGATCAAAAAGATGTACCAATACGTTCGTTCATGAACTTCTTTCTTTTTAGATGTGTCGACAAGAAATATGATGATTTAGTTTCCAAGTTAACGCTAACCTTCAGGCATTCCTTCATTCATTCATACCATCCTATGATAGGACCAAATCTGAACAGAGGCCTGCCCTTTAAATTGCCTCGTATTAGGAAATAGATATCACGCTTAGCAGATGGGTTGGCACCCGCAGTTTTTTTTTAAATTTATTATCAGAAAGATGCTACTGCCCATCTGTTCCATTTCGCTCTATCGCCTCTTAAGACACCCACGAGATACCATTACCATGATGACATCATGAGTTTATAACCCACAGTTACATCTTTAACCACCATTTCCTTGTGGTGAACGATACATTACTTCGCTTTTACTTAAGTCAAATTAAGGAGTACTCACCTTCCTAACCCTGCACCTGTCAGGATCAGCCAACTCTTTGCACAGATCGTGCATAACCTTCTCTTTCACTAACTCAGCTCTTGATCCTTTTAGTATATTCGTGATGACCATGAGAGCGGCCCACGAGTCCACCTCAGATTCCAGAAGCGGCCACCAAGTTTCGGGGGCAATAAAGTAGCCAAACAACTCTGAAGCACGCTTTATCTGGATTCAAACTTTGAATCAGTTTAAAAACTTTTAAACGCAATGCCAGCAATAAAAAAACACTATTTCCCGTGGCTTTTATAGGATAGGGTGACAAACGAGCACAAAGTCCACCTGATGGTAAGTGATAGCTGTGACCCATATACATCTACATCTACCCTCAAATACGAATCAAAATGCAGATGCGTTGTCACCCGTGAGGACTAAGATGGAATGTCCAGTTTCCAACAAAAAGGTCTCCGGTTCTCTACACTCACCATACGAAACACAGCAGCGTTAAGCTGCTATTTTATGCTGGTATTCTGTTACAGTGTGGTCCTTCCCCCATCGAGCCGACCCAATCGTGCTACAACTATACTACTAAAATAGCTACAGCATGGCTTTACCAAGAAAAAAAATGGCTGTAATAAGAGGCGACATTTTTTTAAATATAAGTAAGGGTTCCTTAGTCCACGCAAAATAATCAAAAAACTTAACTTTTAAGCCGACTTTAAAGAAATTAAAATAATTTCCACCTGACAGCTTCAGAAGGCGGGGATTTAATTCTTCTAACACTATGTTTACCACCGAATACGGCAGCTGTTATATGGAAATTATTTCACACTGTTTGGTTCTTTCGAGTCGGCTTTTAAATTTATTATTTATTTTACGTGGTAGAGCCACGCTGCAGCTATATTACTGGTATATTTGTAGCACGAATGGGTCGGCTCGACCGGGGAGGGACCACGCTCTCACAGAATACCAGCGTAACGCTGCTGTGTTTCGTATGGGAAAAAAAATATACTATTGGTCCTGTGATAGTTTAAGTGCGTTTATATTTAAGTATGCTCGAGGAGTCAATTAAGGTCCCAAACTCGAAACTAGTAAGTACTGTTTTACCCTACAAATTATCATTAAGGGGGGATCGTTGTCGATATCTTACAACTGTTGGTTATATAATATGTGTATTTTCTATTTCTCAATGTTATATGTGTGTTTGTTAAATAAATACATTTCTTTCTATCTTTAGTTTCATAGTGATACTACATATACACAGCGTATAGAGAAATACCATATTACATATTCTGTGGTGCTACTGTGGTCGCTAACCCGTTTGCAAAACATGGTGGTTACGTTTTTTTTTACAAAATAGAAGTGACAAAGGAACTTACAGCCTACCTGATGGTAAGTGGCTACTGCTGCCTATGAACACCTGCAACCAACTTTAAATAAAAAAGGTTACGACTGGGTTATCACCTCTGAGTTCAATAAGATGGAATGCCTTACAACCTGTAATTATACTAGCTATCTGTGCCCTTCAGACCAAATCACAGCAGTGTAAGCTGTAAGCATTGTAGAAACAGGTTTTTTTCATAGACGAGAGCAAACGAGCATGAGGCTCACCCGATCACAAGTGTCTGTGGCGGCGCTGTCATCGCGCCACAAGTGAAACTCATCGAAACCTAAATCGCGCTATCAAAGTTGCGAATCATAAACAGTATATATAGGACAGCTCCGAACTATCACACGGAGCGTTGGCCACTCCCCGGGCAGAACACCTTGCCCGACGGGGGATCTCCCCTTTTCCTTCTACGACCACAAGTCAACGTCACCCACAAACAGATGTAACACCAGGGGAATTGCAGGTGTAGTGCCGGCCTTTTAAAATGGAGTAAGGTCGTTTTTTGAAGGTCCCTAAATCGTGTCCATCCGGAAGAATCGCAGGTGGTAAAAGATTCCACAAAGTAGTCGTACGAGGAAGAAAACTCCTAGTAAGTCGCACGGTAGTGGACCGCAAAGCATCTAGATGATGTGGATGTAACATAAGTTTGTCGCGATGTGCGTTGGTGAAATTTGGCGGCTGAAATTATTGTGAACAATTCCTTAGATAAAAAATGCAAATGGATGCAACATCTCTTCGCAGCGCCTGTGAATCGAGCCGCTCAAAAAACTCGATCATCGACGATTCGAGCCGCTCTGCGCTAGATGCGGTCAAGTGGAAGGAGCAGTAAGACGGTGGATACCACCCAGACTGACTCTCAGGGAGAAAAGAAATCCTACCACCTAGTAGAGATTCTCTCCTGTTGCATAAGCCCATCGCCAACAGTGAACTGCTGAAGGCTGATGCTGATGATTGAAATATTTACATATATAAGGTACGGGTGCATACATGTGCACTAGCATGCTGCATTATGCTATTCAGTATATTAAATATTATTTTTGGTATAGTAGTTTTTGTAAAATTTCAAGTATGGCTTCAGATCAGCCCTCGCGGGAAACATTTATTGTAGTTTTAACACAACCACTACTCTTATATCAAAATACCTTATTCTGCGAAGAAAATATTAACCAATTTTAAAAGACACAAGACAGGTTTTGACCCCTTTTTACTAGAAACGAGGCATTCCATCTTAGTCCTCACGGTTGACAACGCATCTGCATTTTAATTTGTAATCGAGGATAGATGTAGATGTCTATGGGCCGCAGCAACCACTTACCATCAGGTGGACTGTGTGCTCGTTTGTCACCCTATCCTATAAAAAAAGACAACAAAACTCGAAAAGGAATGATTTACCTCAAGAACAACTCGTGTATCTTCATCCCCGGCGCCCCTCTGCAGGGTCTTTACAATGGTGTTGGTGTGCTGTGTTGCGCCCTCTTCTGCGCAAAGCAGCAACCAACACAACAGTTGCGCGACTCGGAGACGGGCATCCGCTTGCCACCCTTCCATCTCTGATACAATTAAATAGTTGGAAGTTGACAAAAACATCAACTACAACATACTATTTAATTTGCATTTACCACTTTTAGTAGTACTTCAAAACATGATCGATCTTCCATTTTAAATAAAAGTAATCTTATTAAAGAATACTATTTTTTATCTGTCTTTGATCCCCGCCGGCATCAATGAAATTGTTGCCATTTGAATTCTGCTTGTACTTTTTGATGTAGCCGGTCCCAAGCCCGGATAAAAGAGGAGGAATGGTTCCGCCGGAGAGAGTAGGTGTATCTGGTGGACTAACACACCCATCTGCGCTAGGACCTGCGCAGTCGAGCGCCGTACCCGTACGCGAGGATGGAGTCACTGAGGTATATAGTGACGAGAGGCAACACGCCCTCTTTGGTCCGGATTTCAAGCTAAACGGTGCCCCTTTCTCCTAGCTACAGATAGAGAAATGGCCAAGCGGCGAGTTAGATGGTCGCAGGCAAGGGACGTGAAGACTGCCAAGTTTCTCTGAAAAGGGCTGGGTTGGCCAAGTGACATTCTATTCGGGCAATTGTGATGGGCCTTTTCAGCCCTATATGCCAGCTGGATCGAGCTCTCGATGTCGCGCTTTGAGCCAACTTCGCGTCCCTATATACCCCGGTAATTCTAACGCCTGAAATTTCTTTTTGTTTTAAAGTAGGGCGTTCCCAAAAGGGGCCCAGGGGGCGAATTTTTAACACGTATATAATATGGATAATTTAAAGCCCATTAGGAAAGAGGGAGATGTGTCAGAGGTGCTTACCTTAGGCCAGGAGGAACCGCCATTATACCGAAGGTTTCGCGGACTATACCATCCAGCATAGGTCGCTTTACCAAGGGAGCAATTTCAGTTCCAAATCTGAGGAGCTGGACGCGAGAAAAGATCAAGGGACCGCGAGTAGCAAAATTCTTATGGAGCCTCAGAAAAAAAAACGACCTTTTCTCTGCTGCCTGGCAAGTGGTGAGCCGTAAGGGGAAGGGCAAGGCACCTAAAAAGGTGACGCCGTCGTGACGGACCATCAAGTGGGTCTATCCCAGCAGGCAGTGGTACAATGGCCATGAAAAAGAATAAGAAGCAACAACTATAAGGCCGTAAAGGAAGGGCCGTGCTGTCTGCTTCTAAGAGCAACATCTCCTTGGGGCTAGAACCAGTAGCTACGCCGAAACTGAGAAGGATAAAAATCCTATAACTATTTTTCTTCTAACCCCGAAACTATTTCTTTTCTAACGCCGAGCAAGGTTAAGTAGTCCTGGCCGGTTTTGATAGTTTAAAATTTAATTATGAAAAGTAGCTCGCGTCGCTCATACAACAAAATTAGATGCAAGTATCTGTTACATTTCTACATAAATAAAATTCTACCCACCTTTTCCAATTGCAGGTACAATTTTGCCAATATTGTTCTGCACCAAAACCCTACAACCAAAATTAGGCCGCGTTACGTTAGGATAATGAGATGGTATATCTTTGAGGAAATCCAATTTCTTTTTCAAATCATCTTCATTCTCCTCCATATATTGAAGTCCGACATCAGTCCAAAGCTTCGTGGCTGTCTCTCTTATTTCCTCCATGACGTCACTTAAGCTACGAATATCATAATGATTAGATTAATTTTAATAATCAATTATGTCGACTACTGTTCCTAGGCCTGCTTTCTTTTTTTAGTTCTTATTGCACACATAAGAAAAAAATATTTTTCCGTTACACTAATAGATCCATGCTGCAGCTTTATTAGTTGTAGCACGAATGGATGGGCTTGACCTGGGTGGGACCACGCTCTCACAGAATACCAACGAAAAATAGCAGCTTAAGGCTGTTGTATTTCACATGCTGAGTGTGGAGAACTAGTGACTGTTTTTACTCGAAACTATACATTTCATCTTTGTCCTTAGGGGTGACGACACATTTGCAATTTGGTTCTTAATTAACGACAAAAGTAGATGTCTATGGGCCACAGCATCCACTTGAACCAACCACCATCACGTAAACTGTGCTCTGTGTTTGTTTGTCACCCTTATTCTATTAAAAAAATATCATCACATCATCTTTTCAACTGGTTGTACTACCCTACTTTTTATTCCTTCCGATAAACATTAACTTCAACAACTCAACAACAACAACAACAATAACGTGAAGTGGGTTGAAAAGCCCATGTTTGACCAGAGACTAAAGTCTAATGACAAAATAAGAGCTATGGAAGTGAAGGAGTTCATAAAGTGGCTAATTTATTAAAGGACAACAGCAAAAAGGGGCTTCTAATCGTCAGCTGCACAAAGGGAATGCTGTATTGTTATTTGAAATAGAGCAATGGTTAGACTCCGGGGAGGACTGACCTTTGCCTAATATGCTGAAGGAATTCTACAGAATAGAATTTTGGTGTATGCATATACAGGGGCACCCACGTTATTTTACTGGATCCAAATTTACCCAGAAAGAAGTGTCAAGGCCCATAGGGACCATCACAGCATATTTAAAACTAGGGTACTATAAATAGTGGCATTTGAAAATAATCTTACCTAGTAAGCAAGAGAGGTATCATACGATGCCAGAAAGAATATCGGTCTCTGTAAGTCAACATCCAGTTACCAACTTCTAGTGTTACTTGCATGCGAACCTGGGTGTTCTCATCAAAGAGCTTCTCTGCCATGGGCGTGATGGAAAGTTCAAAACATTTAGCATTGCCTGCAATGACTATTGCACCTGAAATCATAATCATTATATTATATATAAAATTTGTACATACATCTCACTGCTGAGAAAAAATATTTTACAAGTCACTGCTAGACGCATAGATTCTCTTATATTTAAAAATGACATACCAGAAAAGCTCTGTCTGTAAATACTTGTTGAAATAATTTTTGTTTAGTGTTTAGTATATTCAATTTAAGAATAAAATAGTTGTAAAAATTTTAATGTAATTTAAAAATTATATATTATGTATACCTATTTGATAAATTATAACGGCAAAACGTCGTTCCTACCATAAATGTTGTGTGAATGGATACTAAATGACCAACAAAAGTTTTTATATCATTCTTTAAGTTATCAAAGGATTTTAGAAGGAAGTTATGGAATGTGGATTTATTTAATTTTTTTTTGTTAGGTAGGATAGGTACTTATAGCAAAAAAGAATTAAGTAATTATTTTATCTACAGAAGAAATACCTAAGTACTTTATTACAAAAATTAGTTAAAATTTACTTCACTATCCAAGTATCTATACTTGTCTTTTGTAATTAAAATATTTTAAGTTATAATAACACAAAGCACTGAAATTAAAAATTTGTATACTAACAAGATTTTTAAATAAGTGAAATAGGTCACATTTCTGTTAGGAATCGTATTTCAGGGTTATTTGTTGTTAACACTATCAACCTATTTCTTCTGAAGAATATTTTACTTTCTATTGACATCTCATAATAACCACGGAAAGTCTGCCGTGACTTAGGAAGGGGAAAAGATGCAAAGTAATATGGACACTTACAAACAGCAATAAAGTTTTATTTGGCTTGCATGCGCGATTTATGAATAATAATTATGTAGGCTAATAAAAGTTGGCAAGCAGTCAACATCAAAAAAGTGTAACTTCTGTATGTAGTACGATTATTTATTCTGTGACAAGTAAATCTATAAAATATCAAATTTTAACTTTATAATATAGCATAAATAAAGACGAAAGTAAGAAATTAATAATAAGAAATTAGTAACTACCTATTGCTCTTATAGCTGCAACACGAACTCTAAAATGCTGATGTGCAAAGTTTGTCAACACTGGCTTGATGTAACTTTCTGATTGGAAATGAAAATCTTTGTGAAGTATTTTAGATAACAGTATTATACATTCACAGGCTGCTAACTTGACCTTCGGAAATGGATCTGTACTAGTCTTTGTAAGGATACTAGTAAAATCATTAAAGAATGGAGTCAAATGATGAGTATTTTTATATTTCTCAATAATCTTGTGGACTAGCTCTATTAAAATCAAACGAATTTCTTCAGAATCTTCCACGATCTCTGCACAGCCTATACGACGAACTATCACAGGCAGTATATATGTTAAATAATAATCATTATGGGGCAACCTTTCTACAAAATTGGAGATTATTAAGACGCTTGCTTCTCTACATGCCTCAGAGGGGTCAGAAAAGCCCTTTAGGATGTAAGCGTATATTTCAGGGAATATAACAGTCAGATCACATTCACTATTCATTGGATTTTCAAATATCTCCTGATTTATCTTCAGAAAAGCCTGTTTACGAGCCATTTTCGATTCGCTTTGTAATGATGTAATATATTGTTCTAACGCCCCTCTGGGGTTTACTTTTAGTTCGGGTTTCAAATCACACATGTTAAATAGTTTCAAGAAGTTCTTAATAAAAGAGTCACGTCAAAAGAAGAATAGCATTTATTGATGACAAACGCAAAAACAGTGATATGATGTCGGATATTGATAAACAACGTACGTTTCCATGACAACCATGACATTTGACATGTGAACATGTGACATATTTATTTTTCTTTATTGGTAGCATGGAGGTTAGAGAAAAGGAGAACGATCACTGTAGAAAATAGTGTCCCAGAAATATGGACAAAATAAGTGAGGCGCTCGATTAAGTTATCTGAATAAAATCGGACTGTTGTGCGCTAGCTTGAAATGATTATAATATCATTCAAAGAAAAAAGAGAAAATAACGAAATTATTATTATATATTTATAAAT
This sequence comes from Parnassius apollo, assembly GCA_907164705.1. NCBI lineage: Eukaryota > Metazoa > Arthropoda > Insecta > Lepidoptera > Papilionidae > Parnassius > Parnassius apollo. The sequence continues at coordinate 5,145,306 of CAJQZP010001507.1, forward strand.
AAGTTATAAATTATGTTTTTAAAATTTTAATTATTACAAATATTATAAATTATTACAAATATAAATGATTAATTATTATTGATTCATTATTATTATATTATTTTACCATTTTTATTGTTTCTTTTTATCAATAATTAAAAAATTACTTCGCACAAACTAATTACCGACGGCAGCGCGGCTATAACTCCATGAGTCCATGACAATTACGGTGTATCTGGGAACTTTTTCGATGGCGTGCTTAATGTTGCTATATTAACTAATATTAATCCTTCACTAAATCTCATTACTAGAATTATATAATTATATCAAATTATACATACATGACCGAATTAATTACCAATGCTCAGATAAAAAACTGTAACGATAAGCTGAAATATACGAAGACCTAATTTTTTTAAACCCTACATTTATTGCTTCGATCCGCGTAAAAATATATTTCTTGAATTTAACTTTCGTAAGTTTCATATATTTATATCATTCTATGGTAAGACTTACACTAAAACTAAAATACACGCTTTGCTTTTATTTTCTGTATTTTTCTCAGCAAACCCTTTCATTTGATACTGTAATGTATAAAAATAATGTAAGCAAGAAAATGGTCCCACGGGGATGTAAACGTAGACTCGCTCCCACGGACGTGTAGAATTCAGCTTACGCGGCTCCCCCCCTTCGCGTGTGAACTGTGCTTTAGGACATAAAGTTCAACCTGTTTTCTGACAATATACTTTGGACCGTCTTACGAGTAACATGCCTTTTATTTAAACGCCTGAAGAACCAATCATATTACATGGCAACCATGTCAAGCCCAAGAAAGAAGTCCTAAGAAATCAAGAAAGAAGGCTCAAGTACAAAAAAACAGAAGATGAGAAAGAGTCTATCTAAAGAACAGGTATTCATAGTCCAGAATGCAAACGGAGCAGCATCAGCCACTACCAAACTACAACAGGAAGATTTTAAATACTACACTTTGGAAACCCTAACAATTATCATTAATATTAATCATATTATTAATCCCTGGTAGCTGCCGCCATCATGTACTACGCCATAAAGAAGTGCCATCAAGCATCCATCAGAACATTAAGACGAGAATTGAACGCCATCTTGATGGACAACTTAAACCACCCAGCCCACATTTAACCCGCACCTCGTACATCAAGAAGTGTCCAGGGAAAAATCCGGCCAATATCAAGAGGTTTCCAGGGAAAACCCGACCCACATCAAGAGGTGTCCATGGAAATACCCGGCCCAATTCAAGAAGATGACAGCATAACCTGGAGCCCCAACAACCACCTTCGTGCGCGGCCCGTCGTCGAACCACACCGATGCACACACTTCGTCTCCAAAGTCCCATAGAAAGCGAATAGATTAACCAAGTAAGCTGTATTATGTCCTTTTACCAATAAAATAAGATAATGTTACGAGCTTAAGGTTCGTGACAGTAAAAACTGCCGATTGAATTACCAAAATTTACACTTTTATTACTGAACACCAATTAAAACTCAAATAATAAAGCGACAGTAGCCTAATGGCAGGGCGCGGACCGCAAACTCAAAAATGTCGTGGGTTCGAATCCACCATTCGGCTACTGGCGTGAACCACTCGTAACACAAGCAATTTAAGCTTACCACGAGTGGTTAAGGGAATATTAGTAATGTTTATAGCATTGTTAATATTCTTTTTAAAAAAACTCAAATCACACTAATAATCAATCGCACTGATCACTTTAGATCACTTTATTTCGCTCCGAAGCTTCGCTTGTGTCGCCAAATTCAATACTGCCCCGATCGCGGCTTTCAATAGCTTTAAATAGGGTTCTTCCACCGAAACATCCAGAATATTCCAGCGAATACGGGCCCCGATCGACCAGGCGCAGAAATTTCGAGTGTGAGGCTTCTAGAAAGCTTAATTCTTCTGTTCGATACTAGATGGCGCTGTTGGTCGAAAGTTCAAGATTGACATTTTCAAGGAAGCACTCCTCGCTCTGGTCCCCGACACTAGATGGTGCTAGTGTCATGTACCTGACGTCAACTTAGGCACGCAACAATAATGTTTTTATTATGTCTGCTAGTGTTTTAACGTTATGACGTGTTAGAATTGCAAAAATTACCAAATAATTTAGAATAAATTAGGGAATATTTAGTTAAAATCGGGTCTGCTCGTGTGGAACGCTCAGAAATTGCTAAAAATAAAGTTACTACAGCAAGAGAATCGTATAGTACTTTAGAGTATATTTCGTCTTAAATTAAGGTCAAAATCGAAAATTCTGAGATAAGAAATGAGAACTTGCAGCACATAAATAAGTGTATAGAGAACATACATTCCAGCTATAAGAAAATTATTCTTTTATTGTAAGTAGAACCTTCTTCCCAGCCAATTGTCACAATGGGTACTGAAAGCTTTGATTTGAAAACCGCAATTTCCTTACTTCCGATTATGAATAACCAGAAAAACGTAACTGACCAATTGATAGACAGTATTTTACAGTAGTACGCTCAATAATAAAGGTAATGAGCAGCTAATAAAATTTGTATTAAAAACCAGACTCTTAAACAGAGGAAAGCTGCGCCTTCAAAATAATTATATATACGTGAACTCTCTAGTTACGGATATGCGTAAATACCTGCTTCAAAATAAATATGTACTACTGCTTTACAAACACAGCTTTTTAGCACCAAACAGGGTCGTAGGTCCATTGAAAAATTCAGTTCGAAATTGAGCAACTTTTAGTCAATTTAACATTAGCTCATGCCGACGGGAACAACGGGAAATATGATACCTTAAGTCTATTAAATGAAAACACGGCTTTAAAACGTTTTACTGACGGTCTGCCCGATGCGAGATTGAGCACAATCATCGCATCTCGTAATTTCGTTTCCCTTTAAGAGGCATTCAAGCAGTGGCGAAACCTCTATAGAAGCCGAAAAGCCGGGCTTGCCTTATCCACAGACTAATAAGAGTACTAAGCCTTATCAAACTGAATCAATCAATAATATCAACTAATAAAATAACTCGTAAACTGTTTCAAACTATTTCAAATTTCCCGCGCACTCCACTGTTCGACACATGTCGACCGATGACCTCGTATTGCCTTAGCGATACAGCTGCTGTCATAAAAAATGAGTTTTAATAGAGCTAACAGTTGTCTCCCTCGCTCGCGTGGGCTTTTTACGGAGCTTTCGAGAAGACGATCGCTCTCTTTCTAACCTATGGCAAAATATTCTATAATGAAATATAACTACGTACGATTGTGTATATAGCAAATAGTATAGAGATTTAAAGCCAGGCTTAAGGAATGAATTTGACAAAAGCTGAGGCGCGCGGGCAATACGTTTGCGAGTTCATTTCACATTTCAATGTTTATTTACTCTGTGTGTGTAGCTTAAGCGAATTAATATTGGGGGTTCAAAGTTTATGCTTTTTTAAAGATTTTTCCTGAAAATGGAAGATAATAGTGTTCCTTGTGATGAATTGAAGTGTGTTAATCGGAGAGGAAAAGGTAAAATCTTTAAACTTTGTGAGTTAATACACAAGGTCAAGAGTGTATTTCAGACTTATCAATTATCGCAATTAAAAAACAGTTATTGGTACAATTAAAACGTTCACCAACATTTTACGTGAACGTAATTAAATCTTTCCTTAAGAAAGCTAGACGATCCCACTTATCTTATCTTATCTCTTATCCATCAGAATGTAAATAATTGTTTTTTTTTTTCATTTTGTACATGGTTTGTTTGTACTTTGTTCATGTTTTACTTTTGTTCATGTATTGTATTGGATGTAAATATTTTTTTCTTTCGCTTAAACAAACCCAAACGGCTTTCTTCAAAGCCACCGAAGCTATGCAATTGCTGATATGTAATACAATCTATCTAGCAGTAGTATGCCTTCTGTGTGCTTTGTTAAACACGTCCTTGACAGCACTGAATTTGAAACTGAAGCGTGGAGACAGATCAAGATTGGTTTATTTTTATAAATCTGCTAAAAACAACAATCTATATTTTTATCAATTTATATCTTAGGCTTGCCCTACTTTGGAGCTCTAGCTTCGCCACTGCATTCAAGCGGCAGCCGATGAAAACACAATTAGTGTTAGTGGTGAACAGGTGATAAATTTTAGGCAACAGCGATGCAACTGATTTAGTAATAGACGTGGTCGTGGTAATTCATACAGAAATTATTATAATCGTAATTACAACCATCATGGTCACCCTAGCTACTCGACTACTCGTAATAATAATACGAGATAATTTTCGCGGTAGATTCCAGCGCGGAACCCAGAGAGGTTGGCATACAAATCATCATCATCATCATCATCATTACAACCCTTCACAAGTCCACTGCTGAACATAGGCCTCCCCCAAGTAATGCCACAAAGCACGGTCCTGAGCCACCTGCATCCATCGACTTCCGGCATGTCTTACCAGGTTGTCACTCCATCTAGTGGGGGGTCGCCCAACACTACGCCTACCGGTACGAGGCTGCCACTCGAGAACCTTTCTTCCCCATCGGTTATCGATTCTTCGAGCTATATGGTCGGCCCATTGCCACTACAGCTTACTAATCCGTTGGACTATGTCGGTCACTCTGGTTTTACTGCGGATATCCTCATTTCTGAGTCTATCACGCAGAGAAACTCCGAGCATAGCCCTCTCCATAGCTCGCTGGACGACCTTGAGCGTCCTCATACGGCCAGCAGTGAAGGACCACGTCTCAGATCCGTAAGTCATCACTGGCAAAACGCACTGGTTATACACTTAAGTTTTCAGAGATTGAGGTATACCTGACGAGAAGATGTGTCGTAATTTCCCGAACGCTGCCCAGCCGAGTTGAATCAGTCGATTGACCTCTCGGTCGAAGTTGGACTTACCTAGTCGGACTATTTGTCCCAGGTAAACGTACTCGTCAACAACTTCGAGCATAGTTCTCTCAACTACTACCGGCATAGGTGTGACATGGACATTAAACATGATCTTTGTTTTGTCAATGTTCATTTTAACACCTATCCGTCTGGAGAAACCATTGAGGTCATTGAGCATAATGCTAAGGTCCTCCAGCGATTCTGCCATAAGGACTATATCGTTGGCAAATCGAAGGTGAGTGATGTACTCGCCATTGATGTTAATACCGTATCCTTTCCAGTCCAGTATCTTGAAAACGTCTTCCAACGCAGCGGTGAAGAGTTTCAGGGATATAATATTACCCTTTCTTACACCTCTCTGCAGTTGGATAGGTTTCGTACTTTGGTTCTGTACTCGGATAGCCATCGTAGCCCTACTGTACAAACACTTCAGCACTTCGATATACCGACAGTCAACTTGGCACCGCTGAAGGGACTGTAGCACCGCCCAAATTTCGACGGAATCAAAAGTTTTCTCATAGTCCACATATGCCAGGCAAAGTGGCAGATTGTACTCTTCGGTCTTCTGTACAATCTGCCGCAGGGTATGTATGTGGTCTATGGTACTGAAGCCTTTTCGGAAACCGGCTTGTTCGGGAGTCTGCGTGCGAGACGATTCGTTTCGACTCTCGAAAACAGCACGTAGACGCGGCTCAGAAGGGAAATCGGAAAAAAAATGGTTCTTCAAGAGAGCGTTGTCGCCTTTCTTAAAGAACAAGACCACCGCCCTTCTGCTCCACGCCTCCGGAGTAATGTCACCATGGAGGACGGAATTGAAGAACTTCTGAAGGACTTCAAGTACCGGTATTCCATCCGCTTTCAGAAGCTCCGCTGTAATTCCATCATCGTCCGGGGCCTTGCCGTTTTTAAGGTGCTGGAGAGCCAGTCTAATCTCGCTCAGACTGACGTCCGGGATATCATCGGAATAGTGTCGGATAAGACTTGCTCTTGGATCGTTACTCACACTTGCGTGTGGCTCCAACGATGATGTGTACAGCTGCCCATAGAACCTCTCAATCTCACTCAGAATCTCAGGTGTCCTGGAAACGATGTTGCCACACTCAGTCTTCAGCTCCTTGACAGTTGGCTCTTTCTGGCAGACAGATATCTGGCAAAGACTTTGGAGCCCTGGTTCCACTCGATCGCTTCTTTAATACGAGCAGTATTAAAGTTGCGTAAGTCTCGCCGCATACATTTGGAGATCTGTCTGTTCAGATGCCTGTATGCTGTCAAATCTGATGACGATTGCAGCCTCATCTCCCGTCTAACAGCCATGAGATTAAGAGTGTGATCGGAGAGTTTTTGTGTTCTTCTGCGGCGGGTCTTGCAAAACTTAGCTCCGACCGCATGGATAGTTTCCACGAGCTTGTCATTCATATCTTCCACTGCATTGCAATCCTCTAGGCACTGAAAGCGGTTTTGTAACTCTAGCTGAAGGGTTTCGGGATTCTGGATTAGAGCACGAGGGGGGACGGAGCGTTGACTTCATTAGACGAGACCTCTCCAACTTAACGTTTAGGTTCAGTGTGCCTCTAAACATTCGGTGCTCGCTGCCAGTTTTCACCCTTCATACAAATCGCTCATCCGCAATTCATACTCGTGACGTGTTTTTCGAACACAGTCAGAGCCCGCGGTAGAGAAAGAGTGCACTCAAAACGCACCGAATAGCGAGTTTTTTCGTAGAGAATAGCGATAAGTTTGTTTTAAATTACAATGTAAATAGCATAATCCGTTTAAGTACGTAAATAAATTATCCATCATGTCTTTTAGTAGATAGTGGCGCAAGCCTTTGCGTATTGAAACAAGAGTGACAAGCAATGCTACTTGAGCATCCTCAATACGACAACAAATTATGCTATGATAAAATTATTATAAAAGGCGTAAGTGTTTAATTAGTTTCTGAAGGTTATCTATATTTAGACTTAGTGAATAATAATGTTCTTTTTAGGCAAAAGTTTTATGTTTTTAAGAACCTAGCGTGTTCTGCTGACGGATTATTAGGAGATGATTTTTTGAAACGATATAACGCTATTATAAATTACGAATCCAGTTCGTTTTTGTTATGTTTTGGTATTTTATTGTAGGTTATGCAAATATTACTGTAGATACTATGTATTCTAAATAGGTATTTACTTACCGTAGCTATTAGCTATAATAGCCCACAGGCAACTCCCCGAAGTATATGCCAGCCAGTGTCAGGACAACTGCTTTTTCGACAGCGCGACTAATGTGAGTGGGGCTTTTACGTAGGTTAATTAAATAAACAAAAAATGTTAGTTTGTAAATTGTTTATTGATTGTTTCTGTTCAATAGCGGTTTGCAATATTCTCTTAGTACTTAGAAAGTTATCAACAACAGGAATTGTGTCACTGCAGGGACAAGCACAAACGTCTATCAAAATAGTAACGTAGGTACCTAAACGGAATACTAACAGCACAGACTTCCTTACAGAAGTCCAAAGAACACGTCTAGACAAGGTAAGTAATTAGAAGAAAACTACAATTTAGAGATCGATTGTAAATCAAATTCACAGTACAGACACAATTAACGAAATATAAATAAAATTTTGATTTATATTATGATAGATAACGCTAGTTGAAATCTAAACCTGTATGGGAATGACATCACTGAACGAGTCAGGTGGTCAGTCCAAACAAATAAAAGGCGCAATTGTAGAAAGAGATTCGTTACGAAACGTGCTCGGGGCTAGGGGGCTTGGCCTGTTTATGCTATTCATAACGAATTCTATAAAATATGTACAACTTAGAAACTAAATCCTATGTGTACTTATCTCTATTCATAACCCAATATCTGAGGTAGTTTGATGCGCTCCTTAGTTTTCATATAGTTCGTATTATTCTGTAATAAATTAATTCTAATCCAAAATATACTGTAATACCATAGCAAAGCTACTAATATTTTATTTAGTAGTAGCTTATATGTATAGTAGTATAGTAAATTATATATAAAAAACATGATTATGTCTGAGGTAAGGTTAAATATAAACAAATATTTGCCAAGTGCGAATCCGACTTCCGAGCTTCCGTATCATCTTACAAGATTTAAATATACATATTACTATCGATCAAAAAGCCAAAAATACACGTTTATTTTTCTAGTAGAAAATCCTTTAATTTCAAATTTATTTTTACTAGTTGCTGTTATAGCGGCAACAGAAATACACCTTCTGTGAAAATTACAACCATCTATCTGTTACGGATCATGAGATGCAGCCCGCTGACAGACAGACACACGGACAGCGGAGGCTTCGTAATAGGGCCCTGCTGGTTACCCTTCGGGTACGGAATCCTAAAAAGTACTTAGTTGTCCACTCACATCTGTTTGGTTCTTTCTTCAAAGGACCATATTAGCCACCTGCCTGGTTCTCGTATGACATGACCAATGTAAATACCTGAACTGACCTCTCTGAGTTTGTTTCGGTAGATCGGGTGCTTCTTCTCAGTTTCATGTTTTTGTTATGTTAAAGTGTTTTTAAAAAAAACAACTTACTTAAATTGCGACGGACCTCGACAGTCTTTTTAAAAACACAATTTCAAAATATAAAATGGTTTAATTTTCTTCCGAAGGTGGTTGGTTACAGAAAGAATTAAATTTAATGTTAGTAAAATAAGTCTAAACTATTATCATATCGTCACGGCATGTGTGTGGGACTTGACGAATCGAATAATATCTTTGGTGAGTTTATCATTGGTTGTTTAAGGATAGTTGTTTCTTTACCTTGAGCATGATGTCTTTTCAGTTCGTATCCTTTGATTTTAACCTTGCAGTTATCATCCACAGTCAAGAGATAGGTTCCTAGTAGAATCTTCTGGCTTACTTCACTGTCACAGAATTTAGTCATGGCTGTTATGTAACTATCCAGCGGTTTGATTGTATGAGGTAGATCTTCACATTTTCAAGAGTGACAGAGATCGGGTGACAACTTGAGATATTTGTGTGAAACTGCATGATTTCTATGACACAGTTTTCATCGGTGAAGGGTTGTATGTCGTTATTGTAACACAGAAATCGACGTTCGTCGACCTCGCGGCATGACTGAGAGAGTGGTGCTGCTTTCAACCTTTTCACAAGTAGGTAAGGATTTTTAGGTAGGATGAGAGTCGTCTGGCCATTATGTAATACAGGTGAGGGAATTAATTTATAATAGTTAAAACGTTCGTTTCTAGTTAGTGGAATACTCATAATGAATTTTATCTGATTTTGTTTTATATAGGCTTTTATCTCTATACATCTTTCTAATTTTACGGTATTTTCGTAAGTAACAGAGAACACTAATTTATCAGTTTGTTCTATTTCCTTCAACAATATTATAAGTTCTTCCGTATCAAAATTGATTGATGCAGTACGTTAATTTTACTAAAAGCAATGGCTGTTTCGATTTCATTTAAATGGGAATATAAATTATGAAAGTTATCAAGAAAGATATTATAAAGGTGAATAATTTTGGTAATAGTTTGTCTAAAATTGGATTTGTTTAAAGCTTGATTAATATTTTGAATGCTATTTTCTATTCGTATAAAATTGCTTTTAGTAGAATTTGCCACATTTGTAAAGGAGCCCACCATTTCGGCAACTATTGTCATTTTATTTTTAATTTCATTTTGTTCCGTATGTAATTTACTTATTAATCTTTCATATTTAAGAGCGTCATCATTATTCAAGTTACCTGTGATAGTTTTTATCAAAGAGCCAATCGGATTGAGGAGACCTCTTTTGATTCGTAATGAAGGAATTGATGCTTAAATTTGTCGATGGTAACATTCAAAGTATAATCGGTTTGGTATTGAACGGTTATAAAATCTGAATCAAATGACTTAATATCGAAATATTTTGAACATGCATTTTAAGCAACCCATATCTATGCATACTTGACTCCAATTCCTCGTAAATTAAATTTAAATCTAATATCTTAATAACTATCCAATTATCATAATTAACAAATGCTTGACCTTCATCCACAGGTAACAACCCCGGGTTCTTGTCAATGCGAAGCAGATGAAAGGCCTGGATTCCCATTATTCGGATCACCAGTGGAAATAATCTATGAAGGACGTTTAATGTCTTTAATAGGAACATTTGTGATACGTTTATTAGTTTCAACGGGAACTACATTTCTTTTTATAGCACCGGTGACATGAGCCTTTTGGTAACGCGGTTTATCCTTACCCCGTCTTGTCTTAACACCTTTTATGAACACAGTATCACCTACATCTATATGGAACTAAGATTCACCTGCGTATTTCTGTCTAACTGTAATTTTTTTCAATTAACTTATTTGTAATATGTTCATATAAATATTTGGTCCTTTTGGCGTGTTCTCTTACTCACTGTTGTGTGAACTGCTTATCAAAATCTACGGCGAATGTACTATTGGATTCGGTGTGTCCAAATACTACTTCAAACAGATGAATTGGATGGTTGTATGACATAACAGCATATGTCATCACCGATGCAGCGTCTGTAATTTTGTGTTCATATTTCGCGATATGGTGAATTTCAGTAATAGTTGAATGGAACCTTTCGATAAGTCCCATAGAGTTGGGGTTGTGCGCGGTACCAATGTGTAGATTTATTATGTATAATGTAAGCATTTCCTTTAAAAGCACATTGTTAAATTCCACACCGGGATCTGAACTAATTTTGGATGGAACTTCAAAATAAAAAAATATTTAATTTTGGGTCTTATATATTCTTTCAGAAATTTTTTAATTAATTCCAAATTATTTAAAGGTAAGTGAACTTTCAATATATTTTGTTTATCCCTGGACAAGTTTTTAACTGAACAATCATTTCTGTTCCAAGTATGGACGAGTATTTGGTTTGGTTTCGTATCAATCGCTTTCTGCCGTGATTCTTGCCGTGTCTACATTTTTAGCCGAATGTATTGTATTGTTACTACTATGTCCTTTGGAGGCTGTGATGGTGCTAGTTGGAGATAATGGATACTCAAAGTATCCGAATCCGATAATATTGTTACTGTGTCCATTGCCTGATTCGAATGACCTAGCTGTACAATTTTAGAGACTACATTACTCAGTTGATGTTAAAGTTTTCTTTCATTTTTATATATTTTCACTTGCATAGAGATATCGACGTTATCATTTAAGGCGTTTATCTTAATTCTAGATAAAGCATCAGCGTTACAATTCTGTTTCCCGTTTTTATATACTATTTCGTAATCAAATTCCGATAGACGTAAGTTCCATCTAGTAAGTTTACTATTTGGTTCATTGATGGAATTTAACCAGGCTAAAGGTCGATGGTCGATGTAGATCGTAAATTTCTTTCCATATAAGTAAGGGCGGAAATGTTTGACTGCCCAAACTATTGCCAAAAGTTCTTTCTCTATCGTGCTGTATTTCGTTTCAGCGTCGTTCAATGTACGACTTGCAAAGGCTTATCACTACCGATGGGTCCCTGCACCGAGGGCAAAGTTCGACGCATCTGTAGTGAGCACAAACAGTCGTGAGAAATCAGGGTACTGTAAGAGTGGGGCGTTTATTAAAAGCTCCTTACATCTTTCAAATGCGTTTATATGTTCTTTTGTAATTTCAATTTTGTTTTCCTTTTTCGGTCAAAAAGTAAGTGGTTGTGTAAGTTTAGCAAAGTCTTTAATAAGTTTTCTGTAATATCCTACTAATCCGAGAAAACTTTTATATTTCGGTGGCTGTACGCGGTAAAGGATATTTCACCACTGATTTGATTTTTTCGTCATTAGGTTTTAAACCTTCTTTTGTGATAGTATGGTCAAGTAATAGGACTTCTTTTCTCAAAAACTCGCATTTATCTAAGGTGACTTTTTAGTTGGTTTCACTGAGACGATCAAAAATGTTTCTTAATTTTTCAATATGTTCCTGAAGACTAGCCGAATATACAATTATGACACATCGAGGTATACTAAAGAATGGATACCTTGGAGGCCTCTTAAAATATTATCCATTGCCCTCTGGAACGTTGCGGGGGCTGTCTTTAACCCAAAAGGCATGCGTTTAAATTCGTAGTGGCCTGATTGAGTCGTGAAAGCTGTCTTCGGCCTGTCAGCTTCATTTACTTCTATTTGGTGGTAGCCACTTGCAAGGTCAAGGGTACTAAAGTAAACAGATTTACCTAACTTATCAAAAAGGTCGGTTATATTAGGTAACGGGTACTTATCGTCTATTGTATTCTCATTTAATCGCCGATAATCTACTACCATTCTAAATTTAGGCTGCCCGGATGCATCTAGTTTTTTTGGGGACTAAATGAACTGGTGCGCTCCAAGGTGAGTGAGAATTTTGAATTACGTAATTTTGAAGAAGTTGGTCTACTTGTCTTTGGATTTCCTCATTTTGAGAAGGTGGGTGACGATATGGTCTAATGTAAATAGGATCTTCATTAACGGTTCTGATATTATGTTTTACCTGATTTGTAAAGGAAAGTGGAATTTTTTCACTATAAAATATGTCGTGGTAGTCATAGCACAGTTTAGTAATAGCTTTCCGTTTTTCTTCGTTTGTATGATCTAGTCGTAGCTTATTTAAATTTTCTTTTAAAATTTCATCTATCTCGCAATTGGAATTTATCACATTAATGTCATACTCATTATTTTCAAATACAGTTAGTTACATTAAACGGTTCTAAAATTTTAATATTAGCTTTCTCATTGGAAACATTTTGAATAATGCTGTCGGCAAAGAAATTTTCACATTTTATATGGGCTCACGGCATACGAACTCCTTCGCTAAATTGTATAAAATCAATGATTGCGTCCCCGTTTTGTAAGTTGGTAGGAATTTTAACCCGTGTTTCCGACCTTGGTTCTAAGTTAATTTCGTAAGGTGGGTTATAGATTATTGGTATTTCAGTATTAGGCGTTCGCAAGACTTGGTGGTACATGTCGGTATTAGCTGCTAATTTTTTTAATAAGTCTGACCCAATAAGGCCGTCGTATCTACCGTCCACATCATATATGTAAAATTTATGTGGAAGAGTACTTTTGAACGTTTTCAAAAGCGGTATAAAAATAATTTCGTCATGCATGCTTTGCGCATGCGTGCTTACTACGGTAAAAGGTTCCTTGTATTTAAATTCGCTAAAATATTGGTTAGCCTTTGCAGGACTGATAAAAGATCTACTACTACCGGTGTCTATTAAAAACTTGGAATTTATTTCGGGAATGACTATGTGAGGTAATTTTAAAACGCTATCGCAATAATTAAGATGGATCATTTCGGGGGGTTTTCAAAGGCTACTATCGGAAAATTTTTCAGGAACCGCATTATCTTCATTATTAATTTCATTTGAATTTTCAAGATACTGACCCTCAAACGAAGGGTCTTCTACCAAACCATTATAGTGGTCGTAATAGTCATCGTCATTATTATCTTGAGAGAAATTTTGATATGACGTTGAAAGTTTCACACTAAAGAACAAGTCATTGGTTGTCATGTTTTGCCTAATTGGTGCGGTGCGCATAGATACGTCCGTGTCGTAAGCATTTTTAGACGGTTGGTTTTGTATGGCGAATTTGAACTGATTGGGTTGCTGTTGTATGCCGTATTTAAATTGATTAGGATATTATTGGAGACCGTATTTAAACTGATTTGGTTGTGGTTGATTCTGCATACCGTATCTTTGAACTTGGTGTTGGGGAATGCCAAATTTGAATCCACCACTTTGGAATGGTGCTTGTGGTTGTTGGGTAAATGGATGATTGAAATTACGTGGCATTGAATTTTGTGGTGATGCAAAACGGTAACCTTGTTGAGGGGACGTGAATTTATTAGGGTGTATGAAATTAGGCCTATATCCTATCTGATTATTGGGTACACCAAACCTGAAATTACATTATTATTATTATTATTGTTTGGTGGCGGATTTGAATTTATAAATGTAGATGGTCTCACGAAACTTTGAATGGCTAATTGCTGAACTGGTTTGGCTTTATGGTTTTTGGCGTTATACTGTGCTAAGAAGTTAATTTCCTCCGTGACTATACTTAAAGTAATCTCCAAAGTAGAACAGCCTTTGAGTCTAACAATTCTAATGAGGTCTTCGGGTAAATTGTACAAAAATACGTTTAAGGCGGTATAATTATATATAATCATTTTAGCGGCTTTAATTCCTTCATCGGAAAGCCTTTGTACTTTAGCAAGCAGGAACTTTTTACATTTTTTATTCTACCACAAAACTGAATATATGACTCTCTTTGTTTAATTTTTAGAGACTCTAGCTCGATAGCAACACATTCTTCTGAGCGAGGGTCACCAAAATGTTGGGTTAAAATTTCTTTCAAATCTTCCCATGTACTTAAACTAGGATTATCACTAAGTAGAGTCGCAGCCCTACCAGTAAGCTTACTACTTATAGCATGAAATTTGTATAAATTCTGAATCGGAGTATTATCGCCTCCTGAATATAATAAAACATATTCACATTTTGAAATAAATAAATTGAGTAATTTTTTATCTCCGTCGTATCTGGGAATTAAATCTAAAATGTGTGCAGGAATAACAATTACTGACATTTTATTTAAATTATTTTACTTAATCTAACACAAATCATTAACATGGATATTTATTAGCCTATTTTTGTGCCAACAAAATCAGATAAATGGAAATAATTTAACCCGACTATTTTAGTTCGGAAAATGCGGAAAAAAATGGGATAATATAAACAGGAAGTGAAAAGGTTTACTCACAGTATGTCCAATCCCATGTCCTCCAGGTGATTCTGCCCACTTCAATACTGCCGATGTGTCCTGTGCGCGTAATCGATTGATTTGGACGGATTGAGACGGACCAAAGAAGATTTGGTGGTGCAACGCCGCAGACGTCGGAGGGCCAGCCACCGGCTGCAGGCCCGTCAGTAGCTCCTACATCTGCAGCACCCGACTTAGGTGCTCTGATAGTGATGTTGCAGCAACAGGCTCGCCGACAGGAGGAACAGGTCCGTCGGTTGGAAGAGCAGCTGCGAGGCGGACAGGAAGAACAAGCCCGCCGACAGGAGGAACAGATGCTTCTCATGAAGGACCTTCACGCTACCTTCGGGAAAGAGATATGGGAGGTGAAGGATAGGGTTGCTCAGCATGACAACCGTCTGTTGGAAGCTGAAACCCGAATCGAGAAAGCTGAAACCCGAATCGACCAAGTGAACAATCGGGTTGACAACGTAATGGCTGACATGAAGAAATCACTGGACGAAATTAAACTTGGGGATGGAACTACAGCTCCCGTAGTAGCTACTACACCTTCGCTACGTGGGTTCAAGGTGCCACCGTTCGACGGGACTTCTTCCTGGTCAGCCTACAAAATCCAGTTCGAGGCTGTTATGAAGGCGAACGGCTGGAATAAAAGTCAGGCCATGACTGCTCTCACACTAGGCCTGCGCGACCAGGCCTTAACAGTTCTGGAAGCTCTCGGTGAGGAAGTGACTTATGAGCAACTCCTTGAGGCATTGGAGGCGAGATATGGCGACGCTCACCTGGAACACGTCTTTCGTGCGCAGCTTAAAGATCGCGTACAGCGCATCAACGAAAACCTGCAGCAGTGGGCTCTAGAGGTGGAGAAGCTGGTGCGAAAAGCATACCGGTCTGTACCTGCGCTCATTGAAGGGAACCTGGTGCAGACATTCATCGACGGCATCCGTGACCTGGAAGTCAGAGCTGCTGTGAGGCTCGGGCACCACGAGACGCTTAAGGACGCCTTGGGCCATACACTGGAGGTGGAAGCCGTGCGGCAAGTTCATCGTTCCCATCGCGTCAGGGAGGTTGCAGCAGCTACAGTTCGCGACTGCAACAAAGGATACAGCCCTAGGTGCTATGGCTGTGGGGAAAAGGGCCATCTTCGATCCAGCTGCCCTAAGCGAACTGTAGAAAGGGAAGTTGATCGATCTCGAGAGAGTAGTGCAGCTAACGGCACCGCCTGGCGGCGTCAGGATCATCGTTCCCCTCATGTTAGGGAGGTTGCAGCAGTTACGGTTCGCGACCACAATAAAGGATACAGCCCTAGGTGCTATGGCTGTGGGGAAAAGGGTAAGACGGTCCACGTCACGGACCAAAAGTCAGGTTAACATGTAACATCCGGGGTTCCTCAAGGGTCCCATATTGGCCCTCTTTTGTATATTATATTTATTAATGACTTGGTAGACCATATCACAAGTGAATGTTTACTATATGCAGACGATATGAAAGTTTTCCGTATAATCGATGATGTTAATGATTGCCTCTTGTTACAACGGGGCCTTAACAATATTCATACATGGTGTTTTTTTTTATATAGGATAGGGTGACAAACGAGCACACAGTCCACCTGATGGTAAGTGGTTGCTGTGGCCCATAGACATCTACATCTATCCTCAATTACGAATCAAAATGCAGATGCGTTGTCACCCGTGAGGACTAAGATGGAATGCCTCGTTTCCAGTAAAAAAGGGTCTCCGGTTCTCTACACTCACCATACGAAATACAGCAGCATTAAGCTACTAGTTCACGCTGGTATTCTATGAGAGCGTGGTCCTTCCCCGGTCGAGTCGACCCATTCGTGCTACAACTATACATCTAATATAACTGCAGCATGGCTCTACCACGTATGCAGCATGGCTCTACCACGTATGTTCTCACAATGGAATGCATTTCAATATAACTAAATGTTTTTTTGTAACTTTCACAACTTTAACAAGAAAACTTGTCAAAAGTATACATACCATATCAATGATCAACGTTTGTCTGGAAGTAATGTTGTTAAAGATTTGGGTGTTATATTTGGCTCTAAACTAGATTTTAAGCAACATTTTAATCATTTTAATCAGTGTCGTAAACATGGATTGATTTTTTTTAAGCTATTGCATAGCTTCTATCGCGGGCCTTGAGTGCGGGAAAATCCAGAAATTTCGTAACAAAAAAAACCTCACGCTCTCCGACGGGCACGGAGGTGTGGCTTGAAGGCCGTGCATTGTCTAACGATGGTCTAACGTCGTTTCTTTTCCTCAGTCTTCGACACGGTGTTTGTGTATAAAGTGTTTTGAAATTTTGAATATGAATGAACAAAGTGAATTTATTATTAAGGCTGCTCTCTCGCAAAAAGCTTGAAAAAAGCGTGCAGATGAACCAACTTTTCGTCGACACTTACAGAGAAATTACATATGAAAAAAATAGCTAATAATCTACATGATCTGATACGTAATTTGGTTTAGCCATAATTTTTCTATCGGTGTCACATAATAAATAAAAAAATACCCAAATCACCTCCAAATCGTTGAGATGAAACCACTTTACTCCTTCATTGTTTATCAAAGGAATATAAAAAAAATATCTACTGCTTTGCAATACAAAATAAAATAATTTGGTTTGGTTACTTTTTAGAAATATGTATTATTTTTATATTAAATTAAAAATGCGTCCCGATTAAATACTGCGTCTATATCACCCCCGCATTCGTCCACGAATTCAGTGCGGGGCGCATCGTGTTGCTAGGTGGACTATATTTTAAATGTGCTATAGTTTAAATTCTCAATTTAGATTCTCAATATGTATATATATACACTCGATTAACCGGACTAATTGTTGCCGTCAGGGATTCGGATAATCGAAAATCTGGATGATCGAATGTATGAAGAAAAGCGGGTTTTGTGCATTTGTAGTACATATGTACATACATAATGTTATGTGTTTTTTAAAAACAACAATTTCAACGAAAATCAATGTTTATTAAGAAATTATTATTTTTTTAATAAACATTGATTAAATTCCATGAAGAGATATAAATCTATATAACCATCCGTTACTTGCGACAAACGAGCCGCCGTCACCTAATTTTTTATTTAACTGTAATGCTTTTTCACAAAGCAAAGGGCCAGATATCATTTGCCCAGTTGATCGTTTTTGTAAAAACCAACAATACAAAGCATCTTCTAATTGCCAATTTACTCGCGGACATAGGTTCTTATGTCCGGGACGGGGGTTTGTTAGCGCCTGATAGTAGATCGTCTTATCTCAAGCGGTGTGAAGCGACGATTAGTGAGGTGCGGGAGGAGGAGGCTAGCTGCATTTGTGCGCGCGGTCGGTCAACCCTGTTGGCATCGAGCCGAGCTAGGGAGCAGACGGCGGGGCCGGGCTGCACCCGGCCCGCCGCTAGGGCGCGCTCCTAGCTAGGCAGCGCCGCCTGCGCCGATGACGTTCTCCGGTCGCATTATAGGGGTCGCGAGAGTTTTTGCGCGAAGCCGGGTTGTTCATATATTGAAAGTCTCCTTGTTTTGTCTTAGACTTATGTTAATAGAGCGTGCCATTTGAATTTAAAGACAATTAATTGGACAATAAATAATAAGTGACAAATCTTGCCGTGGAGCGTGGAACTAAGTAGTTGCGCGTCTTGTTAATATAATTGCCGTACGGCCGCCCTGACGTATGTACTGCGCGAACCTGAGTTTTAACGCGGGTTCGGTTAAATCTGGTTGAATTTGATTGGATTAACCTAATGACAATTGACTTAACTATAATTAATGAGTGATAAACGAGCGTAATTTCCTAGACTCTGAAGTTTCTGTGACGGCTTGCCCCTTCGACGGATCCCATACTGGAATAGAGGTGAAGCCTTGGGATCTGCTGTTCGGCAACCAGCGGGAAGTCAGATTACATAATATAACACGTACTGAGCATAACACTATCACACACATATACTTACACCTGAATCTTCCTAGGTTTGACCCTACGTCGACGAAATAGGTAAGTCTTGTTTGGTTCCTTTTTAACCGCTATTGTCTCATATTCCACAAGCCATTTAGGCCGACCTCCTGTTACTCGTCGAGTTGAACCCCTGGTGGGCCCGGGTTCTACGACCTTTGCCCGGGTAACTAGAGGCCGTAACAATAGCAGAGTAAAAAATTAGAGATTGTGGTGTTTGAAATTTGTCATCTATGAGAGTGAATTTTATCTGTGTACTCTGTAACAAATAACTATATAGAAAAAAAATGTGAAAATGACATTTCGCCATTTTTGTTTGTGTACTGGTTAGGAACTCGATCAAAAATTTGATAATTTCTCCGTTTTTATACGTTATTTCTAATGTTATTTTACATCAAATTAATTGTGGAGATATTTTCTTTAGGAAATATGTATCATTACGACGATTCAAAAACGTTTACATATAATAATTTACCTCGAAATTCACTATACGCGATTATCGTTTATTGATTATATGTTGTTTAAAAAGTATTCTTATCAGTTTTTTTTTGTGTTAAATGGATGCTAAATATAAAAGAATGCTTCAGTATTGATAGCAATTTATTAACGAAATATCTGTTGAGATGTGTCTAGAAATTATTAATACTTATTTTTATTTATTTATTAAAATAATAAATAAATAAAAATAAGTATACATTTATCTATATTGAGTACTAGTTATTCCCCGCGATCTCGCCCGCGTAGAATATGGATTTCATGGGTTTTAATTTTTTTGCGCGGAACCCTAATTCTTTTTCTAAAACAAAAGTAGTTCAAATTATTCCTTATATCATCAGCTATCTGCCAGTGAAAGTCCCGTCAAAATAGATCCAGCTGTTTCGGAGATTAGCTGGAACAAACAGACAGACAGACAGACAGACAAAAAATTTAAAAATTGTGTTTTTGTTACTAGTACTTTCATATGCATTTAATAAAAAGCTGTTATTTTAACATTACAAACAGACACTTCAATTTTATTTATTTGTAGATATAGATATAAGATATTATTCATATTGGTGTCATTTTAAAGGGAATATCATGTACTATTATAATAATAAAATAATTGATAGGACTATGACACCACTAAGGGAAGTGAAATTTTGATATAGGTAAATTCATGTCTTTATCTTGAATTTGATTGCTCAAAAACACGATAGTATAATTTTGACTCGATCATAATTATTTGCGAAAACACCTCTAAAAAACCACTATAGTTGAAATTACAACGAAATTACTTAATCTATATGCTTCGAAATCACTCAAATATATTCATAACATTAACATTCATAATTTACTTGCTCATTATTTTGATTACTCAAATCAATAATTTTTACAAAAATATTTTAAAGTTTCTGAGAATTTCTAAGCGCTTTTTATCGTCGCGGACGCTACGCTATTTTAGACCTTATGAGGGCGTTTTTTCAAGTTTTTATAGAAATTATGCATTCACTCGGATCAGTACGGCGATAGCCCTTTCGAGGTGTCGTCTTAACCCAATTCCTTTGTATAGTGCGACGTTGCCACTCTTATTAGTTATTCCGCTTCGTAATATTTTATTTATAGGTGATATTTTGTTTATGTAGGTATTCGATAGATTCCTATAGTCTGTTTTTTTCGCAGGAGACAAAAATAACAGATCTTTATTAGATTCGTTTAGCCCGAATAATACAGTTTTTATGATTCTGGTTCAGATTTGTTTTCTTATCGGTCACCACGCTCAAAAAGTGTAACTTGATTTAATATCAAAAACTTAACTGCATAAATAAAATAAATAATTAATTATAATTGCATAAGTTATAAAGGCAGTCCCCGAGTGCCACACGTCTCTTTTTTTTTGCTAGAAGTATTGGGTTA
This sequence comes from Parnassius apollo, assembly GCA_907164705.1. Lineage (NCBI taxonomy): Eukaryota > Metazoa > Arthropoda > Insecta > Lepidoptera > Papilionidae > Parnassius > Parnassius apollo. The sequence goes on from CAJQZP010001507.1 coordinate 5,165,774, forward strand.
CCCTTTTGACAACTTCTCAAGGTTCCACACGTATGTGTTTTCAGGTCAAGAAGTTTCTCAGAGCGAGTCACGGAGTTATAAAAATTATCCATGTATAATTCATGGCCTTTAAGCAGATAAGATCTCATTAAACATAAGACAAGTTTTTCAATGGTTTTTCCACTCGTATTGGATTCATCAACGTCTACTTTACCAGAATACATTTTTTGGTTCAAAACATATCCGTCATGAGAAGTTAATACATAAAACTTAATTCCGTACCTGGTCTTCTAGTTCCGTATATGTGTGCGAAAAATTAATCGACCTCAAAAAAGCATTATAGATTCATCAAGCGATAGCTCCTTATCAGGATAATAGACTTGACGGAAATTGCGAGTCAGTATATCTATAAATCCATTTATTTTATCTGGCCCTTTCGCGTTGAATTCAGACGCGCATAGGCATCGTAAGATTTGCTCGTACCTTCGACCCGACATCACGTAATTGAAAATAGGATGGTAATATAATGGGTCAGCGTGAGTAAATAGCTTACGAATTTCAGGCACACGAATTTGTCCGGAAAGCAGAGAAAGACCAAGAAATTTATACATCTCCTCTACATTTGTCTCATGAAAAACTCTGTGTCTTGAATGTCTAGTGTGCGGTCGGTTTTGGTTTACTAATGAGTTACCATATGCATTCGTGCAATTCACTAAATACTCAACAAGATCTGGCGTTAACAGTAAATCGAAAACATCTTTTTCAGTTACGGCTTCATTTATGTGCGCGCGTGGGCCGGGTAATGTTTGATTGAAGGTAAAATCCTGCGTCATCCGGGGCTGAGGTAGTTGGTAAATGCTCATTGACAGTCTCTAGTGTTTGATTTGATAATATATCGGTGGGATTTGGATCTATTTGTTCAGTTTGATGGTAATGACAAGATAAGTGAGGTTTCGGAGAGCCCACTACTCCATCTTCTACGCAGTTTTCTAGGACAGACGGGTCATTGCAAGACCTTTCATCGACTTCCTGGTTCAATATAGAATCGTCCATACTTGATCTCGAATCGCTGGACAAAGTGGTCTTTCACTAATCCTACTGGAACGCATAAGCCTAACGTTTCTCGTACTGAAAATCTCATAATCTGATCCACTAGTTTCGCCTTCTTGAGCACCATCTGGGTCATAATTTGTATCAGAACCGAACTCACCATCTGCGTCACTGTATGGGTCGTGGTGGCTTTCATCCGCATTGTCTTCAGCAGAAAACAGACTTGGACAGTTACTTGATGTCAGTTTCTTCCGTTATGATGCCATCTGCGAAATAATATAGGGAAATACTTACAATAAAAACAGTTAGTAAGACGCTAAAATAGTGGGTAAATAGCATTTGAATAATACGTTTATGTTTATTAATTTCTTACTTTTACATCATGTTTTTATCCCTACAAGTAAAAAAACAGCAATACTGTATAACACAACAAATATATGAATCAAACTAAATTAGATTATAGGTATAAATAAGCTTTATTTACCTTGCTTTCGCTGATGAAAATCAAAAACCACACGCAGCTATGCGACGACACGCTAGCGACGCATACGCCGTGACACTAAATCAAAGAGTATAATAAGTATATACAGGAAAAGAGAGCCCTCTGACGACATTTTATTGCAGACAAAATTGAACTACTAGCGCCTCCTAAAAATTGAATCCGAACTAATTCGCTATATATAGCTCTACATATACCTCTTCTATAGTAGTAAAATGTATAATATTGTTCTTTAATTCGTATACATACTGAAGCAGTTTTACTGCCTACTTTTTTGTAATACTGTTTTTGATATTATTAAAAGTAGGTAAAACAGTTTCAGTAAGTACACTGGTATTTATGGGGTATTTGCAATGAAACAAGAAAGATAACGATGAGCACACGCAAAAAGTAGCCACCGTTTTGACTTTTTGTTTTTGTTTTTGTTTTGATGTTTAAGTTTTTATTTTATGTGAAAATAATATTTGTTATAAACAAAATCACCAATAAATTTATCGTGCATTTAATTTTATTTTTAAGCTAATTTTAGTTTCTTTTTAAAAGTAGCGACATCTGTGAAGACTTTAGACCAATAATAAACATAATGTTTTCGGAAACAAATTATGGATGGCGCTACCTTCAATTGAATTCTTGTGGTCCAAGGCAACTGTCCTACCCCTGCACTAAATATCAACATCATTGTACTAATATGGCTCAGTCTGAGTCTACCTCTGTCGGCGGTGTAACTGTGTTGTTTTGGTCTATGAGCACTGCGTATGTGTGTGTTGAAAAATGACTCGAAAAGAGTTTACCGTGACGCCTACGAACGAATGAAGTCGCGTGATGTGACACTAGATCATGTGCTTCCTAGGAATGTTATGAGCAAGCAACGGCTATCGACGGCTTGCCAAATTACATGTAATAAAGTTCACCGCCGTTGGCCGTACTGTCACGTAGCAATATACCGAAATAACGTCGAGAGGCGGTCTGTCCCGGAAAGTGTTATTTGTCTCGGACTCGCTGGCATAAATTAAAAAAATCAAATGGTTATTAACTAATAATTTATATTAACGAAAATTTTACCGTAGACTACTTAATATAAATATATGAAACTTTTGCAAGTTACATTCAAGAAATATATTTATTACGTGGATCGAAGCAATAAATATAGGGTTAAAAAAATAGGTCTTTATAAGTTTAAGCTTATCATTGCAGTTTTTAACGGCTTTGGTAATCAATTCGTTCATGTATGTATAATTTGATATAATTATATAATTTTAGTAATGAGATTAAATGAAGGAAATAGTATTAGTTAAGATGGCAACATTAGGTACGCCATTAGTCGCGCGCAGAGTTATCTATAGATAACTCTGCGCTATAGCGCCATTTTGGAAGGCTTAGCATGCTACAGACTATAAATTAAAAATTTCTAGCGTCCTATTAAATACGCTATGTTATAGCGAGCTATTTATAAGAAACCGTGTATTTTATTATTATTATTAAATTTATTTCACTTAGCAGGTTACATTACATGTCATTCGTTGGATACACTGCGTGCTATAAAGAACATTATTTCGTAATAAGTCGTATGTTAGTCTAAAATAAAGCAGCAATGAACACTTTTTGATACTTTTCGGGCTTACTACTGTCTATAATCGATGCAACCGTTATTTTAATCTTAATATAAATTATAAATCAATTAAAGGCGTATTTAAAAGTTTATGCATTGAATATACAAAAATCAACTATTTACATACATTACTATACACACTTTTGTATCTATATTTTATTTACATTTAAAACATTAGTTGGGCTACTTTTGTAGCAGATAACCGTGTTCTTCGACCTCTTATAATATACAGTATACACTAACTAAACAACGTCTAACACTAAATTAGGTCGCGCGTAATGAATAGCGTGCCACTAGATCAAATTTGCGTCACACATCTACCCCTATCAGCCCTGCTTCTAGAACTATTTGCCGCTAGATATTAATAGCGCCAAAGCGCCATAGCGCTATGACGGCTATTTACATAGCACGCGCTGTGCGCAATGGAGAGATGCTATATTAAACCTCCATTAGTATGAGATAGTCCTTCTTACCTCTACCCTGGACATGCAGGTTGTCAATGAATGCAGTGGCTTGGATAGAGAGTATTATTTTCTGTGCCCAGTACTCAGGACCGTGCTTTGTTAACTTGAGGGCTGTTATGATAATAATGAGAATGATGCCCTAAGAAAAAATAATAATTATTAACTTAATATTACATTTTTAGTACATAATATATTGCCTTCCTTTTTTAGTATATTTTAGTAATATATGGCCTTGTAATGAACTAGCGTAAAAAGTAGCGAGCTGGTGTTAAGCCGTCTAAGCCGGGGTCCATACATCTCTGCTTGAACGGAGCTTAGATAAATCGTTCGTACACTGACTTGACAAGTGGGAACACCGTACATCACCATCATCATCATAAGTCTCTTTTTATATACCAAGCTGTATAGTGTGAATAATTCCAAAAAAATCAGGTATTGAGTAGAATGCGTAAATTGAGTAGACTGATATATTGCTAAAATGTGACTCCTTTTATACAAGAAATGAACATAATTTACAAAATATCTGACCAATGAAGGTATCTTCTTTAAAATATTTACAATCTTCACATTATGATATCCGAAATCTTACTATTATCTAACATGCGATTAATTGTAAATATGAACGACATAGATGAGAGCCGTGGTAGCTCAAATGGTTAGCGCTCGCTATAAATTTCACAGTACGCGAGAAAACCGGGTTTGATTCCCGCCTGCGCCATTGAAATTGCTAATTGCAATTTTAAGTGCTGATTTACTACGTGCTCGACGGTGAAGGAAAACATCGTGAGGAAGCCTGCATTTCTGAGTGTATCGTTAGGTTCGTTCAGAAGATAGGTGGGTTCTTAAAATTAATCAATATTTATAGTAAAATATTTACAGTCTTACTACAAAAAAGCATTTAAACACTGGTCCAGCATGTGTTTAGTTAGACACGGACTTAAATGATAAACACATGTTAAACAATGGTTTAAATTTCGCTACCACTAAACCGTGTTTAACGCATGCCTCTATAAACAACGTTTAACTTTATTCTCCAAGTCACACTGCAATACATTCGTTCACCATTCGATCATTCGTTTTGTTTTACGCAAATTTATACGACTAACTACGTAAAAATTAAATTTTGTCTTATATATATATATATATATATATATATATATATATATATATATATGTATAGGCAAATATACAGGCTGATGGGTGAAGCTATTCTTCTCTACCGTCGTCACACGTGTAAGCATAGTTTAATTTTGTATGAATCGAACTTACTTGATGACAAGCCCAGTACCGTAATGCACTAGCCACTTGCACTGCTGGATCTATTGTGTTACCACCAGAATCACTCGGGATATCGTCTTTTACAAGATCTAATATTTTTCTAGTAAAAGTTTGCTGAACCCGCATTTTTTCTTAAACTTGGCGTTGTCATATTTTTCAAACGGATTAACCCTCACACGAACCGTATTACTTTCTCGGAACATTTCCGCATATCCATGTCGTCTTCATCGAAGTATTCAACAAAATCAACTATATCTATGTTAAATAAAAATACTGAACTGACGGAAAGATAGGTTAGACACTAGTTAAACAAGGGTTTGCGGCTGTTTAAATTTAAACAACGTCTAAGCTGTGTCTATTCATAAACCACCGTTAAACACTCTTTTGTAGTAACCAATTTGCTAAACACGTGTTCAACAGATGTCTAACTTTTTTGTAGTAAGACAGTTAATTATTTATCTTACTACACGTTAGGTTTAGGAAGGGGATCAATGGCCTGACTTAGGGAGACGAAGTCCAGGCGAAGTTTTTGAGGGTTGCAGATAGCCAGGTAGCGAACGGAGTCGATGATAACTCAGATCAGATGGTGATGATGGCCGTTGGCAGGATAGTCCAACAATCCGTTAGCGTACAGCATAGCAGCAAGCAAGGCTTAGGTATGTAGGTGGATGGATGGATGGATCCTGAAATTCCAGACGGAGGCCAACATTAGGGAGACTTTCAATAGCATTATATGCGCCCTTGCCATGTTCAGCGCCCCTTCTATGAAGTTAAAAATTCCTAAGCACTAATCAGCCCCAGCAGAAGAAATAGGAATTAAGCAGAACAGTTACAACGTTTAGATACTATTGTTAAAATAAATAAGAACTTACCCCAGCGGGACCAAATGCACTTTGAATAATTTAAATTTAGAATGTAGGTAGCAAGTTTCACGGTCGTCCGTTAGGCTCACGCGCGTTGCAAACTTTAAGCAGTCTTGTGTAGAAATGAACGAGCGCGAACGGGGACTCGTGCTAATCTCCGAATTGTCCGAGGACCTAATTCAGATTTAGAGATCGGTGAGCAACGGTTTAACGGTGCGCGGATTAAACTAACTATTTTAAGGTTCCGTTGAATAATATTTTAAATTAACAATATGTAATCGTTTATTTGTTATTATTTTAAAATTAAAATGTATTTATTTAAATAATAAGAATTTGTATTCAGATGCACCGTTACATGAAAAATAAGAAAAAAAATCGAAGGCATGTGAAGTTCGCCAACATGCATTAGGTCAGTGCGGCGGACAATACCTTGCACTAAAACCCGATCAATAGAGCGGAGGCCTGTGCCCAGGAGTGGGACGTGTAAAGGCTGTAACTTTATGAATTACAGGAACATCGCGTGAACGTTTTGTACTCTTAAATTATTCTAAAAAACGACGCAATATTAATATGTGAACAACGGGACCTTCTACTCATTCACGGCGTATTTAACGCCGTGAAACGCCGTATTTAACGCAGACTTAATAGGCTATAACGTATAATGGAATGGGATGATGAAATTAATAAAAGATGGTAGAATACATTTTAATGTTAAAAATTGGTAAAGATATTCTTTTCAAAATAATTAATGGAGCATAATATATGAAGCGTCCACTGCAATAATGATGAATGTCCAAAAATTTTGTAATTATAAGTAAGTACGTCATTCTGACACTTGATATATGCAGTTAATAATCTCGTTTAGAGACTCAGCAATATCGCTTACAGTACCGAGATAAATACGTTTTTAATAATTATGTACACGGCTAGAACCCTCAGCGTCAAACGAGTTCACGGCAATAATGATAAATGTCCATCGCCTCGAAATGCCCGTCATCTTGTCAATTGTTTTCTCAGTCTCGATACGTCTGAATTTAAAACAGAAAAAAACACCTTAAAATTAAAGTTGCTTCTCTTTCTGATGGTCATGAAATATCTCAGATTTTGTCTCAACTTCGAAAGCTGGAAATGGAGAACCTAGCACGCAAAAAGTGAGGTGAAGTATTTTATGATAAGAAAGAGAAAAGCTCGTTTGAGGGCTAGGCAGCATGCCCTAGCCTGCCTGCTAAACATAACTACCAACGACATTTATTATAAAAGGCAGCTTAGTTGTTTAATGTTCATATCCTTGCTGATTCCTCACCTTATTTCTATGCATACAATAAGAGTATTATAAAAACGGATGTGGCCTCTTACCTCTTTAATTTTATATGTCATAAAATGGATATGCAGGGCAAGATTCATACAATTTTCTGTGACTCATGTGACGGTCAAAATAAAAATTACACCATTTTTAGAATGTTACACTACATGATCCACTGTTGTAATCGCTTATAGTCTGTCAAAGTAATATTTCCGATAAGAGGTCGCTCCTATATGGGATGCGACCAAAACATGGCCTTTATAAATCAAAAGGCTAGGATTGAACTCCCTAAAGAATGAGCTGAACATTTACGTGGAGCTGGACAGAGACCGAAATTTTTCAATGTTATTGAATGTTCATAAGATGGATTCAAGTGCTGGACTGCATTTCTAATACCGTTTTACCAAAAAAACGTGTCCATTTTCCATAAGACCTGTACGTGAATTTAGAGTTCAGAAAAAACATCCACGGCTCATGTTTCACAGAAATTTCAGTAATAGTCAACGGGAATCAAGTGGGGTTAACACACCAGCTTCTTTTCGATCTACGAAAGCAGGTGCCTTCAAAACTGTAGTCTTCAACAGATTTGACAGCATACAGGCAACTGAACTGACAGATCTCCAAACTCACGCGGCGGGACGTACGCAACTTTATTACTGCTAGTATTATCAGACATCTGTCTGCCAGATAGAGCCAACTGTCAAAGCTGAAGACCGAGTGTGGTAGCATCGTTTCCGGGACACCTGAGATTTTGAGTGAGATTGAGAGGTTCTATGGGCAGCTGTACACATCATCGTTGGAGCCACACGCAAGTGTGAGTAACGATCCAAGAGCAAGTCTTATTCGACACTATTCCGATGATATCCCGGACGTCCTTCATTAATACCTATTAATGAAGGGAAATTAAATTTCCTGATTTAGCTTATCAAGACAAGCTGACTATATCAACAGCGAAATATTACGACTTGCAGTTTCTGAAAAAGTTCTGTAGGCCTGAAGCAAAATCAGAATTTAACTAAACCAGTCATTTGGACAACTATCGTTATTGACTTTGAACGCAGAGTGGACAGTGATCATTATAGTCCTGATTTTTGAATACTTACATAATATTATATTATTTTTATTTAGTTTATATATTTATTTATTTATATATTTAAAACCTTTCCTTTAACTAGAATTAAAGTGAATCTAATTATTTTAAAACAAAGAAAAAAGGACATTTATCATTATTGCAGTGGTATTGCAGTGCCTTTATATATATATATATATATATATATATATATATATATATATATATATATATATATATATATATATATATATATAGGTTATATAAAGGTTATATATATATATATATATATCTGCATTGGCCGAGGAGTAAGAGGGTTGTCAAAGACACTGGATTACCGATACTCGTGTGAATTAGAGGAAATAAAACAACATTCAATTTGCATATAATTTTTTTAATTAAATTAAAAAATTAAGGTCGAGTTTTCTGATCACAGTGGAGATCACGGAATATATAAAACAAGTTTAAAATAAAACAATAATGCATACATACTATCGTAGACAGAGAAACCTATAGACTAATGATTAACGTGGCCTTGAGTGAGAAAGGACGATAACGTAGTTTTAGGTTATACAATAATTGTTACTGCTTCAGGCTACCCTGACAAAGGTCGTCAGACTCGGGCCCATAGGAGTCCAACTAGACGAGTAGACAAGGGGAGGGTCAAAGACCTGTGGAATATTAAGCTATAGCGGCTAACAAAGAATCAAACAAAACTTATCTTTTACCGTCGAAGTAGGGTTAACCATAGGAAGATTCAGGTGAAGTAGTAGGTGTGTGTGGGAGTTGTGTTTAGTACGTGTTCAATGTGTAACCTGACATCCCCGCTGGTTGCAGAACAAAGTAAGCGAACTAAGAAGAGAAAAGAAAAGACACAAAAAATATTTTTATTACGTGGTTCTATACACCGATCCTATCCGCTAACAAATAACACGCGAACAAAACAAAAATTATTATTACGTTTTACAAACAAAACACAACCAACAGCCACGTGGTTACAACCGCTGTCTTGCGACCAACTTTACGTATTGCGCCGGGAGATCACGCTCCTGCTACCAAATGTTACGTATTGCGCCGGGAGTGGTTGCAAACCAAATCAAGAAACCTTTTACCGTCGAAGTAGGGTTAACCAGGGTTAAACATTCAGATGAAGTAGTAGGTGTGTGTGGGAGTTGTGTTTAGTACGTGTTCAATGTATAACCTGACATCCCCGCTGGTTGCAGAACAGCAGATCCAAAGGCGTCGCTTCTCTTCAAATATGGGATCCATCTAAGGGGCAGGCAGCCACAGAACACCTCAGCTTCTAGGAAACTATGTTCGTTTATCACTTATTATTTATTGTCCAATTAATTGTCTTTAAGTTCAAACAATCAAGTCCATCGACGTTAATTAGGGACACGCGGTACAACTCAAGTACAGTGGGTCAAAGTTCAATGTAGGTATAACATCGCGTCGATTCAATTAACTGCATAAAATGTTCCTTAATCATTACAAATTCCTAGCCGTCCTCTGTCATGTAACGCGATCAAATAGACACTAAATTCGAGGCGGTCTAGGTTATATTCTAATATTCAATAATAAATTCAAAATGGCGCGCTCCATTAACATAAGTCTAAGACAACACAAGGAAACTCTCAATATATAAGTGAACCGGTTTCGCACAATACACTAAAGAATTAAGCCTAGTTATCGAGTCACGCACTAATACAAGATAACTTAAGATCGTCCATTAGACGCGCAATTATATTACTCTCTCGACCGTTATCAACGAAGAAACGTCCTGCCCGGGAACGTCAACAGAGGCTTGCAGCCTCGCGGCGGACCGCCCGGCTTCGCCGCCGTCCTTCCTCTCTCTCGGCTCGATGCAAACAGGGGGCGACTGACTGCGCCTACGATGCAGCCAGCCGCTAAGTCCCCCTCGCCCCGCCAAGCCTCTCTCCACCGCTCTCGAGATAAGAGAATCTACTATCGGTCGCGAACAATAATCTTTATGACTTTTAAACAAATTTAGATAAAAAATTTTATTTTTCTAAGAACTGAAATGAACAAGATTCACCAATCTTGTTCATTTCAGTTCACAAACCACTTTTTTCTCACTTAAACCAACTTGTAAACTCCTTAGATCGTATCTGCGCCCTCTTTTTCCAAAAGAGGGTCGCTTCCAATACGGCATAAGAAGCTTAAACAGCCAGTTGCCAGTCCCTAAAGGCGGTTTTTAGACTGTATCACTTAGGTTCCCCCGGTAGACAGTGAGTCCCTCATAACCACGATAGACCGGCTATCGTGGTATGTGTAACGCATTTTCCGCCTCCCTACATAAAGGGTAGCCCTTTCCAATTGCTTCGGGTGCAAAAAAAAACTCCTTAGATAGCTACGAACTGTCAAAGTTGTTTAGGAAAATGCAGTTTGCTAAACAAAAAACCGGCACGGAGAAAGGGACAAACAATCACACCACTCAGTCTCATTTCTATGCAAGACGTAATATGCATAAATCTATCTTTTTCGTGTGCGAATGCAAAAGAAGGCGTCAATTTGTCTATAGGTTTCTCTGTCTACGATATACATATATATATATATATATATATATATATATATATATATATATATATATATATATATATATATACATATATATATATATATATTTTTATGATATAATATCCATTATATCATAAAAAATATCCGTACGAATGATATATATAATATTATAGTGAATGAATAATGTGTAATGAAATAAATATTTGAAGCAAGAAAAAAGGAAAAATATGTCAGTTAGTAATTTCCATCAGATAATGTTGTCGTAAAAGAACTTTGAAGGAGTTTTTATTTGTGACTTTCTTAATAATTATTAATAATAATTTCACTATATTTAAACTAACCGCTAAGGCCTCCCACTTGAATAATTCAACACATCGATGGGTACACGCAGTTGAATTATTCAACTGCGTGTACCCATCGATGTGTTATATAAACAAGAAGGTGATCAGTTAAGCGACCCCGACGGAAACCGTACTGGCGGTCACTAATCAGCTGGTGCTTCTCAAGGTACCGCATCACTTGACAATTAATAATCGACTACATTAATTTAGAAAACAAAGAGGTGATGGCGATAAGCCTGCAGTTGGACAGGTCAGAGAAATTATGTTTTATTTTGGTTTAGGATAACTCGTGAAGAGTAGGATTACCTATTGAAAGAAACGCGTGAGAACCGAAGTCCGTTGACTCCAGAGCACACGCACCTCAGCACAATTGTGGTATTTCGTCAGATCCACTTGACTTGAGTTCAGAGAGAAGTACCACACATTTGGCATGGAACACTCGCAATGCGGGAAAGTCGGCCTCCGTTCATCATAAGTCAAGATAAACGGAGAAAGGAAGCTTAAAATATCGAATTTCTCTTTTGGAGTGGCTTGAGCCAACGAATCACCCCCTGTGCAGAGATGCACATGCTTCACTGTGAGGAAGAATAAATGTATTTTTTCATTTAAATATTTGAATAAACATTGGTAAAAAAATTAAAAAATCAGAGTTATATTAAATGATCTACGTAAAATGTAGCGTAATATACTTTTTTTATTGAAACGTGACGTGCACCAATCACAGCTAGCCAAGTAAAGATGAGCTGTCAACGTTTTCAACTTCTTAAATGAACGAGACTCTTCTACTAAACTAAAACGTTTTCAAGTTTCGTTTAGGCTTTTGCTATTTCTTAGTTGCCTAGTATACGGCTCTGACTAAAGTTAACTTGTTTTCGGAACAGAAAGTACATAATTATGTATAAATTAAATGTGGTCTACATATTGTTCTTGGCAGCTGTGCTGCAAATAACCCTTGCGTTAAAGGAAGGTGAATGTGAGGTTTGTGTTAAAACTGTTGAAAAATTTGCAGCAACCTTATCTGATGATGTAAAGAAAGATCCTAAATTAATTGAGGCCAAGTTTAAAAAGTTTTGTAAAGGCACGAAGAACAAAGAAAACAGATTTTGTTACTATTTAGGGGGCTTAGAAGAATCAGCCACCGGTATTTTGGGAGAACTGTCGAAACCTCTTAGCTGGTCTATGCCCGCGGACAAAATTTGTGAAAAGTTGAGAAAAAAAGATGCTCAAATCTGTGACCTGCGATTTGATAAACAAATTGACTTAAACAATGTTGATTTGAAGAAATTAAAAGTTCGTGACCTCAAAAAAATCTTAAATGATTGGGATGAAGTTTGCGATGGTTGTATAGAAAAGACAGACTTTATTAAAAGAATAGAGGAATTAAAACCCAAATACATGGGTAGATCTGATTTGTAAAGTAGCAAAAGTACAATAAGTAAGGATAATCTTTTATTTTAATTGATTTTTTATAGGAGGAGGTGATGTGATACGAAGCAACCTCATGTAAAAATAATTATTCATTTTTAATATATAAATCATGTGTCTCTGCCCCAGTTTTCTTCACAATTAATGTAAATTCCTTCTTCTTATTCCTATACATAGTCAGAAGGTATATACTGCTGATTACTTAAAAAAAACATTTTTGTAAAATATATGAATCAAACTGATTTTGATAATTCTCTTTTACTCATAAGCTGGTGCTTTTCAAGTGGTCCCATTTAAATTTAAATCTGACCAACAATTTTGGAATTTTCTTAATAATGCGTATTTATTTAACTTTGACTACATTGATAATATTCTTATTCGATTTATTTTGAAGTGAGTTGTATGAAATTCTTAATTTCACCACTTATTTCTAGACCACATGAACAATTCGGTTCCATTCGGGATTTGAACCCGTGGCTCTTGTATCACAACTTACTAATTCAAATGCCATAATTAGTAATATCAAATTGTTGAACCATATGTATTTTCATATATTGTCTTTGTTGCAGCTTAATTGTTCTCAAGACATAAATGTAGTGTGAACTCCAACAAAAAACGAGCAAGTGTCGATAAATTGTGGAGGTCATTCAACTTTTGCATTTGAAGTTATTTGCATGAGTTCTTGTGAATGATGTGTGTATGCAATATATTAAATTATTATTGTATTTAAGTAAAATATTTTTCATAGAGCTTGTTTTATTTTTAATTTTACACTATGTTTGTTAACTATGTAATAAAAACTAAAGATGTAGGATTAAAAATTTTGTCTAATGCTCTAAAAAGTGTATTATACTGATAAACTAAGACTTCTTTTCTGCTTATAGGTCCAACTGGTTAGGTACCTCTCATCTATAAAATGTATTATTACATGTATTTCTTTTTCAAAGCATTTGAACATCCATTATTATGATCTTTGCCATTTGAAAGAGAAGCAGTATAATTACATGCTTTGAGGCATACTATCTCTATCCTAAAAAGTGGTATCCATGTGCCAACGCCGCTAGATGCTATAGTTTATCACTTTAATATATGAGAATACAAGTACATAAAGGAGACGTAGGGGTTTAATTCTTCAATGCATTATATCTTAGTACCAATAACAATGATTAGTATTATGTTACTACTTAATATTAGTATAGATAAATCACAAAAAATATGAACAAATGAGGTAAACATGAGACAGTAAACAAGTAGAATTGGGAGGATGATGGATGTTTTTGGGAAGAATATCATACTAGGGGAACTTAAGTTGTGGATATTCGAAAAGTATGTGGTCAGTGCAACCTTCATGTGGACCACATTTACGTAAAGAATTATTCCTTATCCTTAATTTGGCTAGCTGTACCAGTGTGCAAGAATGACCAAAGCGAAGATAGCAAACAGTTGACATAGTAAATTTGTTGGTTCACCATAAGGGAAATACTGAGATTTGTATGGGATTGTCTTGAATCCGGGTGTAGTGTTTAAAATTTATGTTTTTAGTTTGGTCCTAGATACCTTGCCAAGATGCCATAGTCAGGTCTTGGTAATGGAAGCAAGTCGTGGGGGAAAAATGGGTACTGAGAGAGGGTACCTGTTTGTGTTGCTTTCTTATCCAAGAAATCTGCACACTCATTACCTTTTTTCATTCATTACCTCATTGCCTTTGTGACAATTATAATGCTTTAGTAATAAAGAGGGTAGGGGAGTGATTTAATATAAAGTGGAAGGAGCTGCAGATAATAGTTTGGAGACAGACAGACAGAGTCAGAGAGAATGAAGGTATTTTCTATGTTGTGAGATTCAGCATGTAAGATGGCTTCTAAAATGGCAATAGAATTTAACTGCGAAGACATGATTCAGGTGGCACTTAAAATTTAAAATTATTCTATATTTTCTTTGGAAGTGTCAGTGTCACCTTTTACTTTTTAAGTTTAGTTCTTACCAAGGATTTTAACAAAGAAGAACAAGAGGCATATGTTAAGTGCCCATGTTAAAATAACTTGCATTATATTATAAGCACACACAAGGATCTGAATTTTGGTGACTGACAAATGTCCGCCCAAAAATACAGTATCCATAAATTATTAATATATACTACACATACTAGGGTCCTACCCACCTAAAATACCTTAGATATGTAATGGGGATCAGCATAAACAGTGTACATACTCAATGTTTTCTAGACAATGGCGGCCAGGCTTAATGGAGAATAGCCATCTGTGCAGGACAGAGTTAAGCTCCATTCAGATATGAGAGCGTGCAAGACACATGGTGTGACAGACAAAATAATATTCTTTTATACACTTTATACAGATATATTCATATCTAGCGCACGCAAGCAGAGCGTGTACGCGCAGACACGGGCCGGCACCAGCCAGCATTCGCAACAAGAATGTTTTGTCTGTGCTGTTGCGTGTCTGTTACAGTCATAATATGAATGTGACTGACACGCCAACACACGGCTAGTTCATGCCGGGTGCGCTAGATGTGAATATTGTTATCTGGCGGTGTCTGGTGTTATGTGCTAGGCCTGCTACATGCTGGTAGATCTGAACAGAGCTTTATAGGTGCTTGAGTGTATTCATACACAGGTACTCTCAGTAGTACTCAGTAGTACAGTCACTCATAGTAATCAGACATTTTTATTATAAATGTTCTAAATCATGTTTTTGATCACTCATTGTCTGATTACTATGAGTGACTGTACTACTGAGACATATAACATAACATAAACACTCACGCCTGTCACCCAGAGGGGTAGGCAGAGACTACAGACTTCCATTTGGCATGATCCTGACACACCTCTCTTGCCTCCTTCACATCCATACACTTCCGCATACATGCTCGTCGGTTAAGGGTACTCCTAATTTGGCCCGTTTTCAATAAATCGCCAATTTGGTCGATAAATTTTCGCCTAGGACGTCCCTTTCCGACTCTGCCATTCACTTCTGCAACATAAATCACTCTTTCCTCATTCATTCTTTCCACATGACCAAACCACCGAAGCATTCCTTTCTTAATCCTGGTCACAACATCATCTTGCAAACCACACTCTTCTCTTATTACACAAATTCTTACCCTGTCATTAAGATTCAGCCCTAACATACTCCTTAACGACCGCATTTCTACTGCGTTCATTCTACTCTCGTGCTCATCTGCCACACCCAACTTTCACTACCATACGTTAAAGTAGGGACCAACACAGCATTGTGAATTGCCATACATGCCTTTTTCGACACATTTTGACTCTTCACAATAGAGTGCAGGGCTCACATTTACTCTATTTCCCGCATTCACTCGTCGTTCTATATCCTTATCATATCTCCCATCCCTGCTAAATACGCAGCCCAAATATACAAACTCATCTACTTGCTCGATCAACTCCCCTTCTATTCTTATTTCACAAATCGTTTTACTTTCTTCTCTTTCAAAAACCATAACCTTCGTCTTACTTGCGTTCACTTTCATACCACTTTCTTTTATTGATCTGTTCATTAATGTAACCATCATTTGCAACTCGGCCGCCGACGACGCACGGATAACTTGATCATCGGCGTACAAAAGGCATTTGACTGTTAACTCACCGATTCTTAATCCGCATTCTTCAACTTTCAAATTTTGCAAACAACTGTCCATAAATAGGTTGAACAGCCACGGGGAAGCCATACAGCCCTGTCTGACACCTTTATGAATGTCAAACCAGTCCGAGTAGACCTCGTTGATCCTAACACAAGCACTAGAGTCCCTATAAAGGGACTCCAATGCTTGTATCAAGCCAGCGCCCAACCCAAATGAGTTCAGTGTTTGCCATAGCACATCCCTATTCACTCTGTCATAGGCCTTTTCCAAGTCCATAAACGCACAAAAAACCTTTTGGTTTTTGGCCAAAAACTTCTCCGCGATCATGCGCATGGAAAAGACTTGATCTGTACATCCCATTCCCTTTCTAAATCCCGCTTGCACATCCCAAATTTTTCCATCAGTTTCTTTCATGACCCTTTCAATCAGTACCTTAGCATACAGTTTTCCCACAATGCTAAGAAGGCTGATGCCACGGTAGTTTTTACAGTCCTGCTGCGACCCTTTTCTGGGACTATCACTATATTCCTAATATATATATCCCTATATATATATCACTATATTCCGAATATTCCGAAGTGTTTTCTTTTAATAAATACCATCTAGCAGTTACTTACAATTCACTAATAAACAATTATTATTATTTAAAAAAATTCTTTTTGTTGATTCTATCATATTATTGATACCAGTTTCAGTTTAAACAGTTAAGATGGAAAAAAACAACCTTATCCATTAACTGCAGAGATAATTTAATATTTGATTTAACTCATTTGAAATATTTCTCCCTTTAATCTGGCCATAGGTCAAAAATAAATTAAAGAGATATTTAAAAAATATACATTGACAATTTTACAAGTATTTAATTGTTGAAGAACAGAATGAAACACCTAAATCACTATAATAATATGAATGTGGCACCACTCTTCAAAACCAGCAGATGACAATGTTTAGTGGTACTTGTAGTTCCTATGGTGCTCTGAAAAAAAAAACAATTATTACAAAAAGCTAAGTTAGATTTTGAAAACAATTTAAACTATATTTCTTTCAACATTACTCTTGTAAAGTGATTGCAGAATCAGATGCTTCACACCTTAGACCATCATTGCTCAAATTGGAAGTTAATATGAAATTTATATCACAATGCAGTAAATAAAGCAATAGAGTCAGGTGTTTTTTATATGTATATTTTTTCACTTTTTAAGTGAGTTACAAAAAAAAAATGAAAAATTGTGAATGCTGTCAACATAATACTGTGTCTACTAATACTGTTTTCACAGTATTTTAATATCTGTTGAAAGCAATACTGTCTTCAGGCATTTCTTTTTCAACAATTTGCATAGAATTAAATTAGGGTTCACCTTACCTTCATCACTTATTATTATAGCAAAGCAATTAATAATAAAAAAGCTACATTTATTACACTTTTATACTTACTGATTTTGCCATAGTTAATCACATAGAAGAAAGTCATTGATCCAACAAGCAGCTGAAAGAAAGGAGCAATTCCAACTCTCTTCGGCTGCATATATTTGTGTTGCCACCTCCACCAAGCTGCAAAAAAAATAAGATTTGAAATTGAGACTGAAGTTCAGTTATTTAATAATCTTAATTCATTTCACTTTATGGGATGACACGCCATTACAATTAAATTACTAGTTATTACTGGTGCATCACACCTCACATAGTATTTGATTCATTTCATATGAGAATATAGCCACAGTTTTGTAAGCTAACATTGACTACTTAAATCCCACTCAATATATTCTTACATAATATGCTCAAAGATATACAATACCTCTTCTTCATCCTATGCATTTCAACCACACCCTCTATTTTTGCCCTGACCTTAAATGATAGTTTCTTATCCTTAGATATAGTTTAACAATAAAGAGAAAACAAGCAAGCAACAAACCCGATCTGAGTTATATGAAAAACCTAGAGTAAAAGACTAAACCTCTGTATATTATGGCAAACCTAATCAGTGTTATAGCAAAACCTATCCAAATGAAAGAGGTTTACTTCCCAAAGTTGATTTTTATAGATTGTAAGTGGATGGTAAAACATGAAAGTTT
This sequence comes from Parnassius apollo, assembly GCA_907164705.1. NCBI lineage: Eukaryota > Metazoa > Arthropoda > Insecta > Lepidoptera > Papilionidae > Parnassius > Parnassius apollo. The sequence continues at coordinate 5,183,885 of CAJQZP010001507.1, forward strand.
ATTGTTTCCTGATAAACTATACATTTTAGTGAATACAAAGATGTATTCATTATTGTTCAATAACATTGGCTAGATAGCTTGATGATCTACTTTCAAATTATATAGTTTCACTTTTTTATTTCTAATGAACAAATACTTATAGATTCTAAGACATTCATTGCATAGAATTTATAACCTCAAATAAATTAACTGTAAGTACCTCGGCTGCAAGCGCCCATAAAAGCAGACGGTGTCTTGTTCCTACGCCCAAACCATGACCCCAGCTCGTTCAGTTTAACCTGACCAAAAGGAGTATCAGCTGGAAAGATGAAACATCAAAATTACATAACCGAATCTCACCATAATAAATCATCATGGATATATTATTCGTGTAGCACTTACGTTTTCCATAGTAGCGGGCTGGATCGTAAGGCCCGTGAACTGCAGGGTTATATTCCTTGGGATAATCTCCAAAGCCCATGGTTATTCGGAAATACACCGAATTTTATTTTACCAATTTAATCGAATACAGTGTTACCAGATTTTATTTGACAAATCTACTAATCATAGCAGTAAACGTCTACCATATTCTACTAACTTAAAATGAAATATCTACTAAAACCATAGAGCAACACGGGCTTTGGGTATTTTTATGTATCTTGTCCCGTAGACAGCTCTGTCTACGGTCTTGTCATGGAGGTTAGAGAACAGAAGAACGATCGCTGTAGAAAAGTGTCCCAGGAATATGGACAAAATAAGTGAGACGCTACGATCACTAAATTGTCTAAATAAAAGCGGGCTATTGTGCGCTAGTTCTAAATAATTATTATAATATCATTCAAAAAAAAGGAAAAAATAACGAAATTATTATTATTTGTTAATAAATAAATTATAAATTATGTTTTTATGATTTGAATTATTATAAATTCTTACAAATATAAATGAATAATTATTATTATTATATTATTTCACCATTTTTAACGTTTCTTTTTGTCAATAATTAAAAAATTATTTCGCAGATACTACTTACCGATGGCAGCGCGGCTATAAATTCTACAAATTTTCAGGGACAAGTGGGCTCATGGAGGTTAGAGAACGGGAGAACTATCGCTTCGTACTAAAACATAACCCGCCTGTCCTTGAAAATTTTTAGAATTTATAGCGGTGCTGCCGTTGGTGAGTAGTAGCTGCGAAGTTAGCTATTTATGAGTACAAGTAGATGAAGTTAGTTGAATAATGTACAAGTTTTCTTCACGGCATTGGTGAGAAAATTTTCAGGTCCGTATTTTTTTATTTTTGACAAAAAGAAACATTAAAAAATGGAGAAATATTTTATTGTGCGTGAATGTGCAAGTGGTTTAGCATCTGATTGGAAAAATAGACCGAAAATGACTTTTATTGAGTGAATTTAGCGATTGCAGCGCCTCACTTATGGTGTCCACATTTCCGGGACACTATTTTCTACGGCGATCGTTCTCCTGTTCTCTAACCTCCATGGGCGGGCTATGCTTTAGTACCGTAGACAGAGAAACCTATATACAAATTGACGCTTTCTTTCGAATTCGCACACGAAAAAGATAGATTTATGCATATGTCTTGCATAGAAATGAGACAGAGCTGTGTGACTGTTTGTCCCTTTCTCCGTGCTGGTTTTTTTGTTTAGCAAACTACACTTTGTTAAACAACTTTGACAGTTCGTAGCAATCTAAGGAGTTTACAAGTTAGTTTTAATGAGAAAAAAGTGTTTTGTGAGCTTAAGATTGGTGAATCTTGCTCAGTTCAGTTCTTAGAACAATTAAACATTTTATCTAAATATGTTTAAAAGTCATAAAGATAATTGTATAACCTAAAACTACGTTATCGTCCTTTCTCACTCGTGGCCAGGCTAATCATTAGTCTATACGGTTCTCTGTCTGTACGTAGTGATTGTTCTCCTGTTCTCTAGCCTCCATGGGTCTGGTCCAAGGAACATACCACAGAGTACTTTTTATAAACTGGAGAAGAGCATACTACTCTCTGGCGAGAGGTCTTGTCAATTGTCATTATCAAGTGTCTTATTTATTATCTGTTCTGTAATTAGACAGCAGTTTTTGTTCTTTGAAGATCCTCCTGCAATTATTTGTAATTTTCATCTAAAATAACTAAAAATGGTTCTTGAAAGTACTATGATATGTGTAGATAATAGTGACTACATGAGGAATGGTGATTTTCTTCCAACAAGATTGCAAGCTCAACAGGATGCTGTAAATTTGGTATGCCATTCAAAAACGCGATCAAACCCTGAAAACAATGTTGGACTTCTTACGCTTGCGAACGTAGAAGTACTAGCTACGCTTACGAGTGATGTCGGCCGCATATTATCCAAGCTACACCGTGTGCAACCCAACGGTAATATCAATATCTTAACTGGTATCAGGATCGCTCACTTGGCACTTAAACATCGCCAAGGAAAAAATCATAAAATGCGGATAGTTGTTTTCGTAGGTTCTCCTATTAATACTGACGAGAAAGAATTGGTTAAACTGGCTAAGCGATTAAAAAAGGAGAAAGTTAATTGCGATGTTATTTCCTTTGGTGAGGATGCTGAAAACAATCCTTTGTTGACATCTTTTGTAAATACACTTAATGGTAAAGATAATACATCTGGGGGCAGCCATTTAGTGTCTGTTCCAGCTGGTGGCTGTGTTGTTTTATCTGAAGCTTTGATCTCAAGTCCTTTAATTGGTGGAGATGGAGCTGGGCCTTCAGGCTCTGGTTTATCTCCATTTGAATTTGGTGTTGATCCTAATGAAGATCCCGAGCTTGCCCTTGCTTTGCGTGTGTCCATGGAGGAGCAGAGACAGCGCCAAGAGGAGGAATCACGAAGGCAGCAAGGCAATACTGATACCGAGATGAAAGAAAGTAAGACTGGCGAGTCTCAAAATAGCGGAATGGAGAGAGCTCTTGCTATGTCATTAGGGCGGGAAGCAATGGAACTCTCGGAGGAGGAACAAATTGCGTTAGCCATGGAAATGAGCATGCAACAAGAAGCACCACAAGCTGAAGAGGGGATGGATGTATCAGAGGAATATGCTGAAGTAATGAATGACCCTGCATTTCTCCAAAGTGTCCTTGAAAACCTACCTGGAGTTGATCCTCAAAGTGAGGCAATTCGTAATGCCATGTCGACAATCAAAAAGGATAAAGAAGATAAGGAAGAAAAGGATCAGAAAGATAAAGATGGGAAAGGTTCAAGTTCAAAAGACTAATGCCTTTTTCAATTTTTTTTATTAATAAAATTATGCTCGTAAACTTCAATACATATGTTCCAAACAACAATCATTATCGTCTTAATTAGAGAATTTAAAATGTAATGATGTTTTATTTTTCTTCTAATTCACTGCCATGAAATCCAGTTAAGTCCTTCTATGTAATTGTACTCTGTAAAAAGGTATAAATTTTTGGAAAATAATTCTAACAAATGTTTTATTTTTTATTATTATAATCCAGTGCTTTACTACTATCCCACCTGATGGTAAATAGTGATGTAGCTGAAGAAAGTGACTTCGCTTAAAAATCATATTCACTTTTGTATTTAAGTAACCTATTGTAATTAGATGGAAAAACAGATGCTGGTAAATTATTCTACCCCTTTACTGTATTCATGACAAACCACAACTCGATACATATCAACAACAAGGGATAGGGATTGGCTGAGTGTCTGTTGGCCGGTGGTGGAAGAGAGAGTGAGGAATTAGTTCATGAAAAGATTGAACATTTTATGTTATTATTGGTTTCACTCTCTTAATTTTGAAGGTACACATCTGGTGTGGTATATAAGACCTACACTGTTACTAACTAATGTTATTAACTGTTAATGTCAATGAGTTATTCCATTCATCCACCCTAAAGAATGATATCCTGTATAAATTTGTTAACTTTTAAATGTACATTTGCAATTGTTTTTTAAATTTCTTTGCTACCACAGATGTGTTAGCGAAAAAATCAGCATTTTTTTGCAAGCATTCCAAAAATGTTATGATATTGACCTTTCAAACAATGATGTATATAATTTTATAGGTAATGTCTACTAAGAATCTTAAGTCAGTTTTTATCATGTTTCTATAAATGATTGTACACAGCTGAGGGCGAAAATCTGAAGAAAATAATATATACGAATTCCGATTATCTACCCCGTCTGGGGTGGATAGATGAACACGCGTTTCCGAGTACCCCCCTAGTGTGTATAAACGGAATAACCCATGTCTATCACCAAAATCATGACTTTCGTACTCAAAAGTAGAAAAACATTTCAATAAAAAAGTTTGAACTACCAGTAATACAGAAACAATGCATTTGCTTCTGTAACCATTAAAAAAAAGAGCATTTGACAAAACACTTAATGCATTTTATTTATCAAAATCCAGTAATAAACAAATGTTTGTACTGTTATCAAATATACATCACCGCATACTTGACTCGCTCCAGAATGACTTAGTCTTGTATTTCATCTTTGCTTTTATCAATTGTTCCCTCCTCTCGTTTTCGTTAAGTGGTTTTGGCTTTGCAATCTCTTTTGCATCTGAAATGCAAATCTGTATACAGCATATTAAATAAGTTATCAGGGTTGAGAGACCAATTTAACACAATCACCTTTATAGGTCTGACCTCTATTGACCAACCTGAAAATCCAGCAAAAACCCTGAACCCAAATTTCTGAGACCAGTAATGGAAAGCAGAGCAACCTGCTTAAGTTAATTCTTTAAGGGATGCTTGGTTAACTTTTTCCTTTTTTTTTTTTTGCGCCCGAAGCAATTAAAGGGCTACCCTATACGTAGGTAGGCGGAAAATGCATTACGCATACCACGATAGCCGGTCTATCGTGGTTATGAGGGGCTCACTGTCCTACCGGGGACCCTAAGTGATACCCTCTAAAAACCGCCTTTGGGGACAGGCAGCCGGCTGATCAAGCTGTATTGTGCCTTATCATGAGCGACCCTCTTTTGGGAAAAGAGGGCGCAGGCGGCTAAGTGCCGCTGAGGGAGTGCCTACGAAGGCAAATTAAAGTAGTTATTACAATAATTTAATTTAATTAGAGTTGGCCTGAGCCGCCAGGAGACAGTTCAGGTCGTTTGACAGTTTATTAGGCGGGTCCGAGAGAGAGTTTCTCGGCCTGCGGACACGATAGCGGGAGGGGGGGTGGGGCTGCATAAGAAGCTGCCTCACGAATTAAATGGTTTGGGTGCGACTCTGAGGCTTTGAAGAAGTTCTCAGAGAGTTTTTTAAAAAATTGTTGAATTGTTGGGAGCTCTAAGTCCCGATGAAGGTCGGCATTACGGACGTACCAAGGTGCGTTCGCAGCTCGACGACAGAAGAGGTTCTGAACTATTTGGAGTTTATTTAAAATATTAGGGTTTGCGTGGGCAAAGACGGGGCCCGCGTAAGACATGACTGGTCGTATACAGACCTTGTAAAGGGTACTAACTTTTTCCTTAAGGGTTTATAGTGGACTCAATATATTACTTGAAAGTTACAGGTTGTTGATGATGATGATGATGATATATAATGCAACGGTATCCTTTTGGGTATAATAGAGCTCTCATCAACATTATAAAGGAAAAAAAATCAAATTTTTTGGAAGCTCCGCCGTAATCCAATTGGGTATGATGCTTCTGTATTTCTGCGTAAAAAAAACTGCCGAAGATATTCCTATGACATATTTAAAAAATAGCCCGAAAAAAATATTACGTATATAAATTACGTATTATGTATATATAAATTATTACGACCAAAGCTGTTTGGTCTTATATTAAAAATAAATGTTACAGAAATTCAGTCTGTTCTAAATATAAGCAATATGTTAATATAAATCTGCAGTATGGCCAAGACATAAGCATAGCATTTGCTCTTTTCTTTAGAAAAATGTTCAGAACCTTTTTTACATGGGAAAATGCCTACGCATACCCGCCTCGCGGGAGCAACCACGGGTTATGTCGAACTCGCACCGACTAATACGCGGTGGTGTTCCACTGTTCATATTGGTAGGGCCACGGGAACACTATCGCATATATCCGCGGCCCAACTAGCGCTGTCCGTCCCAGGGCAGCCCCTCCTCCGAAGAGAATTTCTCGTCCCCCTCCTCCCAGGTTAAGCACGCCTTCTTTTGCGGCCTTCAACTTCACCTACGGAACGGACGGCCGCGTATCCGATGCACTAAGGTCATAGGCTCAGGAAAATCGAGCACTCAGAAGCATTAATCTTCCCGACCCAAGTGGCAGATGAGGTCTATGGTTCCGCCGCCAACCAAAATTCTGCTGCAGAGTGTAGGAAGAGCGGTGTAGTGGTGTCACGCAACACTGACTACCCCTACCCTCACATTTCCACCAACACTGCATAAACGGTGCGGTCTCGCCAGTCGCTGAGGATAAGCGAGTGGCGCCTCCTCATATCAACACTCCTCTTCCTCCGCGACTCCACTTCGAATGCAGCGGTAGGGGGACAGGACACTCCTCCCGCCGCAGTCCACCGACACATATCCGAAGTGTGATATTCAACGAGCTTGCGTGAACCTTATCTATCATTTCAACGAAACTACTAATATCATAAGCTATCTATTTACCATCCACTAATATTTTTAAAAGACATTAAGGTTACAGATGAGGTGGTATACAAATATCTTCAAAAGCTTGGACGTGACTAAAAGGTCTTGTTTGGAAAATATACCAACTGTATTTATAAGAACGCCTTTACAGAGTACCTACTAAGAACATATAACTATTTTTTTTTAAGTATTCACCCTTTTTGAACGTCCAAGCTCATATTCAAACCACACGCACACACACAAACACACGCACTCACAGTTCAAAGAATTAAAAATGTTAACATTTTATTGGCTATCACATTAATTACCGTGTTTTACCTTTCCTTCAATATTACGATTATTAACAGCCTTTTTGTTTAAAAGTATATAAGAGCTTTTTATATCTTCCAATTGCGGTCTGTATTTGCTGAGATCGTGTTTTGGAACTAAAAAAAATATATTTTTTGAGCAGTGTACATTATTGCGATATAAATAAAAATCTACATAGTGAGCTTAAGCGCAGAATAAATAATAGTACTACTAGCTTATGATTAAGGGGTTGAAATAGTGAACTGCTTATATTATGTGCTATTTTTATACAAATTGTTCGCTGTATAGTGTCTTGTGTTGTAGTGTTGACTATATTAAGTACGGAAACATCACATCAGACAGGCACAACAAGAATGAAGAACCATGCCGTAGTATATGGAAACCGTAAACGGACGGAGATAGGTCGACTCGAGCTTGGAAGGACCACGCTCTCACAGTATACCAGCGACAAATTAGGGGCATAAATTACTGTTTCATTTGGTGAGTGTTGCGTGAACTGGATGGCCTTTTTACTTGTAATGAGCAATTGCATGTTAGTCCTCAAGGGTGACACGTCAGTATTTGGATTCTTAGTCGATAATAGATGTTGGTGTTCATGAGTCAGGACATCCACGAATTTTTCTGCCACACAGGAATGAGGTTGTTGATGCTCGTGTGTGTGTTAAATGTGGAGCGTGTTTGCTGGCGGGATGTCAACTGGAGAGCATGCAGTAGCAGTAGGATGACCAATAATAACACGTCTTTAGAGTTTTCTTCTATTTATTTTCATGATGTTTTATTCTTATATGGCCGGATTTGGAATGTTTGACCACAAAAAACGCCTCTTTTTTATAGGCAATTCTGAATCACAATGGTTGATTTTTGCACACGGCACTAATGGATTGCACGCGGCACTAATGATTTTCCGTCGACCAATCAGAGCGCAGGGTGACCTTTTCTAAGGGAAACTTACAAATGTCTTTTATTTTTGTGGTAAATCATCCTTTACAAAGTTTTTATACATTTCTGGTATTAGAACTAGTTTATATTTATCATATTAAACATTAAACATTCTTAAAATCCTCATTTTATACCTTTAATAAATAAAAATACTGTAGCGGTCTTCTCACGGTATAGCTCCCTAGTAGCTAAGCTTTTTCTGCGTTAAATACACGTCAGAGTCTCGTCCGGACCGCGCTAGCAAGCGGTCACGTCCGCCGGTCGTCGACTCCCGCCCGGGTGGGAGAAGTACAGCGCGTCGCTTCGCAGTGGGTGCACGTGCTGTGGGGCCAACTCGGCTTGCGTAGAGCCTCGAGGACGCCCCTGACCCCACCCGGGACGTTACGCACCCAACACTGCGTTCAACCTACATGCTGGGAAGCGAACTCCGAAAGCCCGGTGCGTTGCTGGGAGCGCGCGCCTGTTGGTGACTTCGGCTCCGCGTCGAGATGCATCTCCGCGGGACCTGGAGGTTGCTGACCCTTCGGCAGATCCCTTCCCAGAGGCGCGAGATACGCCAACTTCTGCCTAGGGATACCAGGCCATCACCTAGAGCCAGAAAGGAGCACTGGAGGCCCGGAGTGCTGCTGTCAGGAGCGCACTCCTGTCGGCAAGATTGGCCCTGCGTCGACTCCTTGTCCTCGGGACTCCGCGGGGCTTCGAGACGGCTGACCCTCCGGTAGCACCTACCTGGTGGCGCGCAATACACCAAAGAAGATAACCGACTTTCGTACAAACGTACGGCTCCCAAGACCGGCCCATAGATATGGGCTGTGAGGATTACCCGGGTAATGGGGAACTCTCCGAGGCCCGAACCTGCATGGGATAAATAACAGTAGTCCCATTGTAGATGACAATACGAATACACGCCGCCAGGCGGCAGGAATGCACAACGCTTATCGTGATAACATTACGCTTAATCTTAAGAAATTATGCAGAGTACATTTGAATTTTCTTATTGACTAAGATCTATTTTTATAATAGAAAAACGAAATTATACAAGTAGTTAAATCACGTATTGTAGTTTTTAAATTACAATAAAAACAGAATTAAACAAGTGATTGAATTCACACTTCGTTGCTAGTATTTCTAATGTAGTTTTTTAGATTATAAATAAGAATAAAGTTAAAATAAGAAATTAAATTCACTTTTCGTTACTAACACTAACATTCTTTACGTAGTTTCGGATCACAAATAAGAATAAAATGGAAATAACTAATTAAATTCACTTTTCGTCGCTAACATTCTCCCCCATGGTGCGTGGCATTTCATCTTCCGGAGACGACGATTCCGCTGGTACCAGCATGATGACCCGTCGAGTTGGGCGGCGAAGTATTCCTCCTGATGTCCGCACGTCCAGCACTCTGGTTCTTCCGTCTGGTCCGGGATAGGTCTTGACAACTTCTCCGCGAGGCCATGAGTTTCGTGGTAACGTAGCGTCCACAATTAGCAATTAGCTCGAGTTTCCTTGGCATCAGGAGAGGTAAATATTCTTTGATCCATCTTTTCCAGAAGTGGTCTGCGAGCCTTTGAGTGGTCCTCCAGTTTGCCTTTCCGATCAGCTCCGTGTCACTGAATTCTCCCGGCGCCATTGCTCCGCATGATCTTCCCAGCAGAAAGTGGTTCGGTGTTAGGCTCTCTTCGTCTTCTGGGTCCATGCTGATCGGGGTGAGAGGTCTAGAATTGACGATGTGTTCAACCTCGGTCATTAGTGTATGGAGTACTTCTTCGGGCGGGCTTCTCTCGTTGAGAACTACTGCTAGCGCCGTCTTGACTGTTCATACGAGTCTCTCCCAGGCGCCTCCCATATTCGGAGCTCCCGGGGGAATAAACTTCCACTTGATGCCTTTCTCTTGTGCAGCCTCTTCTAATTCCCTTTTGGCCCCGACAAAGTTGGTTCCGTTGTCACTGAATATGGTTTTCGGGGTCCCTCTTCTGGCTGCCATTCGTCGGAGAGCCATGATCATTGAGCTTGTACTGAGAGAAGGTACTAGCTCTAGATGTACTGCTCTAGTAGTGAGGTAGGTAAATAAAGCCCCCCAGCGCTTCTCGGTTCTTCTTCCGATGGTGACTTGCATCGGCCCAAAGTAGTCTACGGCCGTGCAAGAGAACGGAAACTGATGATTCTGTAGTCTCTCGCTCGGTAGGTCTCCCGTCGGGGGTATCTCTGGTGAACTCTTCTTTGTCTTGCACCTTTGACAGCTGTGTGCAACTGCCTTTAGAGTCAATCTTAAGCCCAGGATCCAGAACTTTTGACGAATCTCGTTCATTACTGTAGCAGTGTTTCCGTGAAGGAATTTCTTGTGGTAGTGTTGTATTATGAGACTGGTTATTTTCTGTTTCCCGTCTAAAATTATAGGATTCATTTTCCTTTCGTTTTGGTCGTGGAAATTCATTGTCCTACTTCTTAGTTTAATAATTCCGTCGTCCCTTACGTAAACGTCGATTTTTTGAGTCGACTTGAATTTTCTAGAGGTTTTTCTGCCTTCAAATTCTTTATGTCTGACGCGAAACTGTCGTTCTGGCTCATCTTCATTAATAACTCTTCTTTAAGTGTTCTTCTCCCAGGGGTAGGTACAGTCGCTTGTTTTCATTTCTGTTGGCTGATGGATTTGAGGCTCGTGCTTCTTTCTTCTGGGTTTTCTCTCGTGGTTTCCAAGGCTCTTCCCTCTGGCGCGTGGCGGTGGTGGTCGCTTTACGGCTCTTTTCTAATAAGTAGTGTGCGAAGGCAACCACTCTGGCCGTAGTGCGCAACAGTCGCTCCCAGCTCGAGAATCTTTCTGGATTCAAAAGGACGTCTTCTGCTGCCTTTGTCGCCAACACCTTTTGCTTGTGTTTTTCTTCTGGCATAATACTCTCTGGTTTGAAGTCGTGAAACGGCCATTCTTCTTCTGGTTGACGAAGAAATGACGGGCCTTTGAACCATCTGGCGTTGTGGTCGAATTCAATTGGGGTTCCCCTCGTAGCGTTGTCTGCTTGGTTCTCCTTAGTTGGCACCCATCTCCAGTCTTCTGGCTTGGACTTCTCTTCGATCTCTGCAAGCCGGTTGGCCACGAAAGTTTTGGATTTCCTTGGTTCCGCCTTTATCCACTGCAGTACTGTGCTGGAGTCGGTCCAGTAAGTCTTTTTCGATATTTCGAGCTCTGACTCCTCTTCAATCGTGGCGGCTAGTCTACTTCCGAGTAAGGCCGCTTGTAGCTCTAGCCTCGGAATTGATACTGGTTTTGTCGGCGTTACCCTTGCTTTGCCGGCGATCATGGAGACATGGACTTTCCCTCCGGGCTCGACTGTTCTCCAATAGACTACTGCTGCATAGGCTTCTTCACTCGCATCGGTGAACGTATGTAGCTGTCCTTTTCTGCCGTTGGGTGAGACGCATCTTGGAATCTTGCTAATGTTGATACTTCTTCTAAGTATTTCATCCAGGTTTCCTTTTGTTGTTCGTTAATTGCTTCATCCCAGTCTATTTTTCTTCGCCAGATATCTTGAATTAATTTCTTCCCTTGTATCAGGACCGGTGTTGCAAAACCCACTGGATCGAAGGTGGGACATCAATGCGCTTGTGACTTCTCTCTTTGTTGGAGTTCTTCTGCCATCTTGCAGATCCTTCGACGTGTTGCGTAGCCCGACGTTGAAAGCTAATGCATCTTCTTTTACTAGCCATCTTAGCCCCAGAGTCTTTTCTTCCTTTGTCAGTTGCAAAGAGTTTTCTTTATTGGTGTCTTCTACTTCTGATAGTACCCCTGAATTGTTACTGGCCCAACCCTTCAGATGAAAGGTTGCTCTTGCGTGAATATCTTTCACTTCTTTGGATATCTTCTTTGCTTCAGTTGTAGACGCGAAGCTCTGTAGATAATCGTCCATGTAATGGTTTCTTTTGATTGCTTTCACTGCTTCGGGATGAGTATTCTTAAATTCTTCTGCGTTCTTATTCATTACGTATATCGTCGTTGCCGGTGATGACGCTGCCCCAAAGATGATTGAAGACATTCTATACTCTTCAGGCTTGCCAGTTCTTCGGCTTCCGCGCCACAGGAACCTGAGACTGTCTCGGTCGTCTTCTCTAACTTTGACTCGGAGGAACATATCTTGTATGTCAGCCATGACGGCCACTGGTCCCTCTCTGAAGCGCAACAGTCCAAATAGTGACTGTAACAGGTCTGGGCCTGAGAGCAAGGCGTCGTTGAGGCTCTTCCCTTCATACTTGGCAGCTGCGTCGAACACTATTCTCAGCTTCTTCTTAACTGGGTGCACAACAGCGAAGTGGGGTAAGTAGAATGTTCTTCCTTTGTTGGAGGTTTCTGGAGCTATCTCTGCTTATCCCTTCTCAATTCGACTCAGGATCTGCTTCTCGTAGTGCTCTTTTGCTTCTTGGTCTGATGCTGATTGCTTCTTGGTTGTAATTGTTGGGTAGGGTTTCGTCTTCTTTTTTCCACAGGAGTCCTGTTTCATATTGACCGCTTGGCAGTTTCTTTGTAGTCTTCTCAAGGGTTTCTAGTGCTCTTCTGTCGCTGTCATTGGTTGGCGACCGATTTTGAATCCCGAGAGATTCCAACTGAAAGTGTTCTCGGACGATTTCTTCTATGTTTTCTTCGATAGTGGTCGCTCTGCCATAGTGAGTAAAGCTTACTGTGGCAGTTGCTCCTGTTTCACATCCGTGTAACACCCACCCTAAGTTTGTGAGGGAGGCTACAGGATCTGACGGTTTGCCCTTTTTCAGCTTTCTTGTTACTATTAGTCCCCAATTGTCTTGGCCTATCAGTAGCTTGGGTCTTTCGGTGACGTAGAGGAGTTGGCTTTCAATTGCCTTTAGATGCTCGCAGTTTCTCACGGTGTCCTTGTTTATACATTGTTCAGACAGCCTCAGGTCGTCGATGGTTCTTGCTACCATAGTTCTCTTTTCTCTTCTATGAGCCCCTTTTATTTTGAACTCGATCTTCTGTGAACTATCTTTTCTTAACACCTTCCCGCCGACCGTTTCGATCGTAAGTTTTTCTTGCTTCCCTTCGACTCCGATCTTCTCAGCGATTGATGCGTCTAAGAGTGTGACCGTTGACCCTTCATCTAGTAATGCTAACACGCGAACTTGGCCTTTTGGGCCATAGAAGTTCACTGGGATCATCTTCAGGTAGGCCTTCTCTTCTCCTTTGGCGTTGTGAATTGAGGCAACCTTTTCTTCTGGCGTGCTATTGGTGTCTTTTTCTCTCGCTTCTTTTTCTATTGGTGCTGGTGGTTTGTCGGAATGCAAGATGGTATGATGCCATCTTTTACACAGCTTGCAGACTGGGGCTTTACAGTTGATTCTTGAGTGCTTAAATCGGAGGCACTTGAAGCATATCTTTGCCTTCTTGGTCATATCCCATTTTCCATTTCATCTTCCAACTTCTTGCATTTTAGTGCGAAGTGTTCTTCTTCACAGAACGGACATGACCTTATATTTTTCTTTTGACGCTTCTTGTACCAAATGAACGGGTTTTTTATTCCTCTCTTTTGCTCTGAGGGTGCTTCAGGCGGAGCGAAGTCTCCGCACATGTCGGCTTCTGTTTCCAGGAACGCTTCGACGAGTAATAGCTCCTGAATTTCTTCATCTCTTCTGCTTCTGTGGTAAGCGAACAAACGAAACTTCATTGATGTCGGCATCTTGTCCACTATAACTCTCAGTGTTTCAGGGGAACTGAGATACTGTGGTTTCTTTAGGGCTTTGATTGTCTCGACGACGTTCTTCACTTTGCTCGCAAATACGCATATGTCGCTTGGGTTCTCGCCGACTTTTGGAAGGTTCTTCATTTTCTCTAGCTCTGCTAATGCCAGCGCTCCAGGTCTTCCGAATCTCGCTTCTAGACCCTTGATTACTTCGCGTAGGTCTTCGGCGGTGAACAGCAGGCTTTGGACAGCTTCTCTAGCTTTTCCTTGGATCGCTATTCTAAGGCGCGCTAGGTTCTGATTGTTACTAAAAGAAGCGGCCATATCTTCGTATGATCTCTTGAAAGCCAACCATTCTTCACAGGTTCCGTTAAAGTGAGGGAGTTCGAGGTGCCTTGGTGAAACGGCGTCACGTGACTTCTCGGATAACTTAAGTATGACTGAAGCCAGTTCCTGGATGTCACTCTTCTTTTCTTCTGTCTCTATCGGTATGTGGTTCTTATTAGACATGTCTCCGGTCTGGATGAACCACCGCTCGACTTCTCGAGATCGTTCGAACAGTTCTTCTCCGGCACCACCTTCTTCTTCTGATTCCGCGGTGAGAAGTTCTAATTCCGCTTGAGCAACTTTTGACCTAGCTTCTGCCAGTTCTAGTTGCCTTAATGCCATTGTCATTTTTGCTTGCGCTTCTGCTCTCTTCCTAAGCGACGAGCGAACAGAATGTGTGTCTAGATCGCGGGTCGTCTTCTTAGGGTGAGGCCGCTGCAGACTCTTTTCTATGGACGTTGGTATGCTTCCCTAGTTCAGACGTGTTTTCACTGCGATTCTTCTTTCTTGAATCCGCGGCGTTGGATGACTCTCTTCTTGGTGAGGAACTGACGCTTCGACGGTGCGGGTCGGGGGCGGTGGTAAGGGTTACGTCCCCCGATGTTGATTCCTCTCCGGCAATGTTCCTGGTAGTAGTAAGTACGGGTTGTCTGTGTACACTGCTGGGCGGTGATCTTGTAAGCGTCAATCGATTTGTAATTGACGCGTTTGTAGTCGTCGTGCTTGTAGATTCACTCGGCGTATTCATACTCCAATCCGTCGTACAGGTACCCGTAGTAGCGTTACTTTCACTCGTAGTCTTCGACTGCACTGATTTTGATCTCGTATTCGAAGGCATCTTCCTAGTTTTTTTCTTGAACCCGATCCGGCTTTTCGAAGGACCAATGTTGATGCTCGTGTGTGAGTGTGTTAAATGTGGAGCGGGTTTGCTGGCGGGATGTCAACTGGAGAGCATGCAGTAGCAGTAGGATGAGCAATAATAACACTTCTTCAGAGTTTTCTTCTATTTATTTTCTTGATGTTTTATTCTTACATTGCCGGATTTGGAATCTTTGACCACAAAAAATGCCTCTTTTTTATAGGCAATTCTGACCAATCAAAAAGGTTGAATTTTGCACATGGCACTAATGGATTGCACACGGCACTAATGATTTTCCATCGACCAATCAGAGCGCAGGGGGCCTTTTCTAAGGGAAACTTACAAATGTCTTTTATTTTTGTGGTAAAACATCCCTTACAAAGTTTTTATACATTTCTGGTATTAGAACTAGTTTATATTTATCACATTAAACATTAAACATTCTTAAAATCCTTATTTTATACCTTTAATAAATAAAAATACTGTTGCGGTCTTCTCACGGTATAGCTCCCTAGTAGCTAAGCTTTTTATGCGTTAAATACACGTAGCGCCGCCAGGCGGTAGGAATGCACAACGCTTATCGTGATAACAACATTACGCTTAATCGGCTTAATCTTAAGAAATTATGCAGAGTACATTTGAATTTTCTTATTGACTAAGATCTATTTTTATAATAGAAAAACGAAATTATACAAGTAGTTAAATCACGTATTGCGTAGTTTTTAAATTACAATAAAAACAGAATTAAACAAGTGATTAAATTCACACTTCGTAGCTAGCATTTCTAATGTAGGTTTTTAGATTATAAATAAGAATAAAGTTAAAGTAAGTAATTAAATTCACTTTTCCTTAACAAGACTAACATTATTTACGTAGTTTCAGATCACAAATAAGAATAAAATGGAAATAAGTAATTAAATTCACTTTTCGTTGCTAACAGAGGTGAAATATTTAACAGATCTCATGGCAGGGGAAGTTAATTTGTTAGAAAAGTAAAACTCATAAAAGTTGAAGAAATAAAAAATACTTAAAATATGTAATAAAAATAAAGAACACAACACTGAGGCATTGTTTTGTATATATATATATATATATATATATATATATATATATATATATATATATATATATATATACTATAAAATAATATAACATTTAAACAATTCCAACCCATTTCAAATACAGTATCAATGAGATTGGATATATGAAACATTTGCAAAATAACTGGAATCGTTTTAATTTTACGTCGTAGAGCCGCGGTGCAGCTATATTATAGTTATAGAACGAATGGATCGGCTCGACCAGGGTAGGACCAAGCTCTCACAGAATACCAGCGTAAAATAACAGCGTAATGCTGCTGGGTTTCGAATGGTGAGTGTGGAGAACCGGATATCCTTTTTACTGGAATCGAAGCATTCCATTATAGTCCTCAGGGGTGATAACACATTTGCATTTTGATTCTTAATCGAGGATAAATGTAGATATCTATAGGTCCCCTAGTGGAAAAAAATCTAAAAAAACCCCCCCCCGGACAAAAAAAAGTTCACCACAGCATCCACTTACCATCAGGTGGACTATGTGCTCGTTTGTCACCCAATGTTCAAATCCACAGCTAGCACAGGCTATGTTTGCACATATATCTATGGGACAATCTAGGCTCCCGCCATAAATTGTCTCATAGATATATTTGCCATTTGGCAAACGGGTTGGAAAAAGATTTTTTTATATTTTCGTTTTAATTTACCAAGAAGATGCTGCTGCCCATCTCATATTTTAATTCCCTAGGCGACTCTCGCGACACTACACGACGCATCTTACAATACATTGTATTATTTATTTTTTATTAATTTGCATATAAATAATTTAAAGAAAGTTTTTTTTTTAGTGCAGCGATATTAGTCTGTTAAAATGAAAAACGTCGTACGGTTTGGTAAATTTGAAACTGGTTGCACTTTTGGACAGAATGAATTCTTTAGCGTATCAATTTGACTGCGTCTTGGTGATTGATCTTTTAAACCTGTAACAGAAATAAAGAAATTTTAAATACATTTTGTTATAATATAAATATTAGGTAGTGGATTTTTTTGCGCCGGCACTACACGACGCATCTTACAAGACATTGTATTATTATTTGCATAAGTATAAATAATTTAAATAAAGTTTCATTTGTTAGCGCAGCGATATTAGTTTGTTAAAATGAAAAACGTCGTACGGTTTGGTAAATTTGAAACTGGTAGCACTTTTGGACAGAATGAATTCTTTAGCGTTTCAATTTGACTGCGTCTTGGTGATTTATCGTTTGAGCCTGTAACAGAAATAAAGAAATTTTAAATACATTTTGTTTTGTTATATATGAGGTAGTGTATTCTCTTACGCCGCCACTACACGACGCATCTTACAAGACATTGTATTATTAATTTGCATATAAATTTTGGGTCCTTACATATGAAATTAGCGTTTTGTCGTAATTACCAATTCAATCTGAAATATCTCCTCTTTGGTTAAGAATTCCAAATTCAAATTTAGAAATTCATTTAGCTGGTACACATGAGTTTTGAAAACAGTCACTCATTTGATTTTTCCTCATTATTTTTTTCTTTGGTGTCGCTTATTACCGCACAATGGAAAACATGAAATATCGGTATGTTTATGAGTACGAGTTCTATCGTGGCACCAGTGCTGCAGAAACAGCTCGAAGGATTAATGATGTGTGCGGCGCTGGTGTCGCAAAAGAAAGCACGGTACCTTTTTGGTTTCAACGTTTTCGTTCTGGAAATTTCGACCTTCAGAACCAAACCCGTGGATAGCCGTAGACCAAAGTATAAAATGAAGAATTAAAGGCTATTGTGGAAGCGGATACATCACAAAGCACTTCAGAGATAGCTGCAGGCTTCGGGGTTGGAGATAAAACTGTATTAATTCACTTGAAGCAAATCGGTAAAGTAAAAAACTTGAACGATGGGTACCTCATGAATTAAGAAATCGAACTTGCAAACACGCGTCGTCTGCTGTGTTATTTTGCTCAACCGACACAAAAATGAAGGGATTTTAAATCGAATCATTACTTGTAATAAAAGTGGATACTGTACGATAATCGGAAGCGGTCGTCGCAATAGCTGAACCTTGGAAACCCAGCCAAATCCCGCCCTAAACGAAAATTGACTCTGAACAATTTACTTGTGAGTGTTTGGTGGACTAGCGCCGGTGTCGTTCACTACAGCTTTTTAAATCTGGCCAAACGATTACGGCAGATATTTATTGTCAGCAACTGCAAACCATGAAGGAACTAACTGTTAAACAACCGAGAATGGTCAATCGCTCTAGGCCACTACTGCTTCACGACAACGAAAGACCACACACTGCACAACAAACAACACTAAGTTAGATGAGCTACAATCGGAATGTCTGCGACGTCGACCGTACTCCCACGGCCTTGCTCCAACAGTTAACCATTTTTTCCGAAATTTGGTCAACTTCTTACAAGGAAAAAAAAATTCAACTCCGATGCGGCAGTCCAAACCGCCTTCAAAGAGTTTATTGATTCTCGCCCCCATAGTTTTTTTTTAGGAAAGGGATCAATGAACTACCTATGAGATGGTAAAAGTGCATAGATGACAACGGTGCATACTTTGATTAATTAAATATATTTTACAAAAAAAAAACAACAACGCCAATTTCATATGTAAGCACCTATTAATTTAAATAAAGTTTCATTTGTTACGCAGCGATATTAATTAGTTTGTTAAAATGAAAAACGTCGTACAGTTTGGTATATTTGAAACTGGTACTACTGGTAGCACTTTTGGACAGAATGAATTCTTTAGCGTGTCAATTTGACTGCGTCTTGGTGATTGATCGTTCGGACCTGTAACAAAAATAAAAATTTTTTAAATGCATTTTGTTTTATTATATAGTGCATTTGCCACATCTAGAAATACAACAAAACTAGCGATCCGCCCTGGCTTCTCACGGGTTTTTATGGATAAGCGCCATCTACCGTTCCAATCAACCATTCGCGAATCAACTTAATCACACACACACACACAAAATTTCATTAAAATCGGCCCAGCCGTTTAAGACGAGTTCAGTCACATACACACGGACAGAAGATTTTTTTTATAAAATAAGGGTGACAAGCGAGTACACAGTTCACCTGATGGTAAGTGGATGCTGTGGTCCATAGACATCTACATGTAACCTCGATTAAGAATCAAAATGCAGATGCGTTGTCACTACTGAGGACTAAGATGGAATGCCCTCTTTTCCAGTAAAAACGGTCTCCGGATCTCTAAACTCACCATAGGCAAGACAGCAGTATCAAGCTGCTATTTTACGCTGGTATTCTGTGAAAGCGTGGTCCTTCCTTGGTCGAGCCGACCCATTCGTGCTACAAACATGATGTAGCTGCAGCGTGGCCCGTGCAATGTACAGGGACGCCTGCCAAGTGTGGCGCTTACGATGTGAAAATAAAGACTGTGAGGGATTCCATATTAGTTCAGTCACATACACACGGACAGAAGATTTTTTTTATAAAATAAGGGTGACAAGCGAGTACACAGTCCACCTAATGGTAGGTGGTTGCTGTGGCCCATAAACATCTACATCTATCCTCGATTACAAATCAAAATGCAGGTACTTTGTGACCCGTGAGGACTAAGTTAGAATGCCTCGTTTCCAGCAAAAAGGGTATCCGGTTCTCTACACTCACCATACGAAACACAGCAGCATGAAGTTACTATTTTACGCTGGTAATTTGTGAGAGCGTGGTCCTGACGCGGTTGAGCCGACCCATGAACTTTGACATGATCTTAGTGACAGTTAGCCATACATTATATAGTCCCTCTAACCTCTTAGGCCTACCATGTACTACATACGGAATTTTGTATGTAGTATGTGACGGAATTCTGTATGTATGTGGCCGGCCTATCGGCCACAAACATTCGGAATTCCGTTTCGGGATTTCGTTTCGGAATTCAGATTCGTGATTTCGAACGCAGCAAGTTCATATAAAAATAAGCACCCGTCACACACGTACGGTAGTTTTACGTTCGAAAATTTGCGGGCAAAACGGGGTTTCGAAATTTTCTCTGTTTTGAAAATCCGTTTGACTGCCGGTGCATTCAGAATCCCGCACGGAAAAAAGGCGTTCCATACGCAAATCTTCCATTGATTTTGTATGAATCGCAACGCAAATTCTACATAACGCGCTCTGTTCACGTCGCACGACCGAAGCACATGAATAGGTATTATCTGCTCATGTGACCGAAGCGAGTAGGTGTGTTTATATATGTTTCTACATGTAATCTTATATGTATATCTCTTTTCGTAACCTTTCATCTTATTTAGTTTAATAATTTTGAAAGAGTTTACAGATATTCATATTTAAAAAAATCACTGGGTAGATAGATCTTTTCACATAATATTTACTGTATTAGGGCGATAAGGGGATGCACCCAGTAACAATTATACAGCAACAATGGAATCGCAATCAGAAAATCGTCGTCATTATTCGCTGGCAAAACGTCTGGACTATCGTCTCTCAACTAAGCATTGTTATTCCGAATGGTAATAAACGTATGTGTGTGGTGTATTTACGGAACCCCGAATCGATATTCCGAAACGATTTTTCGAAACGCAATTCCGTATGTATGTGGCCGGCCTTAGTGTTGTGTTTATAGGCAACTTTAAGTTACTCAGATCACACATCAGATTCGTTCACAAGTTAATACATTCATTTTTACGTATGAAAATGTCTGGGGTACTGATAACATTCCGCGCGGGTAATTGGAAGTTAAATAATATTTATTACCGCTTTGAGCCTTTACTATACAGCCCCACGCCATATACAGTCTTTATAAACAAACTACTAGTTTCGGTTCGGACCCATGTTGATCTGGGGCTTTAGGTCCCATGTTTGTGGGACTTATCACAAAAAAGAATGTGCCGACACCGACAGCGTTACTTGCCCAGCGTGTCGTAAGTGCGACGAATGTGTTTATTACTCGGTTTGTAAGCTAGCCATCTATCACAATCTTTCATCTAAATCTATATTATTTTGGCTAAACTTGGTGCAGGTAGGTCGTTGCTCTTTAGACCATAGAACCATAGATTCTAACGACAGTTCGTATGTGTTAAATGGTGAATCGAGGATCGTACAGGTTGATAGTCTAATAAATAGATCGCTTTACTTCTGAGCCCAAAAATCACGTGTGTGTGTAAATGCGTACTTGCGTGCTTGCGTGGGAGCTTGTGTGCGTGCGTGCGAGCGTGAGTGCGTGTTTGCGTGCATGCATATGTGCGTGCGCGTGCGAGCGAGAGTACGCGATTGCGTGCGTGTGTGTGCACCCGTGTGCGTGTGTGTCTGTGTGTATATCACATACCTTTTCTTTTTCTATCATTCGGCTTAACGTTATGAATGGTTGCTTGTTCTTTTTCTTTACTAGGGGATCTACTTCTTAATATTTTTGTGTCTGAAACAAATAACATGCTTTGCAGGCAGTGTTGTAATTCCTAAATACATGATAAATGCAATTTTAAAGCGTTTGTATACCGTTAAGCGTTTTGCCGTCTCGCATAAATGTCATTTCAATTTTGGGGCTGGTGTTAAATCGCGGTCTACCCACCAATGACGATTGAAGTGCTGAAATTATTTTATTTATTTATTCCGTGTAACAAATACTTACCAATTTTAAAGATATATAAATACAATTTGTAACACATCAATTATGTAAGTATTTAAGTTATATAGTTAACAACAACAATTATATTTAAAATATTATAAACTAAAATTTAAACTACATATTACTATACTTTCTCCTTCAATTATAATCTGTTTTTGTTTAGATTTGATTAGGCATTGGAAACACACGGAACGTTTTTGAGGGATCACTTACGTTCAAAGAATTTTAAATTAAAAATGATAACTTTTTTTTTGACAGTAACAAACCTACTTACAGTCCACCTGATGGTAAGTAGCTACTGCAGCTTGCCTCGTGGGTCTAGTGGTTCAAGTAGTGCGACTGTTGATCATGAATCAGTTATTGAGTGTTTCCATCAAGAAATTCTCAGTATCTGCCCGGAGTCAGGAAGTTGGCTGTGTCTCAACCCCGGGCCTCGGAAAGCACGTAAGCAGTTGGTCCTGCGCCTGATCTCTCTCCCGTTGTGTCGGTTTATCGTCCCATCGGACTATAATAGTAAGGGAATAGAGAGTGCACCTGTGCACTTGGGCACTATAATCCTGTCCAGCGCCGACGGCTAGTCTCCGTTGATACTGGCCACCGTGACCGGAATTCGGTCTGGAGGACATTATTACTGCAGCCTATGGTTCCTTGCAACTATCTTCAACAAAGAAGGTTACAGTTGCGTCACCTCTGAGGAGCAAGCTGCAAAGTCTAACAGCCTGTAATAATATGGGCTCTCTAGACCTTTCAGACCGGAATACAGCAGCAGATGTGTTGCTATTTGACGGCAGATAAATATTAGTAGAAACGGGTTCACACATCTCAATATACTTTAGCATAAGTCTTCGATTTGAGGGACAAATGATTAATACACATGGTACATTGCAGCTGTTATAAGGCTCAATATAAATGGGTCGGTTCGACTGGGTAGTAGGACCACGCTCGTACAGATTACCAGCGTCAATGCTGTTTCGTATGGTGACTGACGAGAATTTTAGTCACTTTTTACTGTAAGTTCTCAGGGGTGGTAGAGCCGTGGTAGCTCAGAGGCTAAGCGCTCGCTGTAAATTTCAATTTTACAGTACGCGAGCAACCCGGGTTCGATCCCTGCCGGCACAAATGAAATAGCGAATTGCAATTTTAAGTGATGATTCACCACGTGCTCGGCGGTGAAGGAAAACATTGTGGGGTAACCTGCATGTCTGAGAAATAAGAAAAAAATTATTTCGAAGACGTAAAGAAAATTGGGGCAATGAAAGGAGGCCGTGCTCAGCAGTGGGAAGTAAATAAGCTGTAACTTTAATTTTAACTAGCTTGTCTCAGGGGTGAGTATTATGATTCGTAGTCGAGAATAGATGTAGGGTCATCAAATTTAACATCAAATTACCACCAGACAACTGTTTGCTAAATCGTCACTATACTTCTATAAAATTAATTTCATTGTCACGTATTCCTGATTACTTACGGTTCGTGCCAATCGGTAACACTTTCGCACCTATAATCTTTGTGTAGTTGTTGGGTTTACTTTGTGTACAAGATTTCGGACGGCATGGTTTGTTCACGAAGGCATTGCTCAACGTTACTGTCCAAAATAAAACACCAACTGCGATTATTGTCATCATTAAGGGCCATTGCGCACAGTCTATTATGACAGTGTACAGTTTCAGCAGCAAAAGGTGAATTAAGATGCTTATTGTTATAATTCGAAACCGCCCATTTATGACTGAAACAACGCCGGCAGAAATCAGATAAAATTGTTTTATCAATATTCTAAATCATTCTGTCGCATCGTTGTCGAACGTAAAATTTCAAATCGTTCATTTGTATTCTTTTATATTGGAATGAGTTATTTGATCGACACTGGCTGGAACTAATAATTAAATTAACTAAAAATTCTCCTGATGTATTAATATTTTAACAATCTGATATTATTTCGTCTAACAATCGACGACGATGATGATGGTGATTAAAAAAGGCATAAAGTATCATATTTAATTTTGGGACCGATTTTTCAATTCGCAGTTAAAATTTATTCCTATTATACAATGCAATATAAACAAATTAAATTTATAGTTATATCGAATAAAATATTTCAATTTGTTTCACTTTTATATTCAGTCAAGTTGTAATTTATTCGATAAGCAAATCTGACGATTGAAAAATCGACCCTTGGTTACATAATGGTAAGTTGGCAAGTGTTTACTAGGGTAAGGTTCATCATCATCATCATCATTACGGCCTTTCACAAGTCCACTGCTGAACATAGGCCTCTCCCAAGGTATGCCACAATAATGTCTTACCAGGTCGTCACTCCATCTAGTGGGTTTTCTCCCTACACTTCGCCTACCGGTACGAGGCTGCGACTCGAGAACCTTTTTTCCCCATTGGTTGTCGGTTCTTGGAGCCGGCCGACCCGGCCGGCCCATTGCTACTTCAGCTTACTAATCCGTTGGGCTATGTCGGTCACTCTGGTTCTACTGCGAACATCCTCATTTCGAAGTTTATCACGCAGAGAAACCCCGAGCATAGCCCTCTCCATGCTCGCTGAGCGACCTTGAGCGTCTTCATACGGCCAGCAGTATACAGTCTCGTTTTGAGCTATAGCTGACGAGAAGATGTGTCGTAATTTCCCGAACGCTGCCCAGTCGAGTTGAACCCGTCGATTGATCTCTCGGTCGAAGTTGGATTTACCTAGTCGGACTATTTGTCCCAGGTAAACGTACTCGTCAACAACTTCGAGCTTAGCACTCCCAACAACTACCGGCATAGATGTGACATGAACTTTACTATGCTATGTACATTACATTACATTACCATGAGCATTACATTACATTATTATAATAATCGTTGGTAATGAGGCTGTACTTGCCGCGAAAGCATGGTGGGCGTGGCTTCTTGAGCGCGCTCACCATGCATAATCGCGAAGTGTGCAGCCTCCGTAATTACTTCCTGGCGAGATCGGATGATCCATTCTATAAAGACGTCATTTCTTGTGATAAAGGACTTACCCCTCTATCCTTAGCCAACGAGCAATGGCAAGACCCGGCAGTGCAGAGCATTTTCGACCGGGAGACCGTATGGAAGGAGAAGGAGCTCCACGGGAGGTTCTACAAGGCTCTACTGAGCCTTTCGTAGACACAATAGCCTCCCTCCACTGGCTACGCTTTGGTAACCTCTTTGGGGAAACCAAGGATTTTGTCTGTGCAATACAGGATCAGGTTATTAAGACCAACAACTATCGGAGATACATCCTAAAGGTTGGCACCGTCGACGTCTGTCGAGCTTGTCGCCATCCCGGTGAGTCACTTAGGCATGTCATCTCCGGTTGTTCGGCGCTTTCTAACTCTGAATACTTGCACAGGCACAACCTAGTAACCAGAATTCTACACCAGGAGTTCGCTCTGAAATACGGTCTCGTGGACCGGAAATTGCCGTATTACAAGTACTTACCGGAAGCCGTGCTCGAAAATGACCGCGCCAGGCTCTACTGGGACCGGGCCATCATCACAGACAGGACTATTCTTGCGAATAAGCCTGATATTGTGCTGATGGACCGGGCACAGTCAAGGATATTTTTGGTCGACATTACCATTCCGTATGACGAGAACCTCGTGAAAGCCGAAACAGATAAACGAACAAAATATCTGGACCTGGCTCACGAGGTGACCGACATGTGATGTGGTCTGCCGGCCGAAATTATTCCTGTAATCGTTTCTGCGAATGGGCTAATCCCAGTCAGCCTCTCGGGTCATCTGAGGCGACTGGGACTCCGTAACGGACCGCTCCGGGCTCAAATGCAGAAGGCGGTGCTCCTCGATACCGCCCGCATCGTCCGCCGGTTTCTTTCCCTTTCCTCCTAACCCTCGGCCGTTTGGTCTCCCCTGCCGAGGGCTTCCATCTGGTTGGATCTTATTTATTTATGTATTTTTGTATTTATTTTATTTTATTGATATTTATGTATATTTATCTTTTCATTTTAACTCCAATCCAACCAGATGAGAAAATTATATAGATACCCCAAATAATAATAAAGCTTTATTTAATTCCATGCATAGTACATATTAAACGATACATTTCTTAACTTATTGCCCTTTAACATTCAATTACATTGGTATACTTATTATTTTAGTTAGTTAAATATATAGTAATTAGTTTAATTTTTTTAATATTATTTGCTTTAATTATCAACTACCTAATTATTTAATGCTCCATGCATTAAATAATTACCGTGGGGGCATTACATTTGGCATACCTTGGGGGAGGCTTTTACCCCGTTCGGGTAAAAGCCTCCCCCAAGGTATGCCATCCTTCTTTGTCAATAGCTCTGTCTAGCTAACTACCACCCGCGCACGCTACAATTTCATCTGCCCATCTGGCCTTTGGTCGACCTCTTGATCTGGTGCCTTTTGGCCCAGACCACTTTACTGACCGTAGAGTCCATCTATCGTCCTTGTAATGGCCTACGTGACCCGCCCATTTCTATTTAGACTTCATTGCAAAAGTTAAGGCATCGCATACTTTGGTCTTCTTTCGAATGTCAACGTTCTTTACCTTATCCTTTAATTTTATACCTAGGCAACTTCTTTCCATTCTTCTCTGGGTAGTCTGAATTTTGTTCCTGGTTTTGAGATCGAAAGTCCAAGTTTGGCATCCATAAGATGAGGCACGGTAGAAGACCAGTATCCATGACTATTTTCTTGGTCGGTAGCGGAAGTTGCGATTTTAGCATTTCTTTATGGTGCCAGAACTTGTTCCAGGTAATCGCCACTCTTCGGTTAAGTTCCTCAGTATTTCTATCCTTACTAAAAGAGATTTGTTTTCCTAAGTATATGTATTCGTTAACAAACTCGAGAGGTGTGTTATTTGTTAAAATGGGCATTGCACTGCGGTTAGACATAATTTTAGTTTTTTTCAGATTCATTTCTAAACCAGCTTTTATACTAGCCTGGTTTAATTCATTTACCATTTTGTTTATTTGGTGAGAGGTTTCCGAAAATAAAATTATGTCATCGGCAAATCTGAGATGACTTAAAAAATTTCCATTTATATTAATACCATGATTGGACCATGGCAGCTCTCCCATTACGTGTTGTAAGACGGCTATGAATAATTTTGGTGAGATCGGGTCTCCTTGCCGGACACCTCTCTTTATGTTGGTTTCTTCGCCTACTCTATCTAGTTTGACTCTACTTATGCTGTTAGAATAAATACGAGTATTTTTTAAGATATTGATATACTTTTTATCTGTGTTTATTGCTTTCAGCGATTCCCAGATGCTCTCGTGTAAAACTGAATCAAAAGCTTTTTTGTAGTCTATGAAAGCTAAATACAGGGGTTACTAAATTCTGAATATTTTTCTATCACCTGGTCAACCACTTGGATATGAGCTGAAACCGCTTCTGAAACCGGCTTGTTCGATAGGTTGGTGAGCATCAATGGCTGGGGCTATCCTTTCAAGTAGACAGAAGGCAAAAAGTTTATAAAAACAAGGCATTAGGCTTATAGGACGATAGTTGCCTATATCAGCTGGGTCACCTTTTTTTATATAGTAGTATAATTTTCGATGTCATCCATTGATGTGGCACAGCTTCTTCATCAAGTATTTTATTCCATAGGATAGTGATTGGTGTCAGTAGTAGAGTCTTCGCAACCTTGATACATTCGTTGGTGATTCCATCCGGTGCTGGGCTTTTTTCTGGCTTAAGTCTCATTATTTGTTTCAATATTTTATTTTCTGTAAACTGGTGTGTTGGAGAGGTATCTATGTAGCTATAGGAAACCATGTTTTGATTATGTGTATCTGAATGTCTGTAAAGATTAGCGTAGAAGTCAGTAGCAGCATTTATGATTTCTGTGCGAGATTTGCAATTGTTGTTGCCCGACTTGACAAAAGGAACCTATGTTTTGGCTTGATTTAGCTCTTTATAAGCTTTTTTGGCAGATCTAGTATTATTAAGGTGTCTTTGTATGGTTGTTGTTCTGTAGGTAACGTAGCACCTTTTTATTTCTTTGTTGGTAAGTTTGAACAAAGTTTTTAGTTTTTCTTTATCAGCTACGCTTAATTGGGGCCTATTTTGTAGTTCGCTTCTTCCTTTCATGAGTTCTAGCGCTTTCGCGGATAGGATTTTTTTCTTATGTGTTCCTGTTATATTTTTTAGACTCATCTTGATATAGTGCAAGATTTGTTGATAGTATTCCTCCGCATTATAGTTGTTTTGATTCTTTATAAGTTCTGGTATAAAGCGGTGGGGGTTTGTAAGGTACAATTCCTGCTCTGCTAGAGTTTTTAGCTTAGTATGTATATCTATAGTATGTATTTGAGAAATTGCGCCTACTTGTCTTTGTTGAATTTAGGTGTATTGTTGCTCTTAGTAGTCTGTAGTCCGATCCAAAAGAGAAAGATGGTAGTACTTCATATTTGGAGTAGTAGATGTAGTGTAGTAGATGGTAGTACTCATATTTCATCATGTCCAGCGGTTTTTGGTTTTAGTTTGAACATTGTATTCAAAATTTTCAGGTTGTACTTTTGCGCGTATTGAATCAGTCTCGTGCCTCGGGCGCTTCTAATGCCGTAACCATACTCTCCTGTAACGGAACGTTCGTACTTTTCTGGAATTCTGATTTGAGCATTAAAATAACCTATAGAAAATACGTACTCAGTAGATGTCGATGGAATCATGAGCTTTCGCTAAGTCCTCGTAAAAATTGTATATTTCTTCATGTGATGAGTTTTCAGAGGGGCGTGTGCTTGAATTACTGCAAAACACAAGTTTTCCATTTTGATTTCCAGTACGCACACTATTTCGGATATTCCAGTAAATTTTATGTTATCTTTGTGCTTCTTTCTTACTAGAAAACCTACTCCATATAGTCCTTTTGTTTGGCCAATGTAGTAGAAGATGTATTCGTTGTCTTCGATTGTCTTTTCTCCTAGGCGGCGAACTTCGCTCAAACCTATTATATCATGCTTAATATCTTCTAGCGCAGCTTTGAGCTCACTATATCTTTAGATAGAGATCTTACATTGAGGGTGCAAATGTAGACGGTATTTTTCATTTTGATAGTGGTTCTTGGGGGGTTTTGGTCGAACTCCCCCCGCGGTGACTGGCCGTACTGGGAGATTAGGGGTTGGAAGAGGGTCCGATTTTGATTGCTATTCTGTGTTATAGTCTGATGTCTTCGATTGGCGTTGAGTTGATTCTGTATGAGCGAGGATTAGTTTGGGCTTTTGTATTATATAATTCTTCATGTCCCTTTTATTTTTATTAAGTGGTTGTTTACTAGTCTGTTGAACATTTTGGTTAACAGGGTGGAGCTTCTCCGGGGACTCTGATAGGTTTCTTTTGCTTGACTGTTTCTGTGGAGAGTTTTTGTTGGTCAGTATAATAATTTTGTCGTATTTTATAAAAGCGGTGTTTCCTGCATCTTTTTCTTTCTATAGTTGAACTTGTAGCTCTTTGCGCTTAATTAAGACTTCGAATGGGTAGTCTTCTTTTAAGTAATAGGTAGTGTTTTGAAGGTTATGTTTGTTTTTTTTTTGTATTTTTTACTACTTTTTTACCCTTTATCCCTAATCTTCTAAGAGCTTCTATGTTGCAAGTGTCGCATGATTTTTATGTATGTATTTATTATATTTATTACCATATTTTCCAGTTCGTCGTACGATTTCTCTGTCTCTTCAACGCCAAAAAGAATCAGATTTTTACGTCTACACTGCCTTTCTAGGCTGTTAATTTTATTTGATTGCTCTTTAATTTTTTTCTCCAAAAGCTCATTTTTCAGTTCTAAGTTATTGAACTTCTCGCTGAGGTTGTTAATTATTGTACTTTTAATACCTTGATCGATGATTTAAAAACAGAGATATTTACTATGATTACATAGCACTTTTCAGGTTTTAGTTCTTGATGCTTTTGGTTTACTTACAGATTTAATATAATTCAAGTTCCAGTTTTGTTGTACATATGCTACACTAATAATTTTCCACTTGAATAATGATATGTTCTTGGTATCTTAACGGATTTCTAGTGGCATTTGATAGAACGATTTTATTCACTTTTTGACAAATTTTATTGTATATGTACTATGTTTTATATATTGTTCGAATTAGTTTATTCACTGATTTTATATTTTGATTGTATCACTTTGTTTTGGAATACACAAATAATTTCAAAACTTATTTAATAGTGAGTACAATGTTGACAGTGTCGCTGTGGCGCACATTACATTACCATGGACATTATAAACATGATTTTTGTTTTGTCTATATTTATCTTAAGAACTATCCGTTGGGAGACACTATGAGAGACACTATGGGAGACACTATATTTGAGGTCATTGAGCATAGTGCTTAGGTCCTCCAGCGATTCTGCCATAAGGACTCTATCTTCGGTAAATCGAAGGTGAGTGATGTACTCGCCATTGATGTTAATACCCTATCCTATCCAGTCCAGTATCTTGAAAACGTCTTCCAATGCAGCGGTGAAGAGTTTCAGGGATATAATATTACTCTTTCTTACACCTCTCTGCAGTTGGATAGGTTACGTACTTTGGTTCTGTATTCGGATAGCCATCGTAGCCCTACTGTACAAACACTTCATCACCGCCCAAATTTCGACGGAATCAAAGGCTTTCTCATAGTCCACATACGCCAGGCAAAGTGGCAGATTGTACTCTTCGGACTACTGTACAAGTTGCCGAAGGGTATAATATGTGGCCATGGTGCCTTTTCGGAAACGGCTTGTTCGGGAGGCTGGGAGTCGTCGAGTCTGCGTGCGAGACCATTCGTAATGACTCTCGAAAACAGCACGTAGACGCGGCTCAGAAGGGATATCGGTCTGTAGTTCTTCAAGAGAGCGTTGTCATCTTTCTTAAAGAATAAGACCACCGCACTTCTGCTCCACGCCTCGGGAGTAGTACCACCATGGAAGACGGAATTAAAGAGTTTCTGAAGGACTTCAAGTACTGGTTTTCCACCCGCTTTCAGAAGCTCCGCTGTAATTCCATCCTCTCCCGGGGACTTGCCGTTTTTAAGGTGCTGGAGATCCATTCTAATCTCGCTCAGACTGACGTCCAGGATATCATCGGAATAGTGTCGGATAAGACCTGCTCTTGGATCGCTACTCACACTTGCGTGTGGCTTCGACGATGACGTGTACAGCTGCCCATAGAAACTCTCAATCTCACTCAAAATCTCAAGTGTCCCGGAAACGTTACTGCCACACTCAGTCTTCAGCTTCGACAGTTGGCTCTTTCTGATAGACAGACCCCTGGCAAAGACTTTGGAGCCTTGGTTTCGCTCAATCGCTTCTTCTACACGAGCTGTATTGAAGGTGCGTAAGTCCCGCCGCATGTATTTGGATATCTGTCTGTTCAGTTGCCTGTATGCTGCCAAATCTGCTGACGACTGCAGCTTCATTTCCCGTCTAACAGCCATCAGATTAACAGTATGATCGGAGTGTTTTTGTGTTCTTCTGCGGCGCCTCTTGCAGATCTTAGCTCCGACCGCATGTACAGTTTCCACGAGTTTGTCATTCATATCATTCGCTGTATTGCAGTCTTCTAGGCACTGAAAACGGTTTTGTAACTCGAGCTGAAAGTTTTCGGAACCCTGGATTAGCGCACGAGGGGAACAGAGCGTTGTCCTCAATAGAAGAGACCATAGACTTAACATTTAGGCTCAGTGCGCCTCTAACCATTCGGTGATCGCTGCCAGTTTTAACCTTCGCGATCACCGAGACATCACTGAACAGTTGGCGTCTGGTTGTCATAATAAAGTCAATCTCATTTTTTGTCGAACCGTCGGGGCTTGAGCAGATCCACTTCCTGTGGTGCCACTCCTCGAAGAAAGAGTGCATTATAAAGAGTCCCTCTTTCTCCATGAAGTCAGCCAGCCCCTTAGGTTTTATTGCCCTATTCCAAATTTCCCTAACTTCAGCTCTCCGCTTTCTCTTGTGTCTAGTTTTGCGTTGAAGTCCCCCATCAACACCGTATAGTGGGTTTTGGAGGAATGCATGGCTGTAGAGATATCCTCATATATTTCCTCCTCCTCATGGGGATGTGCCGTGGTTGGTGCGTAAACCTATATGAACTTCAGCGAATACCGTTTGGTGGTTCTGAGTATCAGGTACGCGACCCTCGTCGACTCACTCTCAATCTTTACAACGTTGTTGACGAGAGACTTGTGGACGATAAATCCGACACCTCCTTGAGACAGATGGTCGCCCTCCTGGTGATAGAACAAGTTGCCGGATTCGAGGTTTATCGTGTCCTCCCCCTCTCTTCGGTCTACCTCTTCTTCCAGCTCCAGTATCTTCGCGTCAGTCCTCAGGGTGCGTGCCAGGTCGAGTTGTCTTAGGTGACAACCGAACATCCACCGGAGATTTTTATCACGCCCTGCCACCGTCACCATCGTCGCCACCGTAGCCAGGAATAGCGGGGCCGCCGGTGACTAGGGGCCGTCTCTTCGTAACTGACATCATGGGGTGGATGTTTGCCATAGTTGCCACGCTCGGCGAGCGAGTTGACAACCGTAGTTTTTTATTGTATAATTGTTGTAATCACGAAGATGCTGCTGCCTATCTCCTGTCTGCCTCCCTCTGTCGCCTCTTACGACACCCACGGAAAGATATGGGGTCGTGGATATTCTCAACCGCCACTACACGGCAAGGTAAAGGGTAAGGTCAGTGTAATGTAATACACGAAAGGGACGATAAGTCGAAAAGAAGGTACCGAAGCATCGAGATAGCTGTGCAAGGGTCCCGGGGACGTGTTTCTAGCAAAACGTAGCAATAGAGGGTCTTGGTTACATCCGAATCTAAACGAAGATCCCGAGACCCTCGACTACGCTGATAGTGATTACCGTGGGGTTTTATGTATTTAATTATAATCGACTATTTAATAAGCTAATGCTCAGCAGTGGACTTGCGAAAGACTGTAGATGATGATGATTTAATAAGACTCGACCATACTCGTGAGGTAAAGCTTATAACAAAAAAGAATAACTAATTTAAATCACTTTAAATATTTCTGAAAAATCGGTGAACATACGAGTAATAAAAATATGCGTAGAAAATAGAAAATCCTTGTTTAAGAAAAGACAGAAATAAATAGTAACTTATAATTTACAGTAAAATAAGAAAAGAAAATATTTATATAAAATACTAACGTATTTTTAAATTGGTGAGTCTTCTTACATCAGCAGCATGGCTTTGTATGTTATCAACTTAAACATAACACATTGATTGCTCAGACCAAAATAATAAGAAAGGTGTAACGTTAAAAATTAAAACTAGCTAAAGGAAAACCAAATACCATCTTCTACTTAGACCGGATTTCATTCACGGCGGCCGGTCTCAACCGAGACTAACCATCTGCGCAGGGCTGTGATCCTGCCCATGCACATATGTCTGCGCAAACACAGGTGAATCTGATACGACAGGAGAGAGGTCAGGCACAGGAACTAATTGTTTTACGTGCATTCCAAGGCAGGATAGTAAATCACCATCTACTCCAAGTGTAAAAGAGACAGAAACCAGTCAATAAGATAATTTAACTATCAAATGTAATAAACGTCAATCATACAATATCTCACTAATAATCAACACATTTATGTCGCGAAAGCGAAAATTAAAAAAATATTTGGCAAGATTTTGAAATTATGAGTTTTGCTCATTGTAAAATGCTTAATGTAGCGAGATATCGTCTTTCGTGGAGCTCCGTATGTGATTGCATTGGTATCCCACTACTAACAACACTCGTGCAACTTTTAAACTTGTAGGCGGTATAGTTGAAAGCAAGTAATAGGCTTTTGTCAAAATTTGCCCTCGAGCATCTTCAACTTTCGACCTGCACTTTGATATTTAGATGTAGACGCGTGCTCCGCTTTTACATCAGGAGGCGTTTGCTCTCAGGACATGTTCCTTTGGCGCAGGATTGGTGAAGCGGGAGGTGCAGGTACATAACTTGCGGTTATAGCCAGTGGCCACCTTTGCTTACTATCACTGTAACCACTTTTACCACACGCGATTTTTTGCTAAAAATCCACTAGATGAGTCTTCTTTCTTTTTAAGTCACGATACAATTTAGTTGTCCGATTATTCAAATAATCGGATACTATCGTCTGAAATAATCAGATTCCGATTTTAAGCGGATACTCGCATAAATGGAAATTGAATATCTGCCTAAGCCCTAGTTGTAATATAATTATGTCTGCAAACATTGTGCAGTACACATTACGTCCTTTTGTTCATCAAAACAATGCTGATAAAAATAAAAAATTCACCATTATGTGATTGTTTTTCACAAAATTGCTATTAAAAACGTTATTATATTACTTACCCCTCTTAAACGGTGAAGGTGATCTGTTGTAACAAAATGTTGCCGACAAAGGTCTCCCGTAGCCAGCTACTTAAAATAATAAAACGAGTGGTGGATTAGGAGAAGGCCTATGTTCAACATTGGTCTTGTGATGGGTTGTTGTGAGGTGGTGTGATTAACTTATCACAAAGCACTGTTGAAGTCAGTAAAATGAAATCTGCTATGGACGCTATTTATTGTAAAATAACTGTTAACTTCATAGTCGCAGAAAGCGGCCTTTGCCGCTGATCCCCGTCGCCAAACGTTTTACATCTGACCGAGGCCATATGGTCTTTCTGGCCAATCCCGTGGACTCTTATCAGGACGAAATAGAGTAACGGATTCTTTAACGCTACCACCACATGTGTGACGCCTGCGTAACGGCAGAGTCTATTGAGGATTGGGAAATAAACAAAAACAGCTTAAGGTTTTTTTATAGAATGAGGGTGGCAAGCGAGCACATAGTCCACTTGATGGTAAGTTGATGCTGTGGCCCATTGACATCTACACTTATCCTCACCCAAGAATCAAAATGCTTGTCACCCTTGAGGACTGAGATGGAATGCCTTGTTTCCAGTAAAAATGCTCTCCGGTTCTCTACACTCACCATACGAAACACAGCAGCATTACAGTGCTATTTTACACTGGTATTCTGTGAGAGCGTGGTCCTACCCCGGTCGAGCCGACCCGTTAATGCTACAACTATAATATAGCTGTAGCGTGGCTCAACCAAGTATAAATAATTTAGACGGTAAATTTCGTTAGTTATATATAATTAAAATAGTACTGAAGTATCACTTCATCATCATCATCTTCACCATAACTGGTGAAAGTCCACTGCTGAAGATAGGTCTTCCCAAGGAATGCCACGAAGCACAGTTCTTAGCAAGACACAAAAATAGTAACATATAATATAATAATAATAATAATAATAATTTTTTTTCCAGAAAACCAGAAAACACTTAGCCAAAATACAATAAGTGCTGTGACTCCCACACTAGGCATGGCCTGTCTCGTGGAGGTCAAACAAAAGATTTTACAATCGAGCAAAGATTATACTGGATGTCCCAG
Organism: Parnassius apollo; assembly: GCA_907164705.1. NCBI lineage: Eukaryota > Metazoa > Arthropoda > Insecta > Lepidoptera > Papilionidae > Parnassius > Parnassius apollo. Next base: position 5,218,665 of record CAJQZP010001507.1, read on the forward strand.
AAGTCGACGTCAAGCCGAAACTTTCTGATAGGCGAGGCCATACTAGTTACCAGAAAAATATAAAAAAATCTAAGTCGTGTATTTCAGAAATTATAGTAATTTTTTTTTTCGATAACATGTACACCATGAGACAGTTTTGTCATTCCTGTTGCAACAAATATTTACTTTTTGCCAATTTTTTTTCCTACGTCATCCAGAATAGTGCTTCTGTAACATGTAATCCTAAACCCTGTGCCTATCACTTCAGCTTGAAAGAAAATGTAATTTTATACCGAACCAAGTTTTAGATTGCAGAATTAGTTTTTCGCACTACTTCAACTGACCGTCCTGGAAAAAAATTGTACTACACCAGTTTGGCAAGTAGCTTTAAAAGTTAGCGCATTTAATAAGGATTCTGACGTGGTATAACACTTACTCCATTATTTCTTAGATCAGCCATTAAAAATTTTTTGTTAAATAAATTAAAAAAAAAATTTAAAAATTAATTTTTGGAACTTGCATTAAAACGATTCTAGTGCACCTAAAGCGTTCCTAATAACCACAGCGTGGTTTAAATGAGATAGAGAGAGACAGTCCATAAAGTGTGAGCGAGACAGATAGCGATGCTTATGAGACACAGACGCAAATACAAACTAAAGTAATAAAATAATGGTTATAAAATAATAGTTATAAAATTAAGACAGTCAGTTTCGTTTTTATGATAAAATTTATTACTTATTTTACAAAAAATGTTCAAATTGCCGTCCTTGAGCTGCAATACAAGCCGGACATCTTCTTAAAACAGATCGTGTAATCAGGCGGGCGAATTTTTTATTCTATTATTACAAAATTCAACTGCTTCCGCTATTCTCTGTCTAAGCTCTTCTATATTTTCAATCGGCTTGGAATATACTTTTTCCTTCAGTGCTCCCCAGTAAAAAAAATCTAGAGAATTTAAATCGGGTGAGCGGGCGGGCCACGAGATCGGACCAGCCCGCCCTATCTATCTGTCCGGATATTCCTCGTTAAGGTGTTCTCGAACTAAGCGGCTATAATACGCTGGACAACCATCTTGTTGGAACCACATATCTCTGAAAATAATAAGCGGCACGTCCTCCAGGACATTGGGTAAATGGTCTTGTAAAAAATCTAAATAAATTTGAGCATTTAATACTTCTGGCAACTCGAAAGTCCCTATGACTTTTCCGTTTAAAATTCCAGTCCACACGTTTATTTTGAAACAGTACTGTGATCTATCTTGTCTCATCAATCGAAAATCGAAAGAGAAAAAAAATTGGCAAAAAGTAAATATTTGTAGAAACAGGAATGAAAAAACTGTCTCATGGTGCACGTTTTATCGAAAAAAAATTACTAAAATTTCTGAAATACATGACTTAGATTTTTTTATATTTTTCTGGTAAATAGTACGGCCTCGCCTATCAGAAAGTTTCGGCTTGACGTTGACTTCTGGGACACCCGATATAAATAGGTATTGGGGTTAAGAAGCTACAACACAAGCTATATTACATTCAAATATAAAAGTCTTAAATGCGAAATTCTTCCACTTACTAAAAACACCTATTAAAATTTATTTAATATTTTTTAACTTACCGCACGAGGAAGTACCTCCACCACTCTGAACATTCTTTTTGTTCCTATTGGGAGAACTAGGCGAATAGCTGACATTTCTGGAACGAGCTGTAATTATAATCGGTCCTTCGAGTCGGATATTGAGGTAAATTTTTTTAATAATTTAAAGGTTTTTGATGAGATGATCAAATGATAAATAATTTTACTATTACTAGGTACTACAATTATTTCTTTATAAATATTTACTTTTATAAAATACATTATTTACTTTGATTTCACTTGATGGGGAAACTATGAAACTGTGCGTTTACGTTCTTTACTAACTACTTTATGAAAACTGGTTACAGAAGACGGAACTGTTAGTTGATATAACCAATTATTAAACTGAATGCAAAATATATATAATATACATATTTCACGCAATGTAATTAACAGCATCTATCAACTAAGTGTCCTCGATTCATTACTACTTGGAAGTTTTATATGTTTTAATTGGTGTCACAATGTTAATAACAATATCAAAGATGTTTTGACCCATTAAACATCTTTAAACAATATCATAAAAATAGTGCGACTATTAATATAAAAGCTAACTAACTATCAGTAACCCGGACAGGAGCAAGGTTGGTCTTGAATTTATCTTGAACAGCTCCCTTACTTGTTGCAGATGAAGTACTTGTATCGCGGGCTGGAATTGGATGTAGGTGTAAAAATAACAGGTAGACGATTACGAGGTAAAAATATTATAACTAAAGAAGACACAAAAGTCTCACTTTTAATTTCAAGTTATAATTTTTAGAGTATCAATAAATATTTCATTGTTTAAAAAGATTATTATTCCTTTCTACGAGCATTCGTCATGAAAATAGAATAAAATACAACTTCAAACTGGATTTTTGTCAGGCAAAAGGTCCTTTGTAAGCTTCTTCCGACGAAAAATATAAAAGATAAGTAAAGTCAAGCTCACAGTTAAGAAGATAAAGAAAATCTAATAGACGAGTGAAATGAAATTACTATAAACTAACATGTATGAAGTGTTCTCGCTACGGTGGTATATCTTATCGTTGATTGGGCAGTGCTATCGCTTCTTTGAGATCCTGTTAAAATATGTATTCAATTAATTAAAAAGTAAATATTTCATATGAAGAATCAGAACGAATAAATCAATCTTATCATTTTGAAGTCTATTACCTAAATATGTTATACATTACCTATGTACCATTAATAGTAATAGCGGCCGTTCCCAGTAGTTAATTACGATATTTTCCTGTATCATTACAGTATTCATAATAGCAATTAAGATCACATAAAATAATCGAAGATGCTTTTATCGTGAGCTTTTTAAAATAGATGAGAGGATTATGACGGAACGCTCGATAGAAAAGAATTGAAAGTAAACTTAAAGTACTCGAAACGTCAATGTCCAGCTGTGGACTATCGCAGACTCGTAATAACAAATGTTTATAGCTACCGAAGTAGGTATAAAAATTTAATAAAATGATGATGTAATATTTCCTAAACATTAAACAGCTGATGGAAAATTACGCTACATTTCGTTTCATAACGGAAGACACCTATTTTCAGTACGAATGTAAGGACTGATAACGTTATTAAATTGATTGGTGATACAATATTTAGAATAGAATCCAGAATCTTTATACCCTGGCTACTCGTCTTATTACGAATATTTGCACAAGCATCCGAAATATCTTTCTTTCGAATACGAAATACAGATTGCGATAAAAATATTGGGCGAGTGGCAGCGAGTAGTACGTCTCGCGCGCGATTGGTACTTTCATTACAATGCACCATTCTTTTAATTTTGTGCAAGTGAAAGACGCTTGAATATCCAATAAATGGCGGTGATTAAGTGAAACACACGAAATAATATTCACCGTACCCACGCAGCGACTTCGTACTTTACCAAAGAGATATAAATCGACTGGCACACGAGAGTCAATGCTGTGCTTACGATTAGCGCCGATATTCTATACTTTACTGTGCCTCAAACTTTGAACTTACTGGACGGATTGTCACCTCTATAAACAGCACGGCCAGGACGAGTCGTGGCCATCATTAGAATATTGTTCGTCGAACTGTAAGGTGGCGACGTTTTCTCTTCTTCATTTTCAATGGTTTCTGAAACTGGCACAGTTATTCATATAATATTGTTGGCTGTGTAAAACACCCTACTGTAAGTAATTCTTATCAATGGATTATTTTCTTTTTTCGGTGTCAAATGTTCTAACTATCCAACGGATTGTAAGTGACTACTGCAGCCCATGCACACCTTCAACCAACTTTAAACAAATAAGACCACATATGCGTTGTCACTCCTACTAGAATGGAATGTTTTATATCAGGATATAGCAATGGGCGCACCGATGCTTGGCAGCAGAAATAAAACCCTTTTTTATTGGAAACGAGGCATTCCATCTTAGTCCTCAGGCGTGACAATGAATCCGCGTTTTGATTCTAAATCGAGGATAAATGTAGATGTCTATGGGCCACAGCATCCACTTACCATCAGGTGGACTGTGTACTCGTTTGGCACTCTTATTCTATAAAAAAAGTCAGAGTGCTGGCGGCATAAGAGAATCCATCACTGCTTTATGTCGTAATAGGAAACTTTGGGAAACGCCAGAAAATCTTAAGCTTATTTCTATGGAATGTAGATGTAGTCCAGTTCAACTCCCAGAAAACACACGTTTGCGCGTTTACCACTAAACGCGTTAACCCTTTGTCATATCTCCTCAGTTCCAGGGTACTCCCCTTGTTGCCACAGACAGTATCGTAATTCTGTGTCAACATATCGAGTGACGTGCAGTTTCGTGGTCACTTGGAAGAGAAGGCCAAATTGGCCTCTAAAAAGCTTGGCGTGCTCAGTAGAGCGGGACAGTATTTTATGCCGGCTCACCGCCTGCAACTTTACAAGGCGCAGGTTCGGCCGCACATGGAATACTGTTCCCATCTCTGGGCTGGGGCTCCCCAGCGCCAGCTCCTTTCATTTGAACGCATCCAGCGCAGAGCGATTCGAATCGTCGGTGACCGAGCTATTTCTGATCGGCTTAACTCACTGGTATTGCCAAGAGATGTTGCATTTCTTTGCGTATTCTATCGTATCACCGCGGGTAGTGCTCAGAATTGTCGAAGTTATCCTATCCGCTTAATTTCACCATCGTACATCGCGACAAAACTCGAGATACCATCTGGTTGATTGGCGATCTAACACTGGGTGATTTACAAGAAGTTTTCTTCCTCGCACTATTGCCTTGTAGAATCGTCTATCACCAACTATTTTTTTGTACGACTTAGGGACCCTCAAGAAAAGAGCCTACTCTTTTTTTAAAAGGCCGGCAACGCATCTGCAACTCCTTTGGTGTTGTAGTCGTTCATGGGCGCCGGTAGTCACTTACCATCAGGTGAGCCGCATGCTCGTTTGCCCCTTACGTATAAATAATCTTATAAACATCTTAAATAGTACTGGTCTCCTAGTGTACAGTAACTATTCAAATTCTACGCTAAGGGCTAAGTTAAATAAAATAAAAGCAACAATAGCAGTATTTATCTTTATTTTGTAAAAATAATTTACACAATTATTGTAGTCGAACTACGTACTCTATGGTTACACAAATCTTACAAGTATTATACACGACAATCAACTTCGATAAGCAAATTCTAACAGACAATAATTCTGAAACCAAATCAATAGATCAATGGATGAGAACATATAACTACAAACATACTGAAAAGAATAAATGTACATGTATGATATAAGTTGGAATTCAAATCAGTAAACATTATATAGTAGTGGCATAAGCTAATCTTATTTAATTAAAAAAAGTTATCACTTGAGAGTGTCCAACAGGGGCTTATGAAGAAGAAAAGGAGCGCTAGCAGAAAAATCAAAATTTTCGAAATGTTGAGTTGTGGAAGAGCATAACATGAGAAAACTCGACAAAGTGGCGGTATACGAATATCCACTGCCCCATATCGTCCTGAAAGTTTAAAAGGCGACAGAAAGAAACAAACCAGGAGATGTACAGCAGGTCATCCTGATCATGGAACATATCCCATTTATAAGGCAATATATGGAGGCTTATGTTCAGCAGTGGACTTTCATTTAATTAATTAAATACCTACCTACCAGTCTATTAAATATACACATGTAATATAAAATTAAAGTTACAAATGAGATAGACAAATTTACATCAATACAGCTAACTACCACCATTTGTTGACTCTACATCAATTTTACAATGATCGTTGCTCTGAATTGTCACATTGTTTATTTTGGTGTCCAACTGATTCGTGTCGTGGGTGTCCACGTGTTCGTTGTCGGGCATGTTTGAGGTGTTTGCGTGTGCGAATGTGGAGTAGTTCCTCAGTTTACCGGCAGGTGGTGGACTGGAGTGTGCTAGACGCTCCCGCTTGCGGGCTCTGTTTGCTGCCTTCATCTCCAGTTCCACGCAATGCTCGGCGAACATCAGCTGCAGTGGCTCGTACATGTGCGGGAGGAGCTCTAAGTCATTCATAGTTATCTGTGGGACGGAGACGCATTATTCATTTATTTTTTTATTTCATTGTGGTATTACATTATTATATGCATATGATCATTATTTTTGCTCGGAATTTTTCTTCGTGATAGACTTACAAAATTGGGTTATCCAGAGTAGAACCAGAGTAACTGACATAATACAACGGATTAGTATGCTTAAGTGGCAATGGGCCGGCATAGCTCGAAGTTGAGGGCTACCTCCCACTAGATGTAGTGACGACCTGGTAAGATATACAGAAAGACGATAGATGCAGTTGACTCAGGACTATGCTTTGTCAAATTCCTTTGGTGAGTGAGGCTTTGTTCAGCAATGGATTTGTGAAGGGCTGTAATGATGATGATGATGACGCAGGTCTAATAAGACCAGTATCATTGCAACCAGTATAATCTACTGTGACCGCTGCTATAGCTAGAGTTCACTGCTAAGCCTTATATGTTTAATAAATTGAAGGAGTTCAAATTCAAATTTATTTTTATTTATGAATACAGATAATAGGTATAAACAGAAATTACGTTTGCTGCATTCAAAATCCTTAAGTATACAAATATAAGACGATTTTAATATACTTATGAAGTGGTCACATGATAAAGGATTAGTCTTAAATGCTGCGAAGACTAAGTTAATGTACATTAGCTCTAGTCAAAATAGGAGTAAGGTTATACCTAGGCTTATTGCGCATGACCATCAATGCCTTCACAGACGACAGGTCCAAACGAAATGTAACTGCGAATCCATAGACCTGGTAGAATCACAGACCTACTTAGGACTCGTGATAGATAGTCGCCTCAATTGGAAAGAGCATATTGAGCATGTATGTGATAAACTTCGTGGTATGCTTGCAAAATTTTCTATAATTAAGTATAAAATTCCGTATAAAATACTTATACAGCTATATAAATCACTGGTAGAGTCAAAAGTAGCATACGGTTTGTCTAGCTATGGTAGAACGTACAGATCACATTTAGAACGTATTTATCTACTACAATTACGTATTTTAAAAACTATAGTCCCGGATAGTATTAAAAACCAGTATAAAGAATCAGATTACCACAACCTTTTTAGTCATTGCAAAATTATACCTATACACGAAAAGGTAAAGTTTACCCTTCTTATAGAAGAATTTTTCCATGACAAGTTAAAAATTGCACATACATGTGAATACTCTAAAACTCGCAACTCAGGAAAACCTAAACTAGCCTTACCTAAATACAACAATTTATATGGTAAACGTACCTTAGAATATATGATTCCTAACCTAATTAACCAGCTACCAGTATCAGAAAAATCAGAACTAAATCAAAAAAATATTAAATTAAAATTAAAAAATTACTTTATGGAATGCATTACTAATAATTTAAATTATTCATAATATGTTTTTAATAATAAATATTACGATAACGCCCTAAAACAAGCGCCCTGTATAAAATATACGATCCATGCGCGGTGCATTGTGCAATAGAAGGTTACGCAATTAACTAATAAATACTAAGTGTATTTCTTTTTTCTTACTACACCCTCATATTTATTATTGTCGGTGATACCGGTACACGGTAAAGTTTCTATAAACTTATGATTGTACCGTAAAGTAATGTGTAAATAATGAATGTAATAATATATTAAATAAATAAATAAATAAATAAATATAGGTAAAGAAAGAAAGAAAAACTTTATTTGTAACCACAATCAAAAAACACGATATTTTAGTTAAAAAAAAAAACGGGATTTTAGTGAAGTCAAATTAGGTCCCTATTTCAGCTAATTGCTGCTGTACTAAATGACAGCAGCGTTGATTTTCAAATGAGCCTAATATTCACTTCACAGACGGTCATACATTACTTAAGGTACAGTTTTTGTACATAAACTATTTAATTCTACATTTAAAATCCCAAGTTTAATGGAACTCTTTAAGTTTCGTGAACCCTCGAGATTACCCTGCAGCTCTATTAAACCACTTAGTCCATCATTAGGAAGAATTGTATTGGGAAGGAATTCGCCTAAAGCAAAATTATGTAAAATCAATAATGGATATAGCTATATAGGATACAGATAGATAGAGATATAGGATAGGATATATAGGATACAGCGATTAAGTCGAAATTCAACTCACCCAAAATATTCCCCGTCTTTCCGTTAATATATATAAATGCAGGAAATAGAGTAAATGGGGTCCTACACTCTATTGTGAAGAGTCAAAATGTGTCGAAAAAGACACCTATGGCAATTCACAATGCTGTGTTGGTCCCTACTTTAACGTATGGTAGTGAAAATTGGGTGTGGCAGAAGAAGCACGAGAGTAGAATGAACGCAGTACAAATGCGGTCGTTAAGGAGTATGTTGGGGCTGAATCTGAATGACAGAGTAAGAAATTGTGTGATAAGACAAGAGTGTGGTTTGCAAGATAATGTTGTGACCAGGATTAAGTGAAAGTAAAGGAATACTTCGGTGGTTTGGTCATATGGAAAGAATGAATGAGGAAAGAGTGACAAAGAAAATTTATGTTGCAGAAGTAATTTTGTAATTGCAATCATCAATAATTTGATGAGATCCGGGTCAAATAAACGAATCATTCACAATTGACACAAATGTTTAATGCAGTTAATATTTAACACGACTTTTAACGTTTTTAGCCACAAAATTTATCAATTTATTAATAATTCTTTGTAATATTTTTTAGTATTTTTTTAGTTTTTAATTGTATGTTTTGTTTTATCTAAAATCGTTAAGCATAACGATTTTAGATAAAACATGCGTCGTTTACCTATTAATAAATGTGCATATATTTTTTTATTACTGTGTTAGAATTAAGCATAAGTATTCACCAATTAAATAAATAAATTTAATTGAGCGTACAGAATAAAACTTAATTGTATTTGATTATTTTTAAATCAGTAGTATAATTTACTTTTAAATGAATATCAAACAATTATTAGCTGTTGTCGAATTCAAAATTCGACGAATAATGACAAAATAATAGGCGTTGACCGTGGCACCTCTAGATGTGATTATCTTTGTGTGAGAGTTTTGGCGGGAACTTGACCGCCGGCGGATTGCTGCTACGTTACATCGTGCACATTTTAACTACTACTAACAGTCGGTCATCGAAGGCGTCTAAATGCTAGGAGTTGCGGGCTGAGCACTGAACTGAACTGTCGGCTACGGTCCTTTCACGCAAATAAATTAAAATGGTTCACACTACATGTGCGGTAAAAAACTGTGGATCTCAGGATTTCATCAGTATCCACATACACAGGAATTTGTTTAAACGTGAAATAAAATAAAATCAGTTCAGTCAGATGAGATGTTTTTCCGCGAAAAAAGGTAGCCTATGTCACTCTACAGCCTCATTCCCGTGGGAAAATAGAATATGTTGCAAAAGTTTGTCCTTCTTTCACGTCGCAACAGAGCGTCGGCATGGCATGAATTTTGGTATGGGGATAGTTCGGTGGCTGTAGAGTGACATAGGCTACTTTTTTCCGCGGAAAATCATTTCATTCCCAAATATTAAGCGAAAATAATTTATCGACCAAATTGGCGATTTATTGAAAACGGGCCAAATTAGGAGTACCGCATGTATGCGTAGGTATATGAATGTGAAGGAGGCGAGAGAGGTGTGTCAGGATCGTGCCAAATGGAAGTCTGTAGTCTCTGCCTACCCCTCTGGGTGACAGGCGTGAGTGTTTATCTTATGTTATGTTTCCGTTAATGTATAAGTTAAGAGCTTATAATAAAATAAATTCGTTTTTTTGGTTTGTGTAGCAATATTGTTACGTAGGGTTCGTGTTTCTGACGCACCTGCATGTTGTCAAAGGCCACGCCCACACTGGAGTGATCCTGCAGAAGGTCCGCACCGAGTCGCGGCAGGCGCGCGTAGCGCTGGCTGAAGTGTGTGAGCACCGTGTGGCGCGCGTTCATCCGCCGCCCGATGTCGATCGCTTGCGACGTGGTCGAGTGCATCTTGATACGCGCTTCATCCGCGAGCTCGTCTTCCATGGTGGCTTCGTGAATTAGGAGCGTCGAGTTTTGTCCTGGTTAAAAATCGAAAGGTAATAGAGGCTAACTGTGACTAATTTGTATATGTTGTAAAGCCAACAAATTGTTTTTATCTGTGTGTCATATTGTCTGTGGTTGATGTCTCCTTCCTTTAAAATAATACTCTACGTAAGAACGTTTTGTAATGGCGGTTGTAATAGTAATTTTTAAATAGTAATTTTGAAGCGACAATAGCCTAATGGCAGGGCGCGGACCGCGACGCGAACTAAAAAGGTCGTGGGTTCGAATCCGTCATTCGACTACTGGCGTGAACCACTCGTAACACAAGCAATTTAAGCTTACCACGAGTGGTTAAGGGAAATATTAGTAATGTTTATAGCATTATTAATATTCTTTTTTTTAATTAGTGCGCAGTATAATAAAAGTAAGTTATTAAAATTACAGTACGCGGTACAACCTTTTGTACTGGAAACGAGGCATTCCTTCTAAGTACTCAGGGGTGACAACGCATCTACGTTTTGATTCTTAATCGAGGTTAAATGTGTCTATGGGCATCAGTATCCACTTACCATCAGGTGGACTGTGTGCTCGTTTGTCATTTTTATTCTATATAAAGAAAATTAGATAGAAAAAATTGAAGTCTACGTACCTACATATTCACAATGGAGCAACAAAACTTATAAAAATTAAGAGGCATTAATTTCGGCACGTGGAAGTTCGCCATAAAAATATTGTTAAGAAGCAAAGCAGTGCTAAATATTGTAGAAGGAATCGAAATAAAACCTGAGAAAAATGATGAACAGTGGATTAGAGCCGATTGTATGCCTATTACTGTTTCCCGAATGAAAGAAATAATAATTTCACAAATGTTATCATGAACAACACATCATGAAATGTGGAAGAAATTGCTTAGTCTGATTGAACATAACTATTCTTACACAAATGAAAAATGTAGCGAGAAAATATTTCTGAAAAATGATAATTAAAAAGATATTAATGCAATTGCCTGAAAAATATAAACATTTTGTCAGTTTGGGAGTGTTGCGAACGAAAATCAGGCCTTGGCAGAATTACAAGATTACTAATGGAAGAGGAAAGACGTAAATGCAAAAACCATGAATGAGGTCGGAATGGTCAAATAACATTTTAGTAGCCGTGCGGCCGCTGGCGGTTGGCCGAAAGGTAACGACGCCGATCTGTCACTTGAGTGGTTAGAAAAGTACATAAATTTTAGTTTGTAGATATTTTTACACAAATGGATTAAAACTTCAGGTAGCCTGGTATTTTAATAACTATTTTATAAATAGGTCATACAGTCGGTAATCACTCCAATCCAGATAATAAAAAGCTCACCAATTTTTACTAGCTCTTCGCACGGTATTGTGTCTCCCGAGTAAGTGATCTTGTGCTTTCCGTCGACGTCAATGGCTACTCCGAAAGCATTAGGGCAGTGCGCCACCAAGCAAGTGGTGATACGTTGCACTCCTATACTGGCCAATACAGCTGACGTCATGTCTGTTTCCAATGCATTTAGTCTTGCTTCCAGCTGCAATAATCAAAAAAACAAAATATTATTAAACAATAAAAAACGTGTCTGCTACACGATCTAATATTATATACTTTATCGTGTTCATCAACGCATTTGTGTTAGAGCGTTGTATTTGTATTCATCATCATCACAGACCTTCACAAGTCAACTGCTGAACATAGACCTACCTCAAGAAATGCCACCAAGCACGGTCCAGAGCCACCTGCATCCATCGACTTCTTGCATGCCTCACCAGGTCGTCATTCCATCTAGTGAGGGGAGGGGTGCCCAACATTTCGCCTACTGGTACGAAGCTGCCACTCGAGAACCTGATTTCCCCATCGGTTGTCTGTTCTTCGAGCTATATGGCCGGCCCATTGCCACTTCAGCTTACTAATCCGTTGGGCTATGTCGGTAACTCTAGTTTTACTGTATTTGTATTATCACTATAAAATGATGACTGCATCGTTAGTCTAGTGGTCTCAAACGCGGTTGCTAATAATGAGGACCTGGGTTAAAATCCCGGATCGGGCCAAAATCGATTGTTGGGTTTTTCTGTCAAGAAATTCTTAATAGCAGGCCGGAGTCAGGAAGTTGGTGGAGTTTCACCAACGTGCGTCGGAAAGCACGTAAAGCCGTAGGTCCTGCGTCTGATCCTATCTACGGTCGTTTCGGATTACCATTGACTCCATCGAGTTATGAAAGTGAGGGAATAGAGAGTGCCATGTGCTTGTACATAAACTTGGGCACTATAATCCTGTCAGATGGCTAGACTCTGTTGCGACTGGACGCTATGATCAACATTAGGTCTGGAGGACATTATAAAAATGGAAACATAATATATCACAGATTCACATCGCACTTCAAAATCCGTGAAACGGTTAGGCTATAGGAAATAATTAAGGAATAGACAAACATACATACTTTCGAAAAACATTACCCTCCTTTTTTGGCAGTTAGGTAATAAAAGTAAAGTCTTAAATGTCTTAATTCATAATAATCATAATTATTATTAGTTAATTATTATTAGTTAGTAGGTAAATAGGTCGACAAGGCAAGCTACTGAATGTGCATATTTAATATTATATTTATATACCAGAGAGTTAATACCAAAGAGATTTAAATATATATGCTATAAATGTCTTTGGTTAATACATTATACATATTTTTTTATTTATTTTTTATTTTTTTTAAAGATATTAGTAATCCTATTAATTAACATTACTAATATTCCCTTTAACCCCTCCTGGTAAGCTGAAAATGCTTGTGTTAGGAGTGGTTCACGACAGTAGTCGAATGGTGGATTCGAACCCACGACCTTTTGAGTTCGCGGTCCGCGCCCTGCCATTAGGCTACTGTCGCTTAACATATAATATTATTTTAACGTAGTAGAGGCATGCCGCAGTTATATCATGGCTTTAGCATAACCGGGGAAAGACAACGCTCTCACAGAATACCAGCGTAAAATAGCAGCTCAATGCTGCTGTGTTTTGTATGGTGAGTGTAGAGAACCGGAGACCAGACACCAGAACCGAACAGAAACCAGAACCCTTTATACTGGAAACGAGACTTCCATTTTATTCCTCTGGGATAAATGTAGATATCAATGCGCCACAGCAACGACACAATATTAGATGGACTGTGCTTGTTTGTGACCCTTATTCTTAAAAAAAAAAAACTAATGAATCACATGCTTGGGGGTGAAGAAAAATATTGTAAGGACACAGGCATGTGAAATTAAAAATACTTTGTAGAAATAAGGCATTCTTTTTTTTTAATATTTTTTTTTTTGAAAACGTTACCCCTACACTAGGATTTTCTCCTGTATCGTGTAACAAGTTTACAAACATAAATTGCACAAGGACAAACATCCAGTCCCGGAACAATTATTTGTAGCGGGATTCGAACCCGCGACCCCAGCCCAGCCACTCATTGCTAAGCCACTGCGCCACGGAGTCGTCACGGAGGAGGAGGAGAGGAGGAGGAGGAATACTTTAACATCCACTAGATCACTGCGGCGCCGCACTAGATCAGTGCGGCGAACTAATTCAAGTTCCATAATCCGACTAGAAATAAGAGCGTCGCCGTTGTGCCCAACAGTGGGATAATTTAAGGCACTTAGTGATAACTTTTAGATCATTAACCAAATAATCTTTATTCTACGAGTATAGTTTCATACATTAAACTAACCAGACTCTGGTTTGGTATAAGAGTGAAGTCGCCTCGTATCGTTTCGAACTGCTGGTCGTACAAAGATAGCCAGGTTACAATCTGTCCAGGTGCCAGAAGGTACACAGGTTCGTAAGGTGTTTTCGATTGAGGTGCTTCTTCAAAGGCTTGGCGACGCGCTTGCAATAAGCCTATTAGACCTGGAATAAATTATCAAAATTAAGGGGGGAGTGCTGTTTATGCCAATGAGTTTCCTTGGCAAGTGGTTTAATCAAAGTTTCAGACGCCCCACATCTTTCTTTACTTTCCGATCTGAATAAAGAATTAAGGTGAACAAGTGTTCTAGTTATGCGAAACTAAACAGTACACTACAACATATTATGAACAAACATTTGATACTGACATTTCGACTTCCGAAAATCGGAGCGTTTTACATCAATTTCCGATTGAACATACCAATATGGTGGTCAGCGTGTAAATGTGACACGTATATTGCTTTGAGCGTCCTGAGGAATACGTTGACTCGTTTTGGACCGAAGAATCGCACCAGCTGCCCGAAGGTGCCCTCGCCGCAGTCCAGCAACATCGACCTTGACTCGCTGTAACAATTAATGACTATGTCTTCATTGCTTAATTTGTCAACATATATTTTTAATGTATGTTTTAGGAGTAGTTTATATTATGGGTTTATAATTTAATAAAAACTGCCATTTTCAATTGTGAATTTTTGGTATATGTATTAAATTGAATAACACTTTTCTATAAACGTTTGAAAACACTTTTAAAAGCATGATACTCAAGATTTTGTGAACATGAAGGAATACTTCGGTGGTTAAGACTCATAGAAAATATTAAAGAACAGTAGTGAGTGGCAGAGTCGGGCTAAACGGAATCATCAAATTGAAACTAATATATTGAAGATGGGCCAAAATAAGAGCACCTTAGTTTGTATATACATAGAAATATGGATGTGAAAAGTGTCAGGATTGTAACATTTGGAAGCACATAAGCTCTGCCAATCCCACTGAGTGACGGGCGTGAGAGTTTATAATTATTACTTTTATGTTGTATATTTCTTTCTCATCGTTAGATATATGTACGATTTTCTAAGAATGGAAAAAAGCTGCACCCCGTCATTAGTTTAAGTTGAGGATCACCATTTTTCAGACCATGTACAGACAAAGGGCTACAGTTTAGATAGTGCTAGTCCGTTAATCAGCAGGGTACATCGCGGAGAGGCGATGTAGTACTTATAGTCAACCAAATCTAAGAAATACCTTATGACGTTTCACATTAATCATTCCGCTACAACTTTGCACAAGCGTACTCATACGATTTAAAATAACCATTTACATAAATCCGAAGAATTATAAAGTTATCTATATTTCATTACAACATATATAGTTTTTTATCACTAATTTAAATTTAAATCTTCCAAACAAAACAAAATATTATAAAATAACCAGTATTAACTTTTTGTACTTGACATCGGCTCAATGATATGTCACTATGTACATTACCGTAGTGTTTGGATGATTAAAATTCATTGTTATGCGAATAATTGGCAAAAATATTCAAATAATCGAATCATTAATTTGTTAATGTATTATTTGTTTAATTTAATTTTTATTTTTAAAACTCCTTGAATTACATGAATCATGAATAAAACAAATTTATTTTTTTTTAAATTTGTCAACGTAAATTTGAGTAGGCAAAAAAAAACCGCGATATAAAAATCACTACAACGCGGTCACATTAACTTGAAAAAAAATTAAAAATTTTGGACTATTTTTGTTACTACTAATTTTTTAACATAAAACTATACACAGTGAAGGGAGAAATCTTGTGTTGAAAGTGCTGCAGTTTTTCGAGAATGAGAAGAAAAATAGACGCTTTTGCATACCTGTAGATCAGGTTGATAAACGAACCTGTGCAGCAACTGGAATATCAAGAAGTACTCTTACTCGTATAAAAAGGGAGGCCAAAAAGGCATGTGTACCACCGTCGGGTTCTTCGCCCGACGCTAGTCCAAGCACTACTATATATACTATACTAGCACCGTTCCAAGCACTGACATTTGTCCCAGTCCAAGTACTACAGACAATCCAATGAGGGAAATAAAGTTATCCACACCGGGTAAAAAGCGTAAACAATCAGCGAAAAAAATTGTCGTGGATGATTTTGATATTTGCGCAATACGCAATATCATCAACAGCTTTTATACTGTAAAAAAGGAAGTACCCACGCTTAAAAAAATCTTGGCAGCTGTTAAGAGAGATCTTAATTTTCAAGGTGGAAGAACTTTCCTTAGAAATATTTTAATAAATCAGTTGGGTTATAAGTTTAAAAAATAAAGTAAAAGTAAAAGTGCGCGTTCGGTGCTAATTCAAAAAGCCGATATAGCCGCATGGAGAGAACGCTACCTGCGCCGAATGCAAGAGAACAATGACCTCGGCGCAGGTAAAAAAACTAGTTATCTACCTGGATGAAACGTGGATCCATTCCCATTGTACCATCAGTAAATGCTGGGAAAACAGCACAGATAGCAGCGTGAATAAAAAATTTTACCCGGGTCAATTGGGATGACCGGGTGGATTTTGGTGCATGCTGGAGGAGAAAACGGATTTATCCCAGATGCAGATTTGTTATACAAATGCAAAAGTACTACTGGCGATTACCATCATGAAATGAATACCGAGAATTTTTTGAAATGGTTTAATGAAAAGCTGATACCAAACTTGCCCCCAAATAGTATAGTAGTCATTGACAACGCGCCTTAACACACAATGCAGTCGGTGAAGGCGCCCACAAGTGCAACGTTAAAAGGAGACATACAACAGTGGCTGAGTGACAACAATATTCCTTTTGATGAAAAAATGAGAAAAAGAGAACTCTACTTATATATTAAAAAAAAAGGCAAAGCCGCCCAAGCAATACATTGTCAATGATTTAATGAAACGACATGGTCATGAAATTGTATGTTTGCCACCCTACCATTGTGACCTCAACCCACTGACCTCTATATACAAGTACGCTGGACTGGCTATACCATACAAAATGACTGTGCCAATTTGAAGCGCCGCTAAAGGATGTCTTGAAAAATAAAATTGACATAATATGCCAAAGTCTGTTGTCTTATTTATATTGTCATATTTAAAAAAATCTGTATTTTGAACTTTTAAACTAAAAAACGTAAGTAAGTATTTTATGTTGTTTGATTGTGTATAATATTAGTTACATAATAAGAATTATTTTTATTAATAATGAGAGTGTGCGTAATCTGTAAAACTCGTTACCAAAAGGGAAGTGGTGTAACATTTCACAAGTAAGTGAATTTGCAGTAAATATTAAATAAATAAAACTATTTGATAATATAAGTACTTAAAAATTTGTTACTAATCTTAATATCATTTATACCAACATGTATGGCTGTATATTACTGAGTTTTGATAAACAATAAAATTCAATAGGGTTGTCGAGTTCCTTGTCTATAATACTTATCGATGTTCTTTCCTACCAACATCTTTTAATAAATAAAGTCGCCAACAACCGATGATTATCAAATTTTTATTAATTAACAGGTTTCCAACTGAACCTCGACTCAAATTATGGCTTAAAAGCATAAATATTGTGAATTGGCGTCCGAAACAAAATGATCATATTTGTTCCAAACATTTCACAGACTGTTTTATTAGACATGAAAACTGCACCACTTTGAAAAAGTGCAGTATACCGACAATATATTATGGTAGTACCAGTACCAGTAAGTATAAAAGTATTAGATTATTATTTAGAATGTTTTTTATTTCTTCTTTCCTAATTTTCCACCAAACTCAAGGGCTATAGCCAAGTGTCGAAAGGTCGCCTGATGATGTCGAGCCACGTTGGATGTGTGTTAGTGAGCTGCGGCTAGAGGAGATTTCTCTTCCTGTACCGCTGTAGTCGAGGTGGAGTAGTAAGGAAAGAGGAGTGTTGGTATGGCAATTGGCGATGCGCCACTCGACTATCTTTCGCGACTTTGGTGAGACTGCATCACTTGATGCTTCCAAGTGCTCGTTTTTCCCTGGCTCCATTCACATATCGGGCTCGGGGAATTCGTAGTGCAGGTGGAGTTAGAGGCCGAACTAAGGAGGGGCTGTCATTGGGCGGCTGGCGCCAGAGGGGCCGCGGATGTGCATGAAAGCGTTTCCGTGGCCCTGCCAATTTGCGGTGGAGGTAGAACACCATGGGGTTTTAGTAAGTGCGATCTAGAGATTTAATTCTCTCTCAATTGCAGGCATGTAATAGTATGAGTACATATTTGTGCTATTTGCTGTAGAGACTATTGGTCCGTAGGGTGCACGTGGCGGTGTAGTTCCTAAAAAACTGTATCTGCGACGGATCATCGCTGCTGGTAATAAGAAGTTGTTTAGTTTGTTGCTTCCTCGCTTGAAGGCTAAGTATAGTTATTCAGAGATGACACGTAGTCAGCATTCTTGGGACGATAGTACGGAAAGTAGGACTGTATAATAATTTCAGTTATTTTTTTTATATTGTAATTTTAATTTCGAAAATGACGCTGTAAATAACTGATAACTATGTAATTCAAAGTTTATATATATTTTTAATATTATCTAGCTCGTACCCGGCGCATTGCTGCAGCAGAAGAAATAATTTGTGAAAATATCGTTAAAAATGTGGAAGTGTATTATTGTATAATTAGGAATGATAATAGAATCATTGAAATAGAATGATATGTAACTTTCTATAACTTTCAAATAAATAGTCAGTATAATACGCACGCCACCTAGTGTCAGTTAATTGTACCATGCGTATAACCTTCACACAAGTGCAACCAATAGGTTGACTAAGTTTTACCGCAATCTGATGAACGGTATGGCATCGTATAAAGTACGAACACGACAAATAGTCCGACTAGGTAAGTTCAAATTCGACCGAAAGGTCAATCGACGGATTCAACTCAGCTGGGCAGCGTTCGGGAGATTACAACACATCTTCTCGTCAGGAATACCTCAAAACTAGATTGTACAACAAGTCAGTGATGACTTATGGATCTGAGACGAGGTCTTTCACTGCTGGCCGTATGAAAAAGCTTGAAATCGCTCAGCGAGCTATGAAGAGGGCTATGCTCAGGGGTTCAAACTTAGGAATGAGGATATCTGCAGCAGAACCAGAGTGATCGACATCGACCAATGGATTAGTAAGCTGAATTGGCAATTGACCGGCCATATAGCTCGAAGAACCAAATACCGATGGGGAAAAAGGAAAAAAGGGAGTAGCAGCCTCGTACCGGCAGGTGAAGTGTAGGACGTTCCCCCACTAGATGGAGTCAAAACCTGGTAAGACATGCAGGAAGTTGATGGATGCAGGTAACTCAGGACCGTGCTTTGTGGCATTCCTTGGGGGGAGGCTTATGTTCAGCAGTGGACTTCTGAAGGGTTTTAATGATGATGAATGATAATTGCATTATATTAATATGATACATAAATATAATAGACGTTACGGGTAGAATCCATCTATCCATAGAGTCCATTCTATTTATTTAGGTATAGGTAGGGTATAGAATTTTTATCGATATAATTTGGTACACTGTCTTATCCCTATTAATAGTTCCGTGGACGTGCACTTTTGCTGTCAGCGCCAAAATGGCGGAAATGAAATCGCTTCATCATGTCACGGTGTATAGCCAGTCCAGCGTACTTGTATATATAGAGGTCAGTGCCTCAACCCCATTGAATATACCTGGAATTTGGTCAAACAGAGGGTGGCATACAAAAACTTAGACCAACAAGAAAGAAAAATTGAAAATCTCACCAGAGATGCAATAAACTCCATCACAGCATGAGACTGGGAAAAAGAAGTTAACCATGTCGAGAGACTACAATAGGTCAGTTCGTAAATAAATTATAAATCTAAAGTATGTATGTATGTATGTATGTATTTATGTTCGTATTGTGATGTTAAATAAAAAAATATAAGTACTTTTTGGAGGTACGTATTAGTAATTCACTAAATTGATACAATTATTTTGTGGTAAATTTATAACACTATTTTATTTATTTTCAGGAATACTGGGAAAAAGATGGCCTGGTTGACGACATACTGCAGAAACTTGTAATCGATCTTGGAGGAGAGAAGTCATCCGACAGCGACATAGAAAGTGAAGAAGAAGACAGTTTAGACCATGATATTGTACCAATATTTACAGTGAAGATGAATTTTGAATAAATATTTATCTATCAACAT
Source organism: Parnassius apollo (assembly GCA_907164705.1). Taxonomy (NCBI): domain Eukaryota; kingdom Metazoa; phylum Arthropoda; class Insecta; order Lepidoptera; family Papilionidae; genus Parnassius; species Parnassius apollo. Next base: position 5,238,726 of record CAJQZP010001507.1, read on the forward strand.
AAAATAGTTTTAAATTATATTGTATAAAAAAAACATGATTCAACATATCGCAAGATTAACAAATAAAACCTATGCTCCAAAATCAAAAATATAGTTTTAATTTAGCTACATGCTTTTTTTCGCACCGTACCTGACCGCCAAAATGACGTCATCAAAAACATGCGTCAAGTTAATGTGACCGCGTTGTACGTAATTGCAATATCCAGCCATTTCGGGAGCTTGCTGTAGGTAATTTTGTGATTTTGTGTTTCTCTTCTTGTTTAACACGGCTTTAACTTTTTGAACTGTTTCTTCTATATTAGCATGTGCCCATGTCACAAAGGATCATTGGGCAAAAATGGTAGAAAAAACAAAAAAAAATTATGGATGACTGAAAGAGAGCTTAATAATAGATATCGATTTTTTTTAAGAATGGAATATTTTACGTTCCCATTTTTTGGTTGGCATGCCATGCAATAAGTCTGACAGCTGTCAAAATGTATTTCTTAGATTTAGTTGACTATAAATAACAAGGATGATAGATTTCCCCTTACACCACCGCTGACCAGTAATTTAAAAACGATGTTTAAATTACTACGTATACGTGCACATGCGTGTGAGTTTTTGCGTGCGTGCATGTTATTGTTGCGCGCCTAAGTTGACGTCTGGCACTAGCGCCATCTAGACTGACTAATCTGTCGGGTAACAGAGCGAGGAGAGCTTTCCAGAAAATGACATGACTAATCTTTTAACCAACAGCGCCATCTAGTATCGAATTGAAGAACTAAGCTTTCGAAAAGCCTCGCACTGGAACTTTAGCTGAAGCTGTAACCCGAATCGACCAAGTAAACAATCGGGTTGACAACGTAATGGCTGACATGAAGAAATCACTGGACGAACTCAAACTTGGGGATGGAACTATAGCTGCCGTAGTAGCTACAACACCCTCACTACGTGGATTCAAAGTGCCGCCGTTCGACGGGACTTCTTCCTGGTCGGCCTACAAAATCCAGTTCGAAGCTGTTATGAAGGCGAACGGCTGGAATAAAAGTCAGGCCATGACTGCTCTCACACTAGGCCTGCGCGACCAGGCCTTAACTGTTCTGGAAGCTCTCGGTGAGGAAGTGACTTATGAGCAACTCCTTGAGGCATTGGAGGCGAGATATGGCGACGCTCACCTGAAATACGTCTTTCGTGCGCAGCTTAAAGATCGCGTGCAGCGCCTCAACGAAAACCTGCAGCAGTGGGCTCTAGAGGTGTAGAAGCTGGTGCTAAAATCATACCGGTCTATACCTGCGCTCATTGAAGGAAACCTGGTGCAGACATTCATCGACGGCATTCGCGACATTGAAGTCAGAGATGCTGTGAGGCTCGGGCACCACGAGACGCTTATGGACGCCTTGGCCCATGCACTGGAGGTGGAAGCCGTGCGGCAGGATCATTGTTCCCATCGCGTCAGGGAGGTTGCAGCAGCTACAGTTCGCGACCGCAATATTGGATACAGTCCTAGGTGCTATGGCTGTGGGGAAAGGGGCCATCTTCGATCCAGCTGTCCTAAGCGGACTGTAGAAAGGGAAGTTGATCGATCTCGAGAGGGTAGTGCAGCTAACGGCACCGCCTGGCGGCGGCAGGATCATCGTTCCCCTCACGTTAGGGAGTTAGCAGCAGTTACGGTTCGTGACCACAATAAAAATTACAGCCCAAGGTGCTACGGCTGTGGGGAAAGGGGCCATCTCCGACCCAGCTGCCCTAAGCGATCTGTAAAAAGGGAAGGTGATCGATCTCGAGAGGGTAGTGCGGCTTGCAGCACCGCCCAGCAGCAGCAGGAATACGACTTTACTGTCGGACACTACAGCGGGAAATGGCGAGGCAACACAGATGCATTGTCAAGAAGACCTTATCCTGATGATTGCGAGAACAGTACTAGGCAAGAGGGTAAGGAAATGGTATCCGTGAGGACGCTCAGGACAGACCACCTCAGCAACGAGTGGAAGGACAGATTACAACATGCACGGCAGGAAGATCCGGACATCAAGCCGATTCTAGAATGGATGAAGGCCCGTGCTACCAAGCCCAAGTGGAGCGACGTCTCAGCGATGAGTTCGACCACTAGAATGATGAGGCCCAATGGGATAGCTTGCTGATTCAGGATGGAGTCCTGTGCCGTAAATGGGATAATGGTCGAGGAGACAGCTGTCGTTTGCAAATAGTTGTCCCTAAAGCTAAAGTACCGGATGTGCTACAGCTGTGCCATAATGATTGTTCAGGAGGCCATCTGGGAGTTAAACGGACTCTACTGAAGATCCGAGAACAGTTTTACTTTACAAGTTGTGCGGCTGTGAAGAGACCTCAGACTCGTAGTAGAGGAGCATCGAAATTGTACAATGCTGGTGCACCATGGGAGAGGATAGCCCTTGACGTTGTGGAGCAGTTTCGAAAAGGAGCAAGAGGTACTCCTAAGATCGTCCATGTGGATAGACTGGCGCGTGATTATGGGACCGATAATGCTCGGGACGAGCATGTCTTAGGAGGGGGCAGTGTTGCGCGCCTAAGTTGACGTTTGGCACTAGCGCCATCTAGTGTCGGGTAACATAGCGAGGAGAGCTTTCCAGAAAATGACATGACTAATCTTTTAACCAACAGCGCCATCTAGTATCGAATTGAAGAACTAAACATTCTAGAAGCCTCACACTGGAACTTTCTGCGTCTGGTCGGTCGGCGCCCGTATCTACGGGAATATTCTGTATTTTTCGGCGTAAACGTGTATTTAAAGGCGCTGCAAGACGCGATCTAGTGTAAATTTTGGTGATTCAATCGGCAGTATTTATTGTCACGAACCTCAAGCTCGTAACATTATTTTGGTTATGTTACGTACGACTATGTTATTGAAATCAACATAGTCTTTGTTTCACAATAATTTTACAATGTTAGATGAAGACGAAAAAGTACAATACTATTATCTGGACACACGACAGTATATGAGCCAAGTCCGGAAATTGGTGACGCACCATTTCTAAAAACTCCGTTAAAACTCACATGCTATTAGATTTACACACTTCTCTTTTTGCATTTCTGATATCCTCTTGAATCCCTAGAATACCAAACACTAATAATCTTGTAATACTTCCTCAGTTATTAACTTTTAATATATGTAGTTTATTGACTATTATAATTTATAACATTCAATAGCAGTAACAATTTTATTTTAAACCTATTGAAGAATGTTGACATTCCTATAGTTAGGATTTAAGGAACTGCTACAGACCTTGGCACCCATTAAGATGCCAACCTTTTTAACCGGTAAAACCTAAAAGTGACAACCCTGATCAGCCTTTATACAGAACTTGGTGCCTTTATACAGAACTTGGTGCCTTTTCATATTTATGTTTACGGTGAAATTAGAACTTACTCAATTTGTAATAGAATAGCGCTAGTGTTTCTTGTCTTGCTTGGAATGCAGGAACCAGTGCCAAGAAAGACAACCTTTGGATACTCGTTCTGAGAGGCGTTTTTCGTTAAGCGTATTTTGTTGACCAGATCTCGGAACTTATCCAGGCTGTTTGCGAAGCCATCCACATCCATTGCCTCTTGTATGTAGTCTTGTATGTGTAGCTTCGGTTCAGCTAACCTAAAAAAAAAAATTATAGTAGAAAGGGGTTTAAGGTTTTCTCAAGTTAAGCTCCCGTTACTATACGCTTTTTACTAGACTGTAACTGCCTCGTTGATCCAGCAGTCGTAAACGCTCATGAGATCCTCGGTTCGAATCCGGGATCGGGTCAAAATCAGTTATTGGGTTTTCCTGTGTCCAGGTGTTTCACATCCGTGCCTCGGAAAGCACGACAAAACCAACGGCTTTTGGTTCTACAATTGATCTCTTTCCGGTCGTGTCATTTTACAGTCCCATCGGACTACGAGTGAGTACATAGAGCATATATATATACCAAATACATAACCAAAACATGTATGATGTATAGATATAATATATATGTTACATACAATAATAAAATACATATTTCAATTTGGGATAATTTCAATTAAAATTTGAAGCACCTATTTTCATAAAGTGCAATAATGGTATATCATTATATATATATGTCGGAGGAAGTGTTCTGAATCAAGTTGGATTGCTGGTTTCATCGCGTGATATCGATTGTTCTCTAAAAGTAATGCTCTGTTAAATATTTATTTTATTTTATTTTATTTGTTAGATTTTGCTATTGTGTAGAATCTTATTTAATCTCATTAAAGTTACTGTATTGTACTTCATACATGTAACGAACAATAAGAGTAGAGGGTAAGTCTCGTGTGGGGTCGAGGCGCCATTTTGACGGTCGCCGTACGATTAGTGTAGGTGGATTGTGGTGGAGATTCATTCCTTTTTTTGGTGTTCGTACGGTGAAGTCGTGAGATCGGTGTCGCGAATCTGCTGCTCGGACTTTGTTTATATTAAACGTTTTAAATTTAAAATAAGTGATTGCAAAGTAGTAATTCCTTTAGTGACTTTCAAAATTGTTTAACTTTAATTAAATTGTACAAAAACAGTGAATACTTTGTTTTGTGCTCGCATTCAACCCTAATGACGCCCACTAGACCCGTAGCCACCGATGACCATGTCGAGGAGAATTGTGTTTCTCCGACATATATGTATTTGAAATTAAGTTTAAAATTTGTCTACTCTTTGAAAAATAACCCTTTAAAAAAATACTGCGGTCCAACCCGCTTACCAAGCGTGGCCATTGTTGCACATATCCTCCTATGAGGCAGTCTATAGAGGAGGCCTACGTTCGTCGTATGTAAAGCTGTGGACTTTAATAGGCTGTAACGGTAACATAAATTAAAGCATAAAGAATATACCATACCTATCTAGATCTTTTTTAGGTCTTAAATGAAACATAGTCAGTGTTCTACCGGAGATTATTTCAAGCTTGCCAGCTTCAGTGCCTTCCAAACAATCACCATCACCTTTGCTTGCCTCTTCCATATTTAGTATGTTTTGAAACTGCGCTAATGCGATCTAGGAAATAAATAAAAAAACTACATCAAATAAATGTTTGCAAAAGCTTAATAAATTTAAAAGTTGCTGGAGACATTGTTACTCCATTTGAAGTAGCTCTTCCTTCATAGAGATAGCATAAAGACATTTTAATTACCGTTGTCCTTACTTCGATGATGATTGATTGATCGATGATGATTCCTAATTATCAAAAAATATTGGGGAAGATTATTGAAAGAATTTAAAAGTAATTAGTTAACTTTGAGACTAAATAAAAATTAATTTGTAACTATGCGTTGAAGTGGATATAATGTTATGTATATGGATGTTTGCATGAATGAGAATATGTGAGGGAATTGGGCAGATGAACTACATTCATAATCTTCAACATTACAGCCCATAACAAGTCCGCAGACGAACACGAGCCTCCCCCAAAGTGCGGTCCTGATCCACCTGCATCCATCAATGTCCTGCATCTCTTACCAAGTACCAATCTACACTCGTACCACCCAATACACACTGTGCTTGCCCATACAAGGCTTCCACTGAAGAACCTTCGTACCCATCAGTTGTCGGTTCTTCGAGTTATATAACCAGTCTATTCCATTTTAACTTACTAATCTACTGGGCTATGTCAGTTATTCTAGTTTCACTGCAAATATCTCCATTACCAGGTCTATGACAGAGAAAGTCCGCAAAATAAGTACCTTGTGGCATTTTAATTTTCTATATTTAGTAGGATCTCAATGCTTTGTATGTATTGCGTTTTAAGTACAACTAGATTTTATTATTTAAAAATACAACTTGCAAATAAAACTCAGAAAAGCTTGATGTACAAATCGACAAAACAGTTCTTACCCTATTCTTGAGCTCCTCCAATCCTTTCGATCTTTCACCATCGTCTTGAATAGTTGGAGGGTTAGCGTTCCACACAGCAGGCATACTTACGTCCCTCAATAACGGAAATATATCTGGGTCCAATAGATGTAGTCTATGTTGGCTGCGGTGTACAGCTTCCGAGCCCAGGCATGAGTTCTGTCCGTTGAGGACAAGATGGCGGGTAGTTGGACCAAACATTGACAGAAATGCCCGATAACTGGAATAAAGTGTATACAATCACTATAGTTCATAAAAGATTGAAAGAAAGAAAATCACGCCCATGAAGTCCTGAATTTCTTAATAGTACAGACAGTACCTAGTAGTAAAGTATGACATTGACAGGTACTGTCTGTACTACTAAGAAATTCAGGACTTCATAGGCGTGATTTTTACTGACAGCTGTCGCAGAGATCAAGCTATCTTTTATGAACTATAGGTATTAATGTTTAAGGTAGGTAGGTTTATGTGAAGAGCCAATACGCCTATCAAGCGTAATAAGTTTGGCAAATTTAACGCAATCTATGGAGAGATCTATTTTCTTCAATAGGGGATTTCGATAGGCCGTGATGATGATGATGATGATGTGCAGATAAGTAGGATTTTACTAGGTGGTAGGACTCCTTTTCTGGCTAGTGGACCGTACGTTTTTTTGACACTATATTTAGTAACAACATTATACTAATATACAGGTTGTTTAAAAAATCGTAGATCAAACGAAACAGGGCGATAGTTGGGTTGTTTTAAACCATTTCAGTGTTATTGAAGAAAATACCTAAATTTGTAATAAATAGGTAATTAGAGTAAAATGGGTACTTATTTTAAAACAATAAATGATGTTTAGTTATTATAGATATTAATAATGAGGAATTTATGGATGATAATAACCCCTGGGAAGGGTGATCACTACCAAGCTATTTCTAATTTGTTTTGTGTTGTTAATTTTAACATGCATGATTGTAAGCTATTATTTGAAAAAAAAAGTCCCGTTGGGTTTCTTGCTGGTTCTTTCCAGGACAGAGATGTTTTTTGCGACCCAATGGTAAATGAAAAAATTGACTTTCAATAAGTATATTGTTTACAATCTATATTGAATAAAAAGTTTCTGTTTCTGTAGCTTCTAGGAAATGTATCATCTCTACAAAAGTGCATTTATGATAGTGGTTACCATAATTTATGAGTACTAGAATTTTTTTCAATATCTTTTAAGTCTCACGAAAAATTACTTGTAATTTTAGAACCTTACTGTAAAAAAATGCACTACCAAAACATGATTGTGTATCAAAAAAACTTGCCTATTTAATGACGATTAAAGGAGGTGTAACGCATTATGTTCAGTTATTCATAGCAAGGTCTTAATTAAAGTAAATCAGAGGATGGGGATGGGAGGATGGATGGCAAAAACAGTTATTAAGGTGGGTCTACGCTAGAGGAGCCGAGCACGAGCTGAGCACAAGCTGAGCCGCTCTACATGCGGTGTCAAGTGTGGTCGTACAAAGAGCCTTACAACATGCAAATAGATGCAGTCGATGCAAACCTCTATGTGTTCGTCAAAAAACCGACAATAGGCGGAACACAGTCGAAGCATGCTCGTTCGAGGCTTGTAAGTAGGTTCACACTACACGAATTTGTGCTCGGCTCGTCTAACGTAGACCCACCTTTAGACATAGCTAAAAGTAGCACTCTTTAGAGTTTAAATATACATAGATCGGCACTTACGTAGGATGGTGGAAGACGTGCGGTGGTGTGTAGTGCACTATGAGCGTCGGTATATTTTCTTTGGGATTGACTCCGTTATCAAAGTGCGGCGAAAACTCTTCCTCTTTGAGATAGGATATATCCGGCACCTCTAGCACTGAAATGCACACATCCAAATTAAGTTTCTAAAAAATTAAGTTTTTTGTAGTTAACATAATAGGACTATTTATTATGTAGCGGTCAATATGTGGTGGCTCCATTTAGAAATTCTTTTGAGCACCTCTTCCCTCCCTCCACCCACATTTAATTATTATTCTTAACTAGCTGTTACTTAGCTGCTAAATTTATTACGATTGAATTTCGTGAGTTTTAATTTTTTTACACGGAACTCTAATTCTTTTTCTTAAATAAAAGTAGTAAATAAAAGTTTTACTGAGAAATAGGTAATGTTATAAGCCTAAACTCCTTATAACACCACCTATCTGTCAGTAAAAGTCCCGTCAAAATAGGTCCAGTCATTTCCGAGATTAGCCGGAACAAAGAGACACACTACAAAGATTGTAAAAATTGTTTTTTTTTTTTGTTATAAGTGCCATATATACTTAATATGCATTTAGTAAAAAGCTGCTATTTTGACATTATAAACAGACACTTCTATTTTATTTATTTGTATAGATGATAATGGAGTATGTATCTCTATGGGGACTTGCCATCTGCACAGGACAGAACTCTATGGCACAAGCGTTTGCCCAATCAACGGTGTACTATCTACTCTATTTTAGCACTCTCATAGCCTAATGAAACGGCAATCCGATACGACCGGAGAAAGATCAGGCAAAGGACCAACTTTACATGCTTCATGAGGTGCGACTTTGACAACTTCCTGACTACGGGCTGCTATTGAAAATTTCTTGATAGAAATACTAAATAACTGATTTTTAATGCCTCGTTGATCAGCATATTGGTTCTCTATACCCATCAGAACCTCCCCCGACCTATGTATGAGGCAATCTATGGGGGAGGTTTATGTTCAGCAGTGGATTTTTATAGGTTGTAATGGATGGATGGATGGATTTTTTTAGAATAAGGGTGACAAATGAGCACACAGTCCACCTGATGGTAAATGAATGCCCTTACACATCTACATTTATCTTCAATTAAGAATCAAAATGCAGATGCGTTGCCAGCCTTGAGGACTGAGATGGAATGCCTCATTTCCAGTAAAAAGGGTCTCCGGTTCTCTACACTCACCATAAGAAACACAGCACCATTAAGCTGTTATTTTAAGCTGGTATTCTGTGAGAGCGTGGTCCTCCCCGGTCGAGCCGACCAATTCGTGCTGCAACCACAATATAGCTGCAGCATGCATACCACGTAAAAATAGAAGATACCCTTCAGAGCTGAATACAAAAATACAGGCACTGCGATTTTGCAGCAAAAATAGGTAAGAGCGTGGTTCATATCTAGATGGATTCTAGGAAGAAAAGGATTCTTACCACCTAGTTTATATGCCTTCAATCTTCAGCTTCTTTCGTTTTCACCAGCCAGCATAAGACCACAGCTTTTATAATGTGGTAGAGCCATGCTGCAGGTATATTATGGTTTTAGAACGAATGAGTCGGCTTGACTGTGGTAAGACCATGCTCTCACATAATCTCAGCATATAAAAGCAGCGCAATGCTGCTGTTTCAGATGGTGAGAACCGGATATCCTTTTTACTGGAAACGAGGCATTCCATCTTAGTTCCTAGGCGTGGCAATGTATTTACATTTTAATTTTTAATCGAGGATAAATGTAGATGCCTACGGGCCACAGCATCCATCTACCATCAGGTGAACTGCGTGCTCATTTGTCACCCTTATTCTATAAAAAAATGAGCATCTACCACTGTGGGTACTGCTGAACATAGACCTACCCTTAGATTGCCTCATAGGTGGGTTATTTAGCATAGTTGCCACACTTGGCAAGCGAGTTGGCAACCGCAATTTTTTATTTTAAGCCATTATAAGAAGATGTTGCTGCCCATCTCTTGATTAGTTTCCCACAGTCGCCTCTTATGACACCCACGGGATGATATGGGGGAGTGGATATTCTTACACCGCTATAACATGGTCTGATATGTACTAACTAACCAATAAACACGGGTCCAGGGTCATCCGGGGTTTTCACATCTTTCGATTTCACGAGAGTCCCATCAGGTAGCACGACATCTTGCCCATTTTTCAACTGGCCCAGCAAAGGGCCTGGTTTCACACCCTTTTCTACACACTTTTCCAAGTCCAGAGTACCGAGTCTTTTCTGGAAAATAAGTTTAATTTTTGGGAGTACAGAACAATGAATATTTAAAGGATACTTTAATTACTAGACTGTGAGGTAATCGTTACACTCTAACACACCGATACCTTCACCTACTAATATACAGCGTTAGGTTTTTTTAATCGTATAATAATCAAATCGGTAAGTAATAGAATGGCGATATAGTCACAATATTTTGGTAGATTTTTTGTTGAGGTTTGAGCTCGGTAGGTACAAGTGTTGCAAGTAGAAAATAATTAAGCTTTTTAGTTGACATTAGTGAAAACATACAAATTGTGGGTTTTGGTTGTGTTAAGATTGTCCCCTTATTTCAAACTACATTATAATCTACCTCCGTGCTTATAATCACATCATATACAGGGATGTTAAAGTGAGTGAATGTCTGTATGCTATTATATTCCCGCGCAGTTGATTCCTTTCATGAACTGACAGTATTCGTAATAGCGGTCGATAAAACATCGCCATCAACACATCTAATAATATATGTAAAATTGAACGACTCTTTGCTTAGGTACCCTTGTCAATGATGAAGGTAACGATTGATATACATTGCAGTATAGTATTATCACAGTTTTAAGACCTTAGAGTTGTGCCTTTGATATAAGGCGATGCCGCCGCCCACGTAGTTATTTCCGCGGCAGCAATGGAAAAAATGAAACGTGGCGTAAATGGAAACAAAATGATTTTGGATATTATAATACTCATTATCATTTATTAGCATTATGTACATACTTATAAGTTCAAAACGTTTATTAAACAAGATTATAACTTCACCAAAAAAACATATTTACAAGTGTTGCACTGCCAAATATTTTTGTGACACTAGTTTATACATGTTTTTCAGTTTTTGATTGTTAAATTTAATTATGTAATCTATTCGCATAAACCAATAATTCGATAAACAATTTAATCAAAAAAAAATTAGGGGAAAACAAGCATGGCCGCCATTTGAACTCAATTTTACTTAGTAACTCATATAACTATAAGTAATTCATTGTATACAGTATATTTTTCGAAAACAGCACTTAATATTAGTTAAATAAGTACTATAAAACACACTCGCGCTAACCGCAAGTTTTATCTATCAGATTCAGTGAAGTGCCATAGCAAAAGGTCAGCCCGCCTCCTGCCCAGCAATACCCCCACCGTTGCTCTGCACAAGTACATGTTTCCCAACCGTAAGGTCTTCAAACTGTGGTATTATGGCTGTTTCACAAAGGGGTTGGCTCAAACATAAGTAAGTAGTAACATAATGGTAATCTGCCTTCTGATTCGTAATAAAGAACAGATGTAGTCCTGTATTAGGACACAGCATCTACTTCGTGGATTAGCAGGTTTAAACATTTGAGGTTTTCAGCCATTAAACTAATATCCTGAACCATTCCTAACAAAATCAATTTAAACTTACACTTAAACAGCATTTACTTAGCATCAGATGGACTGTGTGGTCCTTCTTTATCGACACCATCAGACAATATCACCATTTATTAAGACAAAAATCTTAAGGTAGAAAAGTACATAACGAAAACAGTTGTTCTTCTTTGAATATAACTACTTATTTTTTATTTAATTAACTTATTTTTAATTCCCGACGTTTCGAGTGCTTTACAGCACCCATGGTACTGTAAAGCACTCGAACTATGTTATAGTTAGCCCGGCTATCTTCAGTTTTTGAATATTAATATTTTTTTGGTCCGATTTACTTAATAATATTATAAAAATCTACTTAATAATATTATGGATTATATTTACTAATTAATATTCAAAAATGAAGGTCGGGAATCAAAAATAAGTTAATTAAACGCGATAAAATCCATATAAACAATTTTATTCAATGTATAGTGTTCGCATAAATATAAGTCATTATGTCATTCTTCTTTTGCAAGAGGTATTAAAGTGGTATAATAATGTGGAATTTAGAAAACTCTAGGTGATAATAAAAATTGTATGTCACAAGGAAATGAGTTATAATTTGAAAACCGTCACCTTATTAGTTTTTATACATAGAAAATTAGTGATTTATATAATACCTTCAGAGTACAAATGTAAGCCACTGTACAGTGTGATTTCCCTTGCAACTCATTTAACACTTTTTCTGTCTTTTTCTTTACAGTATCTGAAAAGTAATTAATATAAGTTTTTTTCCCCAAAAAGGAATATATAAATGAATGAACAAATACACTTTTATTGTATACTATAAAACAAAAAGATTCAGAAAACAAGAAGAGCAAAGAATGAATTAAAAATAATATGATCAGTTTGTTAATAGTATAATATTTTTTTTCAATTTAGTATTTTTGTTTTAAATAGGAAGTGAGTTTTTAAGATAAGCTGTATTACGTAAAAAAATTTACTTACCTCTTTCTGGGGATAATTTTGGTTTAGTTTTTACACTGTTGTTTTTGTTGGCCTCCATGCACCTTACATCGGATCGGTAATAATCCGTGTCATCATGATTGAATTCCTCTAAAGATTTATCTTCAGAAGTGTTGTTTAGTTTTGGCTTTTTTGCGACATGATTTGGTTGTGGTTGAAGAATAGTATCTGGACATCTATAATTTTTAAGTAACCTAAGTTTCTATAAATAAGTGAAACTAAAATCTAAAATAAATTATTTGAAATATATATTTAGCTTATAAATAAATATGAATAGACTGCACACTGCACACCTTGTTTAATTTATGCTGGGAACTGAAGCGGGTACCGGTAGACTGGTGCAAAGCCGTGATAGTCCCAGTATATAAAGGAAAAGGGTCGCAGCGGGACTGTAAAAACTACCGTGGTATCAGCTTTCTTAGCATTGTGGGAAAACTGTATGCTAAAGTACTGATTGAAAGGGTCATAAAAGAAACTGATGAAAAAAATTGGGATGAGTAAGCGGGATTTAGAAAGGGAATGGGATGTAGAGATCAAGTCTTTTCCATGCGCATGATCGCGGAAAATGTTTTTGGCCAAAAACCAAAAGGTTTTTTGTGCGTTCATGGACTTGGAAAAGGCCTATGACAGAATGGATAGGGATGTGCTATGGCAAACACTGAATTCATTTGGGTTGAACGCTGGCTTGATACAGGCATTGGAGTCGCGCGAGTATAGGGACTCTAGTGCTTGTGTTAGGATCAACGGGGTCTACTCTGCCTGATTTGGCATCCATAAAGGTGTCAGACAGGGCTGTGTGGCTTCCCCGTGGCTGTTCAACCTATTTATGGACAGTTGTTTGCAAAATTTGAAAGTTGAAGAATGCGGATTAAGAATGGGTGAGTTAACTGTCAAATGCCTTTTGTACGCCGATGATCAAGTTATTCTTGCGTCGTCGGCGGCCGAGCTGCAAATGATGGTTACATTAATGAACAGATAAAAGAAATGGGTATGAATGTGAACGCAAGCAAGACGAAAGTTACGGTTTTTGAAAGAGAAGAAAGTAAGAAGATATGTGAAATAAGACAAGCAGGGGAGTTGATCGAGCAAGTAGATGAGTCTGGGTTGCGTATTTAGCAGGGATGGGAGATGTGACAAGGATATAGAACGATGAGTGAATGCAGAAAATAGAATAAATAGGGCCCTACACTCTATTGTGAAGAGTCAAAATGTGTCGAAAAAGGCACGTATGGCAATTCACAATACTGTGTTGGCCCCTACTTTAACGTAAGGTAGTGAAAGTTGGGTGTGGCAGAAGAAGCACGAGAGTAGAATGAACGCAGTAGAAATGCGGTCGTTAAGGAGTATGTTAGGGCTGAATCTGAATGACAGAGTAAGAAATTGTGTAATAAGAGAAGAGTGTGGTTTGCAAGATGATGTTGTGATCAGGATTAAAAAAGGAATGCTTTGGTGGTTTGGTCATGTGGAAAGAATGAATGAGGAAAGAGTAACAAAGAAAATTTATGTTGCAGAAGTGAATGGCAGAGTCGGAAAGGGACGTCCTAGGCGAAAATTTATCGAACAAATTGGCGATTTATTGAAAACAGGCCAAATTAGGAGTACCCTTAACCGACGAGCATGTATACATAGGTGTATGGATGTGAAGGAGGCAAGAGAGGTGTGTCAGGATCGTGCCAAATGGAAGTATGTAGTCTCTGCCTACCCCTCTGGGTGACAGGCGTGAGTGTTTATGTATGATGAATAGACTGGTTAATAAATCACGTCTTTTGAACTTATTTACTAAAATCGGCCTATGGAAGTATAAGTAGTTAAGAGTTCTTGAACTACAAACAGATAGAATTTTTTTATGGAAAAAGCAACATAAATTGTAATTTTTTCAGTTATAGTTTTTACACTATACCATCTGTGGGAGAAAGATAAAGAAAAAATCTACCAACACCATATAGTATCTATTTCTTTGCGTTTCATATAGATCTTACAGTTACTGCCATGTATATTCAGCAATGGACTTACTATTTAAGTCCACGGCTGAACAAAGGTCTCCCCTCTAGCTTGCCTCATAAGGAGTTCTTTTCCATAGTTGCCACATTTGGCAATCGCATTTGTTTTTAAGAAGTTATTAGAAAGAAGCTGCTGCCATCTCCGGATTTGTTTCCCTCTATCGTTCCTTACGGTACCCATGGGAAGATATGGGGTAAAGGATATTCATACACCACTATGGTACTACGTACTAGTGTGACAGTAATACTTTAAACCACGAAGTATGTTATATAAATATATAATACAATATACTCACAGCAATACATATTTAACAGTCATAACATTATCAACAAAATCTTCACTAGGGCTGCACTTGGCCATTGTCACATTCATATCTTTCATTATGACAAATCTTCTGGTAGCATTGTAGAGTTCATCCTAGAATAATATTTTTTTTGGAATTAATTATATCAAGCATATATTGTCAGTTATGTGATAACATAAGCCTATAAGGGTTCTAAAGGGCAGGTTACACTGGCAAAAATAATATTTATGTTGGAATATGAGGTGGTCATTTTTCTTTTGATGTCAAGACTATCAAAATTTTTCTATAAACATATATAGTCAAAAGGATGTTTTTTCAGAATGAGTTAAGACAACACATTAACAAATTAGGGTATCTACCATTTAGTTCGCCATTGTGCTGGTCTTAAATACAATTATTAGATCTTGAATTGATTGATTTAGAATTTGAACAATTATTTTGTGCGAATTCATTATACTAAGGCTAAGACATTTACAAATGATGGTTTAGTTAAACTTTAAAGATAAAGTAAAAACCGACTTGAAAAACTAAATAGGACATAATAATTTTTTTTCAGTTTTTGCACTTTGTTTATAATTATTATGGGAAAACAAAAGAAGTTACGGCCGCACATATATACAGAGGACTTGAGCACCTTCTGTTTATCAAGCTGGTTAAATAATAAATAAAATACCACCACTCCACAGTTACTAAGGCGATTATATGGAATTATCTAGTGCGTGAGATGGTAGGCAACATCTTTAAATCTTTACATGATAATCATTGCAAATATTCTTTATTACATATAGAAAAAAATCACTATTTATTTTTTATAATTAATTCAAAATGGTTCATTACTTTCTACAAAATGTTTCTATGTAAGGTTTGTCATTTGATTGTCGCAAGTTGTACCAAAAGCCAATAATTAAACAGCCAAAACCAAAACCAGCAGTTTGTATTTTAGCATGAAACTTAGCTTGGTTTATATTCAAGCCAAAGGCCTGTTAATAGTGCTTTTGTATTTTTTTATTATTATTTTTTTAAATATAAGAAGGCAGTTAACATACATAAATTGTATATTAACTTGCCATGCCAAGGACACACATCCAGACCCGGAATAATTATTTGTAGGCCTTGTAAACTTGTTTCATGCAGGTTTCTAACTTGTAGCTCTGCAGCCCTATGACTAAAAGCTTAGCCTCAGTGCTATTGAGCTGCCGATGCAGTTGTCAAGTGTGCAAATATGCACAGCAATTACTTAATTTCCTCCCCATTAGCAAGAAAACAGTCCATAGCTGGGCTTTCAAAATAAGAAAATCATTATGATTTTACCACACATATTTTATTCATTTGCATAATGTAACTTACTAAGCCCTCTGGTCCATGTAAAGTGATATTTGGCACACCAACATCCTGAAGAGTAAGGGAAAGGCCTGGCAGTCCACCTAGATTCTTCCATGATTTGTTGGTAATGAAGATATGATCTAATCTTGTCAGCTTAACTTTATGTTCATGAGCAAGTCTCTGTGTCGATTCACCACAGTTAAAGAGGTATCTAGAAAAATATCAAAACCATTGATGAAGAGTTGGTGTCTGTAGATTCATGTTTGAGAAGGGCATTGCCGATACGTCCGATACGTCATAGGTTACATCATACGTCACCAATACGTCAAAGGGAGACAAACGGGGTAGAGAAACAAAATAGCAGTTAAGTAAGCAAGCAGTAGCATTTGTTTGTAGATCATCATCATCATCATTACAGCCTTTCACAAGTCCACTGCTGAACATAGGCGTCCCCCAAGGTATGCCACAAAGCACGGTCCTGAGCCACCCGCATCCATCGACTTCTTGCATGTCTTACCAGGTCGTCACTCCATCTAGTTTGTAGATAGCTACATGCAAATGCTACCTGTTCACAAGCAGCCTATGTACACGCAAAGTTCTACTACATATTTCAATCTACCCACACTAGAGTGATATCTTATCATTGTTTCTATCTATCTATTAAAAATCTATAAAAATCCACTGATGAGCATGGGCTTCTTTCATAAGCCACCTCATATTCGCCATAGTTACTACACTTCATAGGCATTGACACCCATGGAACAATGTGGGGTAGTATAAACAAAATTTTACTTTACATATAGTGTAGTTTTTTACTAACTGCTTATTCTCAAAGTTGCCATAAAGACATAAGAAGATTAAAAACTTAGGCCACATTTTCTTGCCCAGCATTGCAGCCCCGCATAACCTGCACAGTCAGCTAGCTATGTTCCCTTGCTTTTATAGATTTCACAACAAGGATGCCCAAAGAAAATGCTACAAGGCAAAAATTGCTTTAGGTACATGCAGTCGTTTTGTCAGGAACAACTGGGGCTTGTGTTCCAGTATGGTTCCTATGGATGTACAGCATAGTGAGGCTGATCCTCACCTATGCCTCCACTGTCTGGTGCAACAAGGCCAACCAAAAGACGACTGCGGACAGACTAAATAGTCTACAAAGGACTGCCTGCTTAATGGCAACTGGAGCTATGCGATCATCGCCTGGAGCAGCTCTTAATGCACCTCCATGCTTAACGCCCCTTGATCTTTATCTTGACAAGGAGGTGAAGGCTAGTTTGTATAGAATTAACGCCCAGGCGGTCTGAGCATGCTCTTTCACAGATCAAGCTTGCTTGCTTTCTTACAGGAGAAGTAGGAGCCGCACTCCATCGACTGGGCTTCCCTCAACTGCGCTACGGGAAAGAGTTGGGGAGGGAAGCACCATGCTACTCAACGTTACACTCAATCTTACACACAATAAAAACCAAAATAAAAAATTAATAAACATACATTTTTTAATTTTTTATTAAATTTTCGTTTTTTTTGTGTAGATTATGAAAAAAAAAATATAACAACTTCATTTGATTACTTTTAAAAAAGTTATCAACAATTATATGTGAATGAGTACATTTTCATGAACATTTAAAGCCTTGAAACTAATATAAGTTTTCATTTTTTTATTCTTGTAATTTTTTTCGTAAATCCGTCGTAGTAATGAAGGTTTAAAAAAAAATCATCGAAATCAGATGATTTTTCGATTTTCTAGAGCCAAAAAACGAGGTGACCGCGATAATATAACATTACCCAAGTTTGTAATGATAGTTAATAGTAACCACAGAATTAGTAATTCATACATAGAGCGAAGTATACGCTCGTAAAATGAACACACAGCTGAACAATGCATTGGATTTTCACGAAATATATTATTATTATATAATTTACGTACATTTGATCTTTAACTCACTTTCTTGTACCTAAATATTATTAGTATAGTAAGCTAAAATAATAATAATAATTAATATAAAATGTAAAGTATATTAATAGAAAAAATGTTACCGTTTTTGATCCGTAAAAAGATATAACGTGTTGGGAGCTCCTCTTGCCCCCGAACCAAGTACCTGGAGATAGACTGTACTTGGTCCATAGTTTTGAGACTTTTTCGAAATTTGCTGGCGTTGACGTTGTGCTTCGGCAATCCTAGCAGAATTTGCTTTAGGCATTTTGGCTAAAAATTCCAACAACCGTGTTGTATCTTTTTTGTGGTGTCGAACGCTATTTATATTAAATCTAACTACTTTACTAAGTAACACTGCTTTACCGTACATGTGTTTTGAGGTTATTCACTATATAAGCGAAAGTTTACGAGCATTCGTTCTGTCTAAAAATAGTTCTTAGATAGAAATACATAATTTTAATTCATTATAATATTTATACTTAACACATTTTTAGATTTTGGCCAATTTACAATTTCTGCAGTTAACTTTCAGATTTTCGGAGTTTTCAAGTTTTGTTGTTTTGACAATCTGATTGACACATTGACAGATATCAAAATGACTTTGACAGATTTTCTATTTTTAAATAGATAAATATAGAAACATGCAAGCTTTACCTATGATTAATTTTTAGTTATTTTAAATGGAAACAAAATATATATTTATATTATGTCTTAAGATTTCTTGTTACTATAATTATGAAGGTAGTTTTTTGAAAGAAAAATATATTTAACAAGGAAAATTGTTATAATCTGACGTGACATTAATGTTGCCACAATGATAAAATGTTTGTCTAATATTATTTAAAATTGACAACATCGAATTAGAAAAATGGCGTTTTGTACAGCTGTGGGTTGCGCAATTTAAATGTAAATGTGCACGAAAATCTTAATAAAAATTAAAATTTTATGTGTAATAATAATCTCAGACTTCTGAAATGCTATTTGTGTATAAATAATAGTATCAATATTGTATAGTGTTGTGGTATTGTCTTAAGTGTAAATCTGTCATGAACTGTGTATTTTTTGTGTTGTGGTGATGTATTAAAATGATAAATAATGAAAAGAAAAATGATGTGGCTGTGCAAATAATGTAACAATTATGGGTATGCTATGGGTGATTTTGTTTACGGCCTTAACGGGCCTGCATTTGGTACAAGGGTTTCCTGTGAGGCCAACGCCGCAAGTCTACCCTCACGGTAAGTGGTAGTTTTAAATATCATGTTTTTTATTTTTTCACACTGAAAAAGTGTAGTATTCATGACAAAGATACCATCTCTACAAAATTTTTATAGTAAGTAAAACTATGTACTTATATGTAAGTTATTGCCAAAGCATAAAAAGCATTTTTTTCATTTGGATATAGATAACTGTTTTAGGGTAGATTCGAAAATTTATATTAGAATCATAGTATTGCAGCTGAGAATAGGTATTTTCTTATTTAAGGTAGTATAAATAACAGTATAAAAACAAACCATTAAATAAAACTTGATGTCACACATTTTTCTCATCATTCTATATAAAAATTTATAAATGAATAGAATAGACAATGGAATAGTAGATAGAATAGAAAAACTGCATATAATGTAAAACAGAAGTGTTTCTAAGTTATGTGCTATAATTATGCTTTAATGAGATAGAAATAGGTAAAACTTATAAAAGAGAACCTAAATCTCGACCTAGCAGTTATTTTTAATTTATCTATCTATTAGAAATGTCAATGCTCTTGTAATATTAACAATTTTGTGAAAATGCCTCAATAAAATGTAATATTTATTAGTGTAACCTGATAATATGAACCTTGTTAAGTTGTAAGTCTCTATAAGATGATGGTAAAACCCCTGCCCTTACATTATAACCTCATCAACATGAAAATCTGGAATTATAATTTAGAAAAAATATTTCCCTGCAAGGGATTATTAGTTATTACTATTACATTACTCATTTATTCTCTATTACATTGCACAATTCTCTTATATCTCAATGACCGCCTTGTGAGTACATTTAGATACAGGATTATAAGATATATTTTGATAGCTATATCTTAACCAACATATAACTTAAGTCAATATAATTTACAAACTCAATTCAACTGTATTTATTTGCAAAAAATTTAATATTTTAAAAGTAAAAACCAACTTCAAAAACTAAAAAGAATGAAATAATTTTGACAAAATAGCTTGTTAGGTTGGTGCTAAAACACTTTATTAAAGAACTAAAGGCCTACTGCATAAGTATTGCAGGCAAGAGGGCTGACTACATCTACTCATACTGACTGTCAAGGACATTAAAAGAATAAAAATTGTTTTTATTTTTCCAAGAAACAGGATATTCTTACTAGTGCTACCATCTGCTTGGGATCCTATAATTAATCAAATTAAATCTGAAGCCAAGCATACTACTGCAAAACTTCAAGATATTGTAAGCTTGTTCTTCTTAGATCGGACCAAAAATTAATATCTTAAAACTGAGGGTAGCCGAGCTAACTATCATCTGGACATCAAACACCTCAGTGCCCTCTGTGACCATGTGTGCCGTAAAGCACCAGAAATGTTGCAAATTAAAAAGTTTAAATTAACTGTGATGAAGTCTGTAAAATTAGTTTCAATTTATGTGTAGTGTTTGCATAAATATAAGAAATTGTGAACACAATGTTCTATTTCTGCTCTTTTTCATTTTGGTGCCTTCTTCTATGTAAAGATTGTGTTATCTATTAAATAATTTATTTACCCACAGTACCTTTTATTTGAATTCGTGAACAAATTGCTGCAAACAACAAATACTGACTTACCTGCTTTCTTAATATGGATATGATTTGACTCATGACATAGCTATTTTGGTTTCTGCTTGTTTTAATGTTAGAGAACCCTCAGCTAAAGGGACCTGAATATACTTTTGTCTAAGCTGGAATATTTTTTAAGACGGGCCTCTGATTCAGGGCCCACTAGGGCTGTCTGTGCTACTGATTTGACTGAAGTTTCATGTAAATGTAAAGTAATATGGTAAAGATTCATGTAGTCAGCAATAATACTTGTATGATACTGAGCATAATACATTTCTATCCAGGTTCAAACGAAGCCGCAGTCTTCCAATGGGGTTCACAGGGTCTGTATGTGTTGCCAGCGCTGGCGCTGGTTCTCACTGCTATTGGACTACTGTTTGGTTGTACATGGTGTTACAGGCATAAAGATTGCAAGGTAAGAAATTATTGCTGAATAATGTGTTAATTTATGTCGTTTTCAAATTGTTCTTATTATTTTGACAATGGGTAATCTGTCAAATTACAATTTATTTATTTTGATAGATTACCCATTGTCAAAATTAATTACAAACACATTTTACTATTCTGTATACTTTTCTAACTAGATTTATTGTAGAACTATTTATGCTAAGCTACACAACTACTGTACTATTCTATCTACATCTCATTTGGTGACTAATTAAAATTTTTATTTAATAAAAAAACTACACCATAAATTTTTTATGAAAGTTAATCATTTTAAAATAACATTTAGTTTAACCAAATGACTTTCCTTGAAATTTATTCACAAGATAAAATTCTTGACAAAGATATTCACAGTGAAACAAGAGTTACTGATGTAGAACTAGGGATTGGTAAACTAAGGCTTCCAGAATAGACAACTGATGGGGAAGAAATATTATTTAGTGGTAGCGTCTAACTGATAAACGCACTGTTGGACCAACCACTATAGTCAACCAAATCTAAGAAATACCTTTTGACGTTTCACATTAATCACTCCGCAATAACTTTTCACAAGCGTACTCACACGATTTGAAATAACCTTTTACGTAAATCCGAAGAATTATGAAGTTATCTATATTTCATTACAACGTGAACAGTTTTTTATCACTAATTTAAATTTGAATTTTTCAAACAAAGCAAATTATTAAAAAATAACCAGTATTGGTTTTAGGTATTAACTTTTTCTACTTCACGTCGTTTCAATGATATGTCGCTGTGTATATTACCGTAGTGTTTGGATGATTAAAATTCATTGTTAAGCGAATAATTGACAAAATATTCAAATAATCGGGAAAAATATTCTAATAATCGAATCATAAATTTATTTAATGTATTATTTTTTTAATTTAATATTTATTTTCAAAATTCCTTAAATTACATGAATCATGAATAAAAAAGTATAATTTTTCCACTTTGTCAAAGTAAATTTGTGTAGGCAACAAATTCATATTATACAAGGCTACTATGTACTAAAATAACCACTACATAATTTCAACATCCCGCCATTTTGGTACCAGTTACTCGACTCCACAGAATCAGTAATTCATTCTTGAGGCGATGTATACGCATTTACAACAAAATGCCAGAAAATATACAAAATTTGACGTCAGTACACTAAGTTCAAAAACTTTATTAAACTAAGTTTGTATAAAAATGGTTATTTTAATAATAAGGAATTTATGGCTGATAATAACCCCTGGGAAGGGTGATTGCTACCAAGCTATTTCTTATTTGTTTTGTGTTGTTAATTGTAACATACATGATTGTAAGCTCTTAATTAAAAAAAGCTAGTCCCGTTGTGTTTCTTGCTGGTTCTTCCCAGGACGGAGGGTTTTTTGCGAACCAGTGGTAAATGAAAAAAGTGACTTTCAATAAGTATTATTCATAATCTATATTGAGTAAAAAAGTTTCTGTTTCTGTTTCGAGAGCTTACTGTGCGTAATTTTGTGATTTGTATTCTTATTTTGTGACTTGGCATTAACTTTTTGGACTGTTTCTTTTATAATAACTTTTTTGTACATGGTAGACCCATGCTACAATTTATATTATAGTTGTAGCACGAATGGGTCGGCTCAACCAGGGTAGGTTCACGCTCTCACAGAATACCGGCGTAAAATTGCAGCATAATACTGATCTGCTTCGTATGGTGAGTGTCGAGAACCGGAGACCCTTTTTATTGGAATCGAGGCATTCCATTTTAGTCCTCAGGTGTGACAACACATTTGCATTTTGATTCTTAAGTGAGCATAAATGTGTATCTCTATGGGCCATAGCATCCACTTACCATCAGGTAGAGTGTGTGCACTTGTCACAAAGGATTGGGCAAAAGTGGTAGAAAAAACAAGAAAATTGATTATGGATGACTGAAAGAGACATTAATTTTGACTGCATTATTTAAAATTAAATAATAATTAGTATAAACAACGACATCCCTACTAGTTTTACTGAAAGTGAAGTGATGGAATAAATTTATTTTTAATCGAGTTTCAACCTTAAATTTTTATAACTGTGCCTCTATAAATAAGCATTAACAACAAATACGAAGAAACTGATAAATCTTGTGTTTTAAATTATCGGTTTTTAATTTATTCTGGTATTTTTCGCACCAAACTGTAAATGATTACTAACTCTAAATAATCGATATCGATTTTTTTAAGAATCGAATATTGTATGTTCCCATCTTTTGGTTGACATGCTTGGTGCAATAATTCTGACAGTTGTCAAAATTTATTTCTTAGATTTGGTTGACTATAGATGGAGTAACGACTTGATGAAACATGGAAATAGTCGATGGAAGCAGGTGTTCAGGACCATAATTTATGCCAATCTATGGATGCGACCTACATTCAGTTGAGGACTTGTGATAGGCTTTATTGATAGTGAGTGAACTACCCTTAATTAGGTATTGATAATGTAATTGTAATAAAAAAAAAATTATTTGGATTCATAATGATTTGTTCTACAGGCGCACAAACATCTTTTCAGAACAGTGAATGAGAGCTCGTAGAATTAAATATTTGCAACTAATCTGTTGTTATAAACATATTACGTTCAAATGATTTCAATAAAAATTATTTGTAATATATATTGAATAAAACATATATTTTCTATTCTTTAGGTAATCGGTTGTCATAAACACTTACTTCCCCACTGTTATAAAGTTTAGAGGTGGGCGTTGCGACGACGAACTGTTATTGTTCTGCGACCATGAAACCCTTTAAACAGTCTTCATTGCACAAACCAGTCTTCGAACTTGATGCGATTTTTTATTTTACGCTTATGAAAATACAGTCGAGAACGCAATGATTCAACTATCTATCTCACTCGTCGCGTCGTCGTCCTTAAAGTTCCGCGTTTTGTTGGAAAATCGTTGATAGTTTTAAGAAACTGCAACCATTTCACTCAACGAAAACGCAATTTGTTTCCATGTTGAGTAAGTTTCGTCCTTTAAACCGTCTTCAAACTGTACTGTTCGTGAGGTTTCCACCCAAAGAAATCTAAGTAATAGTGCCTTATTATTTAGATTTCTATGCGTCCACCGGTTAGTGCGTTAGTCTCAGTACACGGTCGACATAAGGCTCGATCCCCGCCGACACCATTGAAATTGTTAATTGCAATTTTATGTGCTAATTTACAACGTGCTCGACGTTGAAAAATACTGTATGCCTGAAAAATAAAAAAATTCAGGGTCAGGTGAAAATTAGCACTGGATGCTGCTCCAGCTCTGTCTGAATAATTTCACCATAGCCCTCTATAAAATGAGACGAGGCTTTGTAATATATAATAATATATACACATATGTATATGCCGTAACTTCAACCTTTTTTATATTAAAAAAAATCTAAAAAGTAATATGAGAACCTTTGGAGAAATGTATTTACCATGGTCCACTTTGACCTATTATAAATCACTACCAAAAATGTGTCAAACCGAATTCTATGTATTAGTAAAGGAAATTCGCATTTTCAGTGTGAGGGTATCGGTACTGTTTTCATCAATACAGCCCAGCATATTAGTATAGGGTACTCAATGTATGCCTTCTGACAAATTATCTAAAAAAAACCTATATACATAGTTTTAAATAAATCCATCAATAAATTGGCCAAAAATGTTAATGAACTCAAAACAAGAGAAAAAAAATGCGTTATCGTGTTCAAGCATCCTATTTTCTAAATGCAGTATTCTTTCTACCTGTACTGTGGTTCGCGTAGTGTGTATTTTCTTTGACTGTGGACATTTCCATCTGCAACGCTATTTCAGTATGACTCAGCTTATCCGGCTTTATATTACAAACGCGCCCTTTATTTGCTCACTGGTTCAAGGTGAATTGCTAAATAGATCAATTTTTAGTTGTGCTTACATACGTCAGTGACACGTAATTGTGTCTATTTCTAAGCCTAAGGTCTCAATTTAAAGCGTTCAACGAGACCTGTGATTTAATAGGCAGCTAAATTAAATATTATAATGTATTGCGTCGTGCCCTGTCGTGCCTGTCTTCTTATTTTTACAATTATAAACGTCCTTACTTTTTATAAATCGAAGGCATTTAAGAAATGTGTATAGTTTCTCTCTCTCAGATAATTATTCCTTAATTTAAGTAAGCAATGATTAACGATTATAAAATTAAGTCGAATATCTTTATTAATATCATTTTTCATAAAGGCTTTAGTTCCATTTGGTAACACAAAAACGCACTATAAAGTGAAATACCCATTGGTCCTTATGTGTTGGGTCCATGGAGTAAAGTACCTCTACACCCCATAGGTAGGCACTACTGTAATAATGAAAACATGCATAGTTCTCTTAGTGTTACCGTTTTACAACTCTGGGAGAGGCCGCTGTTTCCTAAGATACAGACTCGTCTAGTTTGGGAGTCAGAGACTTCAAAAATTTTTGTGATTTATTTTTGTTGATAATAAATTATTATTATTATTATAGGTCCGACATTCTCTGAGCGATTTGTTGACTAGTAGCTATATTTCATGTGACGCAAAATTCGCTCCGGTTACTTTATTTTCTACTACCTTTATTCTGCAATAACTATTGTATGCTGACAGACACGTTACGGATTTAGTAATCTGTGGTTGCGGGTCAATCGTGAAGTGAGATGTGTTGCCAACTTTTGGGCGCCCACTTGACCTGGGGAAAAAAGAGATTCGTTTTTTGACTTCCATAATTTTAGAAGTGAAGACTTCTTTAGACACGTTGGGCACTTTTTATCATATGATTTTTTCTCGGAAAGTACGGCCTAAGAGTTGTGGATAATATTTTACGAATTTTTGCTTATATACGTTCGGGGCCCCTGTAACCCGGGGGCCCCGCATTGATACGGCTGATATGGCGCTGACTATACGCCCCTGGTATCGGTCTTAACTGTTGATGTAAGATTAAGTTCAACACACTCACTGGCACTGCAACTGCCAATTCACTTACCAAGCGTCGCGACTCGCGATTGTGGCAAATCCCGTAATATGAGAAAAGTCTATCAGTGGACTGATGATAAAGAAAAGGTATAAACGCTTTAAGGTGCTTTAAGACGTTGTAGCTCAGAGGCTAAAAGCTCACTGTAAACCGTAAAACTGATTAGTCATTGACCTAAAACGTACTACTTAGTACGTACTACAACAGATACCGCGCATAAAATTTGTGCGGCACGTCAGTGTGGAGCGCGTGGAAGGAGGCACTGAGTACTGGGTACCATTTTCATTGCACAGCCTAAGTTTGAGCCCATGGGCTCTAATGCGTGTTGCAACAGATCTACTCTGTGTATTTCTTCTAAACGTAGTACATATTATTTCAATTATTAAAGCTAGAGTAATCATCATGTACACTTACCGTGTAGTGGCATGTATGAATATTCACTACCCCATATCATCCCTTGGGTGTTGAAAGAGGTGACAGATGGAAACAGGAGATGGGCAGCAGCGTCTTCTTTATAACAACTAAAATTAAAAAAAACCGATTGCAAACCCGCTTGCCAAGCGTGGTAAATATCCTCTCTAACAGACAATCTATGGGGGAGGCCTATGTTCCGCAGTGTACTTTAAATAGGCTGTAACTTAACCATCATGTCCCGTAATGCGAAGTTATTTTGTTTGTAGTGTAATAACGATATTTATTAAAAATTACCAATCTGTCTGGATCTCGACAGCACAGCCACGCCACTTACCTCGTCCAATAGTGAATCTAAACCATCTAGGGATCCACCCGTTCATCAAAATCGATCCAACCGTTCTCAAGTGATGATCTTTCAGACATGCAACAGTTGATTTTTATTTATATAGAGACCTTTACGCACGACGACTTTTGACAACGATACAAAAACGAAAAGACTGGGCAAAAGTTCATTTGCAGCGTTGATGCTTCACGTTTGTAAAACGCTCGCTGTAGCGATTACCGAAAGTTGTATCAAAGGTGTCTGCATTACAACCTCATACCAATTTTTACTGCACACCGCACGCCATTGCTTCTTGGAAATTTACGTATGTAGGTGCGTTTTAATACGTATAAGAAGCGTGTACTTAGATACGTACTAATTTGCACAAACCCTTGCTGAAAACCTTTTTCTGACTTAACTTATTCCCTTATTACTTTTTCTAGGGCCCTTTCCGCGAACTTGTCTTATCTAACACCGGTAGTGAATACACCTCTAGTTCTCGGTTGTTATCTGTATGTTCTCTCATTCCAGAGTTATTTCTATTGAATCCTATCCAGCATCGTACACCTATCCGAATAGTAAGTGCGGTATAAGGACTTAACAACAAAAGGGTCTAAAAATACTTTTACGGATTTTATCGCGTTTATTTTACATTTAATTACTTTTATTTTTAATTCCGGACGTTTTGGGCGCTTTCCACCATCCATGGTGATTGAATGAATGAATGTGAAGCATCAACGTTCCGGGAAGTCTGCACTTTGTGATCATATCCTAGACGGCCCCAACCATTGCATCAGATTTGATTGACCACAAATCCTCGCGAAAGAACACCGATTCCTACCAAGGATGATACGGGAGGCTATTGAAATTAAAAAACATCCTAATTTCAATAGAGAAGGAGGCTGGGTACTATCAGCTGCTTGGGATCCTATAATCAATAAAATTAAAACTAAACCCAAGCATACCACTGCAAGACCTCAGGACATAGTCAGTTCATTTTGCATAGATCGGACCATAAACAATAATTAAAAAAGCTGAAGGTACTCCGGGTTTAACAATGACATCGGGACGTCAGTCATCTCAGTCCCCCGTGACCATGGGTGCTGGAAAGCGCCCGAAATGTCGGGAATTAAAAATAAAAGTAATTAAATGTAAAATAAACGCGATAAAATCCGTAAAAGTAGTTTTAATCAATGTGTAGTGTTCGCGTAAATATAAGAAATCATTAAACAAAAGGGTCGCGAATGGTGCTGAAAAATGTGTGATAACATATATTAGCCAAACGCTTGTCTTGGAAATTGTCATTTAGAATTAAAGATTTAATCTAAAATTTGACGTCTCCGTGTCGCAGTGGCTTAGTATTGAGTTGCTGCGTTGAAGGTCGTGGGTTCGAATCCCGCACGGAAGTAGTATTTGTATAAACTACAAATAATTGTTCCTGTTCTGGATATTTGTCCTTGGTGCTATTGATGTATGCTGTAAACTGCCTCCACGATACTGGAGAAAATCCTAGTTTATAGGTAACGTTTATTAAAAATGTAAAAGTAGTAAAGCTTTTTACGTGGTAGAGCCATGCTGCAGCTATATTAGTGGTATAGTTGTAGCACGAATAGGTTGGCTCGACCGGGGAAGGACCACGCTCTCACAGAATACCAGCGTGAAATGGGCCGATCCTCATTTGCCGTTCACAAGTCGTTCTCGGTCCGATCTCTGTCTGATTTATTATATTATTGGAATGGGATTCGAGCGAAACAGACCGAGATCTAAAAGAGATCGGAAAGAGTACGAACTGTGAACGGCATTATAATGAGGATCAGCCCTAATGCTTCTGTGTTTCGTATGGTGAGTGTAGAGAACCGGAGACCCTTTTTACTGGAAACGAGGCAATCCATCTCAATCCTCAGGGCTGGCAACGCATGTCTGCATAGTTTGATTTTTAATTGCATATAAATGTAGATGTCGATGGGCCACAGTATCCACTTAACATCAGATGGACTGTGTATAAGTTTGTCACCCTAATACTATAATATATATAATATAGATTATTAATTAATACCTATTAAGAGTAATTTTTTAAAAAGTTCGGAAAATATATCCGTCCTGGGAGAACCAGCACGAAATTCAGCGGGATTATATTTTTAGACATATAACTTTACAATAGTAACAACCGAATCAACCAATATTTAATATTAACAATTGCTCATCAAACGAACGTGAAAAACTAAAAGGAAGTTCCACAAAGGAATGTTATATTCCAATTTGGCTAATAGGGCGGAGTGGTGACTAATGGCCGGGGTGAGTTCGAGGGCGAACCATTGATTAATAAAGACAAATTAATACGTACTAATTAACAGCGGTCGCCGTTCAGAGTCTTTGTATTTTTTGATACCTACACGGAATTTATTTTTAAATACTTAAGTGTTTTTAAATACACAATGGTGAGTGTAAAGAACCGGAGACCAAAGAGGCGTTCCATCTTGGTCCTCATGGGTGACAACGCATCTGCATCTTGATTATTAATCGAGAATAGATGTAGATGTTTATGGCTGCAGCAACCACTTACTATCAGGTCGACTGTATCTTCGTTTTTCACCCTTATCCTAAAAAAACTATCTATAAATTTCATGATTTTTTGCAGGATTCTTACATGTAAATAAACATTGACACACTTTTTCTATATGGTTAGGTATTTCCCTAATAAAAATGGTGCCTAAGTAGAGTTTTCATAGACTAATAGACGGGTATTGTAAACACGAGTTCGTTCAACGTTAAACAAATTCCATTACGACTAGACGCCGGTGTTCTTTGAAAGTTTGCAGAGTTTTAAATTGCCTGACGAGGCTAGGGTTACTATCTTTAAAATAGGAAAACCGGGATATTTTCAATTGAGATGACGGGGCTTGGTCTTTTCCCTGAAATATCTAATAAATAAAAATTACTTTTTGTTTATTCGTATTTTATGCGCCGGCATACCATTCATCAGATTGCGGTAAAACTTTGTCAACATATTGCTGGCATATCCGCGAAGGTTATAGGCATAGTTGCACCCGGTATGTCGCTGTTGTAGTATCCAGATATCACCCGTGCGAAGCCGTGGCATATCGCTAGCAAAACATACATAGTTATGTTAGACTACGTTACTCTCCAATAAAGAATAAACATGACAATTTAGATGTCTTCAAGATAAGAGGTATAGGCTTTTGTTTAACTAAGTCAGCGTGCTTTACCATCTTCGGCTGCATCACCCACTTACCATCAAGTGAGATAGTAGCCAAGCACTGGCTTATGATAATTAATAATTGCACATTAATCTCCAAATTACCATCATCTTCATCATCATTAGAGCCTTTCACAACTCTCACTGCTGAACATAGGCCTCCCCCAACGAATACCACAAAGCACCTGCACCCATCGACTTCCTGCATGTCTTACCAGGTCGTCATTCCATTTAGTGGGGGGAGGGCTACACTTCGCCTACCGATACGAGACTAACACTCGATAACCTTTTTTCCCCATCGGTTGTCGCTTCTTCGAGCTATATGGCCGGCCCATGCCACTTCAGCTTACTAATCTGTTGAACTATGTCGGTCACTCTGGTTCTACTGCGGATATCTTCATTTATGAGTTTATCACATAGAGAAACCCCGAGCATAGCCCTCTCCATAACTCGCTGAGCGACCTCGAGCTTTCTCATACGGCCAGCAGTGAAGGACCACGTCTCGGATACATAAGTCATCACTGGCAACACTCGTTCTCGTTTCTCGTTTTTAAGTTTTGAGGTATACTTGACGAGAAGGTGTAATTTCCTGAATGCTTCTCAGCGGAGTTAAATCTGTCGATTAACCTCTCGGTTGAAGCTGGACTAACCTAGTCGGATTATTTGTCCCAGGTAAACATACTCGTCAACAACTTCGAGCTTAGTGCTCCCAACAACTACTGTAATAGGTGGTACATGGACGTTACATAATATGATCTTTTTTTTTATTAATCTGCTAATTATAGGCGATGTTAATTTGATGCGAAGACACATACACAATTTGTTTGCGTTATAAACTTCACTTTCTTGTCTGCCTGTTTGTTTGTTTGTCTGTCTGTCGTTACTAATTTAGCAATCGATTTTAAACTATCTTCCGGATGAGTTAGAGATTTTAACTTTGATGGCCAAATTTTAAAACGATTCCCAATTTTAAGATGTCTTTAAGTCTCATGGTGTCTCTGACGTGACAGTGCGAAACTTAACGGCGCGGCGTCTTCATTTTCAGTTTCTAATAAATATTTTCAAAATACTAAGCATGTCTCTTGATTTAATATGTACATAGAAACCCCCTTGCCATATCAAAAATTCAGCTGCTCGTCCGTCCGGACCATTTGTAGAGTTGTGTATGAGTGCATTTCGAACGATACGATGCGCTTGTGTTCTGTACATATCTAATCAGCGGACGGTAGGGTCGTTGAACCGCGATGGTATCTCGCCCCCACGTGGATCTGAAACATAATATATTCATGTTACGAATCTGCCCGTTGGTGTGACCCTAGCAATAACCGACCCAAAAAAGATTTAGAATTTTTAAGGTAAACGAAACCTGGGTATGCCAGAAAAGCATAAAAGCAAGTTGAATGCAGTGGAGATGCGATCTCTTCGTAAAATGTGTGGCGTTACCATAGCCGACCGAAGGCGAAACGAAGAGATTCCCAATATGGCAGGATTGAAAGATGACCTTATCACAAAAATTGATAGGGGCGTACTCCAATGGTTTGGGCACGTTGAACGAATGAGTGAAGACCGAATGGTGAAGAAAATATATAGAGCGAAAGTAAATATTAAAAGGTGTCGAGGTAGACCGAGACTAACTTTCGAAGACCATGTGAGCAAATTGCTCGAAGAGGGGAGGGTCAAGAGTACTCGGATACCTACACGTGCATGTATGAAGAAGTTAATGAACCTGAAAGAAGCGAAAGACAATGTAAGGATCGTGACACTTGGCGATCTGTTCTCTCTGGCTACCCCGTTAGGGATTGTGCGTGAAGATAAGTAAGTAAGTAATTTTTAAGGTTGATTGACTATATACAGAGTGTTATGTGTAAGATACTATTATATATGTCTGATTCTGTCTCGTGAGTCTAATAAAAAATGGAATAAAAGGGATAGAAATTTTCTCATAATTTTTTTCTTGACAGAGAACTTAAGAAGTTAGTTGCTTATGTCCATGGGCTCTGGCAGCTGCCACCATCCTGTGGACTCCTAGCTCATCACTCAATATAAAGTATAAAGGGACCAAGATGCTATGCTGACTGCCTATTTCTGTCTCGCTCACTTTTCAAACTAGATCACAATACACGACTGGAGTGCACGTCCGTGTGGCGGCGGAAGTGAGCGAGATGATGATATCAACCCAGATAGACCCTTAGGTAGAAAAAAGGGCCCTACCATTTAGTTCTTTATACACCTATAATGTGTTCTCTTTCAATGGTCAGTATTTACGCACTTTCCAACGTGTAAGCTCTATTTTCGTAAATCGAACCAAAAATTGATATTTATAAGGTGAAAATAACCGGGGTTCACTGTGCCATCAGGGCATCAAATGCCTAAGTCCCCTGTGACCATGAGTGTTGTAAAGCCTTCGAAACATTTGTTAATTTTTTAATGTACAATAAATACAGTTTTCTAGATTTTCGTTAACAACTATTTTGATTGATAAAGGCCTTTTCACGAATGCGCAAAATTTTTTCTTACTGTGAGTTATCTCCTGTATCGTAAAGGCGGTTCACATTCCTAAATTGTAGAAGGACAAAAATACAGACCCGGAATAATTATTTTTAAGTCGTACAAATACTTGTACCTCGCGGGAATCTAAAGCTCTGGTTTCCTAGGATTGTGATGCTGCTAAATGACAAGAAAGCGCTGAATGACATCACTATAATGTTATCGATATAAATAAAATAGCGTGGTTTCCTAGAGAGCGGTATTTGACGCCGTAACGCATTGATTGACTCAATGCCATAACGTCAAAAAGTTTTGCCTCTATGTCTCTTTGCATGACGGCCATCTTGACAGTACCGGATAGTTCGCGAACGTTTTTTCTATGGCGGCGACCGGTGACGATAAACAAAATGAGTTCCAACTTCAACTGCTCTGCTCCAATTTCAGGACGATGAAATTATATTAGATTTTGTGCGTAACCATGACGATATTTATAATAAAAGTAAGGATTACGATATGTTTCTGACCTTTTTTTAAAAGAAAGATGGCCGTAGCGGTGATGGAACTTTCCATGTGCCGTCACTGAAAGGTCGGCCGTCTTTTTGCGGCCATTGTGTTACGGTCGCTATATGGCAGCACCGTAATCTTGGGAAACCAGAGCTTAACCCGCGGTCTTCATTAATAAGCCACTGCACCTGGAAGCCGTCAAACTGTGGTATCTTTCGTATTTATGATTGTTGAATTGAATAATACATCACTTGAAAGAGCTCAGTCAGAGTCACGTTAAAATAAAAATTAATGTTTGTTACTTAATACCAGAAGACCGTGACGAGTAGACACTGACCACATGCACTAATTAGTCTATTTACGTTAATCCATGTGAGTCAGGACATATGGGACAACCCGTGGCTATTACTCATCGGTGTATCAGATATTTGGCAGCACATCTACGTTCTATTCTTCACGATGACGCGTCAATCACACGGAGATCGAATATCGATTTAAGGTTTTTTTTTTTTGCTTCTGAGTTTTTAACTAAATCTGAAATTTTTCTTTTTGCGATATTTTAATGTTTTGGATACTTACTATTTTCCGTTGTGCATAAACATATGGATTTTGATACCCTCCTGCTTCTTTTTGCGCGTCATTTTTTCTACAAATTTGGCTAGGTATGAAGTACAGTCTAAATTATAAACAATTAAAAATTATTTAAATAGTTGACGAAGGCGTAGTTTCTTTTTAAATTATTATAAGCCAGTGCTTTACTATTACCCGACCTGGTGGTCAGTGACGATACAGCCGAAGATTGTAAAGCGTAACACAAGCCTGTCCACTCTTGCCCCATAGACTCCTACATTGTAATTTATAATTTGGAAGACAAGTATAGTACTTACAGAGGGGCCGTGAGGTCATCTATCATCATCTGGTATATAAATTTAAATCCAATGCTGAGCTCTTAGTACTCAAGTACGCTAGTACCGAATGGTGCGGTTGACAATAATTCTTTAACGGTGCACATTTTATTAAGTTGCTTAAGTTTTATGTATATAAAAGTAAAGTAAACTTACAGCCTAATACGTCCTTATCCATGGCCATCTCTCGTTTCTGAGAGGATTATGGAGAAACTAGACTTATAGAATAAGGGTGACAAACGAGCCAAAAGTCCACCTGATGCGACACATTGTTGTAATTTAATAAGTTGATAAGATTAGTATAATAAATCATAATTTTGATATTTAATTTTTATGACAATGTTTTAAATTTGATTGTACGTACTATCAAAGATATTTAATGTTGACTTTATATTATAACTTCAAGGTATTTAGTGTGATAACAATTAGCAATATAGACTCAACTCAACTATTGACAATATTTTTTTCATTTTATTTAAACGCACCATTATTGAATTAGTAATGCGTAGACTATATTGTAGTGTATTTGCACACCTCATAAGGTAATAATACAGTGTACATATTCAAATTTTCTGTAAAAACTTTGATACCTGTATTATGCAAATAAATTAATTTGATTTGATGTTAAGTGGAAGTAGCCCATAGACATCTACATTTATCCTCGATAAAGAATCAAAATGCAGATGCATTGCCGCCTCTGAGGATTAAGATGGAATGCCTCGTATCCAGTAAAAAGGATTTCCGGTTTTCTACACTCACCATACGAAACACCCGCGTTGCCTCTGTGCTTGTTATCGGACTTCATATGTCTTCGCAATATTCCTCGGACATCCTGGTAAGGAATACGGCGTTTCACTTCCACCGTGGTAATAAGGAATTAAAATTGCAAGTGACAATTTCATTGATGTCGATTGTGGAGATCCAACCCGGGTTGCTTACGTACTGTGAACTTTATATTATATTTCCGTATAACGTATTTATATAATGAAACGGTACAAATTGCGTTACCGTTTCCTTGTGTACTAAGTGAAGCCGTACCGTAACCAAGACTTTGGAAAAATATCGCATAACGGGATTAAAAATTTGCTTTTACATAAATAGTTGGGATGTCTGTAGTAAAAGAAAGTTTAAAGTTTAAGATAATTAGTGTATACTTCGTTACAATGTTTTAAAACTGAAGAGGCAATTATTTGGTCATAGGAGGAAAAGTACTACGCCAGCCGCATCCTCGTGGCAGTAAACAAGCGGACCAAATTGCATCTATTGTGGAAGAGGAATAAATAATCTTGTATTTATTTCTACTTGATTTTAACTAAAAACTAAAGTTTGACTATTGATCATCTTGATCAACTATTAATACCTAATTTTGTTTTAAATAATTTTAAATATTACAAATTTCTAGACTTATATTAATAATTCAATGTAAGGTACCTGCGGGTAATAAGGCCTAAGTAGCAAAAATCGTATTTATAATCAGGGTTGCCGTTCTACAAAGATTAAAGTCCCTAGACTAACAGAAAAAATCCGCCGAAATCCGAAATTTTTCTTTTTCTTAAAATCCGCTAGATGTCTCTAGGTAGATCTTGGTTGTGCCATTGGGCTAACTGAAAAATCTTGCCAAATCATGTACAATGAATACTTTGTGTCTATAAATTCAGAAAAACCTTAAAAAACTCTATTTCATATAAATCAGTTATTTATAGTGTAGTTTATTGACATGACATGAAATTGAAAAAAAAAATGTAAAAATAAATCTTTAAACCACGTTTAAACATTAGTCATTTAAAAAAAAAACAATTAGCTCATTACGTTCTTGTATCTAAATTTCAAAATCAATAGCGAAGTTTGGATCCAGATCTTCAAAAGAAAAAAACTTCAGCGGAAGCACCTTGGTTGACAACATCTTCAGGAATATCATACGTTGCGCTTATTCTTTTTTTAATCTTTAACTGATTTCTAATCAGATGAGTGGAATATTTTTTCACGTGGAATATTCACAACACAACAGTCACCAAATATGAACTCTAAAGAAATGAGCCTGCTGAATGAAACATTAGTAACGTGAGCAGTATTTTTATCTCACGTATTAGTGGTAGAAATAAACGATACAGGTGATGATATTAACATTGAATTGTTAGTTTATGTTCGGGAATTTCTGTGAAATTATATTACATATATAGTGTTACCAGCGGTAGATTACAAAATTGGACATAGGATAAAAGTAAATAACTTACTTGAAATGAATTACTTTATAAAAAAAAAAGTCGCCATCTCAAAAGTCCAAACGTTGCTCGTAGTCTTTAAATAATTATTTCTCGCTAAAACGGTTTTTTTATCCGCTAAACATTGTTAAAATCCGCTAGATCTAGTGAGAAAATCGCTAAAACGGCAACACTGTTTATAATAACCGCTCTCGCTTTAGAAGATAACAGACTCCTATTACACGATAATGTATCTACAAGTTTGCAGAGACGCGCTACCCCGCGTCCTGCCACCAGAGTTGTATTATTTATCACAAGATACGTCCGCACTGGACCAATAATAAAAATCAGTCTAAATAAATCTTAGATATGTTTTGTTATATATTACACTTAGCTATTTAAAATCACGATCTTTATCTGTGTGAATAAATGCTTTGTTGATCTTGGAGATTTGAATAACGTATTGTCGTAATTTTTTTAAAAATTTGGTTTTCTTATATACGTGGTCGGCGGTTATTAAGGCCTACTAAATTTCACCATAGACCTTATTGTACTCCTTCTCCGTGTGTAGTTTTTTTTTTTTGTTTTAAAATGTATTTTATATATCTCTTTAAAATATTGTAAACGCAAATAAATCGTACGCTTTTATTACTAAACTAATACCGTAGTCAGAAAACGACCTGGTTTCAGCTGTACAGTCAATGCAAAGATAAAGTGTGTCGAAGAATTAAGGCTTTGACATTAGAAGCTATTGAATTATGTGTAAATTATTGGTCCTGCGCCTGAGCAAATCAAGCAAATCGCACCGTGTTGGATTGCGATTTCATGATTGTGAGGGAATAGAGAGAGCACCTGTGCTTGCACATTCAGACACTATAATTCTGTACTGTGCAGATAGGCTGCCCGCTGGGACGAAAATTCGGTTGAGAGAACACTCAACCCAACAAGCAATCCAACTCTCAACTCAACCTAACACTCATCTAACTCGATTACTCGAGACACAACCGAAGCACTGATGACTTTGAGTATTAAACCAAGTTGAATACTCGAAGACTGATGATAATCACGAGGAGTTCGTTGTTTGTCAATTTGTTCATGATTATAATAATGACTTGACTCAGTGCTGTAATACGACGATGTTTAGTAATCTGTGATATTTTTTCTTAGAACTTTAAGTCGCATTTTTATAATTATATTAAATATATTACGGATATTTTGATAATTTGAGTTCGTTAAAGCCTTGTATTTTTTTCTTATTGTAGTTGTTGTTTTAATGTTGTGTTGTTTTCTTCTTGTATTTTTTTGCCAAATTAAAAAAAAAGGCCTTATTATCCAACCATAGTAAAATAAGGCCTACTAGCAAAGTTTTTAGAAATGTTTAATTTTGTTTTTCTTTATGGCAAATGTTACAATTTTTCGTTCATGCTTTTTAGAAACTGTACTAATCCAACGATTTTTATTGAAATATGTAGACCAAATTGGATATTTTTCACGTTTCATTCAAATGTTCCTTAGCTAGGCCTTATTACCCGCAGAGGTACCTTATGTAATAAGTATTGCATTCCTTGTAATTAAACATGCAATGAATTCCATATTGGATACGACAGTGTATAATATTGAATTAATGTTTGGCAGACCTCAATGGATTGCTTAAAATGGTGTTGAGTATACGAATAACGATCTAAGAGATAGCTATAAATATACAATTTTATGTTAATGGACGAATTAATATACAAGTCGAGTTCAAACATTGAATGCACGTTATTCATTCACTTATTTATTCGGGTAAATCGTTATTTAATAAGTAATGTTTATCGAGTTAAATAATTTTAGTACATTATTTTTATCGAGTTAAATAATTTTTATTATATTTTCATTATAGTTTTTGTGCTATTTACTGCGGTTGTCGACTCGCCTGCAAAACGTTGCAACTGTATAAGCAATATAATGGCAGTATATTTACCACTATTAAAGTTAAAAGTTAAGTTACAATCTATATACGTTCCACTGTTGGTCTCTAATTTCTGAGAGGGTTTTAGGCTTTTAGGGTAAGCAAAATGTCCAACCTGCTGTCCCAATGCGTGTTGGCGAACTTCACATGTCTTCAACATATTTTTTTTTCTTATTTCTCAGACGTGCAGGTTTCTTAGAATGTTTTCCTTCACCGTCGAGTACGTAGTAAATTAGCATTTAAAATTACAATTAATAATTGCATTGGTGCTGGCGTGGATCAAACCCGGGTTACTCGCGTACTTTAAAATTATTTAGCGAGCGTATACTATATTATGCGTGTATTACAGCGAGCGCTTAGCCTCTGAGCTGCCACGGCCACTATTAATGTATTTAATTATATTATTTTAAATAACATGCTTATAAGTAGTGTCATTGCAAGGAAAACGTAATGATCGCGATTGAGTTTGATCGCAGTTTACGGACACTGTACAGTTAGTCGTAATTGAATGCAATTCTTTACGGTCAGATTATTTGTAGTCTCACGTCTAATTTAATTTAAACGTTTCTCTTCTTTCAAATTAAAAACTTGACAAAAGTGTCAAGAAACCACACCAGACTAGTATAATTTTTTTTCTGTCTACAGACTGAAAAATTCGATTTAATAGCAATTTTGCTATGATCAATATTTTATAAATTTTTATACATACGTATAAAACACGATTGATAATAACGACACGAAAATGTTGTAATAGCTGCCAAGCTGTTTAAAAAATAGTTTTAAAAAAAACTGAATCATTTGGTAGACATCGTTTTCTCAGTGCAGCCGTTTGTTTAACTTTGGCCTATTCAAAAGTAAAAAAAAAACAATAACATTGCTTATACGCTTTTTTACTAATTTTAGCTACATAATATAATAAATCCAATAATGATATTAATGAATAAAAATATATATATATATATATATATATATATATATATATATATCCAATGGGAATATTTTGTTTACTTTTTAAAGGTCATTTAAAGAAAAAAGATAGCATCGAGTTTTTATTTTAAAACTTTTAACTAGATTTTAGCTTTTATTCGTGTAGAATTTACACAAATAACAAGAAAGTGTGAAAATATCTTAAGGCTCTGCCCAGATTTGGTCAACAAAAATGTAGGCACCATAACGTGATTTATCCCTGTCAAATTTCAATTAAGTCCCTTAAGTCCTTGCGACAACCATCCAAACATACAAACTTCACGTTTATGACATTACGTGGTTGTAAATTATAATTATAGGCACAATAGTGGAGACGAGTTGCATCATTATTAATTGCATAACCACATGTGATCGAATCCTAGAGGCCTCTGTTACACGCGATCGGGTAACCGTGTCAATCAATTATTTGTTTGCGATCGGGACGTGGAAGTTTTTAAACTACTACCATGTAATTACAAAAGATCGTTTATAATTAGTCTCAGGTTCAAGGGTTTGTTTCAGTAAAGATTTGTGGAAAATATGCGAACTACGAGTAGAATATAAAGTGTAGAATTTGACAGCAAATATCAAATTCACGCAGAGTAGCGCCTTGGCTAATGGCCTTCTTTCGTCACAAAGGACTGTTCTTTAAACCCAAGACCATCAATAAATAATATATAAGATGTAATTATAGCAGCTTTACGCTGCTGTATTTCGTATGGCGTGTGTAGTGAACCAGAGACCCTTTTCACTGGACCGAGACATCCATTTTAGACCTCGGGAGTGACAACGCATATTCATTTTGATTCTATTTTATTAGGCACAGCTATCACTTTGCACTTAGACTGTGTCGTTTGTTAACTTATGAATCAATTTATCTCCTTAAATTTTACAAGAAACGGATAAAAATAACTTCATCACTATCATTGCAATTGATAGGTTTACTGCTGTAGCACTTAGGTTAATTGCTGAATGTGGGTATCCTAAAACATTCAAAAAATGGAATGCATTGTTACCAGTAAAAAGGTCTCCGACTATTGTCTCTCATCTTATACACCGTATATTCTGTGAGAGCGTGGTCCCTAGTGGAGCAGACCCATTGCTATCGCAGTCACAATATTGCGATAATGTGGTTCTGCCATTAAACTACACATATTAAAAATGTAACACAAATACATCTTCACGCAAGCAAAAACCGCCTAAATTAAACTTATGTAGTGCTGGTCAACACTCGTCCTTCCATCCCATAACTGTTTCTTTTTATGTCAAAACTCAGTCTTTCATATCGCTAGTCACATTTTATTTTAAAAAAAGTTAAGTGTCTTAAGAGGATTGTGAAGCTCTAAATTTTCATACAAAAAGCGATAACTCCACCCACCCCCCTCCCCGTAAACATAGTCTAATTTTCATAAATTGTGGAAATGTTGTAGATATAATGAAAAACTGTCCGTATATTTTCATAGAAATATTGCGTTCGATGTAAGTTATAAGCATCTTATATATATTTTTGACTTAAAAACTTCCACGAGCGTTTTTATTATTTTTTTAATTAAACTAAATTGAATTTCTAAAAAAAAAAGATTAAATTTTACTGAATCTAATGAGACCAAAATTGTCTCATTACGTAAAGGTTTAGGGGGGTGAAAACGTTATCGACCGAAACAATATTTCAAAATGGAAATATAGACAAGTAACTCTCTCTCTGTCGCACGATACTGCGATACGGAGCGAGCAGTATGAAACACATAGCAATTTTGAAAATACCTATTGGCACCGAGTATCGGCACTTCACAATCTACTTTAGTATTTAAAAATAAATTCCGTGTAGGTATCAAAAAGTACAAAGACTGAACGGCGACCGCTGTTAATTAGTACGTATTAATTTGTCTTTATTAATCAATGGTTCGCCCTCGAACTCACCCCAGCCATTAGTCACCACTCCGCCCTATTAGCCAAATTGGAATATAACATTCCTTTGTGGAACTTCCTTTTAGTTTTTCACGTTCGTTTGATGAGCAATTGTTAATATTAAATATTGGTTGATTCGGTTGTTACTATTGTAAAGTTATATGTCTAAAAATATAATCCCGCTGAATTTCGTGCTGGTTCTCCCAGGACGGATATATTTTCCGAACTTTTAAAAAAATTACTCTTAATAGGTATTAATTAATAATCTATAATATATATATATATATATACTTCAGTAGCGCTGACACAATCCGCCATTTTGCTTATTTAATTTGTTTGTTTTGAAATAGAGTTTATAAGTTGTTTTGTGCAATATTAGTTTTAAGTAATATAATGACATGAATAAACATATACATGTTATTAAAAATTCATGATTGGTAAGTTTTTAATATGAATACTTTACAAACATATATTTAAATTAGGTTAGGTTCCCCGTTTAAAACTAACTTCGGGTCCTAGAGGAAAATAGCTTCTTACGATTTGACAGCGCTTACTGCTTACGATCGCCATTTTGCTTACAAGCGCTTGCTAGCGCTTTCTTCTGCCAAACGCACCCTATATCTTATTACTTATATATAAAAATCAATTGATGTCTGTTAGTCTCGCAAAAACTCGAAAATGGCTCGTCCGATTTTGATGATTTCTTTGAGTGGATGATCA
This sequence comes from Parnassius apollo, assembly GCA_907164705.1. Lineage (NCBI taxonomy): Eukaryota > Metazoa > Arthropoda > Insecta > Lepidoptera > Papilionidae > Parnassius > Parnassius apollo. The sequence goes on from CAJQZP010001507.1 coordinate 5,280,341, forward strand.
ACACATTTGGCTCCGATAGGCGCCGCTGTTGTCGAGTTCCAGAAAGCCGAGTCGTGCAAAGCCTGGGCGGATCGATAGTCGCTTAAAAATAATAGCTTACGAAACACAAGATTTTTTAATTTGACAATATTAGCTGGATTTGTTTGAGTATTTAATCTTAAACAACATAAGGAGAAATCTCTTCATAGTTAAGAACATTTGCGGTTCTTACTAATTGAAAAATTGATAGCTAACATAAGTTTATGTACCTATGAGAGAAGAAACTTTTTCTTTCACACACCTTCATATAGATTTTTTTTTCATTCTATTTTTCTTTTTTTTTTCTAAATTTGGGCATGTGTGAATACGATGAGGAATTGAAGGTTATTTACCTTCCTGATTCTTTACTGTCTAGGAAAGTCAAGTTAATTTTTCATAGTGTTTAACTGAACAAAACATTCATACATTGGCGTTACAGTATGCTTACAATTTTTGTGATAAATATTCTCAATTGTAGACAATCACGAGAAAAGTTAGTAAACACGTCTATAACGGCGTGAGTGTATAATGGAACTTCTTTCCAAGGTTGTACACTACGTCAATGGTCGCCTACCGTCTCGTCGGTCGCAGGTGAGCGCTGACTCACGTCTTTATAAACAGATAGCACTATCGTATCGCACTCTTTTATTAGCACCGGCCCGTAATTAATGCTTAAGTACTCATAAGCTTGAGTCATACGGTTATACGATAATGATACCCGCCAAATTAGAACACCTCGGAGAGTTATTTAATAGTAGTAACGATAAAACTCGTATTTTGTTTACTTACTGTTTTAGGCGAGTGTATATAATGTATGTGAGCAAGTTCACGGTCGTGAAGTGTTAAATTGGAGTAGAACGATTGTTTTAGCTGAAGAATGGACGGTAGCAATAACCGCGTAGTGGCGGATGAAAGAATATTCATTATCCCACATCCTTCCATGGATGTCGTAACAGGAAAACAGAAAAGGAGATCATTTTTTTTTATAGAATAGGGTGACAAACGAGCACACAGTCCACCTGATGGTAAGTGGTTGCTGCGGCCCATAGACATCTACATCTATCTTCCATTACAAATCAAAATGCAGATGCGTTGTCACCCGCGAGGACTGAGATGGAATGCCTCATTTCCAGTAAAAAGGGTCTCCGGTTCTCTACACTCACCATACGAAATACAGCAGCATTAAGCTACTATTTCACGCTGGTATTCTGTGAGAGCGTGGTCCTTCCCCGGTCGAGCCGACCCATTCGTGCTACAACTATACTACTAATATAACTGCAGCATGGCTCTACCACGTAAAAATCAACAGCGTGTTCCTAATAACAACTAAAAGATCAACTGCTGTTGCCAATCCGCCTGCCAATCGTGGCAACTATATCAAATATCTGTCCTGTGTAACATTATATGGTAAAGCCATTATTCAGCGGTAGACTGAAAGGCTGTAATAAATGAATCAATAAAAATCCGACTGAAAAAATATATTCGTAAATATTTATGTATTTCGGAAAAAAACTAACCAGATGACACGTAGACGATGACGACACTTGGTCAGACGGAATGGTCAAAATCATAAAGGTTCCGCTTTTATAACAGCTCAGTACGAGGTTTGGCTTGCAATCTAGTCAACAAATCTTTTAATTTGGTCCGCTTTACATGTGAGCGGCATTAATAGGATATAAGTTATATCAAGTGTTCGTGTTCGGGCAGTAAGTTACAGTTACAAATATCATATCGCGTGTTATAAACTATAAAAACAATGTACTTATGCGTTGTTTTTTTATACCAAGCGATAGTCACCTTAATGTAATAAATTTATTTTAGTATTTTTATTATTTAGTCATTAGATTCGTGGACAAGTATTTTTATAGAATAAGGACAGATAAACATGTTACAAATAGAAAAATATGTCGAATCGCGGTAATATTTTTTTATAAAACTGTGTATTTATTTCATAATAAACATATCTTCCAGTTGAATTTTAGGTAGACATATTAATTTAAAAAAAAACCACAATGGATACAAATTAACATAAAAATCGTATAATATACGATTTAAATACAATATATTATGTATATATTATTAATACACATTCAAAGTCAAAGTCATGTAATGTATTCATGAGTAAACATAAGATGGTCTGAAAATGTAAGGTAGGTATAATATCATTAATGATTCTCATTTGGTCATAGCTCATAGCAATATATTAAAATGGTGCTAAGTATTGTCGACCGAGTAGTGACGGTGTAAGAATATCCATTATTCCGTGTCGTCTCTTGGCCGTTGTAAGAGGCGACAGAAAAAAACTGACAGATGGGCAGTAAGGTTTTCCTAATAACTACTAGAAAATAAAGAACTGGTTGCCTAATCGCCTTTCAAGCGTGGCGACTAAGGCAAATAACCCCCTTTTTGAGGCAATCTATGGGGAGTACATTATTACTTCTTTATTAACTGGGATTTTGACGACAGCTCAACCCAGCGGACAGTTGATGACGACAGCCACTCAAGTTCATGAGGCGCCCAAGCGATCAAAATAACTTGAGGTTTATATCGACATCGAAGCGCTTGTTTCGTCGTTTTCTCTAATAGTTCACACGCGCGGACACTTAATTCACAAAATCGCATCACTTTTAAGAATAAAAATCCACTTCAAACCATTATTCAAGCGACAAAACAGTAGCGACAATCCGTCTACGGTCAAGTTCCCGCCAAAACTCAAATGGGGAGTACAGCTGCAGTGGACTAAACGGCCTGTCATAAATGAAAATATGAATGAAATTATTGTTTTTTCAACTTATCCTGAGATTTTCATATAAATAGCAATTTTTCCGGACGGATACGAAAAGATCTTTCCGACCATTCAAAAAAAGAGCTTACTCCTTTTTAAAAGGCCGGCAACGCACCTGCAGTTCCCCTGGTGTTGCGGTTGTTCATGGGCGGCGGTAGTCACTTACCATCTGGTGAGCCGCATGCTCGTTTGCCCCATTTTCTATAAAAAGAAAAAAAAACTTATAGTTATCACTTGTTTAATATAAAGAAGTAAAGGTTATTTATGTTTTGATTTTTTGTTAGCAATGCGTAATCAGCTTAAGTATGCCTTTGCCTAGGAATTCATGCCAGATGGACTTTGAAGCCTTAAATTAAAACCCTAGACTATGGCTGAGACACTCAAACCAATTTTTCAACTCATGTGCTCGGTCAGAATGTCAACCTTACTCGTTTATGAATAGAGTTTATTTTCAACACATCTTAATTTTGCCACGGGCAATGCAGTGCCGGCGCGGCGCCTCGTTTTGGCAAACAGCCCGCTGCGAAACCGCAGTTATACATTCTTCAATCGAGATCATTTCATCTCTTAAAATCTTCCTATATCCGCTTTATGCACGGAAACAATACACTGTTGTTGACCCAGCAATGCAGTGCACAATGCATGTCTAGAAGTACATTATAAGAGTGTTGATGATAGTTGTCGACGTTATTATTATGGCACTTGTTATTTTTGTCATCTCTACAAATACCTTATTAATTAATTAAAATTTACAAAAACTTGTAATTTTATTTTGCAAACATTTTAATTTAAGCTATAGCTTATAATATACTTATTATAGCTTATATATACTAATAATAATGGTTATTTTACAGATATATATTTTATTAATAAATAAAAAATTGTTTATAAATCAATTAAAAAGTAAAAAAAAGTAAAGTTACAGCCTATATACGTCCCACTGCTGGGCTCAGGCCTCCCCTCATTTCTGAGAAGGTTTAGGGCAAGGAAGTGTCCGCCGCGCTGCCCAAATGCGTGTTGACGAACTTCACATGTCTTCGAAATATTTTTTTTTCTTATTCCTCAGACATGCCGGTTTCCTCACGATGTTTTCCTTCACCGCCGAGCACGTGGTAAATCAGCACTTAAAATTGCAATTAACAATTTCATTGGTGCCGGCGGGGATCGAACCCGTGTTACTCGCCTTCTGTTATATTTACAGCGAGCGTTAACCACTGAGCTACCACGGCTCATAAATCAATTAACAACGAATAAATCATAACCATTGTGCAGCTCATCAAGTCCTACGCTGAACAAAGGCCTCCCCCGTAGATTGCCTCAGCGGAGACCAACCCCACTAAAAAGAACGCTCGAAGATACTGCTGCCCCGTCTTCTGATTCACTTTTCCTCTGTCACCTCTTACGACATCTGCTATTTAGGATAATAACATGTGGAAGTGGACTATCTCATGCCGCCACTACCCGTCAACTTATTTAAAAAATTCAAGTAAAGTTAGTTAGTAACCATTAGTATTACGAATAAATAGAGGAAAATCTTGTCATTTAAACTTATTAGATTCCTGCCTCATATTACTTTACTTCAATGTTAGTTGTACTACTTCGTGTAATGTTTACTTAAATAATTTTAGAATGTAGGTGTAGGACGACCGATTGTGCTATTTAACTCTTATCAAGCGTTTTCCTTCGTCCATATTATTTGTACTTACTATATATTACATTGAAGTGAGCAAAACCCACATCTCTAATAATTTATTTGTATTTGTATACGCATTTTGATCATTTGGAAATTTAACACTAGTTTTTCCGTACGTTAAATAAAGTTTCGTTCTTTTTATTCGTCAGCCCGTAACAGTCAAGCGCTGGGCGTGACGACTCCAGTAGGTACCAGATGCCTTTTTTATAGAATAAGGGTGACAAGCGAGCACACAGTCCACCTGATGCTAAGTGGACGCTGTGGCACATAGACATCTACATTTATCCTCGATTAATAATCAAAATGCAGATGCGTTGTCACCATCCACTTTCCACCAGGCGAACTGTGTGCTCGTTTGTCCCTTTCATTCTATAAAAAAAAGCTACGATACTCAGTCAAAGTATTGCCATTAGTTTTATAAATCCGTGAGTCATTTAAATTTCTTGAAAAAAAAAACATATCAATTACTTAACGTAATAGGTAGAGTTATATAAAATTTAATTCTGAAATTGTATTTTACAATTTGTTACCATCATTGAGAGAAATGTTAATACCTTCATTCAATATTTAGTTCAGGAATAAAGTGCATTCATAAATTTTATTAAACAACGATTCACAGCTTTACTAATAAACGTTATTTATTAATAATCTTACAGTGGCGTCAATATAGATGGCGTTACAATAAACAATCGTGTTATTCGTTACGTGGTAGAGCCACGCTGCAGCTCTATTATAGTTGTATCATCCAGACCCGGAAAAATTACTTGTAGGCCAAACAAACACTTGTTCCGTGCGGGATTCGAACCCGCGGCCCTCAGCGCTGTAACTCATTGCTGAGCCACTGCGCCACGGAGCCGTCGTGCAATGACTTCGATCCCTAAAATATCACATGGACTTTCATTCGAACTGTACCACATAACAATTCGCCTTACCTCATACTTTATGATTTTTATTAAGAATTACATGTAGTTTGTATTAAAATAATCTATACAATAATAATTTAGATATTTACATGATTTTTTATAACATTGGATGACAAACAAGCCACATATACCACCTGATGGTGGATGTTGTGGCCCATAGACATCCACATTTATCCTCAATTAAGTATTAAAATGCAAATGCGTTGTCAAGGGTGATAAGACTAAGATGGAATACCTCGTCAAAAGGTCTCCGATTCTCTTCACTCATCATACGAAACACAACAGCATTAAGCTACTATCACGCTGGTATTCTGTGAGAGTGTGGTCCTTCCCGGTCGAGCCGACCTATTCGTGCCACAACTATACTACTAATATAATTGAAGCATGGCTCTACCATAACATATAAGTTTTGCAAAACCAGCCCTAGCAGAACACAAAAACTCTCCGATCACACTATTAGTCTCATGGCTTTTAGACGGAAAATGAAGCTGCAGTCTTCAGCAGATTTGACAGCGTACATGCAACTGAACAGACAGATCTTCAAATGCATGCGGCGGGACTTACGCAACTTCTTTAATACAGAGATCTGTCTGACAGAAAGAGCCAACGGTCAAAGCAGAAGACCAAGTGTGGCAGCATCGTTCCTGGGACACCTGAGATTTTGATTGAGATTAAGAAATTCTTTGGGCAGCTGTGTACACGTCATCGCGTTGGAGCCACACGCAAGTGTGAGTAATGATCCAAGAGCAAGATCTTATCCGACAATATTCCGATGATATCCCGGACGTGGGTTTGTGCGAGATTATATATAGATATAATCTGTAAGGAAGCCTATGTTCTAAAGAGAACTTGGATGGACTGTAATGATATCGTGTTAAAAGTAATTTTATTCATATAAGTTTTCTGTAAAAAAAAATTGCTTGTAAACATGGTCTATATAATATATTTTATAACAGTAGCGTGTAGCATAAAAAGGTTCTTTTTTCTTTCTGAATACGGTATGACGCTACTGATAATATAATAATAATAATAATAATAAAGCCTCTTTATTCCTTAATAGAAAATATTTACAATACAACAATTATATGTACGCTTAGAAAATATAAAATAAAATATATATTTCAATTAAGGACCCCTCTTTGGGTAAAGGCCTCCTCCATCTTTTCCCACTCTTTCCGGTTCTGTGCTATTTTTAACCAATTTTTTCCTGCTGTCTTTTCAACCTCATCGACCCATCTTTCTTTCGGTCTTCCTTGCTTGCGTTTGCCTGTTGGTCCTGTCCACATGGTTACTCGTTTAGTCCATTTGGTATCTGTGGATCGTGCTACATGACCTGCCCACTTCCATTTCAATTTTTGAGAGTAATGTAATGCGTCTATCACTCTCGTTTTCTTGCGAATGTCATTGTTTTTGCATTTATCTTTTAGTTTTAGGTTTAGGATACTTCTTTCCATTGCACGTTGACATGTTAGTATTTTATTCCTTGTTTGTCTATTGAAGATCCATGTTTGGCAGCCATATGTGAGACAGGGAAGTATGCAGGAATCCATGACTTTCTTTTTTAAATTTAGCGGTAGATCTGCTTTGAGTACCTCTTTATGTTTCCAAAACTTATTCCAGGTTATAGCAATTCTCCTATCGATCTCGTCTTGATTTCTAGAAATTTTGAAAGATGTTTGTTTGCCTAGGTAGTTATAGTGATCTACATATTCAAGCTCTATGTCATCTACTTTTATTGGGTGTTTTGTGCTATTTGTGCATACCTTCGTTTTTTCAGTGTTTAGTTCTAGGCCTATTTTTGTGCTTACATTGTTAATTTCTTGTATCATGGCTTCAAGTTCTTTATGTGAATCGGAGAAGATAACAATATCATCGGCGAAGCGAAGGTTGTTCAAATAGTTGCCATTGAGATTAACTCCTGCTTTATTCCAGGATAGGTCTTTCATAATGTGTTGTAGTACCGCTATGAAAAGTTTAGGTGAAAGAGGATCGCCTTGTTTTACTCCTCTACGTATTTTGATCTCAGGTCCTGTACGATCAAGTTTAACTCGGCTTGTGCTTTGTTCATAGATATTTCTTATGATAGCTATATATGTTTGTGGTATTTTTTGCTGTTTGAGAGCTCTCCATATACTGTCATGGGATATAGAGTCGAATGCTTTTACGTAGTCTATGAATCCGAGATATAGAGGTTTATTGAACTCTATAAATTTTTCAATTTTCAAATCTAAGGTATGGATATGATCTATGGTGCAGAAACCTCTACGAAAGCCCGCTTGTTCTGTAGGTTGCTGTTCGTCTATTTGACCTCCTATCCGTTTTTCTAGGCACAAAGCGAAAAGTTTATATATCGCAGGTAACAGACTTATAGGGCGATAGTTGCTAGCATTCGTTGGGTCACCTTTTTTGTACAAGAGAATAATTCTTGATTCTGTCCATTTTTTGGGAACACTACGTTTTTCTAAAACTGTATTAAACAGTTTCATGAGAGGCGCAGCTAATAGATGTTTGGCAAGTTTCAAAGCTTCGTTAGGAATACCGTCAGGACCGGGACTTTTATCATTTTTCAGGTTGTCTATGTTTATTATGATTTCTATTTCGGTAAACTTATCAATACTTGTGGAGTCATAGACCTCCTCTAGTGTTTGCTCAGATTCCAGAGTATCTATAGTCTGCGCTTCATAGAGGTTCTTATAAAATTCTGTTGCGATATTGACAACATCTTTCCTTGTCTGAATTCCGTGTTTATTTGTTTTAAGTTGTGGTATCCAATTTTTATTTTTATTTAATTGTTTATCGGCTTTTTTTAGACTCCCAGTGTTATTAAGATGCTCCTCTAATATTTGTATTCTATGTTATTGGTAATCTTTTTTTTAATTTTTTGTTTGCAGTTTTGAATAATTGTGATAGCTCTTTTTTTCCTCAGAGTTGAGATGTTTTTTATGTTGAAATTCTGCACGTCTTTTTAACAATGATTTAGTTTCTAAAGTGATGAAACAGTTCCTTTGTAACGGTTCTTGAGATTTCGCGATATGATTTATGCAATATTTTATCAAAGATTCGATTTTTTCATAAAAAGACTCTATGTTGTCGTTTTCTCCAAAGTATAGTTCTTTTGACTTTTGTTCAAGGGTGTTCTGGTATTTATTTTGGGCAACTTTTTCTTTTAATATAGAGTTCGTAGAGCTAAAATATTTTCTCGTTTTTTTCTGTTTTCCAAGACTTATAGTATACCTCGTACCAGCCTATGATCTGTTGGAAATATATTATTATTTATTACTTCTATGTTTGCAAATTGTTTTAAATTGTTACTTAAAATGAAATCGATTTGGTTTTTTGTCTTTTTATTGGGGGAAATCCATGTCCACTGGGATGTTGATTTTTTTTTAAAGAAAGTGTTTATTATTTGAAGTTTGTTCTCCAGAGCGTATTGAAGAAATAAGTCACCCCTGTGGTTTCTTTTTCCATAACAGAAAGGTCCCATAACCTTAAGTTCTTTACATTCCCGTTGCCCAATTTTGCAGTTGAAGTCGCCCATTAAAATAAGGTTATTTGCAGCAATAGATTGCGCTTTTCGTATTGTGTCATAGAACTCATGCATCTCTTGGTCTGTTGCGTCTAATGTAGGTGCGTACGCTTGAATAATGGACAGTTCTTTTTCCTGAAACTTTAATTTAAGTACGCACACTCTTTCCGAAAGCCCTATATTATATTCTTTGGTATTAGTGAAGAAGAAAAAACTTACCATGATCTAGAGGAAAACATATTAGAGTTAATATACACACACATGAAAGCAAACTGTGGAGCCAACAACATAGAGTACGTTAGGAGACTAGGCAAACCGAGCGAAAAAGTAAGACCGGTGATTGTAACCTTCACCACGATGGGTAAAAAGATAGAATTATTAAAAAAGAAAAAACTTCTAAAGAGCACACCATACTACATACAAGAAGATTTTCCATTAGAAGTGCTTCAAAAAAGAAAAGAACTGCAAGTAAAGCTTAAAGAAGCCCAAGAACAGGGAAAAAGAGCCTTCCTGAAATACGATAAAATAGTAATATTAAAAGAAAATAAAAACGCTGAGAAAATAAACTATACTAAAAAAACAAACAAACGAATTCTATCAGAATCTCCAGAGGTAACTATTTCGGTAGAGGAAATCGACAAACCAATTAACAAACAACCCACAAAGAAAAATAAAAATAATATGAAACAATACTTGACACAAAATTCTACAGAATCAGAAAACTCTAACCGAATAAGCAACAATACAAAATAACAATCACCTGCCCCTCTTCCTCTTCCTCTCCCAATACGGCTAGTCCCCGCGGGAGAGAACGACTGGAACCCTCCATCGCAAAAATTCTACATCTGTACATATAATATACGATCTCTAAAGTCACCAGAAAGACTGGCACTTCTTAAAACATCCCTAGCTAATATAAAATACGATATAATAGGACTATCAGAGATACGAAGAATTGGGAACCACATAGTAGAAGATGAAGACCATATATTTTGCTATACAGGTATATCCGGAGGACTCTATGGCGTGGGATTTCTGGTAAAAAAAGAAGTATAAATATAATATACAAACTACACTGATAATACATTGTGTCTATTTTATTTACTAGCTTTGTGTGTATAGAAGAATAATTCTCGTTGATACGAGTTTTATCACGTATAATCAGTCCTTATTATTTACTATACAAAAGTAACCTTCGTCAGTGCCTTTGTGTTTATTATATATTATTATATATGAATGCCGCACAAACAACCCGCGCACCTTCAGCATTAATAAACAGATAAGGTAAGGCGGTCCACCACTGTGCTATTTAGAAGAAGTATTCTTCCTCGCACAACTTCCTTGTAGAATCGACTACCACCGGAGATCTTTCCGGACCAATAGAGCCTACTCCTTTTTAAAAGGCCTGCAACGCATCTGCAATTCCCCTGGTATTGCAGTTGTTCATGGTCGGCGGTAATCACTTACCATCAGGTGAGCCGTATGCTCGTTAGCCTCTCTCCTATAAAAAAAAATATACAATCATTCTATCCATCGATTACAGAGATTTAGATTACATAAAAATCCACTACTGAACATAGGCCTGCCCCATAGATTGCATGAAATGGGATTTTGGCATGGTTGCCAGGGTTGGAGGGTGGTCGGCGACCGCATTTTTTATTGTTTCGAGTTATCAGGAAGTTGCTTCCCATCATCTGGTTTAGTTTCCCCCTGTCGCCCCTTACGGGTTACGGGACGATATGAGGAAGTGAATATTCTTACACCGCCACTGGGTTAAATATATTATATACAAACTAAAAAACCCCCCTAGCGTAATACCTTTTTGAATTTTTTAAACTTTTGAGGATTTTATATTATTCGATTTAATAAATTCAAAAAATTTCATTTTAATTTAACAGTTTTTTCATGGAATTTGATAGGGCTACCGTATACCTATTACTTGTGAATGCTATTTGTAATGTTTATTGTTTTTGAAGGATATTTGTAGACGGATTGTCAAAAAAATTTAGACACCAATTTTTAGTTAAAGAACCGAACTGTAATAAAAATTCCATTTTATGTTTTATGTTGGTTCTTTTAATTTTAATTTTTAATTTTAATCAAAATTATAACATTTTTTTATATCCACACACGCCACACAGCTTTATATATAAAAGAATAAAATACATAGTCTTTATTGGGTTCCAGCGACAATATAAAATCACAGAACAACATTATTGTGAATTTTAAAGGAGCTGATTTTAGTTTCTTCTACGTATAAAATTATTATTATTGGGGGCTTAAATAGAACGGGGGAGTGGGCGGAGCCCGTGTAGCCACTAACAAGTCACGTACATGTCAATTCACACCTATAAATGTCAACACAATCAAACGTTTCCAATTTTTGTGACAAGCGTCGCTGCATGCAAATTATTTAAAATGGTAAATTGTGCAATAATTACGTGTCGATAGAAAAGCGGGAAATGTAATTTATATAAAGGAAACATATGCTACAACCAGTAAGTGGAAACTTTATACTTTGTGAATATTTGAAACAAAAATAAAGATATATTGATTTGTCAAAAACATTAATCAAAAGTCTAAAATGTGTAAATTCGCTGAGTCGGTATTGACCGACTAGTGATAATACGACGTAATTTCTTGTATGTGTGCTCCCGGCGACGCCGATTCTCGTACAAAATAAGGTTGATAGCCATTCTATTGTATATTATATGGGCACTATTAAGTATTAAATCGAGCGCAGGTTATAATTTTCGATAGTGCTTAATGCTGACACGACTGTACTGCAATCGTTCAGAACTATTAAATTAATATTATCCGTGTAGAATCCATCTTGTCCTGCGGGTGTCGTAAGAGGCGACTATGAAAGATAACATAGTTTCTATCTCGGCTATATCAGTTGTAAGATATCTAGACCGGTCACAGAAGCAATATGTATTGCGATCGTTAATGCTCTTGCCAAGCGGGAGAGCAAATGTCCAGCGGTGGAATTTGAAGAAGATTAAATATGTGCATATTTTTATCATATGATCACTTTTGTAAGGGGGTAAGGGACTGAATCTCCTTAATACAGGCTATTTCTTAGTCTAGCAAGGAGAACAGAACGTCACCCTCACTAGTATTTTTGTAATGTATCTCATGTAAGATTTTTTTTATATGTACTACAAGTTAAAGTTTTTAATAAATTATTATTATTATTGTGGGGTATCTATATAGTTTTCTCATCTGGTTGGGTTCTATAAATATATAATTATAAATGAAAATGAAAAGATAAATATACATAAATATCAATAACATAAAATAAATATAAAAATACATAAATAAATAAAAGCCCAACCAGATGGAGGCCCTCGGCAGGGGGAGACCAAACGGCCGAGGGTTAGGGGGGAAAGGGAAAGAAACCGGCGGACGATGCGGGCGGTATCGAGGAGCACCGCCTTCTGCATTTGAGCCCGGAGCGGTCCGCCACGTAGTCCCAGTCGCCTCAGATGACCCGAGAGGCTGACTGGGATTAGCCCGTTTGCAGAGACGACTACAGGAATAATTTCGGTCGGCAGACCACCCCACATGTCAGTCACCTCGTGAGCCAGGTCCAGATATTTTGTTTGCTTGTCTGTTTCGGCTTTCACGAGGTTCTCGTCATACGGAATGGTAATGTCGACCAAAAATATCCTTGACTGTGCCCGGTCCATCAGCACAATATCAGGCTTATTCGCAAGAATAGTCCTGTCTGTGATGATGGCCCGGTCCCAATAGAGCCTGGCGCGATCATTTTCGAGCACGGCTTCCGGCAAGTACTTGTAATACGGCAATTTCCGATCCACGAGACCGTATTTCAGAGCGAGCTCCTGGTGAAGAATTCTGGCTACTAGGTTGTGCCTGTGCAAGTACTCAGAGTTAGAAAGCGCCGAACAACCGGAGATGACATGCCTAAGTGACTCACCGGGATGGCGACAAGCTCGACAGATGTCCACGGTGCCATCCTTTAGGATGTATCTCCGATAGTTGTTGGTCTTAATAACCTGATCCTGTATTGCACAGACAAAACCCTCGGTTTCCCCGAATAGATCACCAAAGCGTAGCCAGTGGAGGGAGGCTACTGTGTCTACGAAAGGCTCATGTAGAGCATTGTAGAACCTCCCGTGGGGCTCCTTCTCCTTCCATACGTTCTCCCGGTCGGAAATTGTCTGCTCTGCAGGGTCTTGCCATTGCTCCTTGGCTAAGGATAGAGGGGTAAGTCCTTTATCACTAGAAATGACGTCCTTATAGAATGGATCATCCGATCTCGCCAGGAAGTAATTACGGAGGCTGCAAACTTCGCGATTATGCATGGTGAGCGCGCTCAAGAAGCCACGCCCACCATGCTTTCGCGGCAAGTACAGCCTCATTACCGACGATCTCGGATGATGCATCCTGTGGGACGTCATGGTAGTGCGGACTTTTCTATCCAGGGCGTTAAGTTCAGTCTGAGTCCACCTGAGTATGCCAAAGGTATACATGAGGACAGGCATGACCCAGCCGTTATATGCGTGTGTCTTATTCACACCGGACAAAAGGCTGTTAAGCACTTTGGTCAAGCGTGCATAAAACACGTCGCAAACTGACTGTTTCATACCAGCCTCATCGATACCGATGTTCTGTGACATACCCAGGTATCGGTATGTTTCAGCCTCGGAAAGGGTCCTTAAGTTGACGGGCATAGATAAGTCTATGCCCTCAGAGTTAGCAACCCTCCCCCTTTCAACATGGAGGACCGCACACTTATCCGTTCCCAGCTCCATTCCAATAGAATTGCTAAATTCACAAGTGATGTTTAGCAATTCCATAAGATGGGAGCGACTGGAGGCGAATAACTTGAGGTCATCCATATAGAAAAGGTGGGTCACTTTTGTACCTCCTTTCCGAAGCTGAAATCCCCTCCCGGAGCCCTCCAGTAAAGTACTGAGAGGGTTCAGGGAGAGGCAAAACCAGATTGGACTCAGACAATCGCCCTGGAAGATACCCCTTCTTATCCTTATGTGGTTCTCCGCAGCCATCATCCGCTCGCCCAGATAGCAAAGGATCGTACTCCATTGCCCCATACACTGCTCGAGGAAGTCTCCAACTGTACAGTCAATTTTGTACAGCTGGAGGACTCTCTTTAGCCATGTATGGGGCACCGAGTCGAATGCCTTTCTGTAGTCTATCCAGGCGGCGGAGAAATTCCGACGGTTGCGTTTCACCACTTTGCCAATGACCGCGTCAATGAGGAGTGGTTCCTTGGTTCCACGACCACCGCCCCGGCATCCATTTTGAGCGCGTGATATCACCTGATTTAGCTCCAGGTGACGAGTGATTCTCGCGCTCAAAATGGATGTCAGTGTCTTATATATGGTGGGTAGACACGTGATGGGGCGGTATTTGCTCGGGTCTGTGGTATCCTGATCTTTAGGAACCAAATGAGTGATCCCAGTAGTGAAGAGGCTCGGGAGCGACTTCTGATCGAGAGCCTCTTGAAACTGTCGGGCGAGCACAGCGTGACACACTACGAACCCCTTCAGCCAGTAATGATGCAGCCCGTCGAGCCCCGGACTTTTCCAGTTCGGGGCCCTACGGACCGCCTCAGCCACGTCTTCAGGCGTTATGGTGACGGGGTCCATAGGCGTAACACTTGCACTCTGGCTCGCCACAACTTCCATCCAAGGGCCCTCGCTGTGGTTTACGGGCTCTGACCACAGGCCACGCCAAAATGCGACAGTGTCAGCCTGATCCGGTCCTGGGCCCGCTCCACATACCTCTGGTCGCTCCAATGTTTTATAGAGCCTCTTCTGATCACTCTGGAAGAGACGATTCTGGTTGAACCGACTTGACCTCTCGCTAAATCGTCGAATCCGCTTCCCCCAAGCAGCGATTTTTTGCTTCAGGTCATCTATGCGCTCCGTTAGTTTTTGCGTGATATCCGGCTGGAACAAATTGATATTTGTCCCAGCAAACGCCATCCTAACGGTGCGCATAATCCTCGGTCTATTATTACCCGACCTGAAGCTTGTCAGTCTGCCGATAAGGGCCCTTGCCTTTGCGATACGGTCCTCAATTCTTTTTCTCCAGGCTGGGATGGCGCTACTTTTTTGAGTAGCACGTCCAGCCACGGGAAGTTTGGCGCCAATAATACGGCATACTGCCAGTGCGGCGCCAAAAAGAATTGAATCCGTCTCGCAAAGGTCCCGGCTGGCTTCCAAATAGGTCACCAGCATTGGGTTAAGAGCCCGCACGACAGCCCGATTTCGCTTGCTAAGGGGTATGCGGGGAAGTCGCGGTCGATTTTCGAGAGGCATGCTGCGCGTTTCCAGCATCGACTCTTCCAATATGCTCCTCATTTTCTCTAGTTCGTGGGAGACTATTCCATCATCGTCTGAATTAGCCACAAATGGAATGTTGACGGCAGCATCCACATATGCAGTTTGTTGCGCATCTAGTGGCGCCGCATTCCCAGCCGTAGCATTTCCATTCGATGAAGGAATAGCCTCACGTCGTAGTCGCTCGAGTTCGGCGTCACCAAATATGTTGGAGCGCAGGATATAACTAACTCGGTCTGCCAGGTTTTGCTCAGTGACGGATAGAGATGGCTCCAGCTCTGCAAAAAAAGCGATGCATCCGAGCCCGATACGCCAAACATCCAGTTTCTTCCCCTTTTGCCCTAAAATACGCCCGCAGTGCGTTTTCATTCATTGATTTAGACCAACGCATGCGACGTGCTCCACCAGCGGCGGGTGCCGCTTGCTGAGTCCGAGAAGACCCAGCCGACACCAAGCCTTCTGGTGGGGATGATGGATGCGGGGGGCTGCTAGGTGGTCTTGCAACACCCCGCGCTCGGCTGGCGGCCCGCATGCTGTCGCGTCCAGCGCCAGCTCCAGACGCGCCCTGGCGACCTCCAGGCAGCGGCCCTTTGCGCACTATCTTTTTCTCCATCATCCATAATATGGGCGTCCATTAACGGGAGACGCCCAGGCCCGGCACCGTATCGTGGACGGCCATAAGCACAAACGGGCCTTTGCACCCTGAATTCTGCCGAGGCACGGCGCTCACACCTCTCGCAAGGCGCTGACTGACTGCGTTGACGTAGCAGTTTTGTCACTTAACTGTTACGTCAGCGGGCGATGGGGTCGTCAATTCCCTACGCCATATTATTATTATTATTATATTTTTATCATCTATTAACAAATAAATGTAACATTAAATAAAATTAAAATAGCTACCTACATAGATATATTTCAAAAGTTATTCGATTCCTATGACTTTACAAGATCACTGATGATTAATCTTTTTGTATCAGAGAGAAATATATAATTTACATAAATTAAGTTAAAGTTACGGTCTCGTATTGTTGTAGCATTTTATAGAATTATTATAAACATGGGGTTGGCCTTCTGTTGGCTATTCAAATCGAGTTTTAAATGTTCTATTGTCGATTCTCACCCCTACTTAAAATAATATTGTGTGTACTATATTATGGTTTTATTCTTTTTCAGGAATTCTTGTAAATGTAAAGATTTTTTCTGTAATTTTGGTAAGATAATGCGGTATAATATAGTACAGCATTTTTTTATATTCTGAGAGAATATAATATGTTACTCTAGGATATTTCCGTAAATATGTATTGTATCGTGAAGTATATGTTTCGTTTTACGTACATAAATCGCACTTAGACATAGTACATCCAGACCTGCCCTTAATCCAGTACTTCGCCAACGCGCCGAGCCGTCTAACAAATTGATTAAGATGCTGTTCTGTACGTTTGGACTATAATTTTTATAATGATTTCTTATATTTACGCGAACATTACACATTGATTAAAAATTTACGGATTTCAGCGCGTTTAATTTTAAATGTTTTTTTAATTCCCGTCGTTTCGGGTGCTTTCCAGCACCCATGGTCACGGGGAACCGAGGTGACTGACGTTCCGATGTCAATGTTAATCCGGAGTACCTTCAGGTTTTTAAATATTGTTTATGGTCCGATCTATGCAGAATGAACTTAGAATAAAATAAATAAAATAATTTATTATTTAGAATGAACTTACTCAGTCTTGAAGTCTTGCAGTGTTATGCTTGGGTTTAGTTTTAATTTTATTAATTACAGGGTCCCAAGCAGGTGGTAGTACCCAGCATCCGTCTCTATTGAAATTAGGGTGTTTTTTAATTTCAATAGCCTCACGTATCATCCTTGGTGGGAATCGATGTTCTATCGCGAGGATTTGTGGTCTATCCATTGTGACGTAATGGTTGGGGCCAACTAGGATATGCTCACAAACTGCAGACTTCCCGGAACATTGATGCTTTACGTCAGCTATATGTTCTTTCTTTTACGCAGGTTTTAATAGATATTTTTGTTAGACCTATGTATGAGAGACAACATTCACAATCTAGCTTGTACACTCCTGCATCCTGTAGAGGAATGTGACACACTTCACATATGGTAAGAACTGACTAATCTTCTTCGGCGGCTTGTAGAATGTTTTAATAGAAGCTCGCTTCAAGATGTAGCCAATCTTGTCTGTGACACCTCTGACATACGGTAGTACAGCAGGCACACGCTCGGCTGTGGCCGACTTCACTCGTTCGCGGGACCCGAAGCTTGTTGTCGTGCGGAACCTGCTTGACGTGCTGAAGCTCGGCGGCCAGGTGTTTGCTGTCACAGATCCCTCGTGCTCTCTGTAATTTGCCGACGGTAGCTAACTGTGAAGGATGGTGGTGAGATTCACCTTTAAATATCGGTTTGTATGGGTTTTTTTCTAAACATAGTGTGACCTATGGTATTGTTAGGATTTCGGATTACTAACACATCTAGGAAAGCTTAGGAATTATTTGCCTCTAACTCTATAGTAAATTGAATTTTAGAGTTTATGGAATTAAGATGTTCCAAAAATGCAGTTACTTTGTCTGATGGTAAAATTGTGAAAGTATCGTCTACGTACCTCTTGTAGAACCTTGGGGTAACATGTGCACTAAGGAGGGCTTTCTCTTCAAAGTCATCCATGAATATATCGGCGACAATGGGAGATACAGGTGAGCCCATCGCAACACTATCTACTTGCTGATAAAACTCTTCCTTCCACAATAGATAGCCAGGTGTAAGACAATATCTGAGTAGTACTGCATATTGTGCTGGCATGTTATTTTCCTCTAGTTTCCTAGCTATAATTGAGATGCAGTCTTCAACAGGTAGGCATGTAAAAAGAGACTGAACATTAAAACTGACCATGGTTTCATTGTCAGTAAGACGTAGGTTTTTTATCTCACTGACAAAATTGTATGAATCCTTAGTGTGTGCTCTTGTGTGTCCTCTGAGTGGTTATAATATTTTAGCTAAGTGTTGAACCGATCTGTAAGTTGGCGAATCAATCTGACTCACTATTGGACGAAATGGAGCGTTCGGTTTGTGTATTTTTGGTAACCCATACAATTTCGGTGGTTTGGCACACGCAGGTAACATCGAATTAACGTCAAGATTCAATTTATCGGAGTATTTCTTAATTATATCGCTAGTTGTTTTAAGCGTATTAGTTGTAGGGTCTGTTTTGACCTTGTGGTATGTACTTTCATCCGACAAAAGTTGTATTTTAAAATTGTAATCTGAAGTATCCATTATAACCGTGGCATTACATTTATCTGCGCGTTTGTCTGTAAGTATAGCCAAAATGAAATGTCATTTACAGATTCATTTCGGCTAAATTTACAGATACGTACATACACATACATAAATGTAGCTTTTTTTTAAATATTTTACTATTTTTTATCACAATAAAATTTCTTATATATATTGGATTTAAAGATGTAGACTACCATATCTTTTTTAACTGTTGTCTCTTCGAATCCGAATACAAAAATATTTTTAAGAAAAATTGTCGTGATTCTCAAAAGTAAAATAACGTCCGACTTTCACTATTGAGAAAAACACCCTCAGTCTCAACAACAAAATGGTATAGTCGTAATGAACCCCAGCTCCCTTTCCTATACTCCGTCCCCTCACTCGACATGTATTCCACATCTTGAGGACACTTTAACGGCACAAAATTCTCGTGGGAGCGAGAATCTGCACGAACTATAGAAAATTCATAGCTTGAGTATTAAACAACTCGAACAATGACTCGCTTTTTAGTGTTTTCTAGTTCTATCAGAAAGCATAGCTTTACTTTATGTTTAGTCATTTGTCCATCAGCCCCGATTTAAGATATTTTTTTTAAATTCAACGCATTTCATCTGATGTTAAGTAAATGCTGTTACCTATAAACATCTACATTTATCCTCGGTTAAGTCCTCCCTCGATCGAGTTGACCAATTTATGCTATAAACGTAATATAGCTATATAACGCAGAATAGTTTTGCCACATATTTTTTTTTTAGTTTAGTTTATTCTAAGGTGATAATAATGTCTTTAAATAAGGCAGAATCTCATTTCGTTTTTTTAATCAAACGTCGAAATCCTTGACAAAATAGCGTGTTATTTTTTTGTAGACATTATTACAGACAAGGGGTGCGTTTGGCAGAAAAAAGCGCTAGCAAGCGCTTACAAGCGCTAAAATAGTTTTCGGCCAGGACACGATTGCTACTTCAGTAGCGCTGACACAATCCGCCATTTTGCTTATTTAATTTGTTTGTTTTGAAGTAGAAATTATAAGTTGTTTTGTGCAATATTAGTTTTAAGTAATATAATGACATATATACATATACATGTTATTAAAAATTCATGATTGGTAAATTTTTAATATGAATACTTTACAAACATATATTTAAATTAGGTTAGGTTCCCCGGTTAAAACTAACATCGTGTCCTAGAGGAAAATAGCTACTTACGATTTGACAGCGCTTACCGCTTACGATCGCCATTTTGCTTACAAGCGCTTGCTAGCGCTTTTTTCTGCCAAACGCACCCAAGGACTTCACTCGATTAGTTTAAAGGGTTTTAAGTTCCACTAATTTCAATGGCTTCTTTATTCCAACATTGTACTACATGAACTCATTTGCTTCCATACCACTTGATAAAGGTATTTAGCGAAGAAATGCAGCCAGCGTTGTGGCACATTACCGCCGCGAGTTGGGCTAATATTAATTTGGTTTTATATTGAATTCTCTTACACATTTAATACAAAGCTTTTAAATTCATCTTTCATAGTTTGTAATCCTATTTATAATATGTATATATGCTTATGTATGTCGTAGCCAGATCGTAGAATTGATCATTTCATAAAGTAATCGATCATTTCATAAAATAGTTGTATTTAATGAAATGGAAACTATCCGCTGACCATAGTAGTCCACCCCTGATTTCGTCATCATGGCGGCTGACAATAATTATTATTCTCTCAAACGGAGTTGTCCACTCAACGAAATATAGAGAGCTCGTGTAATTACATCTTATTCCTCAGAGGTGACTACTACATCTTTAGCTATCTTTGTCTGAAGTTGGCTGCAGTTATCCATGGACTACAGTAGCCACTTGTCATCGGGTGTACTAAAGGTTTTTTATTACTTCAGTTTATTTAAAAAAAAAAAAAACATATGACGCTTATAAAAATCTATACAAAGAAATAAAATTGGAGTGCTTGTAATGTCACAGTAAGAGCTTTTTACTAAATGCATATGAAAGTATATACGGTACTTATAACAAAAAAGCAATTTTTAAAATTTTTGTCTGTCTATCCGCCAGTCTGTCTGTTTGTATGTCTGTTCCGGCTAATCTCCGAAACGACTGGACCAATTGTGATGAGACTTTCACTGGCAGATAGCTGATGTTACAAGGAGTAGCTTAAGCTACTTTTATTTAAAAATATAATCAGGTTTCCGCAAAAATAATTAAAATCTATGGAATCCAATCGTATTAATTTTCACGCGACCGAAGCCACGGGAATCAGCTAGTATTAACATAAATAGCTGTAGTTGTAAAACAATATTACACTATGGTTCTTAAATTAAATTTTCGATATCCTATCTCGGCCACGACGGCTCAGCCATTGTTCTACCAATTGTTTATGAATAGCATTGTGCACTTATTTATGTTATTGAAAATGATGACGATATGTTTTTATCGCATGATCATTCATCAATCATTCCATTCACAATTTGATTTATTGTCCATGTTGCAGTCATTTGCACCTAGGCATTTTATTAAACGTCTGCCTTTGTTTTAAATTGAACTTTTTGGATCAAAAGATGAACTTCTCGATTAAAATTGTACTTTAAAAGGCGACGGTGCGATTCGTCATGCCCAACTTTATTTTTTAGTTAATAAAATAGAGTATCTACTACTATATGGTAGTTTCTTTTCTTGTCTAAAAGTCCGTTTGGGTAGGTATGACTCTCTTTTCTATTTCTGCAGCTAAGCTGCAGTACGTGCACTGCGGTGTTCCGGTCTGAAGGTTAAAGAGTCGGTACAATTACAGGCTGAGAGGCATTCCGTTTTAGTCCCCAGTGGTGACAACTCATCTGTAGCCTTCATTGTTTGAATGCAGTTATCCATTAGCCATTAGCCAAGTCCACCTGATGGGAAGTTGTCGTAGCTACTTCCCATCAGGTAGACTGTTAGTTCTCCTGTCACTTCAATATTATTAAAACATCTGGGGATACTTTATTAAGTTTCTTTGTGCAATTACGCCTCAACAATAATTGTTACAAGCTTGGAGTCGATGACGATGTTCCATTTAAAATATCCGAGATGAAAAATCACCAACATTCACCTACACATATCCTTTGGAAAACAGTAGAATTAGGTTCTAGGAACCTCAAAACTTCGAAATATGTTAAAATTCGAACAAACGTATGTCGGACGTAATAACATAAAACAACCACTACCAAATAGCTTAAAAAGGATTTAAATTGTAATTATTTTACGCATTTTATCGCTATTAATTTTTATGAAAATATACTTTGGAAATAATAATAGTAAACCGTCTTCAACACTAAAATGGTTATCATTTTTTTCGCGAAAACGCGGGGTACTTATAGTTAAATATACGCGATAAAATCCTTAAAAACTAGTATTATTTCAATGTGTAGTGTTCGCGTAAATATAAGAAATCATTATTTTCGATTTGTTACTTTACATACATTATTAAATGTTGAGGTAACTTAATCGCTCACATCCTTTACTCATATCCTGTGCAAATAACTCATATCCTACTACTTTTTTTTAAATCTTACTAACATAACATATTAGCGTTTAATATGTTTTATAAAGAGATTATCATAATCATTTAACTTTGCAGTCCGTATTGTAAGTCCAACAGTAAACAAGCCTTCACTCAGAGACAGCCAGTAAACATGGGTCAGAACACCTGTACTTCCTGCAAGCTAAGATTTTGGCGTGTTTTTTTAACCGAATTAAAAAGGAGAAAGTTTCACAAAAAAAGACAAACCATAAGAAATCTCTGATATCTCCGAGGTTAGTTTACTGCTGAACTATTTTTATTTTGGTTAGGCAATAGTCCCATATAAATTACAGCTTACCAGTGCATTTGTGTAACTTTGGTAGAAATCGTGGTAGACGTCGTTTTGATAGATGACGAATGATTTCGATATATCCCAGTGAAGAGTGAACGATATACGATGAGATAGAGTAGCTGGTGTCTATTTTATATTAATTTGTAATTTTACTTAAAATCTAATACCAGGGCGGCACTTAAAATTTCGGGAATCAAGGAAGTGACACAACATTACTATTTAAAAATGTATTTATTGCTTTTCGAAGTATTCTCCCCGAAATTTGACACATTTTCCCATACGATGGAACCAATCATTGAAGCAACCATTCCATTCGGAAGTTGGGGTCTCCAAAATGGCCGTTTTGTAGGCGTCCACAGCTTCTTCAGGTGATGAAAATCTCTGTCCACGTAATTTATTCTTTATTTTAGGGAATGTATAGAAATCATTCGATCGGGGCTGTACGGCGGATAGTCTAATAATTCTATGTTTTCTTGCTCTAAAAACTCTTTTGTTCTGTGTGCGGAGTGAGAACTCGCATTGTCGTGATGGAGGATGATGCGGCGGTTGCAGTTCTCTTTACGGAGTTCAGAAACGACCTGTGGCAAACAAATGCTAGCATACCATTCTGCATTAAACCGTTCTTTGTCCCTCAAGAGGAATAGTCGTAACATGGCCGGTTTTGGAGACAAACGTGGCCACCATTTTTATTGCAACACTCCGTGAACGAACAATTTTTGTTGGCTTTAACTCATTTTCGAACACCCAAACTCGTGACTGGTTTTTTGTTTCGGGTCCGTACGCGTATATCCAGAATTCGTCACCTGATACGATGTTTTATACAGCATTTGAGGATCCTGCGTAGAATCTTTTTAGAGAGTTCTGACGCACCAAGTAACGCGAGCCGCTTTTTGCTCTTCACGGAGCGAATGCGGTATCCATCGGGAAAACAACTTTTTTACACCTAATTGTCATGCAAGATTATTTGTATTTGACTCATGCCAATGTCTAAAGTTGCCTGAAATTCGTGGTATGTCACATGTCGATCTTCCTCAATCAGCTTACGCACAGCATCAACGTTTTCTTGGGTGACTGCAGTTTTTGGATGACCTTGACGGGGAACATCACTGAGCTTGACATGTCCACGTTGAAATTCAGCAAACCAGCGATAAATTGTGGTTTTGGATGGGGCTTCGTCACCAAATGTAGGAATCATCTGGTCAACACACTGCTTTTGTGTTAAACCACTTCGAAAGTCATAATAAATCATCGCTCTTGAATTTTCTCGAGTCAATTCCATTTTCTCAACGACTAAACAAGTTTGACAAAACCTTGTGACAAGACCGAGAATCTTTTTATAAATAAATAAATGGTATTCGATTTTTAAAACCAAGAAGTTTTCAATTAAAAGGATTTTAATATGACAGGAACAGTGGAAATATTCCATTCCCGATACTTTTAGTGCAGCCTATGTATATAAAAATTAATTTTTGCCTGTTCGTATTTTATGCGCTGCCATACCGTTCATCAGATTGCGGTAAAACTTTGTCAACTTATTGCTTGCACTTCTCATTCCCAATTAAACAATATAACTCCTCCAAATTTAAATCGATATTTCCACAATTATTTATTCTGCGGCAGCAACGCGCTGCGTAGCAGCTAGTGTGTTATAAAATATTATCATAATTTAAAACATAATGCGACTGTGGAGTGATTCCCACCAGTTAACGATTGTCATCACCTCACGAGAGTATCGCACTGCCGATCTCATGATAATGGGAACTAAAATAATTGTTCGATGACCAGCTGTAGCTGATTGGCACTGAGGTGAAGCTTTTTTTGTTACACAATGTCATTTAGTTGAGTAGTTAGTTTTGAATTAAAGTTTATCTTTTTTTTATAGGATAGGGTGACAAACGAGCACACAGTCCACCTGATGGTAAGTGGTTGCTGTGGTCCATAGACATCTACATCTATCCTCGATTACGAATCAAAATGCAGATGTGTTGTCACCCGTGAGGACTAAGATGGAATGCCTCGTTTCCAGTAAAAAGGGTCTCCGGTTCTCTACACCCACCATACGAAACACAGCAGCATTAAGCTACGCTGGTGTTCTGTGAGAGCATGATCCTTCCCCGGTCGAGCCGACCCATTCGTGCTACAACTATACTACTAATATGCACTGCCACGGAAACGTTATCTGGTTATAGAGTATTATATTAATGAACTAAACAATATCTCAGTTTCTCAGTGGTATGCTCTTTAATTTTTTGCACATTTTAACCTCATTTCTTAACTTTTAGGAATATCCGTAGTTTGGTTTATTAATTTCCAAGCTAAAGCTATTAATATAAAATATAATAATAATACAAAAAGAAACATTAACTCTTACATTATTTTATAAAATTATCTTCCTCGACGTGAAATTTGTCAAATATTCACCTTTAAACTCATGGGTTTTCATTCACCTTTAAGCTCATTGAGGTTGGTTTATATTTTTTACATCGTCCTATCTCTTTATATTTTTTTTACTCTATCTTTTTATATCATACCTAGAAGGTTTTTTTTATCCTAAGGCTACAAGTTTTACACCTATAAGAATATAATAATCCTTTTTATCGTTATTATAGTTATGATCATGATAAGACATTTATTCATCAGCCCTTCCTAAACTGTAAAAGTTTTGTATATGTTCGTGGACGGCGGTGATCGTCTACCATCAGGCGAGCTGAATGCTAGTGTGCTCCACTCCCTCTAAAATAACTCCAACCTAGTGTCATTTTTGCTGGGTAATTTAAAACTGACCTTTTTAAAGTTTGTTTCGATTCTGTTTTAATTTAAGAATCCTTTTGTAAAAACTTTTTTGTGGCAAGTCTTGTTCGTATTTTAATTTTCATAACATGTTGCCATAACACGTTCATAACATGTTGATATACTTTCCCAAAGTACACACTTTAAGAAATATGGGAACATTAAAGTATGAAGAATTGAAAATATTTTGCACATTAGAAGGTTTAATCCCATGTGGGTGACACTGTATCATTCATAAGGATTGCAATTAGCATGTAATGCGCAACGTGCACACCGTACCTACATTCAATATACAATTCAATGTTTGTATTCAAAGTGAGTGCTGTCTCCTAGTTGGAGGATGTTCGCAATCAGACCGCTTGTATAAATAAGTGATTTGGCTAACTGATCACTCATCGATAGTGTTGCGATTGTGGTACGAAGAGTACATATCGATAGAACTAATAAATATATGTACATTATTTATTTACACAATATTAGAAGAAAAGCAAGACTAATAAGACTTAACTATAAGATATTATAAATAACATCTAGAAAACTTTGATTATTACTAAAATTACAACAAGAATAGAACAGAGTCTAGAGTTATTTTAATTTTAAATAGCAAAATAAATGAATTACAGTACTAGCTGATGCCCGGTCGCTTCGCTGAGCGCACGGATGTAAAATATCAAGATTTTTTTTTTGATTGGACTATCGTAAAATCCGTTCTTAGTGGACGTATATCTATTGTCTTGAATTTTTGTATTGAATTGAGTAAATATACTAAATTTCAAGTTAATCGGGTGTATGGTTTTAGAGATCTCCTCAATATATATATATATATATATATATATATATATATAGATACGTACACGAAATAATACGACAATTTTTTAATAAAATAAATCA
Organism: Parnassius apollo; assembly: GCA_907164705.1. Classification (NCBI taxonomy): domain Eukaryota; kingdom Metazoa; phylum Arthropoda; class Insecta; order Lepidoptera; family Papilionidae; genus Parnassius; species Parnassius apollo. The sequence goes on from CAJQZP010001507.1 coordinate 5,306,442, forward strand.
AACATTATTTTATAAGAAACTACCAGAGCGTGTCCCTTGCATTATCTAGTAGTAATTTTAAAAATATATGAATCGTTTTTTACACATTAAACATCTCTTTTTTGTCATATTATATGGTAATAAATTTTCCTAATTTTTTTGTTTTTATCTTACTCATCATCAGTTACTGGTAGCCAGCGTAACTTTGAAAAATTTTAATGTCGATACTTCAACTCTGGGCATCCTTAATGGGCTGGCGCCAAGATGCTTGGAATTCGCACTACATTCGCGATTTCCATGCATTACGTGTCTTGTTAGATGCATTCACATAGAATTTCAAGGTCAAATATTAACTTAAAAATATATTGCGATACTGTAACATACTTATTATGACGTCTGTACCTTTTGAACCCGATATTAATATATAAAAAAATAAAAATTATATTTTGACGTGCAGTTAACCTTTCATACATAGTAGCTATTCATAAACAATATGATTATAACTTTAGAGTGCTAACTGGCCTTAGTGTGTTAGGTGGTGTGACTCTTGCAGTTCTTGGTCACCTGTAACTGAAATACAGTTAGTGTCTAGATGTAGTGTCGTAAAACTTGTAATGACGTCTCAAATCGCAATTCTTCATACATTTTTTATGTTGTTCTTATTCCTTTAATTACATTGTTAATTACATTGTTCTTATTCCTAAAAAAATGACTTTAATTTTAGTAAAATAAAAATTTCAAAAAGTAAAAATGTCTGAATCTGAATCTGAAATCTGAATCATGACTATCAGGCAACCCTAACTGGTGAACACTCTTGTTTTCAAGTTTTCAGTATAGGTGACGAGAAAATGTGTCTTATCTCAAACTCTGTCAAACGCAGCTAGGCCGCGTTGGATCTGTCAATTGATCTCTCGGTCGAAGTTGGACTTACCTAATCGAACAAATTGTTCTAGGTAAACGTTATGATAATATGAATCACTCCATTTTATTCCGTAGGTGTCGTAAGAATCGAAAGAAAAAAAATCAATAAAAATATCACCATTTTTTTGATTTTTATATAAAATTATATAAAAATCAATAAAAAATGTTGTGGATCTTGTTGAGACGTCTGGTAACGGCGATCGTCAATCACCTGTCAAGCATGACATCTTGCAATTGGATTGGTCCACGTTTAGCACTCCACTTTTACGGATTGACTTTTTGTCACGTTCGCGTAGGGTAAACTAGCGTAAATATGTGACTCACTTAATTCTGTGATAATATGTTTTGATGCTTCCACTGCTTTATAGGAGCAAAATTTACTACTTTAAATTCAACTTTGTGATAGAACGATAAGGCTTCTTTTTGTGTATAAAATTTTGTTCAATACTTGTTAGACAAATAATAACAGTCACGTGATTTGTCATTTCACCCGCCATTTTTGCTTCCCAGCGGCAACGTACGTCTTGAGTTGTGATAATTAATACATTTTAAATGAAAAACATAGGTGTAACTTTATGAAATTTGGTGAATCAGTTGTTGAAAACATATAATTGCTGCCACTGTGAATGGTTTTGATCAATTCTGATTAATATTTGAATAATACCTTATCTACTGGATTCAAAAATTAACGATTTTCGAGATTTAAGCGCGAAACAGTGTCACCGAATTAACGAAGGTAAGTGTGATGTTTTTCTTATTCTTATATTAATAGTTTTAGTTATTGTGACTAATATAGTAAAATATATTTTAAAAAATATATTTAGTTGTGATATAAGAGTAGCGGCCATTTTCAAGCTTTTTTAAAATTTTTGTTAATTTTATCACGTTTTTTAGTTCTTTTTATCACGAAATTAAGTGAGTTGTTATGTTATTTCAGACACCATGGAGGAAAATAAGAATTCGAAGAAAAAAAACAGAAAATATAATGAGATAATGTTAAAATCAGCCATTGAAAGTGTTTTACAGTCAAAATTAACTTTGTACATGGCATCAAAGGAATTCAACGTGCCGTGGAGTACATTAAAGGCCAATGTTGAACGAGTTAAAGAAGAACGCAAGCAGGGAATAACACAGATTAGGATGCTCAAAGTAGGTAGACCATTTTCTTTGTCAGCGAATTTAGAACAAAGCTTACTGTCATACATTATACAAATGCAAGAGCTTGGATTTGGCCTTACTGTAAACCAGATAAGACAAATAGCCTTTTCACTTGCTGAGACAGCTGAATGTAAGCATTACTTCAACAAAAGCAAAAGATGTGCTGGATGGAATTGGTGGGTTAGTTTTAAAGGTCGTTACGGTTTAAGTTTAAGGATTCCGGAAAATCTTTCATCCGGTCGTGCTATTTGCTCAAATCCCACAATATTAGCTGATTTTTATGAAAAATTAGAGGCAACTTTAGTTAATCATAACTTGTTGGATTGCCCAGATAGAATATGGAACTGTGACGAAACGGGTCTTATGTACGTCAACAAACCTACTAAAAGTGTCACCAAAATAGGAAAAAAATACGTATATAATCGAACATATGCTGAGAAAGGCACTACAACTACAGTGCTAGCTTGCATTAATGCAGCTGGGCATTTCATTCCCCCTTTGGTGATATTTAAAGGGGTAAGAAATATCCCTGGACTATCGAATGGGTCTCTGCCAAATAGTTTAACGCGACTGTCGCCAAAGGGCTGGATAAATGCAGATTTATTCTATGAGTGGTTGAAATTTTTCGACCGAAACATTCCTCCTACAAGGCCGGTTATGTTGATTATGGATTCACATGCGAGTCATATAGCTCCAAAAATTCTTGATTATGCTAAATCCCACCAGATAATATTATTTACTATGCCTGCTCACACAAGCCACATTTTGCAACCACTGGATGTTGGAGTTTTTCGACCACTTAAAGCGGCATGGAGAGCAGAGTTGCAAAATTATAAAGTAAACAATCCCACCTCAGTACCTACAAGATTTGATTTTCACAAATTCCTGACACCGGTTTATGAACAATGTTTTACGCCTACCAATATACGAGCAGGATTTAGAAAAGCTGGAATATATCCAATAAATAAAAATGCTGTATGTTCAGAAGCTATTGCACCTTCAATATTATCAGATCAACCTGTTCCTACATCACAGTTCTCTATGGAAGAAATAATTATCGGTCAAGACTACGATGTTGATATTCCTCAAGCCGAAATAATAAAAACTAATTATGATCCCCTTAGTGAAGGAGCAATCAACGAGAAAGACGCTAGCAAACCTTCAATCCCAAGCATTAGTTCTATTGCCGAGGCACAAATTGAAAATAGTGCTCCTTCTGAGACTTTGCAAATGGAATGCGAGTTAGAACAAGTTCTGAACTCAATGTATAATATAAATACTGTAACAAATAATATAACCATTGACGATATACCGAGACCTATTCTTCAAAATAAAAATAAAATTGAGATACACGACATATTAATATTACCAAAATGGAAACCTAATATAAAAACACGACAAAAGAGAAATGTTCCCAAAGCTCAGTGCTTAACACCGGTCGCCACAACATCATCTACAAACGTATCTTTAAGACATGTCCGCCGAACAACTTTTAAAAAAAGAAGATCAAAAAGTGAAAGATCGGCGAACACCACAACCAAACTTAAGAAAACAAGTAAAAGAAAACGTCAAACAAACTTCTCAACCATTAAATAGATTAAAATCTTCAATCTCGGATGATGAATGGGTTTGCCGATCTTTCAATGGGCTGTACTCACAAGATGTAAAGTTACAAAATGGAGCCGACTGGATTACATGTTCTTTCTGTACTAATCCTTATCATATCCATTGCCAAAGTCAAATTATAGGTGATAACCAAGAAGTTTTTATGTGTGATAGTTGCAGCATTGATGAATCTAGTGGTGAAGAGTAAAATAACATGAATAATAATAATAAGAGTATCTTAAAATATTTAAGAAATTCATTGAATTCTTACATAAACTTTTTATTATTAATAATTAAAAATGTACAAATTTATTCCTTGTTTCTTAGCTTTTAGTTGATTAGTAAAATAATTTTTAATTGGAATAAATTTCGCGAATTTTGTGAAGATTAAAAATAAATACTCACCTAATTCTGTTATATCACAATTAGAGTAGTACCATCACCGAATTAAAGTGATTGTCACCGAATTACACAAATCATCAAGCTATGCATAAAGTTCATTTACTTTAGGTTTATCATTTGAAAAATATGATTACTATTGCTCATATGGTAAACAAAAGTGTGGTTGATTCTCTTATATAAAATAAAACATTTTTATTAAGTTTCACCCGATTTTTTTTGCAATATTCTGTTTTATCACAGAATAAGATGAGTACACCCTACATTTATGTTTTATAACATACTAGTCCGGTCAATTTAGACCAAAAAATGAGAGTGAAGTTACATAAAGTCCCAACAAGCTGAATTTCAGGGAAATTGTTCAAAATATAATTATAAACAATGTCTGGAAGTTCCACATCATTCCCCTGTAAGGAAAAAATTTTATTCAAGGTCAAAGGTCAAAAAAATGAGTTTTTCGCGATTTTCAGCAAAACGGTAAGTTTTATCATGAAAGTACCTCAGACAAAAATTGGAGATCATAAAATTATCTATAAAAATGTATCAATACTTTTTTTCTTACGAGCCACCGTTTCTGAGATATAACGATTCAAAAAGTTATAAAAGTTGTTATCGTCATAATATACATGAGTACGCCACGTATATACATCTAGAGTTGTTATATTTTATATTATATATATATTAAATGTTTAAATATTTTTCTATCGGTCATTGTAACTTATACTTACAATATAAAATATACATAAGTTTTAACTATAAGAATATCAGGTAAAATGAAACCCAGTCCCTTAATCTTTATTTACTTTTGTAAAGTGTCAAGATCATGTACTATTTTTACACTCAATAACTGGCTGTGATACGACATCTGCATTTTACAGGAGGGGTAAAACAGCAGTTTTCAAAATGTTTGAAAAACAAGATTTAATTCAATGTGCTGAAGATTTTAAAAAGAGTAATTCAACTCAACAAGAAGTTATTACCAACGACATCCGCTTTCTTCTTTCTATGTACGGAGCTCCTAAAAAAACTACCTGTTTAGATAAGCATCAATATGCATGTTTCGTTAAAAATACTAAAAATAAAAAACAAGTTCAATTAGCTTGTCTTCCTCCAACCTCAGTTGCTGCTCACCAACATCTTTTTCGAGTATATTACCAAGTTCAAGTGTGGCTTGGTTATCAGCTCGACCCTACAGACTGGGGTTGGAAGTTGGTCAACAATATATTAGAGCCAGTTCAAACTTTACTTCCACCTGCGCCGGAAAAACTGCTGAACACTATTTTTTGCAACTGCAAAAAGGGATGCAGTGCTAAATGTGGTTGCAAAAAAGTCGGACTGTCTTGTTCTTTGGCATGCACAAATTGTCAAGGCCGGTCGTGCTCTAATATTGAATCACAAACAATGTAGGATTCGTTTGACTCCGACGAAATATCATGCGATACATCGCTATTGACGCAATTTACTTGCATCCAAAATGAAGATGATGAAGAAGCAGGAGAAGAACAAGAAGAAGATCAAGAAGAAGAACAAGAATTTGAAACTTACGAATAAGACGAATAAACTTCAACACTTTTTTTTAATTTACATCGCTTTTATCTTTCCCAATCTTTGAAAATTTCCGTTATTATGCAATAGTTTTACATTAAACAGGATCACAACTGACCCGTGGAGTAGGCCTACTGGGGAAACCACGTTAAAAAAACGCGCTAAGTAGGTACACTACCTCATAGGTGGCGTGGAAACGTGTGCATATTATGACGATAACAACTTTTATAACTTTTTGAATCGTTATATCTCAGAAACGGTGGCTCGTAAGAAAAAAAGTATTAATACATTTTTTATAGATAATTTTATGATCTACAATTTCTGTCTGAAGTACTTTTATGATAAAACTTACCGTTTTGCTGAAAATCGCGAAAAACTCATTTTTTTTTGACCTTTGACCTTGAATAAAATTTTTTCCTTACAGGGGAATGATGGGGAACTTCTAGACATTGTTTATAATTATGTTTTGAACAATTTCACAGAAATTCAGCTTGTTGGGACTTTATGTAACTTCGAATGTCTAAATTGACCGGACTATACTAGCTGGTACGCACTACGCAGAGCATTGCCGCCAGAGAAGAAATAATAGTGGAAATATCGTTTTAATTTTGGAAGGGTTATATTGTTTACTTAGGAATGGTAATACATTTAAGAGGGCGACACTTAAAGTTTTTAGAACTGGCCACTTGTGAACGATATAATAAAAAAAAATAAGTACAAATTTTGAAAATAAAACTCTTTGCCAACAACAAACAAATTCTTTCCAAACATTGAAGTATAATGTACTTACGTACTACAACAGCTATTTCAAACAAAAACTGTGCGCTACTCTATATCGTTGCGTATTGGGCGGTAAGCAGTCGTGACGCGCAGCAGTTAGGTAGAATGATCAGTATGTAATTAATAATTATTGTTTATTTAAATTACATAAATTGTAATTAATTTATTAAAACGAGTTAAAATTTAAATAATTTGTCAATTATTTTGAATATTAAGAGGTAAATAAATTAATACGATAATAAATAATATTATCACAATTGCATTTGAATTACATTTTTATATGAATATTTTAAAAGATAACTATATAAAATGAAAGGAATCAAAGCAAATTAAATATATTTATTTAAATCACTTATTTGTTTTCTTTTTGCTGAAAATTAATTTCAATTATTAAATTTGTAAATGTTTTGGTAAAAATAAAAAATAAACTTTATTAAGTGCCTTTAAACAATATGAGTTTAGATAATTTTTACCGTTTTGATCAGTTTTTTTGCTTCGTGTTTTAAACGAATATTTGTGTATTTATTTATGAGAGCCCGAATCAAGTGAACCCAGTGGCGAAGCTTCCATTAAAGCCGAAAAGCCGGGCTTGCCTTATTAAACCTGAATCAATCAATAATATCAACTAATAAAATAACTCGTAAAATGTTTCAAGCTATTTCAAATTTCCCGCGCGCTCCACTGTTCGACACATGTCGACCGATGACCTTGTATTGCCTTAACGATACTGATGCTGTCATAAAAAATGAGTTTTAATAGAGCTAATAGTTGTCTCCCTCGCTCGCGTGGGCATTTTACGGGGCTTTCGGGAAGACGATCGCTCTCTTTCTAGCCTATGGCAAAATATTCTATAATGAAATGTAACTACGATTGTATATATAGCAATTACTATAGAGATTTAAAGCCAGGCTTTTGGGAATAAATTAGTTAAAAGCGGATGCGCGCGGGCAATACGTTTGCAAGTTCATTTCACGTTTCAATGTTTATTTACTCTGTGTGCTTATCTTAAGCGATTTAATATTACGAGTTCAAAATTTATGCTTTTTTAAAGATTTTTAATGAAAATGGAGGATAATAGTGTTCCTTGTGATGAATTGAAGTGTGTTAAAGTGATAATCGGAGAGGAAATCTTTAAACTTTGTTGAGACAATACACAAGGTTAAGAGTGTATTTCAGACTTATCAATTATCGCAATTAAAAACAGTTATTGGTACAATTAAAACGTTCACCAACATTTTACGTGGACGTAATTAAATCTTTCCATAAGAAAGCGAGACGATTCCACTTATCTTATCTCTTATCCATTAGTATGTAAATAATTTTTTTTTTAATTTTGTACATAGTTTGTTTGTACTTTGTTCGTGTTTTACTTTTGTTCATGTATTGTATTGGATGTAAATATTTTTTTTCTTTCGCTTAAAAAACCCAAACGGCTTTCTTCAAAGCCACCGAAGCTATGCAATTGCTGATATGTAATACAATCTATCTAGCAGTGGTATGCCTTCTGTGTGCTTTGTTAAACACGTCCTTGACAGCACTGAATATGAAACTGAAGCGTGGAGACAGATCAAGATTGGTGTATTTTTATAAAACTGCTAAAAACAACAATCTATATTTTTATCAATTTATATCTTGGGCTTGCCCTAGCTTGCAGCTCTAGCTTCGCCACTGAGTGAACCCTGTGATTGAAAGTACTTGGCTGATTAAATGAATGTTGAATTAAGGATGTAAATACCTCTTTTTCAATGAAAAATTCTAAAGTTTTAACAATAATGAAATTGAAGTTATATTTTATTCTTTGTCTTATAAGTTTTCGTATCACGGTTTCCGTGGTCAAACATATTTTATACACATCGCCAGTAGAGTAGCATAAGCCACCCATATATTTGATGGTTATCAATTTGTGGTGTGGCAGCTTTTCTGTCGTGATTAAGCTATTTGCGCATTCTTCGAATTTTAATAATTTTGTTAAAATTCTGGCTATATATCCAGAAATGTATTCAACAATCAATTGGGAACTACTCGTAACATGTTCATTATTTAGTGTCTCAGCAAATATGTTACAATTATTTTCGGCTTCAATATCAGAATTCAGTATACAGGTAGATGATAAAACTTCATATTGTTGGTCATCATGTCTATTGTGTTGTTGTGCTGTTAATTATGTCAGTAGAAGAACATTGTAAAATAGTGAAATTGTCCAGTGGGATACAATTACCAGTAAATGATGAACGGAGTTCCAAGTGATTTACGAGTTTTTTTTTGTACGCAGCCCAGAATTGCAAAACATTAGGATTATTATTGTATCAACCGTGTTTTCTTATATTTCCAAAAAATAACTCCAAATGATCTTGACTGAGGCGGTAAGTGGAAATAAATTTGACAAACTGTTTTTCTTCACCTAGATGTTTGTAAAGTGTTTTCAGAGATTCTATGCAGATAATTGCGCCAACGAACCCTGTTTTATTTGGTGACTCTACAATTTTCTTTTTTGCTATCGATAATTTTATTTGAGGTTCAAAAATTTTTCTTTTTATAACTCTTCTAGATTTTACATGAAATTTCAAGTTCAGTATATAATCCTTCACACTATTTAAAAATGAAAATATTGTAGATTTGTTACATTCATCTATTGGACGTTTAAATCCATAAAAATTTCTCTTTTTATGGATTTAAACGTCCAAATTTGATACAATGAACTTTCTCGAGTTCATTGTATCAAAAATTGTTCATTATAGTTATAAAATTTACAGTTGCTGACGAATCCAGAAACCACGTTGACTTTAATACTTCACCACACTCATGTTCAATAATTGCGTAGCTAGTTTAACTTTCATAACTTGGTTTCTAAAATGGATGTGACGCGGTGTCGGTTTGTTACCAAATCTGAGACCCTCATTTTGTTGAAGTTTATTCAGATTTATAAGCAATTCCCATCTCACTTTTTTGCCATCTTCATCGAATAATATTCTTTTTCTCTCAAAGGTGTTTCGAATTAATTTGATTACATGACATGGATCTAAAAATACACAAATTTTTTCTTGAGTTGACGGATGCGGAAAATAAGTCTTAATGTTATTCAAATCAGTTAGTTCACAACCTAGAATTTCGGCAGTGGAGAAGTTTGCAGGGCAACCATCGAATGTAAGGCTTGCGACCGTTACTCCAACTTCATGACATTTTTGTAAACATGTTGTTATTAAATTAGCCTTGGTTTCAGCGGTTATACTGGAAGTTAAAAAGTAGCCTACAGGCAGTTTCCAATTTGCCGTTAGTGAGACTAACATAAATACCAAAGCCTGTGATGCAACTTCTTCGTCAGCTTCTTGTGGACCTACGCCAAAATTAACAGCACCGAGATTCTGTTGATTATGAAATAATTTTTGCCTACGAATGGCCATCTCATCAAAGATCAACGTGCACACTACCGGTTGTTCTTTTAAGTTACATTTGATTTTTAAAGCTTGAAATGCTTCATTGGTGAACCCTGGTTCAGCGTTGACTGATCCATACCATCGACAGAGACAGAGTACGTGGATGTGGAAGAACGTTACGTTCGTTTCAAGATAATTTTCCTAGGACTATCGAAAATCGATTCTGAGTCGCTCACTGGTATTGATATAGGATCCATTGCTTGTTGGTTCATTGATTCCATTGATTCATCAATACCCCTAGGCTGAAAAATATCAGAATTTATCGACTAAACAAAATTGAGAGTATTTAAGTTAGTGAGTTATTTTAGTATTTTAAAACATAATGATTTATTTTAAAAATACTTTTTATCTCTACATTTCTATTGTTACAATAGTATATATAATAAACATTCATCACTTACATCTATACAAGGTACTGCAGACTTTTTCAGAAAATTTGTTCCTTTCTTCGTACTATATTTATCCTCTTCCCTAAAATGCAAAGAACAAATGTATATCTGAATTGCTGGTAACCACTTCTCTTTTCTACGATTATTTTGGACGAGTTTAATCCACTTTTCTCTGTTTTCATGGCTTGGACGTGGAAACCTAAAAATAAAATAAAAGAATAATCAGGAAATATAAACGTAATAAATTTAGCCTAATTATAAATAATTCTATTTGTTTCTACAAAAAAATGTACGTAATATAATCGCCCTACGATTGCTCACAAAAATGTCGCATCTGAACAAATAAATTTCATAATCTATATTTCATGACACAAATTGGCGCCAAAGGAATAATTTGTTTAATAATTAATCTATAATGCTTTTTTTTTAATAAATAAATATCTACTCACCGAAGAAAAGTAATTCCTTGGTTTTTACTGATATTTCTTGAATTATTTATGCAATATCTAAGTACACACGACGGCATATTTTTATCAAGAGATTTTTTTTTAAATCACAACACGTGACAACACTACAAGCGCCTAGCGCGTGACTGATTAAAGTGCGGTGCATGCACCGCAGTTGAATGGAACAGAGTTGCTGAATGCAGTGTCACCTCTAGTACGTAGTACATAATAGCTCAATGTTTCCAAAGAAATTGTTCTAGGTAAACATTTTGATAATATGGATCACCCCATTTTATCCCGTGGATGTCGGAAGAATCGAAAGGGATATAGGTACCATAAAAGATGTGGATCTTGTTGAGACGTCTGGTAACTGCGATCGTCAATTCACGTGTCAAGTACAATTGGATTGGTCCATGTTTAGCAGTCCACTTTTAGGGATTGATGATGACCTTACTCGCGAAGTTAGTCTTGAAGAGTGCAGAATCGAGACCTCTCGCACTGGTCAGGTAATGCCGCACCCCGTGGCAGTCTTCATAATTTGAGTTTAGGGGGTTTTAGATGAATTTTTCGCCAACAATCGACAAAATCCTAGCCCATCAGTACTCTGCATAACGTGCTGGCAAAGAATATATACACTACGCGAAAAGAAACGACACTTAAGCATGTGTGCACATAAAATCGCTTTCGGCTATGTGTGGGTGTATGGATGTGCGCAGGGGCCTTGAGAGGCGCGCGGGGCGTGGAGCGGGCAGTCGCCGACTGCCCTGGCCGACGGCTGGTAGTAAAGATGGGTTAATACCGATATTTGTCAGTATTAGTATGAATATATTCGTCAGGTGATATTACAATATTTCAATTAATATATAAATACTACTGATATCTTAATACGACGGTTATACATATTACTATTCTCTATATATAAATATATATATATATATATATATATATATATATATATATATATATATAATTATACCAGCTACGAATTTTTGCAATTGTTAGAAATAATAATGAAAATTATAAAAGTAATCGAAAAATTCAAAAATATATGAGTAAATTAATTTTTAAAAGATAGTAGGTAATACTGATTATTGCGTACTGAAATACTAAGTGTTGGTTAATTATTTAAGATTACCATTAACTGTCGTGCATATTTGGTTTTGTCGGAAGTTTTAATATAAAATAATTAATAAAATATTTAATAAAAGTTGATTTAAAATTGAACATATCTTTCACTACCCAAATACATAAGTTTACATAATATATAACATACACCTACTATGTATCTTCTTTGGTAAAAGTCTATAATATTCCATTTCGGTTCGATATCAACCCTAGCGTTACATGCTTCGACTCAAGGTCACCGGCGCTTAAGCCCTCACGTACAGAGAGTGCCACCGCTGTGGTGCTGGTAAGGTTTTCATTTAACTTTACCAGCACGTTAGCAATCTCAAAGTTAATCTTTCTCATACTTCAAAACTGAAAGTAGGTATATAATACTTACTATTTCTGGATGTGCGAAAATAGTATGCAATAATGGTATAAACCTAGTGTTTAGGGTGATGTTGATTTGTGAATAAAAGAGAAAATTTAAATTCAACTCTCCAAAGTAATAATCTTTTATTTTAAACTGATAGTGCCACAACATTTACCGCATTAATAAATAACCATCAACTAACTTTCAGTTTCATAATGTATAATAATATATATAATAGCATTGTTTCTCGTAGTTTTCATTATCATTAGTTGTGCAAGTTACTTTCTTGACATAACGTATCTTTCACTTTCATTAGATGGTGTTATGATCAATCTTACTCGTATATAAAAGGTCAGTGACTCACTGTTAAAACAATGAGCTGTAAAGGGCTTTCGTATGTGAACTAAAAGACGACTGTGAACGGAAGTGCAAGAACGGGGCACCCCTTGGAGGAAATACTGATCAATTCAATAATGTTTTCTGAAAAGGTCAAGTGCGAGGGACAGGAAACTCGACCGACACGTGTTAATAAAGTACAATTGTGTAGGAGTTGAAGGAACTGTGACTAGTAGTTGTCATTCAATTCTGTCCTATTTTCTAGTATTCTATGTATATTCTGTGTCGAACTAAAAATTATTTGTTTGTTTTGAAAAAAAAATAACTCTTAATTGGTATTCGGTTTAGCAAGGTCTTTCAATGATATGTGTCGCCAACAAAAACAGAGACACTTGCGCCACTTTAGCAACTTCAAATAAAACGACAGAAAAAGCATCGGGTCCATTATCAGGCATCTTGAGAAAAACGACGTACTTACGACGTACTTGGACGTATTTTTCTTAGCTAACGAGGTGGTTTTTGGTACTCAAAAGCTTTTAAGAAAGTATTTTTAGAGGGATATAAAAATAAGTAAAATTAAACGCGATAAAATCCGAAACGTCGGGTATTTATAGTTAAATATACGCGATAAAATCCGTAAAAACTAGTATTATTTCAATGCGATAAAATCCGTAATAATAGTTTTATTCAATGTGTAGTGTTCGTGAAAATATAACAAATAATTATGTTTTTTTTTTTAAAGTTACTTTAACAACACAAATTTTCCTCCGGTACCGTTTTTATACATAGATTACCGTGGACAAATATCCAGACACGTAAAAAGTTATTTCTAGGCCGTACATATAGTTTCGTGCGGGATTCGAACTCTCCAACAATACGTCGCCTCAGTGCTTCTTAGGCCAATAGACCATTTGAGTAATTTTACAGGAGCAACGTTTGTTTTGTTTTTCTATGCTATGACTCAAATAAAACCGTAATGTTTGGTAGTTTGCAAAACGATGGCACATCTGGATTTCTAATAATCTGTAAAAAAAAATTACACTTTAATTTTACCATTGTGTAATGTATTATATAGTATTATCGTACTACTATTATTATTACTACTATTATATAGTATTATCGTCGATGGTGTGTCTTTCCTGGAATAGTGGTATTGTAAGTAGTGGTGCTGGGACTTGTGGTGACGGAATTAGTGCGGTACAGGTAAGACACATTATTATATTTAGTTAGCGGAAGGTTGCAAATTAATTAATATCTTTATTATAACGGATTTCCGCAAAGGAACGCCTGATCTTATCAATTCCGCTATTGGAATGTTGGTTCATTTGTGGTGGTAAGCCATACAACACGAACATTAAAATTGTACCTGTGGATATTGGTTTTTTAATATAGTCTTTTACTCGTTTATTGGTATAGTTACACGAGTCATTCTTGATTTAGATTGTATAGAATTTGATTCTTAAGCATACCACATTCAAAGGTCATTTTCGTTCAAATTGGTCTGTTGGCCAAACAAGCACTGAGGCGACGAATAATCACCAAGCCGTGAAAAGTTTCCAATAAAGTAAACTTAAATATTGGACTCTACGGGTTAATGAAGAAGTAGAAATCTACACGCATTACATTATCAATTACAAGTGGATTCAACGTAGCCCAGTCACGTTTGAGCTAATTGCGTTGCATGTGCAGGCGCATCGCTGACTCACAATCGTCACGCGCTTGCTAATTACATGTGTCCGTCACGTCTGTTCCTCTGTATTTAGCGTGGTTAACCGATACAAGGAACTCTTTATCGTGTAGGGATCGATGAAGCGTGTTTCATATTTCATGGATCAGCTCAACTATCAAATGCACAGGAGATAACTTGAAGAAACTTCTTTTTATGCACGTATAGCATAAACCGTAAATTTCTTATTTTTGACATTAGCTATCTACGTATATCGTATATGCAAAAGTTTAAACTTTTGAATCTTATTTTGGACACAGCTTGAAATTAAATGAATGTTTTAGTGATTACACCAGCGAAAAGAAGCAGTAAAAACGCTGAGGAATCGCTGATTCTCAGGTGCGACATCGCAACTAAACTACTGTTATGAGATTGAACTTTAATGAAATTTTCTTTGCAAAACGTACTTGCAAAAAACTACGTACATATTTGCAAAAGTTTAAAATTTTGAATCCAATGTTAGACACAGCTTGAAGTTAAATAAAGTGGACAATATTACATAGTATGTATGAGCCTTTATCAAATAATTTTCATATTATCTATGATTTGGCAACTTTTACTTCCTTTGCTCCATAGATAAATATTTTTTTCTTTTTGGTTTTAATGACCGCCTGCGCTGCACTTTGGAGTTGTTAACTTATTAAACCAAATGATTGAAGTGGATACACATTTTTTATTTTATTGGCGTCGCTTAGCCCTACGTTTTGCCCTTGGTCCTTCGAGCCGATAATTTCAATAAATTAGAATAAATAAATACTGTAACTATGTTACCGTTACAGCCTATTTAATTCCACTGCTGAACTCTCCCATGGACTGCCTTATAGTAGGGATATTTGCCATAGTTGCCACTCTTGGCAAAGTTGACAATCATAGTTTTTTATTTTTTTAGTCGTTGTTACGGAGAGGCTGCTGCTTATCTTCTGATTTATTTCCCTCTGAAGCTTCTTTCGACACCCACAGGATGATATGGGTTAGTGGATATTCTTACACCGGAACTGCAAGGTAATTATATATGTATAATGATTATAATAGTTAATAAAAACAGTGTTATAAGGAATAATCATTTTATATTAAAACGTGTTTTAATAAAACTGATTTGTGAAATTCTTAACGAGCAAATTGCAAGAAGTTAATAGTTAATACAGTAGTGTTACATTTATGATCGGTTTGCTGTAGAATTCAATATCAAATTAAGCGACCTTTATTTCGTTGCCACTGTGAACAAGATAAACTATCGCCTCGTACGGTACAATGCCACTGTTTCAGCAAAACAAAGGTATTAACTTATCTTTATTTCAACAAATAGAGATAGCTACACTTGGCTTGAGAGCGTGGGCGTGGTAATTTTTATCAAAGTACACCACACCCGCGTAATTCAACGCCGCGACGTCATAAGACGTCTTCACATATAATGTACATAACGCGCGTCAAGTTAAGACTTTAAATAAAATGAAATGGTAATAAAATGTGGCAGTAATAAATACGTATGAGCTTCTAAATACTTTTTATTGTCGATTCTAAATATTGTTCAGATCGTTTATTCTGTCATTAGCATAAGCTTGTTAAAGCCAGCCTATCAAAGTCCAGTGCTGAACATAGGCCTCCCATAACCCCAAACTGCTGAACCTGCTAATAAAAACTTTCTTTAATAACTGTAAGATATAAATTAGGACATATTAGTTTTAACGAAATAAAAGTTTTTCCGTATTATTGACTACGAGAATAGGAATATTAGAAATAAAAACATTTACACTAATTAAGGTATTATAGTTGATGCACCACTGTCAACTTGCCACAAAATATCTCTGACATGACCTTTCTGAAATATTTATTCTCTGTGTCTGCTGACGGAGGTGAAGGAACGCTATTGTTTAGTCTGTCGCTTCATTCAGAACACATTGTAATCATTGATCTGTAATTGAATCGAGTACATCATTGTGTAAACTCATAATAGGGGCGTGGTGTGTTGACTGATTGTATTTGATCTTCCCTTTTGCAGTTCATCTCCAAATATCTGCTAAATTATATTTTGATGTGTAGAGAGTTTATAGTTACGCACGTATTCTGAGTAAAACGGTTACTCTTTGTGAGCACTTATATTATAAAAAATGTTTTAAAATTTTTACTGCTATTTACGAGCAGAATTTTCTTACGCTCAGAAATATCCGAGGTTTACTTTTTATTTTCACTTTTGCAACAGAATTATTGTTATATCTATAAAACTTTTTGTTGGTATCTAGCCATTCTGTTTTTGTCATAGTCTTCAAGGAGATAGCGCATGTAGGTAGTACAGATGTGGTCTGTGTAATTGTTAATCTCTACACTTGTATAAAAAAAGCTTTTCTCCCCTATTGATGTTGTTATGAAAGGTTATTGCCATTGTTCTTGCGTTTATTGTTTGGTTTAGACAAAACACTCGAGTAGCGTGTTCACTATTAATCTCCTGTTTACGCTATTTATTATATGCTTCATGATATACTTACCAAACGTTTGATTCATCAACCATCATTTTTAAGACCTTGTTAGAAAACTTCCGTACTTGTTTTGTTGATACATACATCAGCCCATAGACGATCACAGCTGGACATCGAGTCTCTCCAGTTATAGGAAGAATTCTCCTTACTCGTCACGCTTCGGATTAACGATTTCAGTACCAGAGGTCTGGCACCTCTTCGTTGCCGGTCTGGTTATTTTGTATTTGGTGGGATGATTATACCGCCATTTAATCGGAAGCAATAAGTTTTTCAGGCACTTACTATGATCGCCTTTTACTAGAGATTTACCGATTAGTCATACATAACTTTTATTAAAAAATTTGTCTCACATGTTTTAATGTTAATTATTCTGTACATATATATATATATATATATATATATATATATATATATATATATATATATATATATATATATATTCTGGACATAGGAACTTTGATAAAAAAAAGTATCTCAGGTAGCTATTTAAAACTAAACAAAAACCTAAGTACTTAATATTTTAATTCTACTTTTTAACTTTTTCTAACGTAATGAAGAGTAGTGACACAACAAAATAAAATATTAATAATATTATTCTTAATAAACTTTAAAAAAAATTTAAGTCTCTCCCTTTGCATAACAAAAAAAAACTTAATTCTTGAATAAAGTTTGTTAAACTACACGCATATAGATTTTTAAAAGACAAATAGAACATACTTGTTTCTGTACTTAAAACTAAATTGGTATTGTTTTTGTATTAAAAATTAAATCAAATTGTTATTTTTCTGTACTTGAAATTACAATGAATTGTTTTTTTCCTGTAATGTTATTAAATAAAAAATCTATAATTATCTAATAATTTGTTAAAAAAAATACTCAATTTGAAAAAGTATTGAAGGCTTTTTTAGAAAAATTAATTTTTCGTAATTTTTATCCATACCGGACATACACTGAATAAAACTAATTACTCTGGTTTTATGGCATTTAATTTGACACATTTTTAATATCTTTAAGCAGTTCTCCCGAAAGGAGTCACTCCTCCGGAAGTCTGCAGTCTGTGATCACATCTTACACGGAAAACGCTATTACATCAAAATTGATAGACGACAGATTCTCGCAAAAGAACGTCGATTCCTTCAGGGGATGATTTGTGAGGCTATTGAAATAATAAAAAAACTTCTTAATTTCAATTGAGAAGGCGGCTGGGTAATATGTAATTAATAAATTTAAATTGAAACCCAAGCATTACCACAGCAAGACAAATTAATAATCGAAAGCTGAAGGAAGTTCCCTTGTGTACATGGTTATTGCAAAGCATTCAAAACGTTAGGATTTAAAAAGATGTTAACGTAAACGCGATAAAATACGTAAAAGTAATTTTATCCATCGTACTTTTACCTGATTTGTAATTATTATTATTGTTTATTGTAACTGTGTGAACATATTTTCGAAAAACCGTAGATATCATTATGGCGTTTTACATACATAATTGCACATGGATTCTGGAAAAATAATCGGTAGGTTATAAAATACTTGTCTCGTGCGAATCGAACTAGCAATTTGTTCTGAAAGGTAAATGGTAGGTAGGTACTGTCAAACACTTAATGTGGCTAAGAGCGTTGACAAGCATGAATAGAATACCATTAAAATGCGTTATTTATATAAAGAAGGTACGGTAATATAAGGTAAGGTATATAAACAGGCTTCAGAAATGAGTTTCTGTTCACTGAGTTACCTACTTAGCGTCTTTTATCACGAAAAATATACGCGTATTTTTCAAATTTCTAACTCTTGTCTTCTTTTAAAAAGCTTCCTTGCTTCGCCATGCGACGGCTCTGTCGTGTTGTGTTCGTCGACCTTTTTTAATCCCGCTAAATACTTCACGAGCGCCCTGACTTTATACTCTTCGAAATTGCCATAGTAATTTAATCGCCGTAAAAGCATGGTGTTGCATGACACGGAAAGTGTAGAATTATAACAGTAGGTAGGTAGGTACATATTTTGTTTTGAAAACACCGCCGTTTAAATTTAATTTTTAAGGTGAATTAGCGTTGAAAAATTTTACAAAGTAAAATTATTATTTTTCTTTGAATAAAACCTAAGTGCACTTTCTCACTTCTCTTTCATTTCCTTTAAAATTGATAACGTTCTTTTAAATGAGACCGCTGGGGACCGCAATGGTTTATGTCAAAGTATGAAATGTTATTTACAAGAAAAATTTGTGCAGTCATCTTAATTTGTGGAAATCTGTATGGGAAATGGGAATTAATAGAATATGTGGGTTTTGTTTTAGTCGAATACAAAATATTTTTGCTATTTTCGGCAAGAAAAGTATAATATTGTGTATTATTCGTATAGTCCAAAAGTTTGAACGTTTTGATGGCTCTGTGAAGCAGTGGCTTAGGAATGAATTGCAGCGCTAAGGTTTGAATCCCGCATAGAATAAGTATTGGCTACAAATAATTGTTCTGGGTCTGGATATTTGTCCTTGTGATATTTATGTATGTTGACTGTCGCCATGATACTGGAGGAAATCCTAGTGAGGAGTAGTATAGCGGGTAGTGTGTTTAAACAAAAAAGTGTTTGTTTAATCAAATACGTCCGTTTCACTAAGGAAACTCCTGAACATCTCGACATTTTCCCTTTTTTTGTAATTTAATGCTAGCTAACTGAAACAAAGATTTGCCCTCTACACAAACTTAGTGCTCTCCACACTAGTTGCGTGTATTATGTATGTATTGTAGTAAGGCTCTATGAGGGACTCAAAGCGATCCATTTCAACCGTATTGTTCTGGTCCATTTCAGTTGTTCCCGGGTACCCTTGTACGCGGTACCCTTTTCTCGAGTCACAAGTTTTGTCGTTAACGGGAGATGTGCCTTTATTGCCGCCTACTTATAAGTTATTTGCTTCAGTTAGCTTACTCATATTTAAATACATACATACATATACATAAACACTCACGCCTGTCACCCAGAGGGGTAGGCAGAGACTACAGACTTCCATTTAGCACGATCCTGACATACCTTTCTCGCCTCTTCCACATCCATATACCTACGCATACATGCTCGTCGGTTAAGGGTACTCTTAATTTGGCCCATTTTTAGTATATCGCCAATTTGGTCGACAAACTTCCGCCTAGGACGTCCCTTTCCGACTCTTCCATTCACTTCTGCAACATATATTAAAATATTCATATTTAAATGTCATCTATTATCATATATTGTAACTATTATTAATTGTTTGTTATATAATTAGTTTATTTCTATATAATAAAAATCAATTGCTCGTCGTTAGTCTCGCAAAAATTCGAAAATAGCTCGACAGATTTTGATGATATGTTGTGTGTGGTTTGAGTGAGTCCCTGAATGGTTTAGAATCTAAACTTTAGATTCACCATTGGATCCGGTAGGTAGATGGCGCTGTTGTCGAGATCCAGAAATCAGCCGCGCGAAGCCGGGGCGAATGTCAGTTATAAATAAATTCTTTAAAATGATTATTGTTGAATGTTAAATATACACACACAATACTCGTACATTCTTTATTGTCATAGAATATTTTATTTAATACCTCCACTCGACGTGAAAGATTTCTCTTGGAAGGTTTTCTTTCTAAATATAATATTATATAACTTTCGTTACGTCCCGTAGGAATTGTGAAGTTTATTTATCTTCTAATATATAAAAAATTTTGTTTGTTCGTATTTTGTGCGCTGCCATACCGTTCATCAGATTGCGGTCAAACTTTTTCAACTTATTGCTTGCATTTCCGCGAAAGTTATAGGCATAGCTGGACCCGGTAGGTGGCGCCTAGTATCAGAACCGCCTAGTAGTAGACAAGACAAGAAGAATCTTTTACCTTACCATAGTTTTAGTATGTAATGTTTAGTATAATATTTTTTAACACGACTCGACTGTCTTAATATTTACCCTTGGTAAACGATGAAGCGTCTAGCACTTTTGACGGCATTGTCCTTCGTTGGTCTAAGTATTTTCTTTTTTAATTAATGTACTAGATGCTAGGAGTTTCTTTTCTACCTAGAAGTCCGTCAACCTTCAGCTGTACATTCCTTGTTGGTTTCTGGTTGGAACTATTTCGTAACCAGTAGGTATATTATTTCTACCATTCAGAGCTTATAGATGATCAAATTCTAAAGATTTATTTAAATGCATAATATGTATGTGGGTGCAGGAATTAGAGGTTTTGTCCTTTTTTATACAATAAGGGTAACAAACGAACACACAGTCCACAGGATTGTAAGTGGATGCTCGTAAACATCTACATTTATATTCAATTAAGAATGAAAATGCAGATGCGTTATCACCCCTGAAATGGAATGCCTCGTTTTCAGTAATAAGGGTCTCCGGTTCTCTATACTCACCATACGAAACAAGCAAGTATTAAGCTACTATTTTACGCTGGTACTCTCTGAGAGCGTGGTCCTTCCCCGGTAGAGCCGACCCATTCGTGCTACAACCACGATATAGCTGCACGCTGCAGCATGGCTCTACCACGTAAAAATCCTTATTTCATATATTTCATGATTCCAACTTTTGTTGTTTATTAAGATTTGATTGCTTTGTTTTTCGCATAATATAAACGAGCTCCGTGCATAATTGAAAAAATAGAAAAGGTCATCAATGATACATTATTCAAAGATAGCATTTAAAGTTGTGGTAAAAAAATGTTGCTTAATAACTTAAGTGATCTATTCAAAACTATCTAAATCTGATATTTGAAAATTAATTTTGCTGTTCGTACTTAATGCGCTATCTTACCGTTCATCAGGTTGCGTTAAAATTTGGTCAAATTATGGTTTGCACTTGCGCGAAGGTTATAGGAATAAGTAGTACAATTAACGTACAGCAGGTGGCGTACCGTACCGAAAAATTTATTCAAAGTAATATATCATTTAGTTTTAGTGAATGTATCGTCATTCCTTATTAAACAATATATGTAACTCTTCCACATGTAGCCAGGAATAGCGGGTCACCTTACTAGGGTGACCTCCTTCTAGATGGAGTGACGACCTGGTAAGAAATGCAGGGAGTCGGTGGAAGCAAGTGGCTCAGGACCACAGAACACCTAATATTAAGTGTTCTGTGCTCAGGACCGAGCTTTTTGGCATTCCTTGGGGGAGGCCTATGTTCAACAGAGAACTTGTGAAGGGCGGATGATGATGGTAATGTAACTCTTCCAAATTTAAAAAAAAATATTTACATGTATAAAATTGTTAAGAGATGCTTAAAAAATACCGTACATTGTGTATTAAAGCGAAATATATTTTTCGCTTGTACACACGTGAATTCCAAACGAAAATAGTGGGTAATATTAATGACATTGTATGGCTGCCAAAATTGTTCGAATAGCGTTGTGGGCATTGACATTCTTTAAATTTGAAGTAGGAAGAGTAAGGTTGAGCAAAATTCGCTGAATTTTTCCGTGCGATGGCATTGCGAGGAAATCTATCATCCCATCCCGTCCCGCGGGTGATGTAAGAATCGATTAATGAACATACAGTTGCGTCAGATTGCGGAATAACTATCCATATTAAGTACAGTAAAAGCTCTTTATTCGCGGGGTATATATTTCGTAAATATGCCGCGAATACAGAAACCGTGAATATAGGATGGTAAATTATAGGGGATACGTTCCTAGGTGACAAAATAAAAACAAATAGGTATATAAAAATCAATTTAATTAAAGTTTTAACCATATTTATTAATTAGGCTTAGGTAAAGGTTTAAAGAATTTTGTAATTTTTTCCTTGCTTGGCAATTTTTAAAACCTCCTTCAATAAAGACTGATATACAGCAATATATTAAGCGACAGTAGCGTAATGGCAGGGCGCGGACCGCGAACTCAAAAAGGTCGTGGGTTCGAATCCACCATTCGACTACTGGCGTGAACCACTCGTAACACCAGCAATTTATGCGTACCACGAGTGGTAAAGGGGAATATTAGTAATGTTTATAGCATTGTTGATATTCTTTTTAAAAAAAAATACAGCAGTGGCATTAGCAGTTTGCCTCTTAAAAATAAAACTTCGTTGCACAAACGGATCAATTTTCATAAATAAATTACAAAGCTCATTTTTGTTATTCTTAAACCTTTACTAGATTTTTCAAATTAAATGTCACGTTTCCGATAGATCCGCGAATAAAAAAATCTTTAGCCGCGAATATAGGAATTGGGTCGCATTTTTTAAATCCGAGAATAGTAAAAACGTGAATAAAGGAAGCGCGAATAAGGAGCTTTTACTGTATATCTAGACTGGTAGTGGTTAATCATCTCGTTATTCATTATCTTTTTAAAAATCACCGTCACCTTTATATCAGTCATGTCTAGTCATTTATACTTATGTATAATTTTTATTAGGCATAATTATCATGATAGTAACGTCATGTTTCAAGCATGGATTTCCAAAAGATCAGAAAGAGATTTTTAAAAGAGAAGACATATTATAATATGCAGTTGAGATAAAAGAACTTACAGCGGCGGCTGCTGTTTGCAAATCTGACCCTACATTTTGCTGCATAGCAAAGTCGCAATACAACTCTTACTGTGGCATAGTATTGACATGCATTGGAGTAAACGTAACTGTAGGTAAACTTTTATCAGTTTCAGAACCGGTTACTAACCACACATCGCATCACACGACATGTTAATATGATCGATTTTTCTACAATCCAACTATGTATTTGTTAGGCTTACAACTCGAACAACCGAGTTCAACATTAGAATGTCAATACTAAATCTTTCCGATAGTCGTTTTATATTTATAAACACCAACGATATTGGGCAAATCTCATGGTATTTATTACGTGAAATTGATTGAAATTTGCGACGGCTAGAGCTTCGCAACTTGTTCGTCACGTCTAGAGACAGTTCCCGGAGTTCGCAGCCATTCGTTACACCGATTTACCAAGAAACCGATCTATGTTTACATCAACGTCTTTACAATATTGTTTTCCTTGTTATATATATATATATATATATATATATATATATATATATATATATATATATATATATATATAAAATATATGTTAATCAAGAATTGCGAGCTGCTTTTATATTTTAGCTTATAATGTCACGTTCACATAACATCACGTAGGTACTATAACATTTTTTTGTAAGGAACTCCTTTTTACCCTAAAGACATTGCCACAAGCTTACAGATTGGTACAGGGTAAAAAATTACAATATTCTTCACTAGCGCCATGAAAACACTTCGTGAAACTAAAAACATGTGAAATTTTTTAAAATTATGTAAAAGTACCTATATTTTTTTGATATAAGTGCAACTTTTTTATATTCTTACATTGTCCTCCGATTCTGAACTATGTTTAAAATTTCAAGTTTAACTCATCAGGAAGCCACTTTAATAACAATTTCTAAATTTGACCCAAACAGACATACCTACATCAAAGCGAGTCAATACAAACTTGGTGAAAAAAGTAATGAAATCGAACGACGATCGAGAGTTAAAAAATTATAGAATATCGAAGAAAATTAATAATACAAATAAAATTACATAATATACAATAGTCCCATTTCTGAGCACAGGCCTCCTCATTTCTGAGGTCTATGGGGCAGGCAAAAGCCTACTCATATATTTTTCTAGTCTAACTTGAAGGACTGAACAATGTTCCTTTGGGAAATATGTGGATGAGACAAATGTTACATTATATCATCAATCATCATCATCAAATAAAAAGTTCTACATTCGGGAACATTGCTTATTTTATTTCTTTACTATTAAGCTTATACTTACGTGGTACAGCCATGCTGCAGTTATATTAGTAGTATAGTTGTAACACGAATGGGTCGTTTCGAACGGGGAAGGACCACACTCTCACAGAATGCCGGCGTGAAATAGTGGCTTGGTGCTGCTGTGTTTCATATGGTGAGTGTAGAGATCCGGAGACCCTTTTTTAAATGGAAACGAGGCATTCCATCTCAGTCTTTAAGGATGACAACGCATCTGCATTTTGATTCTTAATTGAGATGTAGATGCCTATGGGCCACAGCATCCAGTTACTATCAGGTGGACTGTGTGCTCGTTTGTCACCCTTATTCTATAAAAAAATCTCTATGTTTATTAAATGTATTTATTAGGTGCATCATCATAGACACAAAGCTCATAAAAAAATTTAAGCTTGTGACGTTAGTACTACCTTTACGTACCTTTTTACTGGAAACGAGGCATTCCATCATAGTCCTCATGGATGACAACGCATCTGCATTTTGATTTGTAATCGAGGATAGATGTAGATATCTACGGGCCACAGCAACCACTTACCATCAGGTGGACTGTGTGCTCGTTTGTCACCCTGTCCTATAAAAATAAAAACTTAACTACAGTAATTTCCTTATAGTAATAAAGTCGATTTTGCTTATTCACATTACAACATCTACTGTTGGATTCCGCAATCTCATCACAGTTGAGTTTCCCATTGAGCGGATACAAACGAAACCATAAAACGGTTTACGGCTCCATTGTTCGGTGACATTGGCTGTTGACGGGCTCTTACGCCTATCTTCCCGCCAATTGACGGCCATTATGGACGCAGTCAAACGGCTCATGTACACAGCACTGGTTGTGAAATGACCTCTCTTATCTACGTTTTATAAATTTTGTCAACAGGTTGTAGTAAAATCTTAAATAAACAAAACTTAAATTACTAAATATTATTTAAAAAATCTTATCTCGTTTTTATATGTGGTAGAGCGATGCTGCAAATATACTATGATTGTACCACCTTCTCACGGAATACCAACGTAAAATAGTAGCTTAATGTTGCTGTGTTTCGTATGGTGAATGAAGAGAACCGGAGACCGTTGCAGCAAAAAAACTCTAGTCTCCGGTAAATTACACAGTCACATTTAAATATATAGCGTTTATAATGTATGTTATTTAAAGTCTACCCGCACGCTTACATTCTTCTCAAATGTAATAATATTTATTTAGGTACTAAATAAAAAATAAATTATTTTAGCAACTTAAATAATTCGTACTGAAAAACGTTTAAAGTATTTACTGTACTGTACTGTGCGAATTCTTACTTACTAAATTATAAAAAAAATCGCAACAATATTTTTTCGCATTTTAAACAATTTGGTCAAGTATTGATGTAGGTACTCAGATTTTTGCCTTTGTACACTGATTGTTTATGTAGTGAATAATTCTTAAGCCAGAAACCGTGTGGTGGTGACAGCGTGACAGACTCATTTCATCCCGTGGGTGGCATAAGAGGCGACCATGGTAAATGCTAGAAAACTCTTATGCCTTCCTTAGCGTTAAAGGTTTTATACGTGGTAGAGCCACGTTGCAGCTTTATGTTGTAGCACGAATGAGTTGGTTCGATCCGGGGAGGACCACGCTCTCACAGAATACCAGCGTAAAATAGCAGCTTGATACTGCTGTGTTTGGTATGGTGAGTATAGAGATCCGGAAACCCTTTTTTAAATGGAAACCGAGGCATTCTATCTCAGTCTTTAAGGGTGACAACGCATCTGCATTTTGATTCTTAATTGAGATGTAGATGCCTATGGACCACAGCATCCAGTTACTATCAGGTGGACTGTGTGCTCGTTTGTCACCCTTATTCTATAAAAAAAATCTCTAAGTTTATTAAATGTATTTATTAGGTGCATCATCATAGACACAAAGTTCATATTATTACGCTTTAAATATAAAACTAGTAGTCCGCAACTAGAACAAATTTAAGCTTGTTACGTACGTTAGTACTAAGAAATTAAATTTAAAAGAATCATATTACCTATTTATCGTATGCAGAAGTAACAATAAAATTTTCACAGACTTTTTTTATCTTTGCGTTTTATCGACTAACGACTTTATTTGTACAAATAAGTATAATGAATATCTTCTTCAGACTCTTCAAAAAGTCGTTTGTATATTATATAAATAATAGATTATATATTTATAAAACTAAAGGGAAAAATAACTTACTGCCCACTTGATGCCCTGAAGTTAAAATGGCGATTGCAAGTTATTGTCTCCTGCAACCAACTTCAAACAAAGGAGGCTACAGATGCGCTGTAACTTCTGATGAATAAATCGGAATGCCTTACATCCTGTAATTATATTGCTTCTCTATACCCTTCAGACCGGACACATCAGTAAACGCACTGAGAGTTTTGGCGGGAACTTGGCCGTAGATGGATTGTCGTTCCTGTTTTGTCGCTTATATAATGGTTTGAAGTGGATTTTGATTCGTAAAAGTGATGCTATTTTTTTTTAATTAAGTGTCTGCGCGTGTCTCGTGTGAACTATTAGAGAAAACGACGAAACAGGTGCTTTGATGTCGATATAAACCTCAAGTTACGAGGGTGGATTGAAAAGTACTCGGCCTAACCAAGAAAATAAACACATACTAAATCAGTTATATTTTTATTTTTCTACATAATCACCATCAAGTTCAATACACTTTTGCCACCTCCCCTTCCAAGCATTTAGACCGTTGAAAAAAAATGATTCTTCCTTAGAGTCAAAATATGCGTCTACAGCTGCTTTGACCTCGTCGTTTGTCGAAAATCTTTGACCTCCCAAGTGCTTTTTTAGGTTAGGGAACAGAAAGAAGTCTGATGGTGCCAGATCAGATGAATACGGCGGATGCGGTAACAGTTCAAAGCCACAGTTGTGAATTTCAGCCATTGACTGTACTGACGTGTGAACACGGGCGTTATCTTGATGAAACAGGACTTTTCTTCTGAGCATTCCTCGACGTTTTTCTTTTATTTCCTCTCGTAAACGACGTAGTAAGATGCAGTAGTAATCAGAGTTTATAGTCTGACCCCTTTCAAGATAATCAATCATAATCACACCTTTCGAGTCCCAGAATACTGAAGCCAATCACCTTATTTGCCGACAAAATCGACTTAGCCTTTTTAAGGGGTGGTGAACCAGGTCTTCTCAACTGTTTTGATTGTTGTTTTGTTTCCGGTGTACAGTAATGAACCCATGTTTCGTCCATAGTAACAAAACGATTCAAAAAATCATCTGCATCGGCTTCAAATAACTCCAAACAGTCGCGTGAAATAGTCAATCGCGTCCTTTTTTGTTCAACTGAAAGCAGTCGCGGAACCCACCTCGCAGACACCTTGTGGAAACCCAACTCGTTGACAATGATGTTTTGAGTTCGTTCATAAGAGATGCCTATAATCTCGGCTATCTCTCTAATTTTTAATCTGCGGTCTCCCATTATTAAATCAAATACTTTTTTAATATTTTCGTCAGTAGTTGACGTCGAAGGCCTTCCAGAGCGGGGTTCATCTTTCACACTCTCTCTACCACGCTTAAATTCTGCTATCCATTTTTTGACGGATGAATATGACAGAGCACAATCGCCTAATGTACTGACCATGTCATCATGGATGGCTTTTGATGATAGCCCCTTCTTATGGAGGTACTTAATGACGGCACGCTGCTCGATTTGCTCCATTCGCGGAAATTATGTCCGATTACTTTGTTAATAAATTTATAAAATCACAACTAATTATCGCACACGTTTCGAACTTCACACAATGAACTAGTCTGAACTGAACTAAATAATGTGGGTAGATTTGATTTTTAGAATTGAGTGGATCTGTGTTAGGCCGAGTACTTTTCAATCCACCCTCGTAATTTGATCGCTTGGGCGCCTCATGAACTTGAGTGGCTGTCGTCACCAACCGTCCGCTAGGTTGAGTTGTCGTCAAAATCTCCCAAGGGCTTTCCAATGTGACGCATCAGCATATTGTGAAGAAAAAGAATATAAAAATGAAGATTCCGAAAGTAATGATAGGCTCAGAAGGGCTAGAACCCAGAGCCGTAAAGCCAGTTAATTAAAAAAAAAAGTAAACGCACTACTGAACTAGGGTGATACTTATCCAGGCCAGGCGTACTCCTAGAGAGAAAAGGAGCATTTGATAGTAAGATGCACCGCGTGTTACTGAGATTTGCATTTTCATAAGAAGCTGGTACATTCGCAATACATTTTGACTATTAATCTCTATATATTAAAATCAATTGCTGTCCTTTAGTCTCCCTAAACGCCTAAAACTCGAAAACGGCTTGACCGATTTCGATGAAATTTCTTGTGCGTGTGTTTAAAATGGGTTCCTAAATGGTTTATATTCTCATTTGGACCCGGTAGTTAGCGCTGTTGCCGAGATCCAGAAATCACTCGTGCGAAGCTGGGCGGATCGGTCAAAGTTTTAAAACACAATATTTCCTTAGTGTTGCGGCGATTTTGCAAGTCAAATCGAATTGAGACCAGCACTGCCAAATAGTCTCTCGGGTCTGATAGAAGTTATTTTAAAATATTGAAAACAACACAATTATTATTCCGATGTGAGAGAACTCATTTGAAAACTACCTCCACAATTAGGTATTATGTTTCATCGTGTCGGCAAATAAATATTGGAGAGAGAAGCATTCGTTCCGGGCGGAATTTAGTAATTGATTTTAAACTAACTTCCGGATGATTTGGAAACTTAAAATTTTGAATGTGGCTCAAATTCGGATGGCAATGGAAGAATATGATAGAAACGTGGTATTTTTTTAATTAAAAAAAATTCATTGTACATTTTTGTCCTGGTACAAAAAATGAGAATGTGTACGATTTAAAATTGTACAGTGAAGTGCTTCACTTACCATACTAATATTATGCTAGATTGTTCATAGAAATCATTAATACCACAATACAATACATAATACACAATACAACCATATTGACGAATGGGTCAACATTTAGAGACACCTAACACGCATAAACCGATATCTATTGATCTCTTATCGCGCGAAACTACATCACCGAAGTACTAACGTGCGTTTGAAGAGGTTAACTATCCCTCGTTCAAATCCCTTTTTTATTAACAAAGTTTCTTTTTGCCATATGCTGGTTAAATGAAATATTAATTACAATTTTTAATGCTGATTTACCATGTGCTCGGCGGGGAAGGAAATTATCGTGAGGAAGCCTATATGTTTCGGGAGTACAATATTTATTATATATGTGAAATACTATAGCTACGTATATACATAGTGGCGGTCTAAGAATATTCGCTACCCTACCTCGTTCCGAAGGTATAAGGCGGCAGAGGGAAGCTGAGACAGGAGATCGGCAGCAGCATCTTCCTGATAACAACGGGAAATAAACTGCAATTTGTCTTTTTATAAGTGGTAGAGCCATGCTGCAGTTATATTAGTAGTATAGTTGTAGCACGAATGGGTCGGCTCGACCGGGGAAAGACCACGCTCTTACAGAATACCAGCTTAAAATAGCAGCTTAATGCTGCTGTGTTTCGTATGGTGAGTGTAGGAACCGGAGACTCTTTTTACTGGAAACGAGGCATTCCATCTTATTCCTCACGGGTGACAACGCATCTGCATTTTGATTTGTAATCGAGGATAGATGTAGATGTCAATGGGCCGCAGCAACCACTTACCATCATGTGGACTCGTTTGTCACCCTATTCAAAAAAAAGCGTTAGCAACTATGGCCAAAATCCTCCCTATGAGTCTCCCTGTGGGGGAGGCCTATGTTCAGTTGTAGACTTTTATAGGCTTTAATGGAATGGACATGTGAAGTACGCCAACATCTACTGAAGCAACGCAACGGAAGGCGAGAAGAGAGAAGGCCTGTGCCTGTCTAGACTTATGTAGGCCGTAACTTTACTTTTAATACCGTCATCTATCAGAGGCAAGATGAAAAATGATCTCCCGGGCATCTAATCGCCTGAGTATCCCCTTTTACGTTATCAACGAAATGAGATGGAATGATGGTTTTTATAATTCCGCCACTAATTATCACAGCATATTAAAGTCCACTGCTGAACAGAGGACACTTACATAGATAGTTCCATAGAGGATTTGCCATAGTTGCCACGCAACTGTTCTCTATTGTCTTCTGTTAATATTATTAGGAAATTAGCCAAGTTGAGAGAGCTAAAGCTGGAGAGCTTTTAAACGAACTACTTAGTTAATATCTAAACATTTTACGCAATATAATTCTTCAGAACAAGTAAATTTAAAAAAAGACACTCTTTAAATCGCGTTTTAAGTAAACGCCATTTTTAGATTAATGAGCATGATATTGTTACCGTAAAATTTATGATACTCCGATGATAAAAAACTAATCCAACGAGATCGCTTTCTTCATAATTACTCAAGCTGTTTATTAGGCGGGTAAAGGAAAGATAAACTTAGCATACCTATTGTATACCTACCTACATATTGAGTCTGAACAACATTACCCTTCTACTTGTTTAGTCAGATAAAAGAAATGTTTATAATTATAATACAAATATATATTTTTGTCTTCAGCCAAACGAAGGAGCAGACAATCAGGTAGCGCTCATTCACAGAATACGTAACTCCTTTTGTTCACTGTGACGTTTTTATATTATGTGTCCTGCTTGCTGTTTTCAATGCTCAGTTGACGCTTTTGTTGATTCAAATGCATGCTTCGCTAGATAAACATAGATTATATCATCGATGTCTGATTGGTACAATCTAATCAATAGTATTGATGTAATGCCGAATAAACCGTTTAGAAATATTGACTCGGGCGTTACTTTGTGGAAATCCATTATAATAAAGATATTAATTAATTTGCAACCTTCCGCTAACTAAATACAATGATGTGTCTTACCTGGATTGAAGCATCCTCAAGTGATGTAGACTA
The DNA here is from genome assembly GCA_907164705.1 of Parnassius apollo. NCBI lineage: Eukaryota > Metazoa > Arthropoda > Insecta > Lepidoptera > Papilionidae > Parnassius > Parnassius apollo. Next base: position 5,337,802 of record CAJQZP010001507.1, read on the forward strand.
CATAGTCTACATCACATGAGGATGCCTCGTGTAGAGGCGAAACACGTGCCGTATTATCGTCGATGGTGTGTCTTTCCTGAAATATTGGTGTTGGGAGTAGTGGTGCCGAGAGTAGTGGTGTTCGGATTAGTGATGACGGGATTGGTGCACGCAATTGAGGGTGGACGGGAGGTGCTCTTCAATCCAGGTAAGACACATCATTGTATTTAGTTAGCGGAAGGTTGCAAATTAATTAATATCTTTATTTTAATATTATTGCTACATCATGATGGTGATCAGCAAAAATAGTGTAAATGTATGTAAAAATAGTGTAAATTGTGTATTTTAAGTTTTTGTAGGTAGGTACTATAGCATATATATTAATTTCTTAACTCCATTTTATTTTACTAAATATCCTACGCCAATTGTTACTTTATCCTTCAATTGTAAAGTGTATCAACATACTTACTGCTCAGTTGTATTGTCTTTCTTGTTTATTAATTATAAGATTAAACAATACTTATTAAAAGTTAGAATTGCACGTAACTTAGATTTATCAGATTTTCTATAGATATTTACTTTTAATTAATGTTTTTATTTTTATTTTCATCATATGAAGAAACGTTTAATAAGACATCATAGTGATTAATGCTCATGTCCGTCACAGTTGTTCACGGCGAGCGCGAGTCATATCCAAGATGTGCGTTGCGTGCAGCCCGACTCGGGCTTCACGGAGCCGGCCAACAACAACATCAGCGAGGACAACAACAACGGGCCCATTTCGCTGCGGGAGATGCAGAATATCGCCAATAACAATGCCGCGGCGTACATCGTCAGCGAGAACGAAGAGCGCAACAGGATTAGCCGCGAGTCTGTCGTCGAGTTCGAGCCCCTGCCGGTCGGGCTGCGGGTAGTCGATCCGCTGGAGCGGTGTGCCGACTGGTTCGGTGAGTAGGTTATCTGTGGTAGTAATTACAATATTTTTTTTAACAATAATAATATCACCGTCGACATCTGTCGAGCTTGTAGCCAACCTGGTCTCATAGTCACTTAGGCATGTTATCTCCGGTTGGTCGACGCCTTCTTAATTCGAGTATTTGCAAGTACACACAACGTACTAAATATGATAATAAAGCAGGGATACTGCACCAACATCTCGACCTGAAATAAAGTCTGAAGTAAAGTAGTGCATAAAATATACAGCTAAATAGTATGCTACAATCAATGAACAGATGACAGATCATATGACAGATCACCAGCTCCCATCTACGAGCTAGTCAATATTCTAAGTAATATTAGGTGTAAAGTAGTACAAAAGCTTCTGTTACAAGTGGCAATTTTCTGCTTCATTATCCTCTCAGAAATGGGAAGTGCCTTGTGCCTAGCAACGGGATGTCTATAAGCTTTAAATATCATAGTATCGAATTGTTTCACATAGTTTAGTGAACTTCGGCACTACAATAATTAGCCATAAACCAAATAATTACTTATCATTTTTTTTTAAATTAATATAATAGCACGCACATCACGATAGACCAGCAAGTGGTCACAGTCGCCCATACATATGAACGTTCATTCCCATCACTTATATAAGATCATCATCATTTTTGTCACCTTTTGTTGTGTTTACGTGGTAGAGCCATGCTGCAGCTATATTATGGTTGTATCACGAATGGATCGGCTCAAACACAGGAGGATCACGCCCTACAGAATACCAGCAAAAATAGCAATAAAATAGCAGCTCAATGCTGCTGTGTTTTGTATGGTAAGTGTAAAGAACCGGAGACACTACTGGAAACGATGCATTCCTTAATCCTCAGGTGTGGCAATACATCTGCGTTTTGATTCTTAATCGAGGACATATGTAGATGTCTATGGGCCACAGCATCGGCTTATCATCAGGTGGATACTGCTCGCTTGTCACCCTTATTTTATAAAAAAAACCTCCGAAGACCTAGATGTCAAATAGCAGTGCTTGCAATATTGAGGTCTGAAGGTTACAGGGAGGCAGAATAGTTTCAAGCTGTGATGCATTCTAAGTTCTATGAGGTAACACCCCGCATTGTTAGGCGTCTTTATTTAAAGTTGGTTGCAGATGTCCATGGGCCCGTAGTTTACCACAATATGGACTGTAACTGTGTTCGTTCTTTACTTCATTTTTATGACAAAACAACTTAACGCTCCTATTCTTAAAAGCGAATGTCCTTATTACAGCGTAGTGATTTTTTAATATTATAGTTACCGGAATTTAATCATACTTTATCTCCTTACACGCAAGTACTAATATAAATTTTAACTTGTTCAATTCCCTAAAGTTAAACGCTTTAAAATCCATAAAATTAGTTTTATTCCACGTAATTTAAAGGTTTAGTTCAATTGGTAACTTAGAAGCAAAGAGATTCAAAGGTAAATAAGGCTAACTAACTAAAGGGTAACTTTGATCTATACATCAGTGGAATTATTTAGATTTAAATCGAAAAAACTTATTAAAATAGTTAGAACAAACTTCAGCGTATTCGGTATATTTTTTTGAAAATTATTTTCTTTTAGCCAAAGCCTTTTAAAAAGAATTATTACACGCGAATACGACTACTCGTGGTCTCATATCACACAACACGATACGACCGGTTACCTTTAGGTAATAATAAGTAATGGATTACGATTTTAACCGCTTTAACGGTAATGTCGTAAGATCTCCGAGGGGATTAACAGTAATTAAAGTTAATATATATTGTAAAATATAAATTTATACATATTTTGTGTATTTAAGTAGATTTATGTATTTTTTTACGTCTACTATATTAATATATTTATATATACATTTGTTCGATATATGTATAGAATAACTTATTTACCTACATATTCTGATTCATTCAAACTTCGTTATCTTTTTCATCTCATTATTAGTTTGTGATTGTTGCACTACCTCCTATATACTTATCTCTGCTTAGCCTAATGGTTGACTGGGAGTTTTTGTGTAATGTGTATAAAAGTTTAAATTAATAAATTAGATACAAAAATCTTTGTACGAGCTCCAATTTATCATTTTAATCTTATCTTATTGCTTATCATCTTCTTATTATTAAAGAAAAACATTTATATAACTACATACTGTTATCTCTAGAGTGAACAAGCAGATGCAACCAATACCGTCCTACTACAAAAAGTAATTTATTATCAGTCTCAGGTCAGGTCTCGAAACTAGAGTTTGTTACAATAAAATTTTCGCGAAAAGCATGCGAAACAACTAAAATTAAGTATAAAATGTGTTGCTGCTTATGTCAAATTTCGAGGAGACTGGCGCTGCGGCTAAGGAACTTCTCTCTTGACAAAGACTCGTCTTATAACTATACGTTTAAAAATTAGACCAAATGCTTGACATAGGTTAATATGTAGCATCCTTTTTGTAACGTTTGTGCTACGGTCTTTAGTCGCATTATCCCTTATTACATATTTTAATTAAAACATTCCGTTTTTAAATTACACATTGTGCCTGGTGGATGGTTAAGGTATTTTGACGACCAGAATATAATTCAACATATAAAATGTTGCATTTTGAGCAACAAATACAACACTTTGGATCGTATTTCTGGATACTTTCTTCGTTCATAATGTTTTCATAAATAACAGATTTTTAACTTTAGATATGTTCATTTCAAAAAGTACGTATGAGTTTCAGCCTTATACGTTCCTCTGCTAAGCACAAACTAAATATATTATATTAAACACTTCACATGTACTCACTAATATCTCAGACCTGCAGATTTCATTACGATGTTTACTCCATCGCTTAGCAAGAGGTAAATCTGTACTTAAAATATGCAATTAATAATTTCAGTGGTTCCGACGAGGATCGTAAACAGTTCCCTCGCGTATTACAATGAAAATTTAGGATTACTTCGCTTGAAGGGACGCCCTAGAAAAAAGTTTATCGACCAAATTGGCGATATTTTGAAAATGGGCCATGTTAGAAATACCCTTAACCGACGAGCATGTATGCGTAGATATATGGATGTAAAGGAGGCGAAAGAGGTGTGTCAGCATCATGCCAAATGGAAGTCCGCAGTCTCTGCCTACCCCTCTGGGTGACAGGCGTGAGTGTTTATGGTTACTTCGCTAGAAGTAGTTTCGTAAGTGCTAATTTGTCATCATCATGATTATATTTTTTTTCTTGTTTTTTTTTTTTAGTAGATATGTTTGACTGGAAAATATTGATATTAGCATAATCTCCTTTCTCATACGGAACGAATAATTTCTGAGGTGAGCCCTTATACACCGAGTTGTCACGGCTCTAAGATATGTATATTAGTAATATTAATTAGAAGTCCTTTAATATATAGAAAAAACGTTTTAAGGTTTCTACTTAAAACGCATGCGATATAACCGATCGGAAGATGAATTCGATGGCGTGTGCCAGAAATACGAGACCGACGACATCATACAATGTTAATTTCTTCTTCTTACTAGACACTTGCTCATTGTTAAAGGGATTTCCCAGCTGTCACGCATGGCAGACTGATTGGCCACTGCAGCACCAGACGTTTGGCATCTTTTTTGCCTCCCCGTCGCTGGTTGGTACATATTTTACGTGTGACGTAAACGGGATCGAAAATCATGAACTCTTTCTGGTACTTTCCTAAGTTACCTCACACAACGAAATGTTGATTTGATTATATCTTATTAACTTACTTCTTCAATATCCTTTCATTTCAGGTGACGAAGATTTTCCTAGGAACCAATTGCAGTATCTGCGCGAGATAGGAAGAGGATGGTTCGGAAGGGTAATGTACATATATTGAATTCAAACACACATCATCGTCATCATTACAGCCTGTCAACAGTCATCCGCTGAACATACGCATCTCCATAGATTTCCTCATAGGCATACGCCAACAACCACAAGTTAAATCATCCATCTTTGGTTTCACTAAAGACATGACCATTACATCATTCGTGACAAAGCAAAATAAAGCGATCATCTTAATCTCAACCATACATCATACACCCGATGTTGATAACACCTCAAAAAAAATTGGTTGACCCTGCAGGCCATCCCTGAAACTTCCCGTTAATTTCAAATGCAACGCGCTCCAAATTTCACAAAATTATATTGCGAAATCTCGAAGTTATGATAAAAAAAGTAATTTTTCAAATTCTTTCTCCTTCGATATCTCACGAACGAATGAACCCATTTTTATTTTCCGAACGGCATGCGACGTCATTTTTTGAGGTTAAGAGCTAACTAGCCTAGTTTTTGAAATCGATCGGTAAAGCCGTTTAAAAGTTATTCCAGTTATCAAAATTTTATTTTTGAGATTTCTCAAAATCTACTCGTCCGAATCAGTTCTTATTATCACCAAATCTATTCCACATTGAGATCTTTAGAACGCCGCAATCCTCATCGCAATCGATCAAGACTTTCAAAGGTAGTGAAAGGTTTTTTTTTCATTCCAGTAGCTAATAATAATATATCATGGTTATCCGCTACAAGGTAAGGATAACCATTGATATAGATAAAGAATAGGAATGGGCCAAGTTTTAAGCCCTGAGGGATACCAATTGATACTACTGACGCGGAAGAACTCGCCGTTGCGTTGATAACAATTTTTATAGTTCTATTACTGAAATATGAATTTCTAAGAGAAGAACTAATTAATTTAAGAGCAATATTTCTCATTGTTGTTTATTATGTAGAACATGGGTATATAATGTGTGTCAAATATCATACAAATGCTTTTAACGGTTTATGCTTAAGAGGGTTGTGAAGTGCCGATACGCAGCGCGAGTGGATATTTTCAAAAATGCTATAATATGTTTCATACCGTTTCATACTCCGTACCGCAGTATCATGCGATAGAGAGAGTAGCAAGTCTTGGAGGCAACTGCCCACATTTTGTTTTTTAATATTGTTTCGGTCGATAACGTTTTTACCCCCTAAACCTTTACGAAATGAGACAATTTTGGTCTAATTACATTTAGTACATCTAAATCAAGTTCTGTACGTTTTTCTTATTTAATTCAGTGGAGTTTAATTAAAAGAAATAGAAACGCTCCAGGAAGTTTATATAGATAGTAGATCCTAATAACTTAACGTACGCAATTATTCCTTTAAAATAAAAATGTACGGACTTAGTTTTCCATTATATCTACAAAATTGCAAAAAAAATTATGAAAATTCGACTAGTTTTAGGGGGGTGGGGGAGAACGTTATCGCTTTTTGTATGAAAATTTACAGATTTACAATCCTTTCAATTGAGTCCAATAAATTCTCGGCTGGCACATTTTCGGAAAGACTTACGTGCGTACATCGTAGGCTGTTCATCATTTGAGCTACCTCATCTTCTTCAATATGTATTTATTAGCAAGTTGGTCGAGTCCAATATTTCCATAAGTGATTGTATTAATATTTCATAAGTATTCACAACAACAGTTGATACTTGCATGGTGTTAAGCTGGGCTTGTTTATCCTCATACCTATTATTTTCACATTCAATATCAGATGTGTTGTACTGCGGCATCGAAAATTAGTTTCAACTCAGCGTTAGCTAAGAACAGACCACATTGCTGATTTTTAATGCAGCCAACTTTGTGTGACGCACGTCCACCAAAACAGTTTTCATTTGTACAATGTATTAATATAGGTACATCATCATGCGCAATCATGTAATACAACCAAGGCGCAACAGGTTACGAGATGAATCATTTGTTACCTTGTTGGTAACTACACCTGCATACTAGTTTTAATGCATACATATATTTGTTTTATTTGTTAGCGTTCATTTATCTTCTGTCTTTCGAAGTTTTATTCAAAATCATAGTAAATAGCAGCTCAAGGCTGCTGTGTTTCGTATGGTGAGTTTGGAAAACCGGAGACCCTTTTTACTGGAAATGAGACATTAAAGAATACCTATGCTTCTTTTAGAAGTTTTTCTTACCTTCTTTATTTTCTTAACTTGATTAATTGATTTTCAGTAAAATTAGATAATCGTTATTTAAGAGGTTTCCTGTCCCATTAACTTGTAATCTATAGTGGATAAAAGATATTCTAATCAATTAATGAATCACGTAATAATATGTGAAATTCGGAAGCAATTTCATGTGTTTTTGCTTATCGATGTGGTGTGATAAATACAATTTATGGCTAAGGGACGTTTGTCTAATTTGAAAATTGTAAAAGTTTTTAATAGGTGAGAAAAATAAATGAAACAATATTGAATATTTTAATTTTTCTTCATTACTCTGAATAACCTAATTAGAAACTAAACATATCGAGAAGAAATATTTATCATTGTTGCTAGAACTTTGATGCATCTTATTGTAAAATGTTGAACAGTGACATTTACTACATTTCTAAATACTTTGTACTGACTTCTTCCGTATACCATCTGAATATTAATTATAAAGAGTACCTTCTCTGTCCGCATGTAAGGATATTTGTTGAATTGAGAAAATGTATTCTCGTTGGAAATTCCTTCTTCTTCTATCACCAGCCCGTAAAAGATTATTACTGTTTCAAAATTGTCAGACGGATTGACGCAGATCCAAACGATGTACAGTAGATAGTTATACCGCCATCTATTGGAAGTCATACGAGTTTTCTTGTAGTCGCGTTTAGCGACTACGTTTAAGTTTAAACGTGGTAGAGCTATGCCGCAACTATGTTATAGTTGTAACACGAATGGGTCGGCTCGACTGGGGTATAACCACAGTCTCACAGAATACCAGCGCAAAATAGCACCGTAATGCTGCTGTGTTTCGTATGGTGAGTGTAGAGATCCGGAGAACCTTTTTTACTAGAGACGAGGTATTCCATCATTGTCCTCAAAGGTGACAATGCATCTGCATTTTGATTTGTAATCGAGGATGGATAGATGTCTATGGGCCACAGCATCAACTTACCATCAGGTAGACTGTGTGCTCGTTTGTCACCCTTATTCTATAAAAAAAAACACAGAACACACACAGAGTGATAGATTCTCGTACACTGCCACCACACTATTTTGAACTTCTAACAAGCTTGATTTTTCTTAACCAACTTTATTTGTTACAGGTGGTAGAGGGAGAGTTAGAAGGGAACACTTCCGGCACGGTCGCCGTAAAGATACTTAACCAGAATGCCAATTTAGAGGAAAAGGCGCGATTTCTGGACGAGGCCAAGATATACCGGGATGCGAGACACGAAAATATTCTCGCATACGTAGCCAAGTGTCTACAGGAGGATCCATGGATTTTGCTGTTCGAGCTGTGCTCTATGGTGAGAATTTGTTTTGTTTATTTAGCAACACCAATTTCCTATACCACAAAACATTTTGTGATAGTTATGTTATTAATAATATTAGAGTGACAAAAGTGCTAATATCCTTGGTTCTTTTAATGTCCAATCGAATCACAACAGTGTTGTATTGTTGTTTGGAGCTAGAAATAGGCAAGGGGGTCACACACACACCGACTGGAAACTAAAAAGGATGTTACAAAACCCATGTATATTTATAATATCTTTTTATAAACCTGAACTAGCAAACGAACTTATGGTACTGATGGTAAGTGACCACGGTAGTCAATAAACACGTGCGGGCAACTTCAAACAAAAAAGGATAACTGATGCCCTATCACCTGTGGTAACTAAGATGAAATTAATGACAGTCTGTAATTATATATTTGTTACCCTTTTCACTTTCCGGAAACGGCCCCGCAACATCAAGGGTTACCCTCTCCCATGGTACACCAACATTGTACTATTTCCTCTACTACGAATCTTAGGTCACCGACACCACTGAGGGTTTACGACACCAATCCTCGACATCTTCACGACAGTGGACCCAGTTCCCCCGTTCTCGAATCTTCAGTTGAGTTCGTTTAGCTCCCAGATGGCCTCCTAAACCACCATTATGGTACAGCTGTAGAATATCCGGTACTTTAGCTTTAGGGACAACCATTTGCAAACTGGTTGCATACCCTTTAGACCGGAACACAGCAATCCAAACACTGCTATTTGTAAGAGAGAAATAGGTAAGAGGTTGGTACCACATAACACTAGGAAAATAACTAAATTAAACCAAAGAGTGGTTATATCTGCATAAACCATTAACCAATTTAAGAACGGATTGCATAGACAACTAAAATAGAACAACTACACATTTGAAACTAGGATACACGCTTTTATCAGTGGTTTGAAGTGCTGGCCGGTTAAATAATAATAAATAAATAAAAATATATAAACCAATCTACCTATTTCATCATTGGCGAGAACAAATCTTTCCTACGATATATGCTGCGGAACTAAGCCTGCTACCTTTGATGTTGTTTCCATTTCCCATGGGAAATGTAAACAACATCAAAGGGGAGTGTTAATCTAGCATAATAAAGAAATGGTTATAGGTACCGCTCGCTATCTATCGGAAGCCCTTAGATCTTTGTAGCATTTTCTATAGTCGCCTCTTACGACACCGACGGGACGAAATAGTGTAGTAGTAGTATTATTACACCGTCACTACACGATTTTGTTTATCCATTCACTTACACTCTGTTTTATTCATTCATTCATACATTGGTCACAACCTACTAACCATCAAAACTCTTCTGCTGAAATTCGATCTCCGCCATATTTTTTTCTCACAGGGATTTCCCCTTGATATAGGTGGCATTGGTAATATAGCAGTATTTTTTATTATTTTGAATTATTGATAATCGTCGACGAGTGATGATGATATTTGTCCAGGCATAAATTGCAAGACTACTCGCGTATCATAAAAATTCTAACGAGATTATGGAAAACTCGCAAAGTTCGACAAAATTTCTCCAATCCGCTCTCCTTGAAATACGATATCGATTACTCCACTGCGCCGTTACATTTCTCACAGCTCTAACAAAATATCGCGTTACAAATCGCTTACATAACGCTCATAAAATCGTATCATACGAAATCAAACCATACACGTGACCGTCACCGCTACGGATACGGAGTTATACCCTCCAATTACTTCGTATAGCCGACACGTGGCCGCACTCGGAACTGACGACCGTGGTGACCGTGCGTGGAATACATAATAAGTCTACACGTTTATCGTTTATCAATGGAACTGTATTTATGAATCATATTCTAATTTTTTTTTAATCTCGTAATATAAATGTTACGTATTGTATCGTCCACATTCTACATTAGAGATTTTAGGTATTTTTAATTATGGCATAGACGAGTTGATTATTTTGCAAAATATCAATTGAAATAATGTTTGGGTGTAATCGAAATTAAATCTTTTAGTTGTTTTAAGATTATTATTGTTTGTAAATTGTTTAATTTCTCGTAAACGATTTATGTAATCTTTTGTGAAATAAATAACGTCTTAAATCTAAAAAAAATTGCATGAAAATATCAGTAAATGATGTTATCTTTTCTTGAAGTCAAATGAATATTATATTTGTATATTTTTTAATATTAAAAAAACACTTAATAAAAGTAAAAGCCAACTTCAAAGAACGTGACTGGAAAGTGGTGAGGCAATGTGTAAAGGAGAATCAAAGTTATGAAGTTCAGAACACATTACGTAGAATTTATCTTATTCTTTCGAGTGAACTGAGAATTATTCCGAGCTCAAGATTACAACTAGAATGTAATATAAATAATTACATTTACAATTCATCCCCTGTTTACCCATTGTTAGGTGTAGTTTTTTTTTTCAAATATACTAATATGAAACTACCCCTAAAGTGTAAATTTTTAATAAAAAAGAATAATTAAAATCGGTTCGCAATTGTTGAGGATATCGCATAACATACAAAGAAAACGTACGTACAGTCGAATTGAGAATCTCCTACATTTCGAAGTTGACTAAAAATAAATATACGTGAAACGAACAATTGATTCAGTTTCGAGATACGAACAATAGCAAGTTTAAATAATAATATAATGATGTCTAGTTACCGTTGCCATTACAGCCTATTATAGTCCACTGCTGGACATAGGCCTCCCCCATATATTGCCTCATAGGGGGGATATTTGCCATAGTTGCCACGCTCATGATGGGCGAGTGGATTTTTACGGCCACCACATAGCGACTTTTTTTCACTTTCACTTGTTCGTCACTTGTTTGTCGTTCTCTTCGTTCCATATAATACAATGTTTCAAATAAATACAAATTTAATATTACTTTATGGACAACTTTTCTGGTTAAATTTTTACTTAATATTATAACAATACTAGACAGCATTGCTGCCACGCTTGGCAGGCGCGTTGGCAAGTTTATTTATTTATATTTTTTAGTACCTAGTTATTAGGAAGATGATGGTGCCCATCTCCTGGTTCGTTTCCTTATGTCGACTTACTACAGCCATATGTTCTTACACCACTATTACATGTTTGCCATCTTGTATATGCTTGATGGAAAATACTAAAACGCGCTAGATATCTGAGCCTACGATCAAAATTTGTTTACAGCATATAAAGTCATTTATTTCTCAAAACTAATACAACATTCATGTATTTGAGAAACATAAATTGTTATAAACTTATATATTTTACCCCCTGAACGTAAATAATATGTATGAGTAAGAGATTATAATTTTTACACTTACATACTATAATCTATTAAATAACAAGTTTGATAAGAGTAGCGATAACGACAAATCCCTCTTACAATTATAGAAGCCCAGCCATCAACTGTAATGTGTTGATAATGAATGAGATGAATATCATATACACCTGATCTCAATGAATCATGTTGTGTCATAAATGGTAGACATGAAATATTTATATAGGTGATTGGAACTCGTATCTATGGTACAAAATTCATTTCACTATGAAAATTACAATTCCTTTGTAAAAACTTAATTAAGGATAGATGTTCATGATCAGATATGGACTGTGGATCGTCTTTAGACAAATATAGTTTTAACTTGTATTATGTCGAATTGCAGGACTTACAACAGTACCTGATACTAAACCGTCCCAAGATGGCGATACTCAATGAGAGCGGCGTGCCATTACAGCTCATGTGTGACGTCACGTCCGCACTTGCCTATCTGCACTCGCGGGGAATTTTGTATGGGTATGTTTTTTTTTCTTTCTTTTTAAATATAAAACTGAAGTGGCAAACGAACCTGATGGTAAGTGGTGATTGCAGTCAATGGACACCTACAGCAAACTTCAAACAAGAAGGGATTCAGATGTTGTCACTTCTGAGGACTAAGATGGTATGCCACACCAGCATGTAGTTGTACTGTACTGTACTGGCTCACTATGTCTTTCGTCGTTAACAGGCGGCAGAAGTAGTTGTGAGAACCACAGATAAATAAAAATACCATCTCTGTACGTCATACTTTTTAATGTAGACCAAGAAAGTACCAAAACATATAAATGTTGAAGAAGAAACGCAGCCTTATTGCTACTCAACAATGTCTTGTAGAAACCCCGAAAGAGCATTAAATACAGGGGAGAAAAGTTTACGGATAGCATAGGATGCATTTAAAGAATAGATTATTATTGCAAGTCATTTCGTACTTTTATCATTAGTTCGGAAGGGCCTCTGTCTTGGCAAGAACCATAAAGAAACCTAGCGAGAGTAAAATGTTAATAACTTATGCACTAAAAAGAATGGTTACAAACTAGCGGTTGCCTATAGTCAACCAAATCTAAGAAATACCTTTTGACGTATCTCATTAATCATTCCGCAATAACTTTGTGCAAATGTACTCAAACGATTTAAAATAACCTTTTACATAAATTCCAATAATTATAAAGTACAAAATATTCCATTACAACATGTATAGTTCTTTATCGCTTATTTAAGTTTGAAACATTCAAAACAACCAAAATATTAAAAAATAACCTACGGTCAACTTTTTTGCCCGACGTTGTTTCAACGATATGTCGCTATGTACCTTTAAATAATTTAATTTTTTGTTTGATTATTCAAATTTTTATTTTTAAAATTGCTTAAGTTATATGAATCATAAATTTAATATTTTTTATAATTTTCTACTTCGTCAGCGTAAATTTGTGCAGGCAGAAAAAACTCTAATCTAAGAGCGCGCTGAAAAAACACTACGTAATTCCAATCTCCCGCCATTTTGGAAGCTTTCTGTGCGTGCTTTTGTAATTTTGTGTTTGTATTCTTATTTTGTGACTGGGACGATAACTTTTTGGACAGATTCTTCTATACTCGTTGACCTTAGGTCAGATTCGTACATTAGTGGTAAAATTACACGAATGTTTTGAACGTGAGTCACAAACCGGTGGGCCCCTTTTTCACAGTGACACAAGTGCCGAAGCGTGTCGGTGAAGCACTCGGAATTGACAAATGCACCATTGCTAAGATCGTCACAAAAAATACGATCTTTCAGGCAGTGAGAATAATTTACTTCATAGGACAAAAAAACGAAGAAATAATAAATCAGTAACAGGTATAAATCAATTCAACACAGATGCTATTAGAAACCATGTCCACGGCTATTTCACATGGAGCTAATGCCTACTGCGGCGAAGTTGCAAAACAGTTTAGTAGATGCCGGATTGTACAATGGTAGTAAAGAGTTATTGAGAACCATTTTAAACCACATGGGCTTCCGATACAAAAACATTGATAATCGCAAAATAATGATTTCTTAAATTTACGCGAACACTACACATTGAATAAAACTATTATTTACGGATTTTATCGCGTTTAATTACTTTAATTTATTTTTATTATTATCCCGACGTTTCGGGTGCTTTACAGCGCCCATGGTCACGGGGGGACTGAGATGTTTGACGTCCCAATGTCATAGTTAGTCCGGCTACCTATGACATTGCTACCTATAATATTAAAAACTGAAGGTAGCCGGACTAACTATGACATTGGGACGTCAAACATCTCAGTCCCCCCCCGTGACCATGGGCGCTGTAAAGCACCCGAAACGTCGGGATAATAATAAAAATAAATTAAAGTAATTAAACGCGATAAAATCCGTAAATAATAGTTTTATTCAATCGCAAAATAATTATGGAGAGGCATGACAAAAAAAAACACAACTTTTTAAAGATAAATGAAAAATATGACCAATTGGGACAACTTAATATTCATTGATGAAGCGGGGTAAAACGCCATCCACGCTGTACCGAAGATATGGACAGACGACCCTGTAGCATCTTGCTCGAAGATGCTTTGAGAAAAGGTGGGCGCCTCATAACTTTCCACGACCATGCTCTATCTTCCGGAAGAGGATTTGGAGCAAATTGTTTATTAGCTTTCCAATCAAAGATTACAAGAGACCAAAATTCAATGATAAACCCTTTTGCAAAATAATACTAACCATTCTGTTCAAATCGACATAGCGTCAACCCAAGTGTATGAGAAAGCAGATGTAGTAGTATGACTGCAACACAAAAAAGAGGAAGCGTACATGAAATTAGTAAAAGCCGAGCTAATACAATTGGTAAGGTGAAATAAACCACGTAAACCTTTTTAAGACTACCACCATACCACTGCCAATACAATGGTATTGAATTGATTTGGGCCCGAATCAAAGGCTAGTTCTTAAATTAAATCTTTTAAATGCAAACATATTAACTCTACCTAAACACACATGAGATTAAAATATCTCATACTTTTACATGCTACGCAACATGAAACAACACCAAGCCATCTTTCACGGTGAAGAAAATGGAAGGTTTGTTGAAGGAATTCCATGTCACAAAGGATGATTGGGTAAATATTTGAAATGAAATTTTATTCATTTCATTTATTTCATTTCATTTTAAAAGTACTGAAGAAAACAAAGAAAATTATTATGTATGTCTTTGAAAGAGACTTTCATTTTGATTTTTTATCATTATGATATTTCATTATCGAAAATCAAGTAATAATTAATCTTAACAACGACAGCTCAAGTAGTTGTAGTGATAGTGATTGAATATTTTTTTATATACTTTCAGTCTTAAATTTTTATATCTTTGCCTTTAGAAATAAGCAGTAACAATAAATACGAAGAAACTTATAAATTTTGTGTTTTAAATTACCCGTTTCTAATTTATTCTGGTACTAATCGAAACAAAACTGTAAATGATTACCAACTCTAAAGAATCGGTATCGATTTTTCTTTCGAATATTGTACGTACCGATTTTTGGTAGGCATGCTTAGTCCAATAAGTCTGACAGCTGTCAAAAGGTATTTCTTAGATTTGGTTGACTATAGTAGTCATTTGTTAAATTTTTAATATTGTATATTTAGTAAGCTGTTCACTTTGGTTTTACGTGGTAGAGCCATGTTGCAGCTATATTAGTAGTATAGTTATAGCACGAATGGGTCGGCTCGACTGGGGTAGGACCACGCTCTCACAGAATACCAGCGTAAATTAGCAACTTATTGCTACTGTGTTTTATATGGTGAGTGTAGAGAACCGGAGACCCTTTTTACTGGAAAAGAGGCATTCCATCTTAGCCCTCTCGGGTGACAACGCATCTGCATTTTGATTCGTAATCGAGGGTAGATGTATATCTATGAGCTACAGTATCTACTTACCATCAGATGCACTGTGTGGTCGTTTGTCATCCTTATCCTATAAAAAAATTGCACATTAAACCCTAGATATATACAAAATATAAAATAAAAGCTTATTTACCTTCTTGACACTCCACAAACTATTAAAAAAGGAACATTTTAAATTACACAAAACAAAGTAGTTATCATTTGTTAGCAACATTTTAAAATTCTTTGACTACAATGTTTACTCTTTACTACTGTTGGACCACAGACTAATAGATATTTGATATTAACAGAATGAACATATTCAATGAATGTTTTTTTATTTGTAATACATATACCTACATAAATGTTTTTTTTTGCATTCTCTTTATTATGATACTTTATTATATCAAATTTCACACATTTCCGTGTGTGCTCTATGCTCAAAAAGGGTCTACAATAGAATAAAACTAATTTTACGTACTTTATCAAGTAAAATTTTAACTTTTTTAATTCCCGAAGTTTGGGTGTTTAATAGCACCTATGGTCACGGGGAAGGTCGCCTGAGGTGTTTGTTGTTTGATGTTTGACGAAGGCTACCCTCAACTTTTGTTTTGACGGCCTCGTGGTGCAGTGGCTTAGCAATGAGTTACAGCGCTAAGGTCCGCGGTTTCGAATCCCGCACGGAACAAATATTTGTAAGGCCTACAATTAATTGTTCCGGGTCTGGATGTTTGTCCTTGTGAAATTTATGTTTGTAACTGCCCTCACGATACAGGAGAAAATCCTAGTGTGGAGGTAACGTTTTTTAAAAAAGAAAAAAGAAAAGAAAAAAAAGCTTTTAATTAATGATTATGTTGTAAGTGCCTGGAACGTTGGGAATTAAAAAGGTTAAATCTAAATGCAATAAAATCCGTAAAATTAGTTTTATTCCATGTGTAGTATTCGCATCAATGTAAGAAATTGTTCCACCATCGGATAACGCTTTCGAATCAAAGTGTTTGCTATATCGTTCGTCATGCGTACAGCAAAGGAGTGGAATAAGTAGTCAGCGTCTGTCTTACCATCCAATTACAGTGTGGGTGTCTTCACGGCAAGAGTAAATAGGCTTTTGTTTAGTCAGTGCGTTTCACCATCTTAGGATGCATTATCAGTTACCATCAGGTGCGGTTATAGTTTTTTTATAGAATAAGGATGACAGACGAGCACACAGTCCGTGGTAAGTGGTCGCTGCGGCCCGCAGACTTCTACACATATCCTCGATTACTAATCAAAATGCGTATGCGTTGTCACCCGTGAGCACTAAGATGGAATGCTTCGTTTCCAGTAAAATACGTGTCTGGTTCTCTACGCTCACTATACGAAACAGCAGCGTTAAACTGCTATATGACGCTGGTATTCTGTGAGAGCGTGGTCCTTCCGTGGTCGAACCGACTCATATAACTATACTACTAATATAGTTGCTGCATGACTCTACCAAAAATATAAAGAGAATGTATACAACACGTAACATAATTAACGCACTTTGAGAAAGTAGTTTGTTCAGAATCATTTACTGAATCAATTCCTATCATTTTTAATATAGGTAATTTTTATCCCAAAAATAATTAAAACTACGTAAATTACAGTCACACTAAATGTGTACAGTCAAAACAAACTGAAATGGACCGTAACTTAAGGCAATAAGACTTTTAACAGTGCAGTTTTATTTGTATTATTACTAATTCTGTCATTCAATAAAAATAAGCACGTTAAAGTCTTTGCGTTCGTGAATTCGTACTGTGACCACAATATTCTTCCGGAATTAGTATAACTAATTTGGTAAATAATCAGTGCATAAAAATGTTTAACTAAAAATTCAGTGTTTGTATTATGATTATAACATAATATACTAATTGGGGTGTCTCGAGGATGTGCGTAAATTACGTTACATGTTGTATATAATTGTGTACAGTTTTCGTTCCTGTATTAATATATAGATGTGTTGCAGCGAGGTGTGGAGCGACGCAGTGCTAGTGCGCGGCAGTGAGGCGAGTGCGCGCGCGGTGCTGGGCCGCTACGTGCCGGCCGAGCGCGCCGCCACACACGCCGCGCCCGAGGCCCGCCGCCAGCCCCCAGAACACACGGTCACTTGGCTAACGCACTCGCTTTTCTAATTACTTATTAAGATTTTTGGCTTGGATGCTTGTCCTTTAAGCCATATCTTCATTTAATTCGGGATCTATTCGTTTTTATATATTTTGTTCACAATATTGTGATGCGTTACATTGCGAAATTTTAGGGAGATTTTGACGATAGCTTAACCCAGCGGACAGTCGATGAAGACAGTCACTCAAGTACATAAGGAGCCTAAGCGATCTCTAACTTAACGTTTATATCAACATTGAACTTCCTCTAGTAGTTTACATGCACAGACACTTAATACACAAAATCTCATCACTTTTACATACGAACATCCACCTCAGCAGCAATCTGTCGACGGTCAAGATTTCGCCATAACTCTTAACTCACTCACACAACATGTGCTATCTACCCAAACGTAAAGTCTGGTAACTAAAATAGTTTTAATACAACTGGGTGCACTTATTA
Organism: Parnassius apollo; assembly: GCA_907164705.1. Classification (NCBI taxonomy): domain Eukaryota; kingdom Metazoa; phylum Arthropoda; class Insecta; order Lepidoptera; family Papilionidae; genus Parnassius; species Parnassius apollo. The sequence continues at coordinate 5,355,808 of CAJQZP010001507.1, forward strand.
TTTTATTTTATTATTTTCTACTGTTTGTTTAAGGTGGATGCGTCGACCGTCCGCCCATACATTTTTTAATCAAAATATACACTAAACACAGACACTCTTTCTTTAAAACTAATCATTTTATCACTTCTCTACAATGAAATGTGTACGCGTCTGACATTTATAGGCAATAACTTACATTATATACTGAGGAAAACAATAGTGAAATCCCGGAAATATTTGACACTTCTTTAGTAGTGTGTGTGACTTTTGACAAGCAAACGAAAGGCTACGTTTAAACATTGATACGCTAGATGGCATCCAAGTGATCTTAAATAATTCTGATAAATCAATATCTTAAGTTCAATAGTTGGTTAATTTCCTTTCCAACCGTTAAAAAAACAGTATAAAATAACATAAAACTAATGACCTTAGACACCTATGTTTTTTTGTAAACAATTTTATTACTTATTATCGTTGTGTGGCAACATAAATACCAAAAGTCGTAGGTAAAGCGACGTTGCCGTCCTTCCTGACAACAAACTGATAAGAGTACTAACCGTAGACAGAGAAGTCTACGGTACCTAACGTATTCCTGACCTTGAATTGACGAAACAAAAGCGTTGCCAAACTTACGTACGTTCACTTGTTTGACTTGTATAAAATATAATATTCTGATTTCGGTTGTCACGCAGCGCGCGGAATTTCTTGTGTATTATACATATTTTGTATGTATGTTTTCGTTGATTCGAATTGCAATATTTCTCTAGTATATATTTGAGACTGTGGCCGTGGTAGGAAAAGGGGAGATCTCCCGCCGGGCAAGGTGTTGTGCCCGGGGAGCGGCCGACACTCCATGTGATAGTTCGGAGATGTTCTATATATACTGTTTCTGATTCGGAATGTTGATAGCGTGATTTAGACTTCGGTGTATTTCGATTGTGGCGCGACGACAGCGCCGCTACATCACCCCCCTGCTCAGACCGGAGGTCGATAGTGCAGTCGAGTTGTCGACGAATGTGCAAGTGCCAGGAGATTGCCTTGTAGTCTGCGGTGAGTCGAGAAGAAGGCAAGTAATCTGCGAGAGTGCCGTGAAGCAGAGGCGAGCATTAAGGCTCAGAGCCGTGCCGAACACTGTATGGCGCAGAGAGTAGCTTGAAGGAACAGGAAGCATTATTATTCCAGTGCTGCGATGAACCTTGTGAAGCTAGATGGCTTGCAGGTTATGAAGACTGCAGACGATATCTGCTCGGGAGCGAATGGGTGGGGTATTCTATGACGATGATGAAGCTTGAAGTTTTCGAAGGTTGTTTGGTTGCGTGTTCAGATCACGTCGGATGGTCACCACTGTGGCCGTAGATGGAAAAGGGGAGATCTCCCGCCGGGCAAGGTGTTGTGCCCGGGGAGCGGCCGACACTCCAAGTGATAGTTCGGAGATGTTCTATATATACTGTTTCTGATTCGGAATGTTGATAGCGTGATTTAGACTTCGGTGTATTTCGATTGTGGCGCGACGACAGCGCCGCTACAAGACTATATTGTAATTTATCATAGGTATGGTAATTAATTATTCTAAAAACGCAATTATGTTTTCGGTAGTATTATTAACAGCAGGCTGGCCCGTGATTTTTCTGAAATATCGTCACAATACTGATTACCTACGTCATACGTGTCAGTGTTTCATATATGAATGTGTTTGAATATGTTTTTGGTCAACAATAAATACAATTATTATAAATCGGTAAACTACCAAAGTAGTGACAAAATTAAACTTGCAAACATTTGCCGAATATGGTTTTGCCGGGTTACATTAAACACCCTTTACGCATTTTGAAAACAGTTTCAGACAGACACACATTATTAGTTTGTTATATTTTGTAGAGCTCAAGTTCACTCGTTACTACGTCATACCTTATGGTGCGTTCAGAAACAAATATAATTCAGTTACATAAAATCCTTTTTTTCTGTTCCGTGCTTTATTGTTTATAAATAAATAGCTTATTCTAATCTGATTCGTCGGCCAATTCTACCAGGAATATAAAGATAATATTGAAATAAAAAGATAAGTAAATTTTTGTACATTTTATTGTTCTAGATCTTGTATTCCGAACGCAACCCTATTCATATAGAATTGAAGGAAGATTTGTATATATTATATTGTATAGTACCTGGATGACCGAGCAGTAATCGTGTGTTTTGGAAGTTATATTTAGATTAAAAATACATACTGATAAAATATGAAGAATATTTTTTGATCTTACCGGCATAATAGAAAAAAAAAGACTGAATTGGTTATTAAAATGAAAAAGCATGAGTGCAATAGAATTTTCGTATTTTTAAAAAAATACTACAAAAAGGGCTCGAAATAATAGATTTTCTCACAAAAGAAGGGAACTTGAAAAAAAAAGGGAAAAAAGTCAATCCTAAGACAAGACGCGAACCAGGGAACTACGATTTCGCGACAGTGCGTTATCCACTTGAGCTATTACGATCATTATTATAGTGTTAAAATTTACCTTCTTATATTGTAGCAGTGAAAGTAGATATATGTAGAAGAAAGTATATATATGTATATATGAAAGAATTGCTCGTAGGTATAGGATTTATATTTTTGTTTTACTAAAAGCTTTTGTTGAGTGCTTCGAAATTAGGAAATATTATTTTCAGACATCCTGGTTATTATCACAAAATAAATTATGTTATAGATTTGTTGTTATCTCTTGTTTATGAATTATAGTTTCTTACGTGTTGGTTATGAAATGTCTTATTATTGTAATAATTGGTACTGTTACAAATCATCAGTGTTATTAGTTTTGAGTGAATAGGCATGTATCAGTATAATTATGTTGCTTCAAATAGGTACTTCTGTTTTGATAAAAAAATCAATAGTGTAATGTAATAAAATAAAACTGCGTTATATTGTAATCAATGTTGACATAATTTATTTCCCAAAGTTATAAATCAATTAAATAGTTTACGCCAACAAATATAAATTTTATTTTTATAACAATCGTACATAGCGTTTTGTAGTTCTGCCTACCCAATCTGCACAAACACAAAAATTAAAAACTTGTTTTTTTACATACACGCCATCTAGTGTTCTAGCTTCGTAAACGTAGGGATACGTCTGTGTGTGTAAACGACACTATATTCAATGACAGATGTTATAATCAAACTTAATGTCGAATTGGGTGGATTTTGAGGCAATGATATGACCCATTCCAATAAAATGTAATATCCGATAACCGCTAATTCTACTCCTACGACTTAATAATTTTCCAATTACACAAAAATCCAAATAAACTAAAAATGTTGACTTCATCTTGCGGGAGAATGGCTGGGAACAGTCCGTAGGTTTCACCTTAATAAATGTTTTCCTATTCTAAGAATAAAATACGAATATAAATAATAAACACAAGTTAGGTAACAAATAACCTTTCACTACGGCGCTTCGTTTTTAAATGCCAAATTCTTCTGCGGGTGTATGCCGCACGCGGCGACCTGTCACGGTGGAGCTCAAGTCGGCGCGGCACAGAGGTTACCAAGGGTATCTTCCAAAAAGTTTTCAGTATACTGCCGAATACAAATAACGTCATCAATTGACACTATATTGTACTGGCGTGCCGCCGCAATATTGCGTCGGATATCCGGCCATCATGAAACAATTTTTAATTGTGTGTGCGCTGAGTGAAGCATGCCAGAATTTGTTTTTATTTATTCAAATACAAATATTATGGAATAATTGCTGGTATCTCCATTAGGAGGATATAATGATATTTGGAGCATAAAATAATAAAATAATCGCCAACACTTTTCCAATATGGAGCAAATGTATGACGTCATATACTGTCCTATGTTTTGGAACGAATCACCAGTATAGCGTCAATTCATGACGTAATTTGCATTGGACAGTACACTGGGTTCTATTTTGGAACATACCCCATATCTATGCAAACAGGCTACAGTCATAGGCAGAAAAGGAGTCGAATGAAATCAAAACATATAAATAACGAATTCCGGGAACGACAGCTTAATTCAGCAGTGTGTACTACTTCGATTGTATCCCACGGCGCCGCTTGAACGTACAGTTTTTAGTATTAATATGCGAAATTACTCTACAAATTTACTTCATAAATATCACTTAAAACTATTATATGAATGAATAACAGAAGGACAGCTTGCAATCATGTTTCCGTAACTCACGAGTATGTGTGCATATAACATATTTATGTAATAGCATGAATCTACGTGTTTTATCCCTAATTCAGTTCAGAAGAGACACCTACGAGACTGACAAAAGAGTCTCCTGGCTGTGGCGCACAGTCTTCGCGAAATTTTATACCAAACCTATTTTTTTGTAATAAAAGTGAATTTGTCTCAGATTTAATCTAAAATCAAAAAAGAAGTCCAGTTAAAAATATAATTGGAATTTTAAATGTCAGATTTTGCGAAGACTGGCCTCTCTTCCAAGCAACTTCATTAATGAAAAAGACACTTCTTAAACACACATACACATTCAGCAATTTCAACACATTCAACAACACAGTTTGAACGTTAGACTATCAATAATAATAATAATGATGGTGATTAGTGATATTTAAAAAGCAAAAAAATTTTTCTTTGAAGCAGGTTAAATAATATTTATAATTGAAATTTTAGGTTAGTGCTCAACGGCAATTTTATTTTTCAGAGCAAGAGTGAGGTGTGGTCCCTGGGCACTTTAATCTGGGAAATCTGTGCGTGGGGCTCGCAGCCGCCCAGTCCGCCTCCGCCATTGCCTGACTTGCCTTGTCCCTATCGCACACATTTGTAAGTAACCATACACTTTGTCATAAACAAATTTGCTCGTATTTCCACGTATTTATTACAAGATCTTATTCACATTTGATTTGATTTGTTTAATTGGTTCATTTATCATAACATACATTTGTTGTCGCTGAGAATGCTACAATTTATTTTTCTTTATATTTTTTTAAATCAACGTTACACAAATAATGAACAAGAGCTGCATTATGGTGATGCTATTGGGTATGGTAGTGAATGGTAAAATTTATTTTCTATAGAACAAGCGTGACAAATGAGCACACAGTCGTCTAAAGGTAGGTGGATGCTGTGGCCCATATTACATTTACCCTCTATTAAAAATTGAAAATGCAGATGCGTAGTCACCCCTGAGGACTAAGATAGAATGCCTCCTTTCCAGTAAAAAGGGTCTCCAGTTCTCTACACTCACCATATGAAACAGCAGCATTGATCTGTTATTCTGTGAGAGCGTGGTCCCGGCCTGGTCGAGCCCACCCATTCGTGGCACAACCGTAATGTAGCTGCAGCGTGGCTCTACCTCGTATAAAATGCAGGAAATGACAGCAGCGCCTAAATAAATTAAACTCCTGTTTCTAACTCGCTTGTCATGATGACGTCTATGACAAATATCCCACCCTATGAAGCAATCGATATTCTATTTTTCCACCCTAAGAGATGGAATTGAAGTCGGCTAAAAATGGCTATTCATATTCATATTTACTAAAATTGACTGTCGTTATACTATTTTTATTGTTATTTCTGAAACTGTAATTCATTCGTTTTCTTTTAGATATCAAGTTATGCAATTATGTTGGAACCCGAACCCCGATGGTAGACCTTCGGCGGCTCAAGTTCACGCCTTGCTGAATCATCTGCACAGCACACATATTCACAGCGAAACTGCGCAAGACGACGGTTATGGAAGCAGCGATTTTGAGGAGCGATGGCAAAGACTCAAGCCGAATACGATTCCTAAAATAGACGAACATGTAGCTATAGTACACGCACCGTCCACGTCGATGACGTCACATTTTACAGGATCCGACCAAGAGTTTGACAGCGCCCCCACTATGCAGGATACGCTCAGCGTTGATTTAGACACGGCTGTCTCCCGATCTAGTAGTATAATGTCTGATAAAGACTCACTACCTATTCAAATGAAATCCGAAAGCCTGAATAATCTACATGGGTCGTTAGATGATGTTAGAAACATATATCTAACGCATAACGAAACTGCTGCAATCGAATGCCATCAAGGAAACGTAAACCTCGATGATAATAAAGATAAAGATAATGATCATTCAGACAGTTCGATGGATCCGTGGTTGAAGGATATTATCACAGGAAGCCAAGATGATGTTAGTTACTACAAGGATGTGAGTGACGTCATTAAGAATCTCGATAATATATTAAATTCAGAAAAGACTTCTAGCTCTGAATCCAGTCATCAGGCAAGTCCTTCGAGAGATAACTTAAGCTTGGAATGTAAAAAAGATTATCCTGTGCAAAAAAGTATGGTTAAGTCGCCCGGGATTAGTAATTTCCAAAACATTCTAGAAATAGGTTTTGATACGGAAGCGCAACAAAACGAGGCCTGTGAAGACGATGACGTAGATCGCGATACTATCGGTACTCTGAGCCACTCTTTTGAAAGGCATAGTGATTCAATCAGCCAACATACTCTAGAAAATTTAACGCCTGAAACACCCATAAAAGATCTTGATGTTATAAAAGGGATTGAAATTGAACCTAAACCCCTGGATAAGCAGGTAAATATACAGGATTACATTTTAGTTGATATAAAGAAACATAGTGAATTGCCAAATGATAATAAAGTAGATCATAGTATAAGTCACATACCCATGTTGAAGGAACTATGTGAAGCCGCAATGCCTAGTGCAAGTGAAACAATTGATCTACAACTGAATGTTAGAGAAGACTGTCATACACCATGTGATAATAAGTTAACTGATGTTAAAATTGATTTTAATAATGTTGGAAATAAGTCAGTAGATGATATAACAATACTTGTAGAATCTGAGGAGAAATCTAACACGGAATCTGCGACTTTAGCATTAATAACTGAAATGGAATCGACACAAAAAATGGATAGTGAGATACAAAATCAAAAGTCTAATGATCAAGTCTTGCCCGAATCAGAAAAGAAAATAACGGAAACAAACAAAGAAAATGTTACTGCTCTAGTCATTAATGATATATTTAACGAAAGTAAAAAAGAAGAAATAAGATTAGATCTTTCAATTCACGAAAAGTTAAATATTGATTTTAAAGTTGAAGAACACAATGAAGAAAATACTTCCTTAAATATAGAAATTTCACCGAAGATTGCGATTCGTAGAACAGAAGAATGTAGCAATGTCGGTAGTGAACAAATTTATGAAGCTGACAAATTACAACCAGCATTTAAATTAAAAGAGACACCTGAAATAGTACAAAATTTAGTTGATAGCGCTCATTTTCAAACTAATAATGCTAATTCTGTTAGTAATGAAATAGAAAATATAGAAAGAACACAAGCTGAACAGATTTTGCCACCTGAACTAGTACAAAATAATAGTAAGGAATTTGTGTTTAATGATAATGCACAATTAGAAGAGAACGTCAATGATGTAACTGTTAAAACTAATGATATTAAACCGCTTAGATCTGATATTAATGTAAAAGCTATAGAAAATGTGATAAAAGAACCCCACAGTGACAGCACTGTTTATATGGATCTCATTAATTATTCAAATAACGAGTTTTGTAAAGACAATCATATTTATAGTGCGGACGTTGTTCCTTCATATTTTGAATCCTCTAAAGATGAAAACGAGACGAATAATGGTAGTGAGATAGTCAAAAATGAATCAACAGCATACTTAGAACTGCCTAGTGTAATTAAAGAGACAGATAATTTTCTTCATTCGGAAAGAACTCTCTGTAGTCAGACCACAGATTTTAAAGACGTAGTATCTAGCACTCCCAAAGGAAGCGATAGTTCCGTTGATGCCTTAGAAACTTCTACAATTGAGAATGAATACGACGTATTGTCAGAAACAAAGGTACCTGAATGCGATCCGGGTGTGACGTTAATTAAATTGGAGCAAATATGTGTTCCAGATAGTTTAAGTCCATTAGAATCGCCTACCAAAAGCCACCACACCGATACTTACGATGAAAATAGTTCAGTAGTCTTAGGGCCGTTTGAAAACTGCACTTTGGAGTTATTCAAAGCTGTGAAATCAGAAATTGTGGATTTGCCGAAAGAAGAGCTCTTAGCATTTTCTTCCAATTTTAGCGAAATAGATCTCGAAACTCCGTCGCCTCTACGCGACGGTAACTTTTTGAACGAAGTACCCGACATCGTCCATGATGATTTGCATTTTGACGATGTTGTAACTGTGAGTGAAGCTAAAACGGAAAGTATAGAAGGTCAGAGTGATAATACTGAAAACACAGAAGAAAAATCAAATACTGAAAAACATATATCACCTTCAACTCCACCTAACTCACCTGGCATTTTTCTTGCGTCAACATCACAGCAAAAGTACTTAGTCGAAATCGATTTGAGCACGCCTAACGAAAGCGTTCCACACACGTCAGCGTCTATAGTTACGGATTCAGTAGCCCCTCAACCATCAGATTCAGGTCTGAGCTCTTTGCAGAAAGAGATAGATTTGAATCAAATAGAATTGCAAATCACAACAAAACTGGCTATAGCCGAGAACGAAAACAACTTGAACATAGAATATTCTGGACCGTTGACAGTGGAAGGTTTCGTAACAGAGGACGAGATGCTGATGCGTGAGAGCGACGCCATGCCGGAATCTTACCTTGCCGGCAATGGAAGGAGGCTGGAAGGGTTTAGAGAACTAAATCTGGATGAAGAGTGTGTGCAGGCTTTACGAAATGAATTGGAATTGAAGCTGCCATTAGCCCAGGTAAGCCTTGGCTTTTGCAATTTTATTAAGGTAATATATGCGTGTAGTTTTTTTTAATACATAGCCCTATTGAGAAGTACCGTTAAGCTTCGTTTTTAATACAACTAAATGTCCAACACCGCGTAACCTTGACGTTACTTGATCTTAACTCTTTTCACGCAGTTTCCCACCGCATTGAGTATTTAGACTGACATAAACGAGATATACTGCCATGGAAAACACAAAAAAGGATAATAATTAGTCCATGAAATCTTCCCGTCGCTTCTGACACTTTAACACAGATTAATGATATGATAAACTGTAGTACCCAACTACATACTCCTATTAAACATTACTTCATGTTTTCATAATATCCAGTCTCTTCTTAATTTTCCATATTTTTTCTAATAAAAAACTTTTCATACTCTAGTCTTTTAGTGTTAAAAGCCCTCTTACATTTCGGCGTTACGCAAATTGAGGTATTTTACGCACCGAGCGGGCTGCGAACTTCTCGAGCGATACTTTCATATCTATTCACTTGTTCGCACTATGATACTGTGGGTATGGCGACTAAACGATCTTCATCTTCCATAATACAAGTTTTCTTAGGATGGAGTTTAGTGGATGGAAAATTTTTTGGTGTGTCATTTTTAGGTTATCAAATTAATTTGGTATAATCTATTTTTTATTATTTATGAAACTTAGTGTTGAAATAAGTACACATAATTTTAATTGTTACGCAATCATCGATTGTTAACCGATGTAAGAATCGATTATATCTACTAATGGTAGCATAGTGATGTAAATAAATAAATAGTACGGTTGTTTTTTTTTATTATGTGCGAGCAACTATGCAGGTCTAGGGAAGGAGACCAGTATCAATGCGACCTAAAAGATCTATTGTGATCGCTGTTATGGCTATAGTTCACTGCTAAGCCCTATGTCTTTAATGAATAGAAGGAGTTGCTTAGCCGTGAGCAATTTCATTTCTTCTGGGCGGAGTACCTAGTTTCCCAGATGAGTGTTACTTTTGCGCATTAAAGGTCCGCAATCAGTTAGGATGCGCAGAGCCGTTTTATTCCGTTATGGAACAGAACCGACACATCGTTGAGTTCCTTAGTCCCAGGATGAATATGTGCTTTTAAGACAACAGTGTCGAGTTAGGTGTCTTGCCAAAATGCGCAATTTATTTTTACTTGCCCGGATTAAGGTCTTAGAATGTTTTAAGCCTGGTGTGTCAGACCAAATCTTAATTGATTTATTGTGGTAGAGAGTTTCAAGGATCAATCGGGCTAGGCTTCTTGCAATTTTACAAAATGGCTCAGGTCCAAATTGTGTACTCTTTGAGCCCTCCCGTGCAATTTTGTCGGCAAATTCGTTGCCTACAATACCCGCGTGACCCGGAACCCATCTTAAGACGACCCTGTTGTTACATCTCAGGGCGGTTTAAACGGTTCACGCAGCTTCCTGCTAGCTTCGAGTTCACTAGGTTTGACCTCAGCGCTAGCAGTGCTGCTTGACTATCTGAGTTTATATAAATTATATGGTTGACGTAGTGTTTTTGCAGATTGATTTCCGCACACTAGCACAAGTATGGCAAAAATTTCTGCTTGGAAGATGGAGGTGAATCTACCCAAATTCATACTAAGTTTAAATTTGGGGCTTTCCCCGTAAATTCCGAAGCCTACGACGAGGATCATTTTAGACCCATCGGTACCATATGAGTCTACCGACCACACAGATAACCTGGCCATTCAGCCAGTTTTCTCTGGAGGGTAGTTCCACTATATACTTTTTATAAACGTGTATAGTGGACGCATGATGTCTGAGATCATGCATAAGACTGGTGTTTCCTTAATTGAGTCAAGCATGGATCTCAATCTGTAGGAGAGCAAGCTCAGACCGCCCTGGGCGTTAGGCATAGAAGTGCATTAAGAGCCATTAAACAGGCAGTCCTTTGTAGACTATTTAGTCTGTCCGCAGTCGTCGTCGTCGACATTGGAGGCATAGGGGAGAATCGGCCTCACTATGCTGCTGTACAGTCATAGGACCATACTGGGACGCAAGCCCCAGTTGTTCCCGACCAAACGACTGCACGTACCTAAAGCAATTTTTGCCTTATGACATACGTTGCTAAGGTGAGAGTTCCACGTTAGTTTTTGGTCGATTGTTACACCCAAGTACTCATCTTTAGCGGAAAATGGTAGTTCTTTACCATTGAGTTTTGTTGTGACTAATTTGTCCAAACGTCTCTTTTTGGTAAAAGGTATTATAATCAAAAGTATAAAGGATATTATAATTATTTTTATGACATACGTTGCTAAGGTGAGAGTTCCACGTTAGTTTTTGGTCGATTGTTACACCCAAGTACTTATCTTTAGCGGAAAATGGTACTTCTTTACCATTGAGTTTTGGTGTGACTAATTTGTCCAAACGTCTCTTTGGTAAAAGGTATTATAATCAAAAGTATAAAGGATATTATAATTATTTTTATGACATACGTTGCTAAGGTGAGAGTTCCACGTTAGTTTTTGGTCGATTGTTACACCCAAGTACTTATCTTTAGCGGAAAATGGTAGTTCTTTACCATTGAGTTTTGTTGTGACTAATTTGTCCAAACGTCTCTTTTTGGTAAAAGGTATTATAATCAAAAGTATAAAGGATATTATAATTATTTTCCGCCTGTTGAGGACGAAGACGTCCTTTACCGGTGCTCTTGACCCCCCCCCCCCACCTTTCGCTTTTTCTTTTTCCCTCCCTGGTTCATTTCCAATCGTGGTTCAGGTGCAGACGTGCACTCCACTTCACGGCTCGTCCCAGGTTGGGGCGTAGTGTTGCAGGGTATTGGTGAGGATAAAAGAGCCTCTTCAAAACCTACAGATAGTTCCATTATAGGAGATTTTTCATTATTCTTTGCAAAATGTCGGTTTTCGTCCATTTTGGTCCCACGATTAGATAGAAAAATATGGTCACCACCGGCAGAGCTACGCATGCTGAGGGACGGGCTAAAATACTACCCAAATCCATTCACTCCACTCTCCTTTACTCCATTCATCGGCACGGTACGCTTGACACCTTGGATTGGGGTAGGATAGGAAAAAGGGGGTGAGATAAAAGAAAACAAGAAGAGAATCGTCTGAGTGTTTCTGTTCTGTCTTCTTCTGTCTGTTTCCTATTGAACCAGACCAAATAACAGGCGGCAACCACGTGAATAAAGAACTCCTTAGACTTGCCCTGGGGATCAACACGACCTTCGCTCTTCCCCAGAGCCATTCGCTAAACTGCTCGGCAGTGTTAATCTAGTCCTACTGATAATGTCTAAAAGTTAGGAGTAGACTAACCTCCGCCCAAAAAATAGTACGGTTGCAACGTGTTTTAATAAACAAAATAACCAAAGTAACAGATATATTTTTTAATCGATGCTTACAGTCAATTACCATATTTTTTATGAAATGAATTCATTACACATAATTTGAAAAAAAAAATTGCATCGATTATCAATATGAATACTTTGCGACAATAATTTAAATAGAATAATAATTGATAGTTAATTTTAATTCAAAAACTCAATTATTCCTGATTACTTAATTATCAATAAAAATACTTACCTCAAACATACAACAAGTTTTTCCTCTGGTTCAATTGGCCTTCAAAATCTTGAGTTTTTTTACCAGAGAAATATGTAAATATCTGAAAAATCGTTTATAATAATTTAATAAGTCTTTAAATATAGTATATTCTCCATAAAACTGCATTTTTAAATTAATATTATGAATCCAAAATCTTCTTTTCTTCGAATTTTTTTCTTCCTTTGCCAATAAGCAGGCTATTACAACAGTTTTTTGCATAGCGATCGGAGCGATCAATGTCACTGTGCCGTTTCACACCAGTGGTTGAAGAAAAATGTAAAAATTGTTGGCAATATAAAGGATTTGCATACGGCGCGTACGTGTAAATGTACGAGGCCATCCGAAAATGCAGCGCGTACTGTGCGGACAAATGTGCGTTCAGGTTTAATCTAAGAAATATCGCCTAAACGTAAACGCCTGTTTGTCAGGTGGCGGGCATCGAGCCAGCTGGAGACACAAGTGGGCAGGAGGAGGTGGTGGCGGGCGATGGGAGTGAGGCGGCAGCCGCGAGTGCGTGGAGCGGCGAGCTGCCCCCGCCGCCCGAGCTGCTGCTCTCATACCCGCCCGCGCTCAGTCCTATCGCCGAGGAGACCGGCCAGCAGCTCTCCGCTTACGAGAACGACACCAACTGTACGTACACTGCGCGCGCGCGCGTGTGTGTGTGTGTGTGTGTGTCTGTATGTTTTATATGTAAAATTAAGAGTAATATTGATGGGATCCCTGTAATCTTGTAGGTTAAGCAAAAAGAAGCATTTTTTTTAAATTCTAGCTACTGAATTGTAGTGACCAGTTAAATTCTTATTCCATATGTGTTATACATTACAATAATTGAATTTTTAAAATTACCGTATGCTATAACTATTCAAATGCATTATTCTTGTTTGGCTTAGATGTCTCTCTTTAGATAGGTCTCATGTTGATGTGTAATATGTAACAAAAAAAAAACGACGGGTTGACGGCGTAGAAAGAGAGGGGGATACTTCATCTCCTACGCCGCGCCGACTGTCTCTCTCTCCATCCGTCTTACGAATTTTCGATCAGGGTCACGTGTCCTGACGCGAGTTTAACATTTTTTACCCATTACAAAAAAGGGTACAACGCCGCTAAAGAAGTTTTCACTTCAAAAACTGTACTAACTGTGAAAACTATTTGTTCAGCATGTCGTAAAAGGCGACTAATCATATATTGGGCTTATGACTTCTTTCACAATATTCCAATCTAAACCCATATATTTTGACTAAACGTGGTCCGAACAGGTCGCTGCTGCTGGTAATCTGCATATTCCTTGGGCGATTACAAGTGACACCATGTGTGTGTTACTAAGATGTTTCATTTAACTCAAGAAGATACACGTTGCGCTTCAATATTACTTTATTAACCAAACACATTTTTCTAGTCATATTAAAATATGTTATCTAGAACAAATTCTGGAAGGAAAACTTCACAGTGTTCACTAATTGAAATTAGGAAAAATTACGTCATAATTTAATGAAGAACTATAATTTGTTTTAATGAATTGAATTACTTTTCTTAAAGGGAACCTATCGAATAGAACGGAGTCTTCGGAAAGTTATCCAGAGCCTTGCAACAACTCGACTGACGAGGTCACGGATCTACCGACGGGTGTTCAGAGCGAAACTCACGAACACTCGACATATACTATTCAGTCCCGAGAGAATTCGCCCAATAACACTTACACCGTGCAAAGAGAAATCGGCAGCAGTAAAGAGTGAGTTTATAGTATATTTTTCCATTTTAAAATAATCAACACCCGTTTACGGATTCTGTCTCTTGAACATGTCACAGGATTCCATAACTCCATATCAGAAAGAAATACGTTTGTTTGGCAAATACGTTAACAAAGAAAAAAATATATTACTCATGTATAAAATTTTTCATTGGGCTAATTTAAATTAAAAATTTAAAAATATAATAATTTGGTAATGTTATTGAACGTGACTTCTTAGTTCCTTTTTATTTACTTTTTTATATTTAAGTTATATCTCTAAAATTTTCTCAGGATTATAATAACATTGTTTCAATCTATTCTACAACCATTTGAACCTATTGTCAGCCATCATATATCACATTTGTGTTCACAGAATGACAATGAGTGCCGACAGCTTAAACGCCAGCCCATTCAAAAAGCTTAAAGACGAATCCTTATCGCCAATCGATGACAAAACCTATAACAAGAATGACGATGAAAAACTTTCGAATTGTGAGAGACTATCACAAGTGTCTCCATTCCTACTAAGTCCAACGACCGATACTTCAGCGCCCGACAACTCCGACAATAACGCGGGTTGTTCGACGTTGTCCAAACCCACCGTACCGACGGACGCTAAATCTTCGAAGCCATCCGAAACTCAATGTTTATCTAAAGCTACAAGTATAGATTCGTGGTGTTCAAACGACACTCTTTACAATGTTGAAGAGAATTTCGACGATCTTGCAATGGATCCCGACATGCCTCTGGACTTCGAACCAGACCATGAACCCCAGAAAGACGATAAAAGCGAAAGCACAGATACGCTAACTCACAACGAAGAAGAAAAGGAATTGAGCCATTGCTCAACTTACATAATCCATGATAGCAAGTCCGACATGTGTGAAACGTTTTCACCCGATTCGATTACGGCCAACGACAATAATACGTACACGAAAGCGAAAACGGAAGCGGCGGGAACAACGCCCTCTGTCAACACGAAATCAGAATTAAATGATTCGACTAAAAACACGCAAACCAAAGATTTAGCTTATGGCACACTTATGTCCGGATTGCCTTCGAATTCGAATTGTACTACAGAAGTGCCTTCAATTGCTGACGAAGTTTGGAAGCTAACACAACCGGAGTTAGTGAGGAGATCGCCATTTAGAGATGACTTTAACTTCACACCACCAAACTTTGTTATGGATAAAGAATGCTCAGAAAGTGGCCCAAAAACAAAAGAACCAAAAGTCAATAGAATGGACAGTGTAGAAGTTACTTGTCTTAAAGATAATTCTGATAGTGAAATTAAATCTGAATCAGAAAGTCAAGGATTGTTAGTAGAAATTAATGACAGCCAGGACTACCATTACAGAAATATGGCTCATTCTGTCACAAGCACGCCTTTAGCAGAAATAGGAGTAGAAAACGATAATATGGAATGTATTCCTATTAAATTACCAGAAATTATAACTGAGAATTCGGAATATCTCATGAATAATTTACCAAATTTTCAAACATTCTTTCAATCAGCCGAGATTAGGCCCCAAGATATTTCCTCGAACATAAGCAAAGGAGCAAGTTCCAATCAGGATACTGAAATTTTATTGGAAGGCGAAAGCAAAAGTCTAAGCAGAAATAGCAACAAAGACAGTCTGGCAATTTGCGATCGAACACCGACTTACGCTGATTTTGAAAATTCCGCAACATCGAAACCCCAAGATTTACAGTCCAGAGAAAAATCTAGAAGCTTTGAAAGCAGTACAAACTCAGAAGATTTTCGTGGTTTTGAAAATTCTGTACGTAATCGCCCACAGGATTTATCATCCTTGATTGACGCTAGTTCTTTGTTACTGAAAAGCGAAAGGCGATCTAGTGAGCTTGCTATGGAGTCCATAAGCAATTTGGATCGAACAAATCGATCAGAAAATTTAGTGAACAATGTTAATACTCAATCTTTAGTTATAAGTCCGCCTAATACTATTAACTTAAATGAATCTCATATTAAGGATATCAATAGATCTGTTGATACATTTATAACTGATTTAGATATGGAAGAAGAGACAGAACAGCCTCATTCTATTATAATTACTGAAAGTCCCTTATTAATAAGTAAAAGTCAGAGTCCCAATATTACATACGACTCTCATATTGCGAATATGACATATAATTCACACGAAGGATCGCTCCAATCATCTAATAAAGAAAATACACAAAAAGCAGTTACAAGTATACAGCCTCATTCTATTATAATTACTGAAAGTCCCTTATTAATAAATAAAAGTCAGGGTCCAAATATTACTTACGACTATCATACTGTGAATATGACATATAATTCACACGAAGGATCGCTCCAACCATCTAATAAAGAAAATACACAAAAATCAGTTACAAGTATATCTAATGTTAACGGAGATGAGACATATGTGATACCAAATGAACACAAGCAATCCCCAGAACCAGATATTAGTAATGATATTACTTCTGATATTGAACCGAAAACCGCTTTTTCCCTTATGGATCACCAAACAGTAAAATCTGACTCACCACAAGAAAGGGTTAAAAGGGACATTCAGGATATTAAATGTAATGGGGATAGTAAAAAGTATGCCACTGTTAGCTTCTTAAATGAATCGTTCGAAGAACTTTTAGAAAGTAATGTAGATGATAATGATAGTAGAGACTTTGAAAATGATTTAGTTAATAAAGAACAACAAGATCTTAGCAGCAATACCGAAACAGCTGTTACTTCTATAAAGGATAGAGTTTCGGTGGCACCTGAAGAACATACACCAGAGCACATATATGAAAATATAAAGCAAGATGAGAAAGTAACAAACGGTATTTCAGATGGAGAGAATGAAAAAATAACGTCTCTCACTGATGACTTTTTGCAAAATGAAAAGAAATTCTGTCAGCTAGATTCTTATTTGCCTTTGCTGAGTGATATAAGATTCACTGGTAAGCTGCATTTTTTTTATTTAACTGTTCTAAATAAATTTATACCGTCACTGATAAATGAAATAAATAAGCTTCTCGTATAAAATGCTGCGCCATTGATAAAACCTACCTTAAGCATTTTCTGACATTTTTGAGTCGGTCAATTGTTGAGTAAAGTCTATTTAATTTAAACGAGGATCTAATTCAACTAGTTGATGGAAAAAATGTATTATATTATACTAGTTAATAACATGGCTCACACTACTAAAGATTCATGAATCATCAATTTTATGCGCTGCCATACCGTTCATCATATTACACTAAAACTACATTGCGCTAAAACTTTGTCAACTAATTGCTTGCACATGCGCGGAGGTTGTAGGCAAAGTTCCTACAGTGAACTTATAGTAGGTGCTGCGCGTATCGTACCGACGAATTTATATCTATCTATCAACTTTAATAAATGTATTATCATTCCTAATTAAACAATATAACTCTTTCAAATTTAAAACGATATTTCCACAATTATTTCTTTTACGGCGGCAACGCGCTGCGTGCTAGTATGTTATAAAACATAAACGTACGCGAACGTGTCAAATGAGAATTTTCATTTATTATAAATATATCCAATTCAAAAATAGGTCCAGGTACAGAAACAATGAGCACAGCATTTAACCAAGAGTTGCCTACGGAACCAACCTCGCCAGAGTGTGAGCAGGACAGCAAACCGGACACTGCAACAGAAATACTGAAAGAGTGGGAGAGTGATAGTGACTCTCACTCAACTAATTCTTCCAGTGGCGAGTTTATTTGGAAGGTTAGTAAAATTCAAATTGAAAATAAGAAATTTTATTTATGAAAGTATTCCTGATTTGGGATGAAACTATACTTTAATTTCCGTGCCACTTCAGAGGCGATGCTTGTAGTCTGTGAATGACTTTTGTAAATACCTAAATTTCCTTTGGCATTAAATTTGTCCTCAAAGCCTATTTTTAGCTTACCCTTTATATTCCCTTAATGTATTATGTTCGAGTTTCATTACTCTTAAGCCAATTTCTAGGTGCCTATTACATTTTTCCAGTGGGGTTTTCTGAAATAAAATGAAACTTGAACATAGTAAATGTATTTAAAATTGGTTTGTGTGGTGCCTGTATCCCAATAAAATATGTATTGTGATTAATGTAATGGTGTGGCATTTGTCTCTAAATCGATTTTTCTTGAAAAAGTTATCTTAAATAACATTTCCCCATCTACCCTCGTTGTAAATAATTAATAATTTTTATAAAAAACCATACTTAATTGCATATGTATACCAGTAGCGCCCTCTATACTGTTAAAGTGAAGTGATTGAAGCTTTATAAATTAATGTAGTTATTAAATATTATAATCCTGTGCTGATAGCGTCTACAGACTATTTAAGTAGATGATCTCCATTAAGTAAATGTATACATGTACAGTCCACGTAATGTATTTAAAATCCATGGTGACAGTTATTTTTCGCTTTTTTTTTTTGGTATTGTAGATTGTAAAAACAATAACGAAGTAATGCATTAATTAAAATAATTTGCTTGTATACATTGGTATGAGAATCATAATCTACTTTTTAGTACTTTTATTCTTTTAATGGAATATATATTCATAAGAGTCGATGTTGACCTTGTCGTCCCATGTCGTAAGGGACGGTAGAGGGAAACTAAAACAGAAGGTTGGCAGCTGCACCTTCTGATAATAACTAAAAATATTAAAAAAACTGCGTCTGTCAATTGAAATAATACTAGTTTTTACGGAATTTATCGCGTATATTTAACTTTTTAAATACCCGATGTTTCGAACGCTTTACAGCACTCATGGTCACGGGCGGGACTGAGATGTTCAGTCGCCCGTGAATAAAAGAGTTCGCGATAAATTCCGTAAAAACTAGTAATATTTCAATGTGTAATGTTCGCGTAAATGTAAGAATTCATTATGCGTCTGTCAAGCGTGGCGACTACGGCAAAATTGTCCCTATCAGGCAATCTATGGGCGTGGCCATTTTTCAGCAGTGGACTTTAATATACTGTTATGGATGCTGCCCATCTCCTGATTTGTTTACCTCTGTCAACTCTTACGACACCTGCGGGATTATGTGGGGTAGCGGTAATATTCTTACACCGCCACTACATGTCAATACACTGTACAGTATTAACCTATACCTTTACTAATATATACAAAGCATGGCCATCCTTATTTATAGAATGGTGTAATCCATTGCAAAACTTAAGTGTACATATAGTTAATAAATTCATACAGTAATTTCCATAATATAAAGTGTGTCCGGTCACGGACTAGCGATATTCTAGGTACTTATAATACAGCCAATAACCATAACCAATTATTTCAATTAGGTATGACAAATAAGGAAATAGAGTTAATCTTTATGTGTTTTAGATATAAACAGCATTCCACGTAGAGGTGGAGACCTGGTGACCTGTAATACGGGTATCTTACCCACCATAGGCACCAACGATCCACGGGCAAAGTTGTTTTGTACTGCATATATGCTACTTATAACTCTAAATGTAACTTTGTTTGTGGTGAGAAATAAACGTTATTATTATTTCTATTTATATTATTTTTTCTCAGCTATGAGCTGGTAAATAAATGGCGATTACGGGTTGAAACCAAGTAACCGTCATTGTAACAGGGGATAAGCTACATTACTGTCATCCTGCATGAATTTTCGAACGATGCGACATGTATTTAAGATTGCTGCTTTTTGTATATTAATGTATGAGTTCGGTGATATGTCTAGCATTTTTAAACTATGATGTAAGTGCTTCGGGATTATTCCGGTGGTAGAAAGTACTATGGGTATTATAAAAACTTTTTTCATCTTCCACATTTTTGTTATTTCTTCTTTCAGTTCTGTGTATTTATTTATTTTTTCGGTTATAGTTTTAATTAAATTATGCGTATTAGGTACGGCTATATCAATGATATATACTGTTTTATTTATTTTATCTTGGAGCGTAATATCAGGTCTATTATAATGAGTGGTTTTGTCTGTCAGAATAGCACGGTCGTAGTACGTTTTAAAATTTATATTTTCAAGTATGGCCGTTGGTGTGTATTTGTAATATGGCGTATGTGTGTCTGAGATTAGTTTGTGTATGATTGCTAACTTTTGGTGTATTATATTTACTATCTGGTTGTGTCTGTGTGTGTAATCTGTCTGCGTGAGTGTTGGGCAAGCTCCTGTAATATGCTGAATGGTCTCGGGCTGTTTGTGACATTTTCGACATTTATCATCTGCTATTGTAGGATCTTTAATTATATATTTTTGATAATTTTTCGTTATAATGACTTGATCCTGTATTGCTATCATGAAGCCTTCGGTTTCAGGGAATAAGTAACCACATACAAGCCACCTATTCGATGCCTCCGAATCTACATGTGCTTGACCTAAGTCATAGGGATGTCTACCATGCAAAACTTTTTTTTCCATTGTATTAATTTCAAGTCTTCTCTGTCTGCATACTGATCATTTATTTCTGTTATATGTGGCTTTTCTGCAAGGTTTAGTGGTGTGAGGTTCACGTCTATTCTAACAATAGCATTGTGTAAATTACTGGTAGTCATTTTTATATGAAAGAATGATCTAAAAGTTGAAAGCTGCTTAGTCCAGAGAGCTTGGATGTCTATAAGACCTCTTCCACCTCGATTTCTGGCTATTAAAATTCTTTTCTACTGCAAACTTGGGATGTAAATGATTAAATTTTGTTAATATGGTACGTGTTTTTATTTCGAGGCTAACTGTCTGTCTGTTTTTGTCCATTTTATTATACCAAATGAATATGTTAATATCAGAATCGCGTAAGTATTAATAGCTTTAATAAGGCTTTTCGATGTTAGTTGGGTTTTACAGATTCGGCTTACTCTATTTTTATATTCTGTTAATAATGCGTTTTTAAGCTAGTATGGTCTAACAGCTTGGATTGCTGATATCCTAAGTACTTATATACCTCATCTGACTCCATGGAAGAAATAATGCCTCCTTCTGGTAAAGTGTAGGGTCCTGGTTCTATTTTTCCCTTCTTTATATTTAAGATTTTACATTTTTCTAATCCAAACTGCATATTTATGTCGTTACTGAATTTACTTGTAATATCTAATAAAATTTTCATGTCTTTAAACGAACTGGCGTAAATAATAATAATAATAATAAAGTTTATTTATTAAGGTATATATAACCCACATATGTTAAGTACATTTTGCGTCAAAGACAATGAATTAGAGTATTAATATATGTTATTAACTCTATTATGAGTTAAAATATAGAACTTTAAAAAAAATTTCATCACCTATAGCGTCTGATGCATACCCTGCCAGTGTTTATAAAATATATTGTCAGGAGACACCTGAGCAACGACCTTAACTAATTCAATTGTTGAGTCGTACAGTTTCCCAGAAACTGGCCGTTCTGCAACGTAACACTGCGTAAAATTCTGGGACGGCAGCCTCTGCGAACGTTGTGAACGCACTGCAGTACCGCGGATGTTTCAAAAAAATACGAAAAGCATCATTATACTGTACTCTGAGGATGTTATAGGATTTTTTTGGTGTAATTTATCCAAAGCTGTCGGTGTAAAAGCTAATAGGCTTTAAACAGAGTAATCTTAACATCCTCAGAACACGAGGCAAAGCGACGCGCCAGCATGTTACGACGTATAGCTAGAGCTCTACGTTCACGCTCAATATCCAAGTCGTCACTCAGGTTCTCCGACAACATATGACCCAAGTACCTGAAATTCTTCACAGTCCGAATCTGCACACCATTTATGCTTACTGGCGGTACTCTCCCCAGACCCTTTCCAGCACGAAAGACTAGCATTTCAGTCTTAGACTCATTATATTTTAATCCACGCATAATTTTCGCAGATGAATATAAGCTTTCTAAGACCGTTGATCGATGGGCTAAGGAGCACCATATCGTCTGCGTAGCTAAGGTTGTTAAACGCTACACCATTAATGTGACATCCAATTTTGGTACTCCTAAGCTCTTCGATCAAGCCGTTAACATAAAGATTGAAAAGGTCCGGAGAGGACAGCCCTCCCTGGCGTACCCCACATTCTAGTTTATAGCCACTAGAAGTTGTGTCGTCCCACCTAACTTTATTTGTCTGGTTCTCGTACCAGTATCTCAGCAAATCCAGAACAGTGCCAGGTACATTGGACTCCTGCATTTTCCTCCATAAATATTATAATTAACAAGGTCAAATGCACAACTCAAGTCCAGAAAGCAGGCGTAAACAGATGTACTACGTCTTTTATAATAGTTTACAACGTGCTTAACGGACAGTATTGCAGAGTCGGCAGAAACACCGGCACGAAAATCGAACTAAGCATCACTTATCCTAATATTTTTCACAAGTTCGGGCTGTAGAAGTCTTTCAAGCACTTTACCAACTATTGTGCCCAGAGAGATAGGGCGGTAATTGGAGATATTAGAGAGGTCACCGATTTTATTTTTAACGACAGGTACAACAATCGTCTGTAACATTTTATCAGGCAGATATGTATGTTTAATACATAGGTTAAAAAGTAATGCTAGAGAATCAAATGGTTTATCACTGGCATAGAAAAGGTGCTCAACACTCAAGCCATCGTGGCCCAGAGAGTTTCCTCGCTTCATATTATGAACTACATTTATGATATCACTAGCATACAAGGACAAAACCTCAGCATTGGAGATTATCGACTGAGCATGGGGAATAGTCTCCACGTGCATTGGTTTAATTGAAAAATGATTAGTAAACATGTTAGCTATGTCCTTTTAATCGTTAATCTCATTCAAGCTAACTGGCAAGCTACTACGTATGTTGCAGGCTTTTGTCGCTTTCCAAAATTTTGAAAAAAATTTATTTGCTCTATGAGTGGCAAGTATGTTCATTCTTATCATCTCTTGATTATTTTGGCACCATTTTAATTTATTTTTAAAAGCCCTACGCGTCGTTGTCATATCGTCATAAATTTTTCCGTTAAACGGTTTTCCAGCATTTATCCATTCTTTAAAATATAATCGTGCTTTTGCGTGTAATTCTCGCACATGGTAGTTCCAGCCAGTGACCTGCCTCCTACCTTTCCGGCGACCTTTCGGAGCATCAGACGCATTTAATTTACAATTCATAGGTGCACATTGTAAAGTATGCACATTGTAAAGCTTTATATCATCCATGTATATCAGGTGTGATATTTTAATCTCGGCATTAGGGAGTTTTACAAGGTAACCTTTCTTTTGATCATTAAGTAGACGAGATAAAGGGTTGAGTGCGAGGCAGAACCACAATGGGCTCAAGGAGTCGCCCTGGTAAATACCTTTCCGGATAGCTATGTTCCTCGTATTAAGACTAGTATTATTGGTATGCAAATGTAAAGACGTTTTCCAGTGCAACATAATATTTTCCAAAAAATTAATTAAACTCGGGTTTATTTTATAAATTTTTAAAACTTGAATTAGCCAAGTATGAGGTACGCTATCAAATGCTTTACGGTAGTCAATAAATGTGCAATGTAAGTTTCTCTTCCTTAAATTTGCGGGTCTATGAATGGTTGAGTCAATAATGAGCTGCTCCTTGCAACCCATGTGGTTCCTCCTACATCCTTTTGTTCTTCGGCCATAATCATGTTAAGCTCTAGATGTGAATTTATTTTTGCAGTGATAGTAGCGGTTAAAATTTTGTATATTGTGGGGAGATAGGTAATTGGGCGATATTGGGATGGACTGTTTGTAATATTACTTTTTGGAATCATATACGTAATCCCTTTTGAAATAAATGGCGGCAGTGGTTGCTTTTGGAGTATAACATTTGTAAAAGTTTTAGCGAGAGCCTTATGGAGTGTATGTAATTTTTTATACCAAAAATTGTGAATGTTGTCTATTCCTGGTGATTTCCAATTATGCAGTTTAGAAGTAGCGATTTTAATGTCATTTTCTGTTATTTCGTCAAATATCATTTCCTCTATTGAATCCCATTTACTTATCTCCTCTTGTATCCAGTCGGCACTTTCATTGTGCGATACTGACTTCTCCCATATATCAGACCAAAACTCTTCAAGCTGCTCTTTTGTGACCGTTTGTGTATCATCGCTATTATTAGTTATATTTTTATCCTGTTTTAATTGTCTATAGAACATTTTTTCGTTTGTTGTAAAAAGTTTATTTTCTTGTTTTCTTTGATTAGCCTTTGAATATCTTCTAAGTCTTTGTGCTTTAAGTGAGAATTTCTGTTTGAGTGTGTCAAGGTATTCTTCAGGTGATTTGTTTGTGTTTTCATGAGTTGTATGTGTTTGATAATTTCGAAAGACTTTTTCTGCTGTTTTAGTTACTTTTTTGGACCTATTGCCCTTAATCTGATCGGAGTTGGTTTATTCCTTTTTGTAATCTTATTTGCCATGCTGGTTCTGGATTACGCTTGTGATTTGGCATTTGACTTTCATCTAAAAATTTTAAAACCTAATTCTTTTGTTAACCGTTTAACCATTGCGCTACAATATACGAGGGTATGAATGTCACTTAAAAGTGCATTGTCTGTAATAAATCGGTTCAGTATATTATTGTTAAAAATATCTATTAGCTTTGCAAGCTTTTTACTGTATTTTAATTTTGGTAATTTTGGTCTGCATGTAGGGTCCATACCTGAGTATTTAAATATTGTTGTTTTTAATTCTTCATGTAGTTTTTTAATTACTTCTTCTTCTATAGTTTCTTGTTCTAATGTTGTAAGATCTGTTTCTAAAATATATCATATACCATATCTACTTGCGTAGGAGTATTTGATGTTTGTGTAGAAGAATGGGTGGTGAGTGTTGTCGGCTCTGTAGTGAATGAATAAAAGTTTTGATCGCATGAATGAGGTTCAGGTAAATCATTGGTTCAAGAGCTTCTAAGTCTGTCGAGTTAGAACAAGGTAGAATGTTGTGGCTGTTATTACTAACGATATTTGATTTCTCAATTTTATGCCTGATTTCATTTTTTTATTGTTCCAATTCTTCTTCAGAGAGATATTTCTTTTTAATTATTATCATTCGTCTCTGATCTGAGATTCTTTGCTCCGTAACATTTACTCCCGGGTATTGTTTAGTAAAAGATTCATGCAGGATTTTCCTGTAACAAGTCATATCTGTCTCTAATTTTGTTATAGTGTAATATGTACGCATGATAAACATGTTGACATCTTTTGACCATGTCATACTTTCTCTTGCTTTACCAGCCTTAGTGGACTCAGGTAAAAAGGAATTCACCTCCTGCGTAACATCTAAAGTTGGTGTAGATCTATTTGGACATGGTAAATTATGCCTTGTTAAGGATGACGGTGAAGGTATGTGGCGAATGTGGTACGGTGAATGTTCTTCTAGTAAAATTGATGGTGTATCAGTCTGTCTGTTTTGTGTTGAGTTGGCTGTAGCATTTTCGGGCAACCCGGAGGGAGCCCGCCTATTCAGCTCCTCTCCGCTGACGGATCGTATACTGTCGCACCCAGCGCCAGCTACAAGTGCGCCCCGGTGATCACACCCGGGCAGCGGCCCTAAACGTTTATTTCTTAATCGAGTCTCCATGTTTAATGGGTTATCAGTTCCATGTTAGCCGTGCCAGTAAAAATATATCACGTGTCCGCCCCCCTACGTTAATCAGATGGTCGATTCGGAGGTACGGTTGGATTTTAGGGGGATTTATAAAAAAATTAATTGCCCGCAATCACAAAACGCCTTTGAGTTGTCACTAAACAAAGGCCTTTTGTGTTTGCGCATACGCTATGTTCAAACAACAATAATTCTTAAAATAATAAACATACAGCTGTAAACTTTATGTTGTATTGTAGCTTAACTCAAAATCTATCGATCTAGTAAAATAATAAACAGTATAGATGGGGTTGTTTTTGCAGTAATTTACAATAATTAGCTGATTAGCATAATTTTTTGATATTTATTTGAAGTTAATTTTTTTTTTCTCTAAAATACGAGTATGTGAACAATTTTTTGGTAACGTAAACGGTAGACAATGTTGTTGCCCTCCGAATAAGCCCATTTTTATCTCAGTAAGACCAAAACATTGAGAGATAAGAATTTTTTTGTAAACACGTAGAGAATATTTCTAGGAAAAAACAAAATGGCCGCCACATAGAGGGCGAGGCATATTTTTGTATTAAAATAGCTGTATTATAAGTACCTAGAATATCGCTAGTCCGTGACCGGACACACTGTATATATACATTAAAGTCATATAGTACATATAGTGATTAATTAAAAACAATTTTATTGAAAGTGGTCGCCTTTAGGTTTGATTCAGGTCTTTAATGCCTCCATGGAGAATTTTTCTAGATTTAAAGATTCGAAAGGCACAATATTGTTTAGAGTGTTGCAGTCTAACGTGTTGAGATCTGGACTGGATATGATAATCTGAAAACTGCTGCTCTTATTAATGGCGACATATCGATCAAAGTTTCTTACATAATAAACACAGTTGCTAGTCATTAGTATAACAAGTTGATATGGTTAAAATTTGTATCGGACCATTGTGAATAGAACATTATTTTGTATGCAATACATATACAATTTCTTATTTAGATCTAAAAATTTATTTTTAGAAAAATTTTCTTAAAAATGTTAAAAATCATTAAGATTTTTAAGCTCGAAAAATATTTAAATTCAATTTTATGTCATCCTTAGTAAAGGAATTGAATTTCTAATATATTTTAATTATTGTATATCAATGATCAATGTATACAAATGGTTTTATGTGTTCCTTGTCAGCAAATTAATAAATTCTCTCAATATTATTTAGTTTTGCATACAATGGGAGCGCACACGCTACAATTTTTTCTCTGTGCTAATATAAATTATTTAACTTTCTATGCTTTGCTATTTATGTATGCTCCAAAAATATTAAAAAAAAGCGAAAGATATGTATATAATACTGAAAAAAAAACATGCTGCTGTATATACTATCTTATTAATCCTCTGTACATGTGTATAACAAAAATATCGGTGTCGGTGTGCTTGCATGTATATGTAAACACGTGTGTGTGTGTGGTGCTTAGGGCGGCGACGGCCACGAGACCTCCGTTGTGCCTTCTACGCATTTCGACCACGTAAGTACATAATATTGTTGTACATTTACATCTCCAAACTACTGAGGGGATGATTGATGACGATATTTAAAGATTTTTAAGTAAATTTTTAAGTGTATCAATATATATATATACAGTGTGTCCGGTTACCGGTGTCGGAGATTTTAATGCTATAAAATATAATCAATTTCATCGACAAATCATGTCTCAAATCTCATTTAGACCTAGCTGTATTTAAATGGCAGCCATTTAAATTTTTTAGTGTCACCACCTCGACCCCGCGCATTAAAATTACAATATTCACCGATGTTGAAGTCCTACATTCTTAAAAGATATCTCATTGGATAGATAAAGATACGCGTAATAAAATAAAAGCAAACTTTTAACTGCAAAATTGTATTTAGATCCTAAAAAGACTTAGAAAAGAAAAAAAATGTAAAAAAAATCGGTTATTTTTTCACATTTTCGACTTTAATGAAAAAAGTAAGTCATTTACCTAATGATTTTTTACATTAATCAGATAGATCAGAACATATCCTAACCAAAAACATAAAAATCTTAATTGTAACCAAAAAAAAAATCAGTATTATAACTGTTTGAATATTATGACCTTTGAAAAATTTGTCGCCCTGGTTGCAGACTGACAAAGTGAATATGAGAAGAGTGAAACACAACATTTCAAAATGCACGTAACTAAAAAGTTATTTATAAAAACTGTTTGAAATGACCTCCGCGATGTTGGAGACATGTTGTAGGCCTTATTGCCACATGTTGAGTTGCACGTCTGATCATCTCCCGATCTTGTCGCAATTCATTTCCAACTTCGATTATTTTATTAATCAACTCTTCTCGTGAGTTTGGCACGTTCGCATAAACTCTTTGCTTCATAGTGCCCCATAGAAAAAAGTCTAAGGGAGTTAAATCCGGTGAACATGGAGGCCAAGCGATCCTTCCACCGCGACCAATTCACGGCGAATAGCGCTCATTTAAATAATTTCGCACATTTACTGCAAAATGTGCAGGTGCACCGTCAAGTTGTATGATCAATCATCCTTGTTCTGTGAGTTAATGGAAGCTCCATTAATTCTTCCAAAAACTGTGTTTGCAAAAACTCTAAAAATCTTGGGCCATTCATAGTTTCTGGTAAAATTATCGGCCCAATTAAAATATCGTCTTTTATTCCAGCCCAAACGTTCACTCGAATTTCATGTTGGAAAGTATTTTCTCTAACAGCATGAGGGTTGTTTTGAAGCCACAGATACTCGTTACGGTGATTTGTATAACCCGATCTCGTGAAAGTGGCTTCGTCAGTCCACAAAATTCTTTTTAAAATATCTGCATCTTGTCTTGTTCTTCTATTGATCCACGAACAAAAAACTGCCCTTATAGCATAATCAGGTTCGCGAATGTCTTGTACCCGCCGAAAATGGTAAGGATACAAACCTTCCCTCTTTAAAACTCTCCACACTGACCATTTTGTTAAATTAAGCATATTGTTTATTCGTCTTACACCGAGTCTGGGATCTTGTGTAATTAAACGTAATATCTCTTCTTCCTCCTCAGGTGCCACAAGCCGAAATCTTTCAATAGCGGGTCTTCTGATCCCAAGTTCAGCTATCCGCAAATGTATCCTTACAAACGTGCGAGCATTTGGTGTAGGCCTGTTGGGAAACATTCTGGCGTACTCTGTGACAGCTCTGTTTGCGTTGCCGTTGCACAATCCATACACAAAGTGGATATCAGCGACAGTTTGAGTATTTACCATCTGCTATTTTTGAAAATATCAAAATAACTAGAAACTTAACCGCAAACTTAAAAAGTTCCACAAAACGGAATTTTTTTTTGACAATAACAACAACAAGCGATCTTATAGGGGCAAAAGTAGTGTAATCACAACGCGTGGCGAGGGACGACTGTTTTTGTGTCCCAAGTACACTTTTTTAGAACATCAAACAGTGGGCTTTGGGTTTTTCTACCTGCTCTTGAACTATCATAAATGATCCTGCACGTGCAGCTCGCTCTTTTAAGAGGTCGTGTTTGATAAAGTACAATTCTTAAACTATTTAATTTAAAATTAAGATTTTTAAGTTTTTGGTTAGGATATGTTCTGATCTATCTGATTAATGTAAAAAATCATTAGGTAAATGACTTACTTTTTTCATTAAAGTCGAAAATGTGAAAAAATAACCGATTTTTTTCTTTTTTCTTTTTCTAAATCTTTTTAGGATCTAAATACAATTTTGCAGTTAAAAGTTTGCTTTTATTTTATTACGCGTTTCCATCTTTATCTAACCAATGAGACATCTTTTAAGAATGTAGGACTTCTACATCGGTGAATATTGTAATTTTAATGCGCGGGGTCGAGGTGGTGACACTGAAAAATTTAAATGGCTGCCATTTAAATACAGCTAGGTCTAAATGAGATTTGAGACATGATTTGTCGATGAAATTGATTATATTTTATAGCATTAAAAGCTCCGACACCGGTAACCGGACACATTGTATGTATATATATATATATATATATATATATATATATATATATATATATATAAGATTAATATACAATTACAATTTTTTATATTATTACTGTTTCAAAAAAGGTTCTTGATTTGAGAGGAAACGGCGAAATAAACTCAACGGTTATTCTCTTTCTTGCCATTCAAATTATTTAATAAGTAATATTAAAAATTGATCGTCATCAAACATCATTAGACGTAGATCATTCTTTGTTTTGGATTACCATTCACCCTGCCTTTGTTTATATATTGCTTATGTTTCATGATAAAAAAATTACTTCAAGATTGATTAAGTAACTAACATATTGGAAGGTAAAAGTGTCACCGTTATAGATTATTTTTCATTAAATTAAACTGAACAGTATAAAAGTATAGTAAAGAAAATTGTAGTGTTACTCCAAATACGAAGTATCGTATGACACATCAGTTGAATGTAACTAACTGCATATTATGTTAGTTATTTTTCAAGAGTAATTATAACATATTTCTGCTTTTGAAATGCCGTTTGAGTACAAAATGAGAAATCAGCTTTAATAATATTGGAATAATTTAAAAAACAAAATCAGTGACGGAAGTTTAATGTGTTATTTACAACCAATGCGTGATGCATTTGGCTTATTTTTAACGATTTGGATTTATAAAACTATTCCGGAAGTAGGTACCAAGTCATTTCTGTTTTATTTGTGTTGAATATTTTTAGTATAAATAAAACCAAAACCAAATTATGATTATAAAAAAATTAATCACGAAACTTGTGAATTAACTTGATTATAATAATAAGTACATAAATAGGTAATATTATTACGACTGTGAAAAATGGACTCTCAAAATATCGAGATCCTTAAAGGCTTTTTCTTAATAAATATTTTCATTGATTTTACTGATACAATTCCAATTTACTTCGTATGAGGAAAAGTCAATTAGTTATATTTTCATATTGATTACAGCCTACTAGAATTCCACTGGGGATCATAGGCCTCCCCCATAGTTTGCCCCATAGGGACCCAAACCAGACATCTCAGACTTTGACTCTGCTCGTCGCAGTTCTGTGTAGGTATATATCTAGTAAATGTAAAACCTCCCGTTTATGATACCATTACTATACATATTATTAGGTTATTGCCAATCCTCGACACTTTTTTGAAAGGGTATTTAGTATAATTTCCTCGCAGCCGATTTCGACTACGAAGACGATTTCTGAATACAGTCGAAAACATCAATTGTGCCACTCATTCACTATGTAATGCTTGTACGATATAATCGTCGATAGGCTAGGGTGTAATTTCAGGGACAATCACTAATTTAACCCGACCTCTTATTTGGGAGGTCACGCTGTTGATTCAGCATTCAATAAGGGCTATTTATTACGCAGCAACGAGAAGATGGGTCGCAAGGGAACGAGCGTCCCGAGTTGTCCGGGTCGGCGGGGAACGCTTCATCGGGCTCGGAGGGCTCTGAGGGCTCCGAGGGGGACGAGGTAGAGTTCGTGCCCTCCTCGTGGGACTGTCGTGCGGCTCCCGCTAAATCTTCACTACGCAGTCTTGAACAAGCTGCGCCGGTGAGTAATTATATATAATATATTTTATGTGCTAGTGTGTATATGCACGTGTAATGTTTAATTTTAAAAATGTATACTTTGAGTGAATGATTTTTTTAAAATATAATGTTAGCACCGATAACGACGCGGGCGCATTATCGAATTAATACTATTGAGGGCTCCGCTGAAAATCAGCGCTGCTGCAGTACCTGTGGTAGCATAATTATGCTGAGACGGAATCCTTTTTGGCATCAGATCAGTCACTCTTGCCGAGACTTATTTTTAATTATGTTTACCATCCTGTACCTTGTGTGTTTTTATGCTCTTACTTACTTTTAAATGTATATTTTGTGAGTGTATTGATGCTAATAAAACCTATGTCTATGTCTAATTCATATGTAGCAATCAGATAGGGTTTGTTGGCTCTGGGCTTTATTCCTTGGTGTCACTATAGACTGTCGTCTAAAATAGAAACCTCATTATTGTTATCAATGAGACTTAGTTCTGCTGTGTTCTCCAGTTAATAGAAATAAGGCTGTTAACTGATATAAATACAGCAAGGTTTGTTTATTTTAGCTATTTTCATAGTGTAAATACTTGTCTTATGGATTAATTTTGTGAAGAACGGCGCTGATGTTGACAATATAGTAATACTACAGAAAAGAGCCATATACATACAATCAGACCGATGGCCCCACCTAGAGATCTTAAAAACAAATGTTGCATCATAGTTCATACCTTTTTTAAGAAAATTAAAGTGACAATAGAACTTTTGTATTCATATGACGTATGAGAACCGGTATTATTCTCGAGGATGAAATAAAGGTGGCTGTCGGCTTTAGTAGCTGCTTACTTTAGCTAAAGTGTGTCCCCACAATTGTTCTTCATCCAGTCCTCCCTGACTTGCCGTAACATTCGCCAATTTACAGGCTAACATAACATATCAGACAATCGCCATACCAGACTTCTCCAAAGACTTCTATGTATACTACTAGACGGACTCTGAGGCCTTAATATTTTTGCACACCAAGTTACGGTCAATTTTTCGTAACTCTTTTAGTCGACTGCGTGCCGGCGAGAAGACTAGTTCTTTGTTTTTTAACCGGTAATGCTATTTCCGACAATTAACAGATTTTTTTTAAAATGAATCATAAAACGCTGTCATCATTTACGTGCGGACTTTATGAACGTGATTTGTGAACTTTACAACGCGGTCACATTAACTTGACGCATGGCTTTGATGACGTCATTTTGGGCGGTCAGGTACTATGCGATAAAAAAGCATATAGCTAAATAAAAACTATATTTTTGATTTTGGAGCATAGGTTTTATTGGTTAATCTTGCAATATGTTGCATCATGTATTTTTATACAATATTGTATAATTTAAAACTATTTTATGTTGATAGATAAATATTTATTCAAAATTCTTCTTCACTTTCGATCTCGCTGTCGGATGACTCCTCTCCTCCAAGATCGATTACAAGTTGCTGCGGTACGTCGTCAACCAGGCCATCTTTTTCCCAGTATTCCTGAAAATAAATAAAATAGTGTTATTAATTTACCACAAAATAATTTTATCGATTTAGTGAATTACTAATATGTATCTCCAAAAAAGTACTTATATTTTTTTATTTAACATCACAATATAAACATAAAAAATACATACATACTTTAGATTTATAATTTATTTACGAACTGACCTGTTGTAGTCTCTCGACATGGTTAACTTCTTTTTTCCAGTCTCATGCTGTGATGGAGTTTATTGCATCTCTGGTGAGATTTTCAATTTTTCTTTCTTGTTGGTCTAAGTTTTTGTATGCCACCCTCTGTTTGACCAAATTCCAGACATATTCAATGGGGTTGAGGTCACAATGGTAGGGTGGCAAACGTACAATTTCATGGCCATGTCGTTTCATTAAATCATCGACAATGCTTGCTATTGCTTGGGCGGCTTTGCCTTTTTTATAATATGGTAGAGTTTTCTTTTTCTCATTTTTTCATCAAATGGAATATTGTTGTCACGCAGCCACTCTTGCATGTCTCCTTTTAACGTTGCACTTGTGGGGCCTTCACCGACTGCATTGAGTGGTAAGGCGCGTTGTCAATGACGACTATACTATTTGGGGGCAAGTTTGGTATCAGCTTTTCATTAAACCATTTCAAAAAATTCTCGGTATTCATTTCATGATGGTAATCGCCAGTAGTACTTTTGCATTTGTATTGCAAATCTGCATCTGGGATAAATCCGTTTTCTCCTCCAGCATGCACCAGAATCCGCCGTTGACCCGGCTTAAATTTTTTTTTCACGCTGCTATCTGTGCTGTTTTGCCAGCATTTACTGACGGTACAATGGGAATGAATCCACGTTTCATCCAGGTAGATAACTGGTTTTTTACCTGCGCCGAGGTCATTGTTCTCTTTCATTCGGCGCAGGTAGCGTTCTCTCCATGCGGCTATTTTTGAATTAGCACCGAACGCGCACTTTTAAATTTTTTAAACTTATAACCCAACTGATTTATTAAAATATTTCTAAGGAAAGTTCTGCCACCTTGAAAATTAAGATCTCTCTTAACGGCTGCGAAGATTTTTTAAGCGTGGGTACTTCCTTTTTTACAGTATAAAAGCTGTTGATGATATTGCGTATTACGCAAATATCAAAATCATCCACGACAATTTTTTTCGCTGATTGTTTACGCTTTTTACCCGGTGTGGATAACTTTATTTCCCTAATTGGATTGTCTGTAGTACTTGGACTGGGACAAATGTCAGTGCTTGGAACGGTGCCGGTATAATATATATAGTAGTGCTTGGACTAGCGTCGGGCGAAGATCCCGACGGTGGTACACATGCCTTTTTGCCTCCCTTTTTATACGAATAAGAGTACTTCTTGATATTCCAGTTGCTGCACAGGTTCGTTTATCAACCTGATCTACAGGTATGCAAAAGCGTCTATTTTTCTTCTCATTCTCGAAAAACTGCAGCACTTTCAACACAAGATTTCTCCCTTCACTGTGTTTAGTTTTCCCCATGTTAAAAAATAAGTAGTAACAAAAATAGTCCAAACTTAAACAATAACGAAAACGTAACAAAATATCCAATAACAACAATAGCAACAGAAAACTAGTCAAAATATCGACGCGCGTATCGGTAACAGAGATGCTAACCATATTGACGATTGCCTGGCGAGTTAAGGGAGTGCGGGGGAAGCGGGCGGGGCCTCGCATTCCAGCGATGCGTCAAGTTAATGTGCGTCAAAAAACGCACACCTAAAAACGGGACGCAAAAAATTACGGGAAAAAAAAAAATTAGATTTAAAAAAATTAAAAAAACAAAAAAAAAAAAAATAAAAAAAAAAAAAGGGGCCAAACAAAGCTGTGCTTCCTCAACCCAATGTGACCGCGTTGTAGTAATGTGTAGTTTTTTTTTTCAGATAAATATGTACCTTTATTTCGTATTTGCCTAAAACTAGTAATTATCGTAAATGCGAAGATGCTAGGCATATTTACCGTGCTAACACCCGTAACAATACGCTACAGCTACAGCTGTGACACAGTTTTTGTTCTGAATTGCCGGTCTAGTAGTATACATACTAATCTTCACGGTATTACTGTTCTCTACTGATGACTAGGTCCTTAGTCAAGTCTTATGTCACACATAACACGAGATAGAATGTAGGATTACCTTACCCCTCGGCCACACACTCGTCGAGTGGCATGGTAATGGTAAGTAATGAGGAAAGAAGGCGGAGACGTAGTGTGGCCACAATACTCGTCTTGCTGCACGTCACGCTCCTCGCTCCCTGTTTTGTCGGTATTTTGGGCGCCAGTCAAATGACTGGTAATATGAGCGCGAGTGACTTGTCACACATTCGCGCAAACGCAGTCCGAGTCGAGCGGTCGGGACGGAAGTACGTCACGTATCATTTAAAATCATAAATAGTATACCTATCATCGTCATTCAGTCATATTATCATATAAGTAAAGAATATACAGAGGAAAAGCTATCTCGGCGACGAGAACTTATATTTAGTTTTATGACATTGATATAATTAGCTATAATAAATAAGCATAGCTCGCACGCTGCAACAGTTTCAACATCCATTGTGTTGCAAACGCGAGCGACTTAGTGCGGAGCATTGCGATTTATAACGCGAGTAGAACAGTGTGTGGTTAGACAGCGCGAGGAGCAGAGCGATGAGCAGCGCGAGGAGCATAGTGTGGCCGAGCCATTACGCTGTCAACCCACGGCAATCAATCAATCTCTGGTGTGACTACCATGCAAGCTGTGCGCTACAATTCAATTCTTATCAACCTACAGGACAACAAGAAACGCGTTGTTTTCAAGCGTCAGAAGTACCACTGCGTGTACGAATATCCACGCGAGGTGGCCGACGTGGACGCTGAGTCGCCAGCGTTCTTGCCTGATTTCTCAACTTATTCCGGTAAGTAAAACCTTTGAGCCTGTGAACGCTTCGTTGTATCAGAACGGTTAAAGTAAGGAAAGATCGTTGTTTTCCATGAGCTAAAATATACCAAGAATTTCTTAAAATGTATCAAAATTTTATTTAACTCTCGTGACTTCGTTACCCTGGAAACAACCCATTTTTACCTGTTACTACTGAGTACTGTCGTAAGTGTTAAGACGTTCAGAGTTTTTATGGGGAAATGTTTACGGGACGGGTTGTGTCGGAATCGCTTCGACTAAAATCCTAAAATGGTCTACCTTTATTCATGGTAGTCACGTTGCGGCTATATTATGGTTGTAGCACGAACGCGTCGGCTCGGCCGGAGAAGGACCAGGCTCTTACAGGATACCTGCGAAAGTGTAAAGAGTGAGAGAGTAGAGAACCGAAGACCCTTTTTCTTGGAAACGAGACATTCCATCTTCATATTATCCTCATCATCATTTCATCTTATAATCATCTTATAGTCCTCAGGGTGACAACGCATCTGCGTTTTGATTCTTAATCGAGGTTAGATGTGGAGATATCTATTGTCCAAGCATCCACTTACTATCAGGTGGACTGTGTGCTCGCTTATCACCCTATTCTATAAAAGAAAAACCTTCGCCAGACATTAGCAAGGCTATAAGCAAGATAACGTTTTAAAGGCACATTCTTAGCTTATATTTCGCGTGTATTTTTAGTTTCTAAAAAAACTAACGTATTATTAGTGTATTGAATTTATTGTAACTCGCTTTTACGACGGTTTCTTTACAGAGTGGGACCCAACAAGTGCAGAGGATGCAGAAATTGGCTACGGTGAGCTTTTCGGAGCGCCAAATCCACTGAACTTGTTCCCACGATGGCACGGCCCCGGGGCAGGTTAGTATCACACTAGCTATCATATTTTATGTCAACATTCTTAATTTCAGTTTCTCTAAAGTATTCGAACTTATTTCTTACAACAAGAAGGTCATTCCCGCGGAAGTATAGACAAATTAGAACCCACACTCAAGGTATTTTTTTTGTATTTTTTATGTCATTTGAGAGGGCGGGTTCCAGTTTGTACTAAGTACATTTATTTCCATGGTCTTTCCTAATGAAATGTTTTAGATTTTTTGGTTATATTTCTTGTTGTTATATAATGTAACAACTGATACAGACAAACAACACTTTGATAAATGCAACTGTCGACCAATGGCGGCACCTCCAATTTATCATTACGTAGTACAGGCACATTCTAACTACTGCGACAGTTGGTCATCGGAAAATCGTGCGGTGCGGTGCCGGCCGAGTCGCGCGGTGCTGTCCGCTAGGGTTGTCCTATCACGCAAATTAATTAAAATGGTTCACAACTGCGCGGTGAAAAAACTGAGGGTCGTCCTCGTTTAAAAGATAAGAAATTAAAGTTTCATTAGCTGTATGTGACACAGGAATTCGTTTCAACGTAAAATAAAATAAAATCAGTCTTATTTTATTATTACTACCCGTTTTGACAACCCTAGTAATTTTTTGTTTATGTCGGCTTTTCCGACAACATCAAACGCGATGGCTGACTATGTTCTTTTTAGGCTCTGGTACAGGAGCGCACTTGTATAAACGATCTTCAGTAGCAATATTGACATCACGTGTTTTATATTAGTAGCAGTTTACTTCTCTAATGGACATTAGAAAATTATTAAAAAACGTATTTAAATTCTTTTTGATAGGTAAAAAAATCGCTTATCTCCTTTTATAAAAAATATCGACCGACCTTTTTTTAATTTACTTTATTTATTTAGAATTTTTAAAATCCACTTTGTTACTACTTCCTATACAAATTATTAAGACAGAAGTCAGACCCTAAGCTTTGTCACTGGCGTATCGAGTTCAGTCGACATATCGAAGATCGAAGTGGCAACAGCAAAAAACAGCTATCTCTATCTACAAAAAACCCCTGTAGTTTCCATTAACTGCGTTATCAGAATATGTTATAATATGTAATATGTTTGAATACTTTATAGATATAACTTTATAGTATACAAAAGACTTTTTTTAAAAACTCAACCCTAAAAAAATATAATGCATACAATTTGCAAATAAAAAATTATTTTAGTTAAATTATTTTTTTTATGGTCGTTTTGTGAAAACATTATATTTCTATACGTTTGAATACCGGTTCCGATAATTCACTTAAAGGGAACCACAGGTTTTTTGGTACATGTTGTATATAAGGCTATATCTGCCGTTGACAAAGTGCGAGTCGTCTGTTAAAGCACATAATGACAAATGTCACCTGGAATCTTGTGGCACTGAGTTAATCATTTCTTTTATCGTCGTAGATTACGATGAGGACTTCTTCATAACATCATCGGCCCGTCCATTTGAGAGCCTCGGCGTGATGTCGACCACGAGCCAATTCTTTCCCGGGATGCACGTCAAACCTTCGCTGTTAGAACGAGACATCGACGATCTGGACGATTTCCCCCCACCACCCTCCCCACTCCCACCAACAACACTCGTACAGACAAGAACGCCATCTTTAGACTTCACCACGCCTGACTCTGGTGTCGAAGACATCACACCTGGTTCAACTAGCACAGAAGACGATTTCAAGACGAAAAAGGTCTCTGATAATGAAACCTGTTGGAGACCAGTCGACAGCGCCAGTTCTAGTGAGTCCGTTAGCCCTAGTTCTCCTGGAGGCGAAGCGCTAGGTGGTCTTAGACACACGCGAGATAAATTGAAACTAGATCTACCCCCGAGTCCACATATACCATCTCCTCGACACAACAGAGTGTTTAACTTCGTATTAGATAAACCAAAGAGGCGGACTCAAGAGGAACGAACTGAAATCGGAACCACGCCGTTGGTGATGACGGACGAAACGCCAATAATCACCACGTCACTGCCCCTCCAAAAGGAATCTGATGACGTCATACCGGAACCAACTTTTTCAACATTTGGAAAATGTGCTTCGAAAAATACTGAACCGGAACAGAAGGCCATGATCTTAACGGATGATGTTGAAGACTCGGAGATAAAAGAAGAGAGTTCAAATCAAAAGGTGGAGCCCGTTAAGGGAGAAGGTACTGTCCTAGACAGTGGAGATGAGGACTCTGGTATTGAAAGCAGTTCAAAGGCAACGCTTGAAAGAAATAAAAGTACTCCAAATATCTCTTAAGTTGAACACAATGATAATTTTTAATTTAATATAAATCTATCCTTGTTAGAAGACGCTTGATATATAACATGTATATAATTGCAAGGAACGATATGGTAAAGAACATAAAAGAAGATCAGTTCGCTTCAGAATGGATGCAATTATCATTGTAAAAGAAACAATATGAAAAAAGGATTGATGAACTAGCTTGGCAAGTGAAATTGTTAAGATATCTAAAC
Source organism: Parnassius apollo (assembly GCA_907164705.1). Lineage (NCBI taxonomy): Eukaryota > Metazoa > Arthropoda > Insecta > Lepidoptera > Papilionidae > Parnassius > Parnassius apollo. Next base: position 5,394,776 of record CAJQZP010001507.1, read on the forward strand.
GATTGCATATTTATCAATTCCTTGTTAATAACAAATGTTTTTTTTCCACTTTAAAAAAGGACGGTGCATATGCTATCTCACCTTAGGTAAGCAAAAATGGATGTTTAACCATTTCGTTGTCTCGTGCGCTGCATATAGGTCATTGATATTCTCTTAATGTGTCTGAAAACAGGACAGCGAAAGTATTAATTTGGAAACATTTTTGCATGACATTAATACCTATACATATCGATTTTTCGAACATTGTCGGAAGCCCGCAGCCATCTTGTGATTATATTTAGTTTTAATTACTATAGCAGTCGGACGTGCTCCGTCTCTACATTGCCAGTGATTAATTTGGTGTTACTACAGAACTAAGGTACAAGTAGCCGTGAATTAATATGTGTAACTGTTAGCGCTTTATACTTGAAATATATGGAATAAGTGCTTAGATATGAGGGCTCAGGTGTGCCTAATTGATCTATTAATTAAATCATAATGGCCTATCCTTTTTAAATTAGGTTTATAGTTGGTCGAAGCAACATGACAGACCTGAACAAAGCGTAGAATTGTATGTAACCGATAACCGATAGGAATGAATTCAAAGAATTGAGTAGTGCTAAGTGGTGTTAATCAAACCTTATACTTGCTAGATTTTACATACGTAATATTTTTTAATGTTTATTTCGTAAAAAAGTTGTGCATTAGAGATTGTATTGTATACTACATATGTTCGGATATACGTACGGTAACATTTTATATGAAATACAATTCGTTTGTTTGCTTAAACTTGCAGAACTTTGAGGGCAAAGAAGAACTGTCTAAACAATTTGTCATTACGTCGTTTTTATCGGTATTTATTCTTCTCTGCACAGAACAGACGAATTTATTTTTATTTGTGAATACAATACGTTTGCAAGAATAAATAAAACCTTAATTTATAAATGGTTATTCATAAACATATCATTTAACCATATTTATATAATTCAATATTTGATCTAATAGGCTCAGGTCGTTTAGTTATCACATTAAACCAAAACTATACAGTAATAATTGTAGTATCTCGTAGACGAAGCTGTCAGTCAAACCTAGTATTTAACTATCATAAAGAACAGCAAAAAAAAAAAGATCTAAAAATAGCGAAAGTCAACTTCCAGTAAACACTTTTGGATGTATCTAGACTAGTCGCACTTTAAGCACTGCAAAGCTTCGGCGATCAAACTATAATCACAGGTAGTCATTTTTACAATAATAATAATAATAAGAGATATGTAACGAAATTAATAAAGCATATATTTAAAACCGTTGCATTCATGCCTAAATACTCAAGCGCTGCGCCGAACACTCGTGCTGTCTCTGTCACTTTAAGTCAAAGTGACTGTGACACCACGAAACTTAAAATTGACTACGTTTGTGTATTTGGCCATTAGTGTTGTATGTGTATCCGATACGTTGAATAATATTGTCTGAATTCTCTCGTGGACACTACATCTACGCACAATGAAAAAAACATCTTCCATGTTTAAAATTTGGTAAACATAAATAAATTTTGATCCTTCATTGAAGTTGCAGTAGAAATTATGACTACTGTTTTATATCGAATTAATAATTAAATTATTGGATTTAGATACTATATCAGTCACTGTTTTACCAAATAGTTAAAATTTTTTAAATTTATTTATTGCAATAAATACAATTTGCAAACACGAATTAAACGGTGTGATTAATATTGCAACTTCAGTGGATTATTTGAACTAATGCCAATTTTAAGTTAAGTAAAAAAATTATATTAGATAAGTGTAGAGTAGTCGTAATGTGGTGACAGGTCGACTTAGCGTATAATTATTGGGCACTTGGCAACAAATTATATTTCAAATATGCATGCCTTTACATGGGCGAAATTAAATATCTGTAAACATTTTGCGGCCTGTGAAATTAAAAAAATGACATTGTTTTGGTAAAAATATTGAGGTTTCTTCCCACGCAATCTATGGTTTACTTAAATTATGTAATTTGACTTTAAGGTGGCCCTAGTCGATGGCACGAACTCAGTGGTGGGCGAGGTTAAAATGCATGCTGTCACAGCCGACATCACGTGCGAAAGTGAAAGGCATGATGATTTACAACGAAACGAGCGCGCAAAATTTTATAAAAAGACCTTTGGGAATCTATATATCATGAAAAATCTATTGAATGTATTTGTTCAAAATAAAATTATTTGCACTTTTGAACACCTAATCGACCCCTGTATAGTAACTGTTTTGCAATTTTCGTTCTTCTTATGGTATTTTTTCCGCCCAAAGATGTGTTAAAATTAGTACTTTTAAATATATTCTTTTTTTACTTTTTTGTTTCCATACGGGGCTAGATACTGATAAGACAAATTGAAATAATTTTTTATTTTGAACGTACACCATCAAACAGTGGAGTAATCGCCAGACTACGTTTGTATGGAAGAATGAGCGACTAGTGTATCCTTAAAGATAAAATAAAAATATTTTGCCTGCTTACATTGTTAAAACATAGTATTAGATACTAATAAAATAGTAGAATTAAATCTAAATGGTTACACACAAAATTTAATTAAAAAAAAAACTAATAAAGAAAAACAAACTAAAAATTTAAATTGTCATACAGTCCCCGTGGTATCGCGGCAAGAACGCTGGCTGCGCCGCCGAGTCCTCGCTGAAATAGTTCATAAAAGATAGCTTGATCTCTGCGACAGCTGTCAGTAAAATCACGCCTATGAAGTCCTGAATTTCTTAGTAGTACAGACAGTACCTAGTAGTACAGTGTCACAATTACAGGTACTGTCTGTACTACTAAGAAATTCAGGACTTCATAGGCGTGATTTTACTGACAGCTGTCGCAGAGATCAAGCTATCTTTTATGAACTATAGCAGTTGGGTGAGAAATATAAGAAATGTATGTTTTATTTGTAGAGTATGTGGCTAGTGTTGCCGAGTGCACCGCAGAGCGAGTGTTACTGAGATGCGCCATCAGTATAACGTGCGATACGTCCAAGTGTAAACCTCATGTGCAATTCTTCTCATTTCCATATTATTGCGTTTTAGTTTAGTTACTGCTGTAAATATAATTTAATGTTATCGAAAGAGTAAAATTTTTTTGAATATGAAATTTATTGATTGTACTACATGTTTATTGTTCTTAACATTATTTTTTACAGTTTTAGAATGTTTCGTTGATGTACAGATGTAAATAGGCAGTAGATGTTCATTTTGTTACGATAACAATAGGTTAATTATAATATGGTTCGATTAGATATTTCAAAGTCGAATTTCACCATTTAGAATGTGACCAACAATCGGTAGTCTATGGAATGCCTAGATTTTTAATGAATAAAAGTAATAAATACATCAATTTCCAACTTTATTAATTAATTTCCGTCGCAATCACATAAGTAAACGAGGAATTATTTGAATGAATTGTCCAATTATTATGGTATTTATTGTTTGTAAGTTGTTGATTTGTATGAGCTGTCGATTTAGTATTTAGTGAATGTGAAACGCATCGGAAGTCTTTTCATATTGTGACTTTGTCGAGTCTTTTAAAAGTATTTATATGAAGAAATAAATAATTAATAAAATTTGTGACTCAATAAGCTTTTTATTTGTAGAATTTTTCACAAAAAATAAATCCTTTCGAATAGATTAAGACAACCTTTAACCTTTTGAGCGCCAAAGTCGCCTATACTTGACCAGCACCTGCGGGCCCTGAGCGCCAACGACGTCTATAGTTGAAAAAAAACCCGGCTCACAAAAATATGAAATATAGATATTGGAAAATTATTACTGGTATTTTAATTCTACACTCCTCAAAAAAATAACCCAGCAACATGTGAGTATAAAAAATAAGTCTCCTAGAGCCACAAGTACTAAGAAACAATGAACTAAAAAAAATGGATTTTTATCTAAGCAAATACGCCAAAGTCGTCTATGATTAACCGCTAATGTTGTACTATAAATTTCTTGAAAACTGCAAAATTCAGCTCAAATGTGATATTGTTTTTCTATTATTATTGATATTTGAATTAAAAAAGGTTAGAAACATAAAACTATAATTAGCTACATGAATATCAAAATGTTATAGGTCGCTCCACGAAGAAAATTAAAGAGTCCTACCAGTACAATCAGAATAAAAATTTTATGGCATTTTAATGAAAAAAGTCAAAGGTCAACATTATACTACACATCAGTCTCCCAGAAATAAACTCTCTTTATTACACTAGTTAAAGAAAAAATAATGTATACTGTTTAAACTATACTATGCCCTTCATAAAGGATATTTTACATGAATACTTTGCAAAAAAATCATCTAGAAAATAACAAAATATTTACAACTTTATACAATATACTACATTACCTATTTTAAACAGTCACAAAATAATTTATAAAGTAATAGATATTTGCACACTATTTGAAAATATTATAGAACAATATTTTTAAAAGTACAAAAATAATCGCAAAAATTCAAAATTTTATAACAGGTAGTCGCTAACACTTTCGATATCGACAGTACACAAGACCACACAAGAAGGTGCGCGGGCGACGGGACGCAGGGAGACTCACGCGGGAGTAGCGCGTCGCCCGTTGCTATGGTTTCGCTTCCCCGTACCTCACACCTCACCGTGCCGACATCTATTTTTCGCTTCTGCGCACTTCCATGACTCGTGGCGTTGCCTATACCAAATCATCTTCGCATAATAAATCTAATATCTCAACTCTGGCGCATCCTTAGCACGTCATCGAAAATCAGTTTACTGGGCGCCGTGGTCAAGGATAGACGACACCCTGATGACGTCATAAGTGATTAGCGGGAAAAGTAGTGCAGTGCAAGATGAACGATTCCTCGGAACTCATTCGCATTTACGAAAGCGTCGATGATGATGAATTTTTTTATTTTGATAATATACGAAACAATTCAAGGAGTTTTTACACTCTCTACGTTGTCTTTTCAACTCCAGGCATATCGCATAGACACCCCTAAAGTCAGAGGCTAGATGATGAAGAGTTGTTAGACTGAGGCTTCACAATACGTTGCGGTAAAGTTGATATTTTTTTTTAAATAACTAATAGGTAGCACTTTTACAGAAGAGAGCTAAGTTATTAAGCTGCAAGAAAAATAATATGCAAACTATTATTATATTGTAGCGGTGGCGCAGGTGACAATATATTTAAAAAAGTATTGATTTCACGTTGTAAATATAGTGCCTGCTTTAACTTTATATTTTTAATCTTGGATGATAATTTTATAAAAGAGTGAGCGAGTAAAAAATCTGATGATAAGTGATTACCGCTGCTCATGACCAACTGCAACACCAGTGGAATTGCTGGTGCATTGCCGGCTTTTTAAAATGGAATAACGTCTTTATTTTTTTGTGTAGGTTCCGAATGAACCCTAGTGGTAGCTGAATCCTCTAAAAATTCTTGCTAGTAAGAAAACTTCCAGTAAATCTTACAGTGGTGGATGGTGTTGATGGTCACTGTGGTTTACTACTATTTTATTGTTATTGTTTTTTATTTATGTACAAAGTACATATATAAAAAGAGTGGAAGACCCCACAAGATTAAATAATACATACCAGATTATAAAAAAATCATTTATTGCATAAAAAAACCAACAAAATCAAGTTATTTTGTGTTATCGATATATATATATATATATATATATATATATATATATATATATATATATATATATATATATATATATATATATATATATATATATATATGTATATATATGTATATATATGAACTCTTGGCAACACTATTTTTTTCGTAGGTATTTTTGTTTACTTTTAGCTTTGGCGTACAGGATACGATAATGCGTTTTTGGCGTGGCGCTCAGAAGGTTAAACATAATCAATCATAAATAGAGCTTTTTACAAGAGAAATAGATTTTAAGAGCGATTTACACTTCGATAAGTACAGTAGCGAGTTAAGTTACAGGGCAGTTGACAGTAAACGGTTAAGTGGGCAGTAGCGTTCAAAGCACAGATTACCTCCTAATAGATTCCGCACACAGGGCCACAAACGCGCGCAACACATACTTGCTGTAGCATATGAAGTGACGCTAAGAATCACGATATCATCGTCGACCAAGTTTGTGACCCGTAGTCACGTCTGAGTTTTTGTAAATTTAAAAATAATTTTGGTATCCAAAATACATTACAAATGGCTTCCTATGTAGTGAAATGGTGAGGCAAGTCAGCTAAGACATCCAGTTATCAAAAAGATGGCAAAATATTTCATCGGTAAGTAAATTTTATTCTTATCACGTTAACCTATTTCAAATGCACCGGAGTTCAACTTACACTGGATATATAATGTTGCAAAGTGATATCATTTGAGCAGCCGTTGATGTCTTTTTGAAATGTCCCTTTCACTCATTATGTAAATTAAAATAGTTGTCTTTGTCTAACGACAGCACGTGTATCGATAGTGTTGTGTTTTATAAGTCGATATTTGTTTGATCATCGTTTACTTTTTTTTGTAGTCATTATTTTATACAAATAGTGGCGTATAATTGTGCTACCTATATGCTATAGGTTTCCTAAATGCCCCGAAAGGAAAAGATGTGGATCGACGCTACATGTCGAGGGGACCAATGGTTTCCAACCAAAAATAGTGTGCTATGCTCAAGACACTTCACAGAAGACAATCTTCATATTATGAAAAACCGTAGAAGGCTGTTGGATTCCGCTATACTATCTCTATACTTGCCAGTTTTAGTATGGACTTTTACATTTTTTAAAAAGCATAATACCAATGGTGATTACACAATAAGTAATAGCATTAAGTGGTTCATTGAAACGTGATATTCTAATATTTAGGCGAATGTTACACGTCGAAATTAAACTATTTTTAACGGATTAATAAACCATAAAACAAGTGAAAGTTATAATGTGATTAATGTTATTCTAGTGTTACATGAACTTCAGTAATATCCTATTATATGGGTTATCCATTAACGCTCCTTTTAGGGTTTTAAGATGCGGCATCGGCTGATCGCAAGATGCCGCTCTTTTGTTTAAATTGTGAGGTGGCGACGTACTATACAAGAGAGCTGTCGTATTCCAAAATTACGGCTTTTTTAATTTTGTTCCTCACCCTCACTGAAATGCCCAGCTTAGCTAAATTGTCAGTAAGGGATTTAGGAACAACTCCCGTGGTAGAGAGAATCAGCGGGACGATAAGTACCTGCTGCTGTCGCCTTAACTGTCGGATTTCTTCAGCTAACCGCTTGTACTTAGTCAACTTTTCAGTGCTGTACTTCTGCACGTTATGCGAGTTTGGAATGCCAATATCCAACAACCACGTCCGCTTCTCCTCCTTTTCTACTAATATTATGTCCGGTCGATTATGCTCAACGGTTCCGGTCAGTTAAAACTGACCTATCCCAATAAAGTTGGGCAGAATCATTCTCGAGTACCGGGGATGGATTGTATTTCCAGTAGGGTTCTGTCTCCTTAAGGAGACCGTATTTTACTCCCAGTTCTTGGTGCACAATTTTTGCCACGTTGTCATGGCGCTGGGTGTACTCGGTTCCAGCAAGAGCCTGGCAGCCGCCAGTTATGTGCTGGATGGTCTCTGGCTTTTGATGACACCGTCGGCACTGGTCATCTTCGATACCTGTCTTGACAATGTACCTAAGATAATTTTTCGTAGGCACAAACTGATCCTGAATCGCCACCATGAATCCCTCAGTTTCAGCAAAGATCTCACCATGTCTGAGCCAGTTGTTCGACGCTTCAATGTCGACATGTGGTTGACTCAGTTCATTAGCGAATCGATCGTGAAGAGGATTTGAGGCCCATTGCTGGACTTTGGCTTCTTTGTATTCAGCGTCAGTCTCTAACGGTGGGAAATTGTCGGCATGAAGGAGATCGAGCGTTGTTAGACGGTCATCAGCCTTTATTACTGCTTGATGCAGAGAGGACGTTTGCGAAAGGAAATAACTTCGAAGACTCCGAATCTGTTTAGCACACCTACGAATAACAAAGACAAATTTCACCGTGATTGATTCGAAGTGATTGGGTGATGCCCAGATATTTATAGGTGTCATATCCTATTATTATTATTATTAAGTACATCTAAATTTGAAACACGTACCGTATGGTTTTTAATTAATAATACTACTTTTACGTGCCACACTAGGCAAAAATACTGTCACCACCGAAAGGACATACCAGAACACACACAAAGGATTCACACCATTTTGTTAGTGAGATAAAAGACCTACATCTCGCTGACAATGAAACTATGGTCAGTTTTGCTGTTCAGTCACTATTCACATCCCTACCTATTGAAGACTGCTTCTCAATTGTAACTAGGAAGCTACAAGATAGCAACATGACTGCAGAATATGCAGTGTTACTCAAACACTGCTTCACATCTGGCTATCATCTATTGTAGAAGGAAGAGTTCTAAAAGCAAGTTGATGGTGTGGCAATGGCTCACCTGTATTTCCTATAGTCGCCGACATATATCATGAGGACTTTGAGGAGAAACCCTTCTTACTGCTCCTATAAATCTAAGATTCTACAAGCGGTACGTAGACGACACTTTCAAAATTTTACCGTCTGACGAAGCAACTGCATTTTAGACCACCTTAACTCCATAAGCTTCAAAATACAAATCACGATGGAGTTAGAAGCAAATAGATTTCCTAGATGTTTTAGTCATCCGAAATCCTGATAACACTATTGGTCACACTATGTATAGGAAAACGGCCTATACCACCGGTATTTAAATGGTGAATCTCACCATCATTCTTCATAGTTTGCTACTGTGGGTAAATATTTGTTTCAGAGAGCACAGGGGATCTGTGACAGAATACATCTGGCCGCTGAGATTCAGCATGTCAAGCAATTATTGCAAGACAACAAGCTTTGGGTCCCCAGCCTACGTCACAGCGACCGAGTGAAGCCGGACACAGTCGGTGGATGGATGCTGCCATCTGCTTGGGATCCTATAATTAACAAAATCTAACCTCTGCAAGACTTCAAGATACTGTAAGCTCGTTTAATGTAGATCTTGACCAAAAATCAATATTCAAAAACTGAAGATAGCCGGGCTAACTATGATATTGAGATGTCAAACATCTCATTTCCTTCCCCCCACCGTGACCATAAGTTAATTAAACGCCATAAAATCCATATAATTATATAGTTTTATTCAATGTGTAGTGTACACGTAACTTTAAGAAATCATTAGATTACATGTATAAATATATATATATATATATATATATATATATATATATATATATATATATATATATATATATATATATATATTCTTATCTTATTTATATACAACGTTTTATTTTTTAATAAATTCAAATAAAAATTGATCATTTATTTATCAATAATCAATAAATCCCAAATTTATCGATCAACGTCCCAACCCTGTCCCATCATTATGGTTCGGAGCATTCTAAGTTCAACCTTGAATTATCCAATCACAGCGCATTTGACACGTCCCCCGCAACTCGGAATTTGGTGAAATCGAAACAGAACAAATATTCCATGATGCGGGGAGGTAATCTGTGGTTAAAACAATGTCTTCGTGGCGAGTTTAGTTAAGGATATTAGTTCATAGAGTTCGTTGGAGTATAACTTTTCAAGACTTCAGAATTTTTCTGTTTTTCGTTTAAGATGGTTCTAGGATTACGTCAAAAATTAAATAATCCAGTCAGAGAAGTTTTAATGGTTGTTGTTTTAGTGGAAGTTTTTAAGAATTTTCATGAGTGAAGCATCTCGAGCAGATTTAATTTTACAATTTGAACTTCTACTGTATATAAACATTCGTGTTCTAAATACTCCAGTACGAATGTATACGTAATATCTTCCGTCCATTTTATTATTAAAACTCATTATAAAACGTATAAATATTCAATAACAGTATCGTACAAACTTTGTGGCGAGTTTCATTATAAAAGTACAATTGTACGTTTGGCGCGCAAAAGCTGCGTCCTGTCAACTTATGCACTGAACTAAACTCGCTCGTTTACACGAACAGCGAGTTTAGTTGCGGGTGGCGGAAGACGCGCGGTAGGGCAGCACTTCGCACTTAACTCGCCGAAAAATAGCTCGGGCGGCTATCCTGTTCAACTTAATCATTAACTTGCTACTTAACTCCGTTCTTGCCTTTCAAACGAGGTTCAAACTTAACTCGCCAGGTTCGCACGTTAACTCGCTACTATACTTGTCGAAGTGTAAATCGGTCTTTAGAGAAAGGATTTATGGTCAGTATATATTTATTTATATATTTTAATATATTTCAGGAGCGTAACTAACTTCCGCATTTAACAAATGATATAACTTTAAGAAGTATTTAATTTATATACAATAATTTCACATTTAATTATTCATATGCCCATTTAAAACAGATACATTTAATAGTTTGCAAAATTTCATATATTTTTTTTCATTACAAATTATTAATCTGTTACATAGACTCTGAGTACTGAAACACTTGTTTACTCAACATCTACAATTACATTTTCATTCACATACATCGATTGAGATCATAATGACAATAAATGACTACAGATTACTGTATACTGGAAACATGGTACTAATTTAGTCCAAAGCTGTAGACAAAAAATGAAATAGTCGTGTATAAGCGAACATCCCACGCTATAGCTTATTATGACTGCGGCACGAATATTACGGTTCGACCATGGATGGACCACGCTCGCACACAATTTAAAAAGTATTTTTACGTGGTACCACCAACGTAAAATAGCAGCTTAATGCTGTTGTGTTTCGTATGACGAGTGGAGAGAACCGGAGCCCTTTTACTGGAAACGAGGCATTCATCTTAGTCCTCAGGGGAGGTAGCGCATCTGCATTTTTATTTTTAATCAAAGATAAATATAGGTGACTATTCACTTACCATCAGGTGGACTGTGTGCTCGTTTGTCACCTTTATTCTATAAAAAAATACAAGAGTAAAATAGCAGCGTAAGTTTCTGTGTTTTGTATGGAATGTGAGGAATATCCCACGCTATAGCTTATTATGACTGCGGCACGAATATTACGGTCTTTCGAATATTACGATTCTTTATCTGGTCTAGGGATGTAACAAAAAATTTGCATTTAGATTCTTGATTGAGGATAGATGTACTTATGGGCCTCGGAAACCACATACCATGGGTAAGGTAGACTATGTATATTTTGTTAAAAAAAATCACGATAGCAGCTCGAATGTGATCTTAATCACGGCGTCATTAAGTCGGTTTATTTCTAAGGCTTTTTATTAATTTATCAATTTACAGATATTATCTATGGATTCAATGAACAAATTGACGTTGGCCGCATAGTAACTTGGTCCTTTTCTAACGGTCCGTCCGTTTGACGTGTGTCAGTGCAGGTGTGGAGCGGGCGCGGTCAGCTGCGGCGCCAGACGATGACGAGCCCGGACACGTCGCTGCTGGCGAGCAGGCTCTCGTCGTAGCTGAAGCTGACGCCCAGCACGGCAGACGCATGACCTGATCGGGCAAACCATGAAGGTTAGAGAACAGAAGAACGATCGCCGTAGAAAATAGTGTCTCAGCAATATGGACACTATCAGTAAGGCGATGCGATCACTATGTGCAGTCAATAAAAGTCATTTTCAGTCTATTTTCCGATCAGATGCTCAACCACTTGCACATCCACTCACAATAAAATATTTCTCCATTTTTTAATGTTTCTTTTTGTCAAAAATTACAAAATTACGATGCATGAAAATTTTCTACGAAAAAATGAAATGAAAATTTGTACATTATTCAACTAACTTCACCTACTTGTACTCATAAACAACTAACTTCACAGTCACTTCTCACCGACGTCAGCGCCGCCATGTATTCTACAATTTTCAAGGACAGGCGGGCTATGCTTTAGTATATAGTGATCATTCTCCTGTTCTCTAACCTTCATGGGGCAAACCCAAAATTTTAATATATAGAATGCTACATATCAGCCACTTGTAAAGTTGTTCAAAACGAGTATAAATCAAAAGCACGCTACAGACTATAAACTAGAAATTTCTAGCGCGCTATTAAATACGCTATGTTATAGCGCGCTATTTATAAAAAAGTGTGTAGGAGGCCGCCGGTAAGCGCATTAAGTTTAGCAGCACGCTACATTACATGTCGTTCATTGAATAGACCTCATGCTATATAAGTACATTGTTTCGTAATAAGTCGCATTTTAGATTAAAATAAAATAAAGTGGTAAAGAAAAATCAATGAATGCTCTTTCATACTTTTCAGGCTTACGAATTTCTATAATCCTAAAAATATTTTTAAGGCGTGTACTTTTTGAAATAAAATAAAATTAATCAATTTTTATTATAATTCATGTAAACGTTATTTTAACCTTAATATAAATTACAAATCAATTAAAGGTGTATTTAAAAGTTTATTGATTGTATATACAAAAATCAACTATTTACAAACACTATTATATACACTTTTGTATCTATATTTTATTTACATTTAAAAACATTAGTTAGGCTTCTTTTGTAGCAGACAACTGTGTCCTTCGATCACTTATAAATATACAGTATACACTAACTAAATAACGTCTAAGACTAAATTAGTTCGCGCGCGATGAAGAGCGTGCTGCTAGATGCGTCACACGTCTACTTCCAACAGTACTGCTGCTAGAACTAATTGCCGCTTGATATGAATAGCGCCAAATCGTCATAGCGCCATGGCGTTTACTTACATAGCACGCGCTATGCGTTTTGTAGAGATAGCGCGCTATAATATGGCGCTATGCGTTATATTAACCACCATTAGCCACTTGTGTAGTTGCTCTAGTCCACTTTGATTTTTTTGCTGTAATCAGGGGCTACAAGGTGAAAGAAAACACCATGTCAATCTAACAATAAATTATAACCAAAATTTTAACACCTTTAGTGCCGTGTAATGGTGGTTGAGAATATCCACGACCTCATATCTTCCCGTGGGTGTCGACAGAGGCGACATAGTGAGACAGACAGACAGGAGATGGGCAGCAGCATCTTCCTGATAACAACAATTTTATAATAAAAAAACTGCGGTGGCCAACCCACTCGCCAAGCGTGGCAACTATGGCAAACATCCCCCCATGAGCATGGACACAAAAAATGGCCCCCAGTCCCAGGCGGCCCCGTTATTCCTGGCTACGGTAGCGACCACGGTAACGGCGGGGTAGGGGGTGCTAACAATCTCCGGTGGAGGTTCGGTTGCCACCTACGACGACTCGATCTGGCAACATATAACGCACGCACCCTGAGGACTGACTAGAAGATACTGGAGCTGGAAGAAGAGGTAGACAAGTTGCGGTGGCATATTATAGAATTATCCGAGGTCCGAAGAGAGGAGGAGGACATGGTAATCCTCGAGTCCGGCAACTGGTTCTATCACCCGGAGGGCGACCATCTGTCCCAAGGAGGAGTCGGATTTATCGTCCACAAGTCTCTCGTCAACAACGTTGTAAAGATTGAGTGTGTCGACGAGGGTCGCGTACCTGATACTCAGAATCACCAAACGGTATTCGCTGAAGGTCATACAGGTTTAAGCAACAACCTCGGCACTACCCAATGAGGAAGTGGAGGAAATGTAGAGCCATGCATTCCTATAAAACCCACTATACGGTGTTGATGGGAGACTTCAACGCAAAACTAGGCACAAGAGAAAGCGGTGAGCTGAAGTTAGGGTTTTGAATATGGCAACAGAACTCTAGGGGCCAGCAGCTGGCCGACTTAATGGAGAAAGAAGGACTCTTTATGATAAACTCTTTCTTCCAGAAGCGGCCCCATATGAAGTGGACCTGGTCGAGCCCCGATGGTTAGACAAAATATGAGATTGACTTCATTATGACGACCAGACGCCAACTGTTCAGTGATGTCACAGTGATCGCGAAGGTGAAAACTGGCAGCGATCACCGAATGGTTAGAGGCACGCTGAACTTAAACGTTAAGTTGGAGAGTTCTCGTCTAATGAAGTCAACGCCCCGTCCTCCTCGTGCGCTAATCCAAGGTCCCGAAAACTCAGCTCGAATTACAAAACCGTCTTCAGTGCCTAGAAGACCGCAATACAGTGGACGATATGAATGACAAGCTCGTGGAAACTGTCCATGCGGTGGAGCTAAGTTCTGCAAGACCCGCCGCAGAAGAACTCAAAACTCTCCGATCACACTCTTAATTCATGATGTTACAGTGGACAGAATACAACTCACCCCGGAAATCCACCAAGATGATATGAATGACAAGCTCGTGGAAACTGTCCATGCGGGCAGCAAGTTCTCAAGACCACCGCAGAAGAACTCAAAACTCTCCTCACACTCTTACCATGGATGTTACATAAGATGACAAGCTCGTGGAAATTGTCCATGCGGGCGGAGCTAAGCTCTGCAAGACCCGCCGCAGAAGAACTCAAAACTCTCCGATCACACTCTTAATCTCATGGATGTTAGACGGAAGATGAACAAACAGATCTCCAAATGCTTGCGGCACGACTTACGCAACTTCAATGCAGCTCGTATTGAAGAAACGATTGAGTGGAACCAGGGCTCTTTCACTTGTCTTTGCCAGAGATCTGTCTGCCAGAAAGAGCCAATTGTCAAAGCTGAATACTGAGTGTGGCAGCATCGTTTGCAAGGCACCTGGTGGAGGTTCTATGGGCGGTAAGTGTGAGTATGGGTATGAGTAACGATCCAAGACTTCTTATCCGACACTATTCCGATGATATCTCGGACATCAGTCTGAGCGAGATTAGAATGGCTCTCCAGCACCTTAAAAACGGCAAGTCCCCGGGCGAGGATGGAATTACAGCGGAGCTTTTGAAAGCGGGTGAAAAACCGGTACTTGAAGTCTTTCAGAAGCCCTTTATTTTGTCCTCCATGGTGGCACTACTCCCGAGGCAGAAGTGCGGTGATCCTGTTTTTCAAGAATTCTGTTTTCGATAGTCATTACGAATCGTCTCGCACGCAGATTCGACGACTTCCACCATAAACCACATACATACCCTTCGGCAAATTGTACAGAAGTCCGAAGAGTACAATCTGCCACTTTGCCTGGCGTATGTGGACTATGAGAAAGCCTTTGATCCCGTCGAAATTTGGGCGGTGCTACAGTCCCTTCAGCTGTGCCAAGTGGGCTGTTGGTATATCGAAGTGCTGAAGTGTTTGTACAGTAGGGCTACGATGGCTATCCGAGTACAGAACCAGAGTACGAAAACAACTCCAACTGCAGAGAGGTTTAAGACAGGGGACGTTATATCCCCGAAACTTTCACCGCTGCATTGGAAGATGTTTACAAGCTACTGGACTGGAAAGGATACGGTAACAGAAACAGAAACTTTTTTTATTCAATGTAGATTATAAACAATACTTATTGAAAGTCAATTTTTTCATTTACCACTGGTTCGCAAAAAAGCATCTGTCCTGGGAAGAATCAGCAAGAAACTCAGCGGGACTATTTTTTTTTTCTTCAAATAATAGCTTACAGTCATATTTACAATTCACAACACAAAAGAAATTAGAAATAGCTAGTAGTGATCACCCTTTCCAGGGGTTATTATCATCTATAAATTTCCTTCATATCCTTAAAATTTACGGTATTAACACGGTATTCACTCACGTTCGGTTTGCCGACGATATAGACTTTATGGCAGAATCGCTGGAGGAACTAAGCACTATGCTCAATGACTTCAATAGTGCTTCCCGACGGATAGGTCTTAAGATGAATATGGACAAAAAAAGATCATGTTTAATGTCCATGTCACACCTATGCCAGTAGTTGTTGTGAGCACTAAGTTCGAAGTTGTTGACGACGACGTTTACCTGGGACAAAATATAGTCCGACTAGGTAAGTCCAACTTCGACCGAGAGGTCAAGCGACAGATTCAACTCGGCTGGCCAGCGTTCGGGAAATTACGACATATCTTCTCGTCAGGTATACCTCAAAACCTTAGGTACTAAATTGTACAACCAGTGCGTGTTGCCAGTGATGACCTATGGAACTGAGACGTGGTCCTTCACTGCTGGCCGTATGAGGACCCTCAAAGTCGCTCAGCGAGGTATGGATAGGGCTATGCTCGGGGTTTCTCTGCTAATAAACTTAGAAATGAGGATATCCTCAGTAGAACCAGAGTGACCGACAAAGCCCAACGGATTAGTAAGCTGAAGTGGCAATGGGTCGGACATATAGCTCGAAAAAGAGCTATTGATTTTTGCCAGATGTACATGTGTACAAGCGTGTCCAATTCTTAATCTACAAATGATTGGAGTTGCACGTTTATTTGCTTTGTTAAATTTACAGAACCAAGGCTTGGGAGGAATATTTAGTCGTAAGAGGCAACACTGGGAAACCAGGAGATTGACAGCAGCATCTTGCTAACAACAGCTGAATAAAAAATTGCAGTTGTCACTCCGCCTGCTCAGCGTGGTAACTATGGCATATATATGTATAGCCTCTATTTGGTGGAATACTAATAACACGCTTGAACATGATAAAAAATTCTAGCGTTATGTGAAGTTATATAACTGTTCACAAAAATCTTTAGAACGCATTTCATGAGCGGATAAAAACTTACCCTGCAGTTTGTTGACAACGGGCTGGTCAGCGTGACCTTCTATGTCCAGAAAGTATACACACGCATCTTCTCCCCCGCTGACGACACAAACGCCGCGCCGGAACGACATAATGGGACAGAATGTCGATTTCACGCTATACCGACTGTGGGCTGTTTCAAAACGCTTCTTTAGCGACAAGCTGCCTTCGCGGTCGGTGATCCTGGAATTTCGATATTGATAATTGATATTAATCACTTCCAAAGTTTGATTTCATCTTAACCTTTAGACTAAAGAAATACTTCATTAAACAATAAACAATTGCCTTTTTAGGCAAATGTTTATCCATTAATTTTGATTGGCTGAAAATATATCTTTCAACAATAAAGAACATTCCTTATTTGTTTAGTTAGTTTACGACAAGCTATTTTTCACAACTCCACGTCCAAGCGCGTATTTTGCGTGTGGGCAGGATTATTGCGTTTATTCGTGCCATTAAATCTCCTTGATGTTGCAAGCAACTTCGGGGAGAGATCTCGGCGTTGCGAGATATTTAGCCCTGTATGCAGCGACCTCCGGACATGCTAGTAACACGTGGGCCGCCGTTTCTTCCTCCCCCATATGTGCCCTGCGCAGAGGCTAACTGTAGCAGCTATGGTAAATATATGTTTGTTAAAAGAGCCGTGTCCTGTAGCAGCACTTGTTGCTATCCTCATCTGTGGCTTGTTTAATCTCATTAAGGACTTGGATAAACGACTGTTTATTTATGGCAAGGCCTCCCTAGCTTGCCTTAAGTCTTCCAGACTTTTCCAAAGCTGAGGGTGTTGATTAGCGAAGTATTTACGTAGCAGTGAATGAACGTTACCAAAGGGAATCGGTATGATCGGTTCCCAACATATACGAGAATAAAAAATAACAAAAATTAATAATATATACATATACATTGGCCACAGAGCAGTGTTGCCAGAATAGAATAGAATAATTTTAATTCAATATAGATATTTTGTAATTCTCATTGGAAGTCATTTTACTTTACCACTGGTTCAGAGAAAAATATGTCCTGGGAAGAATCAGCAAGAAGCCAAGCGGGAATTTTTTTCAAAGTAAATTATAAATATTGGTTGTACAAACTATTCACAAAATTTATTTTAGAAACAACTTAGAAGCGACAACCTCATTCCCAGGGGTTATTTTAACCATGTATTCATTTATATTATAATAACACTTTTTATTCAGTTTTTGTTTATTATAATATTTAAACTTGGTAAAAGTGGTATTACCCCAAGAATGAATTACTGACTCTGTGGAGTCGAGAAACTGGCATCACTAGCTTGTTTTTGTTACAGCATTGTTATTCTGTCACTGTCTGTGCTTGGCATTAATGAATAATTGTCATACAAATTGGACGTATCTTTTAAAACATTAAAAAAGTATTAAAACGATTCGATGCGTACTATCATACTATGCCATAAATATGTAATCATAGGTTATCTCAGTTACACGGTTTAAAAACTTTGAATTGGCAAATTGTAATAAAATAGGTACATCAAAGAACTTTGAGAAAAACAGTGATTAAATACGCTTTGCTTTAATCATAACGTTGAACATCACGGCAGTGGCGAAGCCTCTATACAAGCCCAGAAGCCCGGCTTGCCTCGTTAAGATGAACCAATCAATTATATGAAGTAATAACTCGGAAACTGTTTCAAACTATTTCAAATTTCCCGCGCACTCTGTTCGACCTCGTAGCCTTACGAATACTGCTGTCATACATATAATGGAGAGTTGAATTGAGCGATTGGTTTTCTCCCTCGCACGCGTGGGCTTTTTACCGGGCTTTCGAGAAGGCGATCGCTCCCTTTCTAACCTGTGGCAAAATGTTCTCTAATGAAATATAACTACGAAATGTTTATATAGCAATTACTATTGAGCCACAAGCCTGGTTTTGCCTTGAAGTTGTTTAGGAGTGCGTTAGCGACTAACGAATGAGAGTTGCGGGCCATTCGTATGCAAGTTCACTTCACATTTCAATGTTTATGTTTGTTTTTGTTGTGTTTGTTAAAAAATTATGCTTTTTCAAAGATTTTTAGTGAAAATGGGAGGATAATAGTGTTCATTGTGATAAATATAAGTGTGTTTAAATGCTAATCGGCGAGGAAAAGATAAAATCTTTAAAAATGAAATTTAATATTCAATAAACATTTCTTCATACTTTAAACATAGGTACAGGTCTCTTTAGTATTAAAGTTTAATTAAGTTAGGCGTATTTAAAGGTAATAACTCAATATTTATATTACCATATGAATTAAAAATATCATTTTGAACGGCAGCATTAAATATGAGACACCCAGAGTTCATAAAAGATAGCTTGATCTCTGCGACAGCTGTCAGTAAAATCACCCTGCCAATTTCTTAGTAGTACAGTACCTGTCATTGTCATACTTTATGGGCATGCCGACCTAATTAGTGCATGGCCATAAAGTATGATATTGACAGGTACTGTCTGTACTACTAAGAAATTCAGGACTTCAATAGGCGTGTTTTTTACTGACAGCTGTCGCAGAGATCAAGCTATCTTTTATGAACCGTAGGTTTAATTTTATAGGAAATAAGTGTTACAATCTTTTTTTAACGTGAAGCCCAAATTTTAATGTAATAAATCAAAAGAATACAGAAGCATGTATTGAGGTTTTTAAAGAATACTCCCTTTAGTTACTTCCAGTATATAAAATTTTAATAGCGCCATCTATTTAATTCTATAGGTAAAGTCATTTTATCGAACGAAAAATGGTTGATTCTCACGATGGTACCTAAAGATTACGCTAGATGGCACAAATACGCTATCGGCTAATTTAATATTTATATTACCATATGAGTTTAAAAATATCATTTTGTACGGTTTATTATGAATTGAATATCATTTTGTACGGTTTATTATAAATTGAAAATGAATAATTATATAATAAATAGTCATTATTTTATGGTAAAAAATTAGCAAAGCCTTATCTTCTCATTATAACCATCTAATTCCTGTCGTAATCCGTTCTTTTACGCATATAACTTAAACAAAATAATTTCGAGGTTTCACATCTGCCAGGCGTCCCTTTTTAACTATGTACATTGTTTGTACTTTGTTCATGCTTTTCTTTTGTTCATGTATTGTTTTGTTTGTAAATATCTCAAGCAAACCCAAACGGCTCTTTTCAAAACCACCGAAGGTGTGCAATTGCATATGTCATACAATCTATCTAGCGGTAGTATGCTTTCTGTGTGCTTTGTTAAACACGTCCTTGACAGCACTTAATATGAAACTAAGGAGTGGAGACAGCTCAAGATTGGTGTATTTTTATAAAACTGCTAAAAACAACAAAACCATGTCTTGGGCTGGCCCTAGTTTGGAGCCCTAGCATCGCCACTGCATCACGGCGACACGTTATTATATAAACCAAGTTTATTTATCATATTTATTTTTATAAAACTAAATATTTTTATATAAGAAAATATTTTTTATTTATAAAATTTGTATAATGACGCTACCTGAACAGATATAGCGAGTTGTCCGTGGCGCTGACGAGCAAGGCGGGGTGTCGAGCAAGCCAAGGCGACCAGCTCAGGCTGGTGACGGCTCCGCCGACGCAACAGCGTCGCAGCTTGCTCAAAGCACCCGCTCCAGACATGTGGTAGCTCACGATCACGCCCTTAACAAAAGTATTCATTGAAATTTAAAGTAGAGGCGTCTGCAAAGGTATTGCTTTGAAATTACATTATGGAAAAACTTCTTAATACTTCTCAAAAAAATAATTCTAAGGTAATCGTGTCCGAAGTAACGCTTAAGCGCGTTGTACGGGGAAATCGGACAACACTAATCCGAAACTCAAGCATTAGTTCTTGCCCAAATGTTGCGATTTAAACCCAGGATCCGCAGAATAGTAATAAGGTAAATACTCTGACTAGCGGGGTTAGCCAAGTTGTTTTTCTTCAATCGTTAACGATAATAGAACGCTAACGAACAGTCGTGATTTAATGTTGAGACATATCATTCCCATTTCTTTTTATAGTTTTCTAAAAGCGATAACAATTATAGAACTTCGACTTTCTTATTTAAATGGTGTACAGGACTTAAAATTGCTAATAACCGTTTAGGTGGTGAATCAATTTTCCCGAGTTTTATAAAATATCAACTTCAAAAATGTTAGTGATTAAGAACTGTGAGGGCCGCAAATGTAATGCAAACGTACTGCTTGTAACGAGTGTTCCATAGTTTCTCCCAATATGCACATTTGATAAATAATACAACTATATTTTCAACATTTTTATTCGTAAATGTATTCATCTTATCACCATCATTACAGTCCTTTACAAATTTAACATAGGCCCCAAAAAGAATGCCAATATATTCTTGATAACTCATCAATACAATGATTGCAGCGGATTGTCCCGCTTTATTGTTCTCTCCAATATAAAAGGCCTGTTTGTAGCGGTGCGACCATTACACACTAAATTTCAATTACACATTGACGAAGCTACAAACCTTGTCATTAGCTGCCCAAAACATTCGACCGCTGGACTCGCACGCGATCGAAAGCACCTTTCCGCCCAGTATACTGCTACCGCCTGTAAGCAAATTTGTACATAATGGGTGCGTTTGGCAGAAAAAAGCGCTAGCAAGCGCTTGTAAGCAAAATGGCGATCGTAAGCGGTAAGTGCTGTCAAATCGTAAGTAGCTATTTTCCTCTAGGACACGATGTTAGTTTTAACCGGGGAACCTAACCTAATTTAAATATATGTTTGTAAAGTATTCATATTAAAAACTTACCAATCATGAATTTTTAATAACATGTATATGTTTATTCATGTCATTATATTACTTAAAACTATTGCACAAAACAACTTTTAAACTCTACTTCAAAACAAACAAATTAAATAAGCAAAATGGCGGATTATGTCAGCGCTACTGAAGTAGCAATCGTGTCCTGGCCGAAAACTATTTTAGCGCTTGTAAGCGCTTGCTAGCGCTTTTTTCTGCTAAACGCACCCATTGTCATGTACATTGCTTTCAAACACAAAATCACTATAGCTCATCACAAGTCCCCTGCTGAACATAGGCATCCCCTGTAGATTGCCACAAAGTACGAACACGAGCCGTCGCTTCATCTAGTTGTCAAACACTGCTCTCGCTTTCCGGCACGAGTCTGCCACTCGAGAACCTTTCTTCCACATTGGTTGTCCGGTTCTTCGGCCTGCACATAGCCACTTCAGCTTACTTTTTTAGTAGAACCATGCTGCAGCTATATTGTGGTTGCAGCACAAATGGTTCGGCTGGGCCGGGGTAGGACCGCGCTCTCACAGAATACCAGTTTAATGCTGCTGTGTTTCGTATGGTGAGTGTAGAGAACCGGAGCCCCTTTTAACTGGAAACAAGGCATCCCATCTGTCTTCGGGAGGGACAACGCACCTGCATTTTGATTCTTAAACGAGGATAAATGTAGATGTCTATGGGCCACAGCATCCACTTAACATCAGGTGGACTGTGTGCTCGTTTGTCACCCTTTTTCTATAAAAAAACTGATCTGTTGGACTATGTCGCTTACTTTGGTTCTACTTCAAATATCCCCGTACAAAGTCCATCCTGCAGATTAACTCAAAGCATACCTTTTTGTAGATGCTGAACCTTGAACATCCTCATATGGTTGGAAATGAAGGACCACATTTCGGTTTAGTAGGCAACTTGCACTGGATGTACAGTTTCGTTTTAAGTTCTAAGGAATAACGGACACAAAGATTTGTCGCGCTAGACTAGATTCGTCAGACCTCGTGGTCGAAGTTGGAAATAAATAATCGGACTTTTGCTCGTCATCAAATTGACCGGTATTGGAGGTACGTTAACGTTAGTTTTGTCTAGTCCATGTTTATCTTAAGATACTACTGTGGTCGTTGTGCATAGTGCTAATGTCCTCTATGGATTCTGCAATAATGACTGCACCATAAGCAAATCAATGATTGAATGAATATGTCCATTGATGTTAATACCACATCTTTTCCAGTCTAATAACAGATCTGTAATCCTAAAACTTCGTTTTGATAATTGGCATGGTTATTAATTGCAAATGGACATATAAAAGTATTAAAAAAATGAAGTAATTTCAAGGAATAATGTTCTTAATACTTCCATTCTATCGAAATAAGTTTAGTAAACTCACCTTTTGGGTAGATTCCTGTGGATACGTTCAACACTGCCACCATTCCTCTTGCGTTTCCCGCCTTGATTGTCCACTAAGTATATTATTTTTACATCATCACAAAATATTAATAGTTACATAAATTTATATACATACATACATAAATTTATAAATTTCAAAACATAGTGATGACTCGGGCATAGTAACGGTAGAAATATGGAAATAAGTATTGACCACGTGATGGGTGACGACATGAAAGAAACGTGATGGGAGACGGCTTAAAAGAATTTGATGTCCCGTAGGTGTCATAACAATCAACTTCCTAACAGTTTTTCCTACGCTCAATATATGTAGGTATAACATAATTATGTCGTTGATATAATGTAAAGAAATTGTATGCATGTGATGAAGATATCATCATGTTGATGAGGTAACTGACATCCCGATGTCAGTGTTAACCCGGAGTACCTTCAGCTTTTTAATTGTTAGACCATAAATAATACCTCAGTCCTCCGTGATCATGGGTGTAGGAAAGCACCCAAAACATTGGGAATTAAGAACTATATAAATTAAACACGATAAAAATCCGTAAAAGTAGTTTTGATCAATGTGTAGTGTTCGCGTAAATATAAGAAATCGATATCATCATGGTCGACTTTCAACCATTACGATTACCGTTACAACTTCCACGTGTGTACATAGGACAGGACATGTAATGTTGATGTAAACCTTAATCTATAAAAAAAAACATGTGAAAACCTCGAAAGGGCGGCCTCCCACCAGATGGAGTGACAGCCTGGTAAGACATGCAGGAAGTCAACAGATGCGGGTGGCACAGGACCGTGCTTTGCGGCATTCCTTAGCCTATGTTCAGCAGTAGACTTGTAAGTGGCTATAATGGTAATGGTGTGCGCGCGTGTACGTGTGTGTGTGTGTGTGCGCGTGCGTGTGCATATGTGAGTGCGTGCTTGCGTGTGCGCAAAGGATACGATGACCATGTTGTTGTGGGCGGGCAGGAAGGCGCAGCAGAGCAGTGGCGCGGCGAGCAGGACACACGCGCGCGCGCGTTCGCGCGTGTGTGTGTGTGTGTGTGCGTACGTGTACGTGCATGTGTGCGCAAAGGATACGATGACCATGTTGTTGTTCGCGGGCAGAAAGGCGCAGCAGAGCAGAGGCGCGGAAAGCGGGCCGCGCGCGCGGCGCAGGCGGCGGCGCCGCGCCGGCTCCCACACGCACAGCGCCGCGTCCGCGCCGCACGTCACCAGTTGCTCGTTCGACGCGGACCAGTCCACACCTGCGCTTACACCTCTTCAACACGCTCAGCACCTTCTTCTTACGCTGGCCATACAGGCTACGTATCGGAAAGGTATATCTGTGCAGGAGTGCATGCACACATAGGCCGAAGCGCTTATGGTAGTAGACCTGTACAATTTTTCCAATCGGAAATAAGTTTTTTGCGCAGGCAAACCTGCACAGGCAAACCTTTTCTTCAAACCGTAACTTGTATGACTTACATTAGTGGCGTGTTCAACGAAAAACATTCAGTCGCCTGACCCGGATCGCGTAAAAGTATTTTTTATGATTCCAATATTTTGTCTTAGAACAATTTGTAGTGTTGATTGTTCATACACAAACAATGCGGGCTAATAATTTTACACTCGCCAGATGTCACTAGTTGGAACTAAAGGGAACTCATTTGTTACGTAGATGGTCAGGTCACACAGTGTCATTATCATTATAAAGGAGTGATTTAAATAGAAGTATTCCCGTTTCTATTTTACGTATATATATTAAAACAATGCTTACTGCCTATTCACCTATTCATGTTTTTACACACATGTTTAACTTTTTTAATTCTACTTTTAGGAATATCCGTAGTTTGGTTTATCCATTTCTAAGCTAACTGATATAAATAAACAAAAATTTCTACATTGGTGCACCATGGGATAGAATAGCCCTTGATGTTGCAGGGCCGTTTAAATAAAACAAGAACAACTTACCACCCACAATCTGACGGAATGGTAGAACGATTTAATCAGACATTGGAGAGGTACCTAGCAATAGTTGTTTCAAGTCTAAGTTATTGGTAAAATAGTTTAAATTCTATTGAAAAATTGATATGGAACAGATAAACAGAGGAGAAAAATAAAGTTAATAAATATGCGGTTAAAATGAATTTTAACTTACCAGTAACGGCCTTGGTGTGTCCCTCTAGAATGAAAGAGACTTTAGGCGGACTTGCAGTCACATCACATATGGAAACAGTCCCGTCACTGGAAGCGCAGCACAGTTTTGAACGGTCGTTGTTTGCAAATTTTACTACGCTCACCTCTTCAGTGTGCTACAACAAAGCAAATTAAGTAACATCCTATAGCCTGGTAGATCAGATTCTTAGATTCTTTCTCATCATATTGCACCTCCATAGTAGTGTTATATAGGTTCATTGGTAGAGAATGCCTTAAGGCTTTAAGTCCGCCTTTGTACATTTTTGTGCTACGAAGTTTAAACAGGCGCTAAGCATTCACCGCAAATTCCACACTAAGTGAGCTACCCGGGTTTATCCCCACTGCAACAATGACCACTACACAATTTCGCCGCGTGGGTGTCGTAACAGGGAAAAATCGAGGTGATGGGCAGCAGCGTCTTCCTCATAACAAGGAATTAAAACAGCTGTGGCAACTGAAATGAAATGAATGATTTTTATTCTTTTTATTTAATTTTAAAAACATTACCCCTACACTAAGATTTTCTCTTGTATCGTGGGGGCAGTTAACATAAATTGCACAAGAACAAACATCCAGACCCGGAACAACTATATGTAGGCCATACAAATACTTGTTCCGTGCGGGATTCGAACCCGCGACCCCCAGCGCAGCTACTCATTGCTAAGCCACTGCGCCACGGAGTCGTCAATTCAATATTGATTATTGTATAATACTTATTGGGCGTCATTTTTTATTTACCATTTGCCACTGGTTCACATAAAAAACCTCTGTGCTGGGAAGAACCAGCAAGAAACCCAGCGGGACTTTTTTTTACAAGATTGAAATATTGATCTATCTATTATGTGTGTAGTGCGAGCAATGAACAAACAAACCTGATCAAATATATGGTGAACTCCAGAAAATGCATAGTTCTCTGATATGGACAAGTCATTTTTCTTCTTAAAAGTATGGTTAGGAATGTCATCAACAGCTAAACTTGCCTGAAAATAATAAAAACAATACATAAGAGATTTGCCTAAATTTACCTCTAGGACTTTTAGCAGGAAGATTGGCATTGGCAGTACCGTACTTTTCTTACCTTTTACACTACTTCCTATAAACTGGGTATTTCTGCCAGTCATAAGCATGAAGATTTTTGTGTCATCTATAGGAAGTTAGAAAATTTTTTTAGCAAATCCTCCAGTGGCAGTTGCCCCTTACCAAGCCCATGAGGTTACCGTAGTAGTATTGGCAATACTTTTACAAAATTTACTTTTATGTATATTATGGGTGCATGAATTCTGTCCAGGAATCCTTTACTACTCATTTACCTATTTACGAAGGATGATCCAAAAGTAATGATAATGAAAATAAAACACGGTAATTAAAGTTAAAATAATAATTTATTTTTCTACATAGTCTCCTAACAAATCAATACATTTAGTCCATCTTTTTTCTAAACCCATGATTCTCTTTGAAAAAAATTCTTTGTCTTGACCCCCCCCCAAAAACGCTTCAACAGCGGCCATTACTTCGTTATCGTCTTCGAATTTCTTGCCTCGGAGGCGTTACTTGAGCCGAGGAAAGAGGTAGAAGTCACTAGGAGCTAGATCTGGCGAATAGGGAGGGTGTTCGAGTAGTTCGAATCCCGTTTCTTGAATGGCAGCTATCGCAACTGCGGCTTTGTGAGCCGGTGTGTTGTCTTGGTGAAACAGCACTCCAGCTCGCAGTTTGCCGCGTCTTTTTTCCTTAATGGCCTCCCGTAATCTTCTTATTTAGTCTGCGTAGTAAGAGCCCGTAATAGTGGCTCCCTTTTCCAAATATTCCACCATAATTATGCCTTGAGCGTCCCAAAAAACAGATGCCATAACCTTTCCCGTCGAACTTGAAACTTTGAATTTCTTTGGCGTTGGTGAGGAGGCCCGCTTCTAAGTCAACGATTGTTGTTTCATTTCAGGATCAAAATGGTGGATACAGGTCTCGTCCATAGTCACAAAACGGAACAAAAAATTTTCTTGATCTGCTTGGAACTTTTCGAGATTGACTTTTTGATGATTGAAATGTCAACTCGATTTTTCTTTTGCTCGTCGGTTAACATTCTGGGTACCCAACGCGCAGAGACCTTTTTCATATGCAACTCGTTTGCAAGGATTCTTTGAACGCTGCCATATGAGATCCCTGTGACCTCAGCTACATGCCTGATGGTCACGCTTCGATCTGCCAACACAACTTCTTCGACTTTTTTCATGTTGTCTTCAGTGTGGGACGTGGATGGGCGTCCTTCGCGATGTTCATCTTCAGTGGATGTTCTGCCCAGTTTAAACTCCTTGGCCCAGCATGCAACTGTAGAATATGGAGGAGCAGAGTCCCCCAATGTTTTCACTAAGTCACTGTGTATGTCTTTTGAAGACATTTTTTCAAACAGAGGTACTTGATGACAGCTCTAATTTCGTTTTTCTCCATGTTGATGTTATCTCTTTGACAGTTCGTATTCAAATGAATGTATCTCCCGAAATCGTGATCTATTTATATGATTTATTTAGGCTGACGTAGTGAGTATATAAGCAAGCAAAACATATTTTTTTTTGGATTTTTATGTGGACCTGAAGTAACCGATTATCATTACTTTTGGATCAACCCTCGTATGTCACCAGTAGTATGGTTGCAGGCTTGAGGCAATTCATTTTAATTTTTGGAGATGACTATATACCTGTAGGCTACTTTTTTTAAGTTCATGGTAATTGCATGGACGGATGCAGTTCATGCAATTAACATCAGAATGTTAGCTCAATTGATACTTTAATATAATCAAAAAGTCATGGGTATAATAAAACAACATATAAATTTTTACCTTGCTGCTTGATCTGGCTCGAGAAGATGCTGAACTAATTGAAATATTGTCTTGGACACCATATCTTCGTTGTAGTAGTTGACTCCTGATGTTTATATACTTTTTTATTGTCTCTATGTCCTAAAGGCAAAATATATATACAAATTGTGACAAATGTTCAAGTAAAATCATCAAAATAATAAAACAATTTACAAACATACTGCTTTATATTCTACAATTACAACAAAACTACAAGTGTTATTGTTAATTATTTTTTTAGTTTTTTTCTTGATAACCCTAGAATAACAAATCGAATCTATGTTGCAGAAGCGATCGGCAGAGTCAGGAAGGGATGGCCTAGGCGTCTGTTTAAAGGTATTTGTCGCTTAAAGGTACATTTAAGAGTACATTTAACTAACAAGCCTATATGCATAGGTATATGGATGTGGAGGAGGGGAGAGAGGTGTCAGGATTGTGCCAAATGAAAGTACATAGTCTCTGTCTAACTCTCTGGGTGACAGGCGTGACCTTATTTTATAACCCTATACGAAACTCCTATATTAAAACCCAAGACAAGATAGGTCAACAACCAAGCTTGAAGTCAAGGGCTGAAATCTCTGAGGTATATTCACTCTGCCCCTTGGTGACTATGCCTGGTAACAAAATATATCCTAACATATTACTGATTACGAAAAGAAGTCACCATATTTATAATTTATTGTTTTAAGAAGTTAAAGTATGCTGTTCATACGTGGTAGAGCCATGCTGCAGTTATATTAGTAGTATAGTTGTAGCACGAATGGGTCGGCTCGACCGGGGAAGGACCACGCTCTCACAGAATACCAGCGTGAAATAGTAGCTTAATGCTGCTGTATTTCGTATGGTGAGTGTAGAGAACCGGAGACCCTTTTTTACTGGAAACGAGGCATTCCATCTCAGTCCTCACGGGTGACAACGCATCTGCATTTTGATTTTTAATAGAGGATAGATGTAGATGTCTATGGGCCGCAGCAACCACTTAGCATCAGGTGGACTGTGTGCTCGTTTGTCACCCTATTCTATAAAAAAAAAAAAAAAAAAACTAATACTGTATAGTATTGTAAAAAATATCAAGGTATATGTAGATACTCATTGCAAAACTAAACTTAAAAGTTAAGTAATTAGAAATCAAAAATATCTTACCTTAAATTTAGCGTTTTCTCTCAGAAGCTGACTACGTCGTCGAATATACAATGTTTCTGAAATTTGATAAAAGCGTAAATACCTATAACAAATAAATACATCTATACAATGTTACACAAAAAAACCTTCATAAATAATAAGCTGTGTGCATTATGAGAGTATAGTGCTAAATAACATCGAAGTTTCTTACTAAAATTAGGATTTCCCGGTGCCCTATACGCATTGAAACGAGCATCAAGAGCGAATATTTGCTGCTGAAAAGCAGCCGCCATTGTTTTAAAAATAGCTGTGTAGTAGTTGTTAAAACTTAGTTATTTTAAGCGCTTTTAAACGCCGTTCGTATATTTTGTAATCAACACAACACCATCTTTTTATATGGAATATGGATAAACATTTCACATGACACACCACAACAAAAACAATCAGCTGTATTGTACTCTCACTGGATGCGTTTGGCAAAAAAGCGCTAGCAAGCGCTTGTAAGCAAAATGGCGAAGCTAAACAGTTTTCGGCCAGGACACGTTTGCTAACTTCAGTAGCGCTGACACAATCCGCCATTTTGCTTATTTAATTTGTTTGTTTTGAAGTATAGTTTATAAGTCGTTTTGTGCAATATTAGTTTTAATAATATAATGACATGAATAGACATATTATACATGTTATTAAAAATTCATGATTGGTAAGTTTTTAATATGAATACTTTACAAACATATATTTAAAATTAGGTAAGGTTCCCCGGTTAAAATTAACTTCGTGTCCTAGACGAAAATAGCTACTTACGATTTGACAGCGCTTACCGCTTACGATCGCCATTTTGCTTACAAGCGCTTGCTAGCGCTTTTTTCTGCCAAACGCACCCACTGTCACCAACTGTCACTTATCAGTCACTTATCATCGTAGACAGAGAAATATATCATGGAGGTTAGAGAATAGAGAACAGGAGAACGATCGCTGTAGAATATAGTGTCCCAGATATATGTACAAAATAAGTGAGGCACTGCGATCGCTAAGTTGACTCAATAAAAGCGGGCTGTTGGGCGTTATTTTGAACTGATTATAATATCATTCAAAGAAAAAAAAACGAAATTATTATTATTTATTAATAAATAAATGATAAATTATGTTTTTTATAATTTTAATTATTACAAATATAAATAATTATTAAATATTATTAATTTATTATTATTATTGGGGGCTATTGATAGAGTATTCATATCTGGTTCGGCTGGATAAAGATATAAAAGGAAATGATAAATATACATAAATATATATTTAATATATTAACATAAATAAATAATACATAAATAAATAAAAGCCCAACCAGATAGAAGCCCTCGGCTGGGGAGACCAAACGGCCGAGGATTAGGGGGAAAGGGAAAGGAACCGGTGGACAATGCCGGCGGTATCGAGGAGCACTGCCTTCTGCATTTGACCCCGGAGTGGTCCGTCACGGAGTTCCAGCTGCCTCAGATGACCCGAGAGGCTGGCTGGGATTAACCCGTTTGCAGACACGACTACTGGCATAACTTTGATCAGCAGACCACCCCAAATGACGGTCACCTCGTGAGCCAGGTCCAGATATTTTGATTTCTCTGTTTCGGCTTTCACGAGGTTCTCGTCATACGGAATGGTAATATCGACCAAAAATATCCTTGACTGTGCCCGGTCCATCAGCACAATATCAGGCTTATTCGCAAGAATAGTCCTGTCTGTGATGATGGCCCGGTCCCAGTAGAGCCTGGCCCGGTCATTTTCGAGCACTGCTTCCGGCAAGTACTTGTAATACGGCAATTTCCAGTCAAAAGATCGTATTTCGTAGCGAGCTCCTGTTGAAGAATTCTGGCTACTAGGTTGTGCCTGTGCAAGTACTCAGAGTAAGAAAGCGCCTAACAACCGGAGATGACATGCCTAAGCGACTCACCGGGATGGCGACAAGCTCGACAGACGTCGACGGTGCCATCCTTTAGGATGTATCTCCGATAGTTGTTGGTCTTAATAATCGGATCCTGTATTGCACAGATAAAACCCTCGGTTTCCCCGAAGAGGTCACCGAAACGTAGCCAGTTGAAGAAGGCGACTGTATCTACGAAGGGCTCATGTAGAGCCTTATAGTACCTCCCGTGGAGCTCCTTCTCCTTCCAAACGGTCTCCCGATTGGAAATGCTAAGCACTGCTGGGTCCTGCCATTGTTCGTTGGCTAAGGATAGAGGGGTAAGCCCTTTATAACAACAAATGACGTCCCTATAGAATGGATCATCCGGTCTTGTCAGAAAGTAATTACGGAGGCTGCACACTTCGCGATTATGCATGGTAAGCGCGTTTAATAAGCCACGCCCACCATATTTCTGCGGCAAGTACAGCCTCATAATCGAAGATCTCGGGTGATGCATCCTACGGGACGTCATAGTAGTGCGAATTTTTCTATCCAGAGCGTTAAGTTCAGTCCGAGTCCACCTAAGTATGCCAAAGGTATACACGAGGATAGGCATGACCCAACCGTAATATGCGTGTGTCTTATTCACATCAGACAAAAGGCCGTTAAGCACTTTGGTCAAGCGTCCATAAAACACGTCGCTAACTGACTGTTTCATACCAGCCTCATCGATACCGATATTTTGTGACATACCCAGGTATCGGTATGTTTCAGCCTCGGAAAGGGTCCTTAAGTTAACGGGCATAGATAAGTCTATGCCCTCACAGTTAGCAACCCTTCCCCTTTCAACATGGTGGACCGCACACTTATTCGTTCCCAGCTCCATTCCAATAGAATTGCGACTGGAGACGAATAACTTGAGGTCATCCATATAGAAAAGGTAGGTCACCTTTGTCCCTCCCTTCCCTAGCGGAAATCCCTTCCCGGGGCCCTACAGTAAGGTACTGAGAGGGTTCAGAGAGAGGCAAAACCAGATTGGACTCAGACAATCGCCCTGAAAGATACCCGTTCTTATCCTTATGTTTTTTTTTTTTATAGGATAGGGTGACAAACGAGTACACAGTCCACCTGATGGTAAGTGGTTGCTGCGGCCCATAGACATCTACATCTATCCTCGATTACAAATCTAAATGCAGATGCGTTGTCACCCGTGAGGACTAAGATGGAATGCCTCGTTTCCAGTAAAAAGGGTCTCCGGTTCTCTACACTCACCATACGAAATACAGCAGCATTAAGCTACTATTTCACGCTGGTATTTTGTGAGAGCGTAGTCCTTCCCCGGTCGAGCCGACCCATTCGTGCTACAACTATACTACTAATATAACTGCAGCATGGCTCTACCACGTAAATATAATAATATATGTGGTTCTCCGCAGCCATCATCCGCTCGCTCAGATGACAAAGGATCGTACTCCACTGCCTCATACATTGTCCAAGGAACTCTCTAACTGTACAGTCAATCTTGTACAGCTCGAGGACTCTCTTTAGCCATGTATGGGGCACCGAGTCCAATGCCTTTCTATAGTCTATCCAGGCGGCGTAAAAGTTCCAATGGTTGCATTTCACCAGTTTGCTGGTGACCGCGTCAATGACGAGTGGTTTATTGGTTCCACGACCACCGCTCTGACATCCATTTTGAGCGCGTGACATCACCCGATTTAGCTCCAGGTGACGAGTGATTCCCGTGTTCAAAATAGATGTCAGTGTCTTACATATGGTGGGTAGAACACGTAATGGGGCGGTATTTGCTCGGGTCTGTGGTATCCTAATCTTTAGGAACCAAGTGAGTGATCCCAGTAGTGAAGAGGCTCCGGAGCGACTTCTGATCTAGAGCCTCTTTAAACTGTCGGGGAGCACAGCGTGACACACTACGAACCCCTTCAGCCAGTAATGATGCAGCCCGACGAGCTCCGGACTTTTCCAGTTTGGGACTCTACGGACCGCCTCAGCCACGTCTTCCGGTATTATGGTGACTGGGTCCATAGGCGTAATACTCGCACTCTGGCTCGCCACAACTTCCATCCAAGGGCCCTCGCTGTGGTTTACGGGCTCCGACCACAGGCCACGCCAAAATGCGACGGTGTCAGCCTGATCCAGTCCTGGGCCCTGTAGGTATCTTGAAAATAAATTATAATATTTTGCATGCAGGTATATAATAAAGACAGTCTTGTCTCAACTCCCGTGTTTGATTGCCGCATCCTAACAATACAAAATTAACATGGCGCAGTCGGTACACAAATTTTACAAATAATATAATATATAAGTACTTTCCATTGAATTGGATGAACTGTAAAAGTGAGAGTGAATTTTAGTAAGAAGTTGAAGATTCTAACGTAACTGCAATTGAATCAATCGTCCGGACAATGGAATCTGTATTACAACCACCGCCGCCTTTTATTTTCGAAAATAATTTAGTAAATGTGACTTCGGGAAATTTATGCAAAGAATGGGAAAAATGGAAAAAAGCATTCTTGATATATTACGAGGCATGTGAACTAAAAAAAAAGGATAAAAAAGTACAAATTAACATTTTATTACATATTATCGGAAACAAATGTCAGGAAGTGTACGAACAACTATTATTGGAAAATGATAAAAAGGAATTTAAATCGATTAATGAAGTATTTTTGAAATTTGATACATTTTTTCTTCCACAAAAGAATGTGACGATGACACGACACATATTTTTCACTCGTGATCAACGGGAGATGGAGACAACCGAGCAATATGTTTTCGAATTAAACAAGATGGCGGCAAGATGCGAATTTAAAGATTTATGTCAAGATTTGGTACGAGATAGACTCATATGTGGTATACGAGATGGATGTATGAGAGAAAGGCTGTTAAGGGAGCCTGACTTATCGTTAAAGAAAGCAGTGGAAATTTGCAATGTAGCCGAAATGTCGCGAGCCCAGGCCAGCAATATAAAGTCAGAGAAGTCGGTCCACCACGTGCATGAAATAAAACTTAATTCCGAGCAAGATGAACGTGACGCAGAAATTAATTGGGTGAACCGTCAACGTGTCACGCCCCCGCACCACCAGCGCCAGCAGCGAGTGCGTGGCGCCGGCAGCGGAGGTGTGCGGATGCCGCGATCCTCTAAGTCCTCATCCCACCCTCGGGATGAAGGTGGGCACGCGCAAGTGCATCGTCACGTCCGGTCCAGGTATGATCGCAGTTGTTGGAACTGCGGTTTGTCACACGAGAAATACAGTTGTCCCGCCTATGGTCAGCAGTGCCGTAAATGTCATCGGATGAATCATTATTCGCGGATGTGCAGAGTTTATGAAGTAAAGGAGGACTCCACCGATCAGGTAAATATCAATTACGGTAAGGACTGGTTGGTGAAGTTAAAGATAAATAATAATTTTCTAATGTTCAAGCTGGATACTGGGGCCGATGTGAACGTTTTGCCCAAGAAGTATATTCAAAAAAATTAATATTACTGAATCAGAGTTAGCACGTACCGCAATAAAATTACAAGGTTATTCAGGCAATAATATTGAAGTTATTGGTAAATGTCACTTAAAAGTGAATTATAAAAATGATGTTTATATTTTAAAATTCATTGTTGTTGATGTAGATTCACCTCCTATTTTAGGCAGAACCTCGTGTGAGGAATTAAAGTTACTAAAGAGATTTTTTTCTATTATGGAGAAAAAAGAAAATGAAATAATAAATGAATTTTCCGACGTATTCGTAGGTATGGGATGTTTGCCAGGAAATTACAAAATTCAGGTGAGACATGATATTAAACCCGTAATACATGCTCCGAGAAAATTACCGCTAGCCCTTAAAGACAAAATTAAAAATAAATTAATGGAAATGCAAAAAGAGGGCATCATTGCAAAAGTAGAGGGACCCACCGACTGGGTAAATAGTATGACTGTTGTTAAGAAGCCTAATGGGGACCTTCGAATCTGTCTTGATCCTAGGGACCTTAATAAGGCAATTAGGCGCGAACATTTTAAGCTTCCTACTCTGCAAGAAATAACTGCCAATTTATCGGGGGCAAAATATTTTAGTACTCTCGATGCCAAGCAAGGATTTTGGCAATTAAAGCTTCATGAGTCTAGTACAGACCTTTGTACATTCAGTACTGTATTTGGTCGATTCAAGTTTTTGCGCATGCCATACGGTATATCGTCGGCATCAGAAATTTTCCACAAAAAATTGTATGAGCATTTTGATGATATAGAAGGAGT
The DNA here is from genome assembly GCA_907164705.1 of Parnassius apollo. Classification (NCBI taxonomy): domain Eukaryota; kingdom Metazoa; phylum Arthropoda; class Insecta; order Lepidoptera; family Papilionidae; genus Parnassius; species Parnassius apollo. The sequence continues at coordinate 5,429,861 of CAJQZP010001507.1, forward strand.
TATTTTATTTGTAGACGATTTGTTAATCTATGCAAATTCTAAAAAAACGCATGATGAGAGACTTCGGTCGGTTTTACAAAGGTCTCGGGAAATTAATATTAAATTAAATTTAAAAAAAATGTAAAATTGGGTTAACGGAACTCACATATTTGGGTCATAAAATAACAAAGGATGGAACGTATCCGGATGATTCGCACATACTAGCTATAAGAAATATGCCCAAACCAACCACGGTAAAAGACGTCGAACGGTTCTTAGGTTTAGTTACGTATGTGAGTAAATTCATACCGAATTTTTCGGAAAAAACATCTGTGTTGCGTGAACTGTTAAAGAAAGATGTAGCATGGCATTGGGATAGTAATCACGATCAATGTTTTAAAGAAATAAAAGAAAGTCTAAGTAAACCTCCGCTTTTAAAATATTATAGCTTACAGAAACCAGTAAAAATTTCAGTGGATGCAAGTAAAAATGGATTGGGAGCCTGTTTGATGCAAGACGAGTTACCGGTGTGTTATGCTTCTAAATCACTAACTAAAACGGAGCAGTCATACGCGCAAATTGAAAAAGAGCTGTACGCATGTGTTTTTGCTTGTGAAAAGTTTTACACGTATATTTACGGCCGCACGGACGTTACTATAGAAACAGACCATAAACCGTTAGTCAGTATTATTAATAAACCGTTAGCAAGCGCTCCTGCAAGGTTGCAACGAATGCTTTTACGCCTCCAGCCGTATGAATTCAAGTTGGTTTATAAGCCGGGTCGCTATCTTTACGTCGCAGACGCACTATCGAGGGCAGTCGCACCGGACAAGCATGAGTCGACACTGCCGCGCGATCATCTCGACGCGCAAGCGCAGGTGTGCGCGCTCACCGCTAGCAATCCGTTGACGGACTCGCACTTCTTATCTATACAGAAATGTACCCAGGAAGATATAGAAATGCAAGAACTTATTAAAATAATAAAACGAGGTTGGCCCTGTCATAAAAGTAAAATAAAAGACATAATAAAGCCTTTTTGGGATAGTAGGGATGAATTATCAGTTAACTTTGGTATAGTATGGAGGGGTAGCAGGGTAATAATACCTAAATGCATGAGATACGAAATGATTAAAAAGATTCATTTGGGCCATCTAGGGATTGAAAAATGTAAACTCAGAGCTCGAGAAATTATGTACTGGCCTAATATGAATACTCAACTTGAAGATTATCTGTCACATTGTCAAGCTTGTCTAACTTATAAAAAACAAAATTGTAAGGAACCGTTAATGCAACACGAAGTACCAAATAGGGCATGGTCTAAAGTAGGAATAGACGTTTTTCACTTCGGAACAAAATCGTTTGTCCTCATAATAGACTACTATAGTAAATTTGTAGAATTAATAAAAATTCATTGCTTAAAGTCAGAATTAATTGTTAAAAAAAATTAAACAAGTTTTTAGTAGACACGGTATACCCGAAATAGTTATGACCGATAATGGCCCTGAGTTTGCATCTAACACTTTTCGCGAATTCTCACATGATTGGAAATTCCAGCATGTGACGTCATCGCCGAGATATCCTCAATCTAACGGCCAGGTCGAGCGTGCCATACAAACAATTAAAAATATGATGAGAAAAACGGCTTATGATCAGGCGGAGTTCCCATTAGCGCTCCTTGAATATCTAAATACACCAATCAGTAAGGAACTCGCTAGTCCAGCGGAGTTGTTATATAATAGAAAACTCCGCAGTATACTTCCGTGTTCTCCAAATTTATTGTTACCAAAAATTAATACGGACGTAATAAATAAATTAAAACACCGTCAACAAAAGCAAAAAATGTATTACGATAAAGGTGCTAGAAAATTAAAAACACTAATAATTGGACAAAAAGTTAAAGTTCGAATTAACAAAACATGGGTATCAGGTTTTATTAAAAGTATTGTAGGTCCTAGGTCATATTTAATAAGCGTGGCAACGGGTGGTGTATTAAGACGAAATAGGAAGCATATCATAGTTGATTCGAACCAAAGAATCGATGAATCATCTAATCTACGCACTCAGTACGATGATATCGCTGTAAACAATAACAAAACCTCCGCGCACGCGCCCTCCCCGCACGGCTCCAGTACTCAGCTGCGAGCGCCTCACTTGCAACAATCTGATGGATCAACTGTTTTCACTAACTGTTTTTATCGTACACGTTCCGGCAGGGAAGTGAGACCTCCTGATCGATGGGGCTTCTCCACACCACAGAAATGACAGCTATGAATAATGTGAGGCAAAAAACTTTATTTTATTTTATTTAATTATAGGATTGATTTTTTATTATTAATTATATATATAAATTATTTTTATCAATAACAATAAGTCGAAAGCAACAAGTTAATTGGATTTTGTTTTTAATAAATATTATATAAATTACGCATTAATAAATTATATTAATATGATTAAGTTACACGTTATAATTATATGAATAAATTCATGTATTATTATAAATCAAATTGTTAATTTTCATGCTTTTATTTAAGAAATGTTTTTATTATATTAAGATTATTACTTGTGGTTTTAAAAAAGATTAGTGTTAAACCTCGACCCTTCATAATTTCTTAAGAAGGGGATTGTAGGTATCTTGAAAATAAATTATAATATTTTGCATGCAGGTATATAATAAAGATAGTCTTGTCTCAACTCCCGTGTTTGATTGCCGCATCCTAACAATACAAAATTAACAGGCCCGCTCCATATACCTCTGGCCGCACCAATGATTTATAGAGCCTCTTATAATCACTCTGGAAGAGACGATTCTGCTTGAACCGCCTTGACCTCTCGCTAAATCGTCGAATCCGCTTCCCCCCAAGCAGCGATATTTTGCTTCAGGTCATCTATGCGCTCCGTTAGTTTCTTCGTGATATACGGCTGTGACAAACTAATATTTATTTCAGCAAACGCTATTCTAACGGTGTGCAACAACCCTCGGTCTATTATTACCCGACCTGAAGCTTGTCAGTCTGATGATAAGGGCCCTTGCCTTTGCGATACGATCCTCGATTCTTTTTCTCCAGGCCGGGATGGCGCTACTTTGTCGAGTCGAGCACTTCCAGACATGGGATGTTTGGCGCCAATAATACGGAAAACTGCCAGTGCGGTGCCGAAAAGAATTGAGTCCGTCTCGTAAAGGTCCCGGCCGGCTTTCAAATAGGTCACCAACATTGCACCATTGCATTGCACCGTTGCAATATTGCAACCCGCACGACAGCCCGATTCCGCTTGCTTAGGGGTATGCGGAGAAGTCACGGTCGATTTTCTAGAGGTGTACTGCGCGTTTCCAGCATCGACTCTTCCAATATGCTCCTCATTTTCTCTGGTTCGTAGGAGACTATTTCACCATCGTCTGAATCAACCACAAATGGAATATCCACGGCAGCATCCATATATGCAGTTTGCTGCGCAATTAGTGGCGCCGCATTCCCTGCCATAGCATTTCCATCCGATGAAGGAACAGCCTCACATCGTAGTCGTTCGAGTTTGGCGCCACCAAATATGTTGGAGCGCAGGATGTACCGAACTCGGTCTGCCAGGTTTTGCTCAGTGACGGATAGAGATGGCTCCAGCTCTGCAAAAAAGCGATGCATCCGAGCCCGATACGCCAAACATCCAGTTTCTTCCCCTTTTGCCCTAAGTACGCCCGCAGTGCGTTTGCGTTCATTATTTGTGTTCAACGCATGTGGCGTGCTCCACCAGCGGTGGGTGCCGCTTACTGAGTCTGAGAAGACCCATCCGACACCCAAGACTTCTGGTGGGGATGATGGATGCGGGGGGCTGCTAGGTGGTCTTGCAGCACCCCACGCTTGGCTGGCAGCCCGCATGCTGTCGCGTCCAGCGCCAGTTCCAGACGCGCCCTGGTGACCTCCAGGCAGTAGCCCTTTGCGCACTATCTTTCTGTCCATCATCCATGATTTGGGCGTCCATTAACCCTGGTCGGTCTAAGAGGATTAAAAATCAAAAAAACCTATATTCAAAAATGACTCTGCTCTTTAGGTACCTTCCTGAATTAATACAATTGGGCTATTACCCAGTACGAAAGAGGCGGGGCTCTGAAAAGGACGAACCACGTATGTAAAATTTTCATAACCTATTATTATGCAATATTCGTAAGACAACTCCTTTTTGTTTTTTATATTATAATTTCGTTGATAATTAATGAACTTTAATTTTATTGTATTATATTGTGTTTGTTTTCAGTTTTAGATTACTTTTATCATCTTTTTATAAAAAAAATGGACGAACAGCAGCAAAGACGCATATTGAGCTGGTTAGAAGAAGATGCCGATGACATCCTCGACAGTGATGATGATGGTTTACTGATAAAGTGAGTGAGCATGATACTGACTCAGAACAAGAATGTGACGATGATTTTCATCAAGTATTTTCGAATTATGACGAATCTTCGGAAATATCAAACGAAGAGCACTTGGGTTTGGGATTGGTGAACGAATCTATGGAGGCTCTCGAATCTGCGTTCGGTGATTGGGATGAAGAACCATTGATAAATATTTCGTCCAGTAACTTTTACATGGCAAAAAAGAGAGAGAAACTACAGTCGAGGGCAAGTATTACGAATTTGCCGCGTGACTTGAAACAGATAGTTCAAGAAGATTTGTACCACCACTTCAGGATATTCAACCTGAAGTAAACGTAGTGCCAATGAGAAAGAGATGTATTCATAGTCCTCGAAGAACAGACAGGAAATTTAAATCTATTTGTCAGTTTTCTAAGCGCAACATTTGTACTGAATGTGTTCGTACTGAAAATTAATTAAGTTTTTTAATATGTCAAAGTTTATACTTTTTTGTGATTAAGTGTACCAAATTTTACAATAAAAGATATACAATTTCTTTTTCATCTGGATTACTTAAGTTTTTATAATAGATTATAATTTCTGTTGTTTTTTTAATTTTAATTACCTAGTGATCTCCGTGATTAAATTACCTAGTGATAGTGAGAGAAATTTTAGTTCCTATTTCTAGTATGTAAGTTAAAGCTATAAATATATAAATTACTAAATGTTTTTTGACTTTATTTTATTGATATTGAACCAAATAAGATTATAAAATATAAAATAATGTAGGTAAGTATATAAATTTATGTATTTTTAACTAATTTATTTTAAGGGCTTTCAAAGACCCCACACGACGAACGACGTTACAACAAAAGCGCAACTAACCGAGGGTTAACGGGAGACGCCCAGGCCCGGCACCGTATCGTGTGCGGCCATAAGCACAAACGGGCCTTTGAACCCTAAATTCTGCCGAGGCACGGCCCTCACACTTCTCGCAAGGCGCTGACTGACTGCGTTGACGTAGCAGTTTTGTCACTTAACTGTTACGTCAGTGGGCGATGGGATAGTCAATTCCCTACGCCATTTTATTATTATTATAATATTATTTCACCATTTTTTTTAAAAGATAAAGATAAAGATATTTTATTTTGCAAATATGGGTACAGTACATGGAAATATAGGTAGTGAGTTCAGCCATATTTTACCAGTAGGCATGCAAAATACACAGAAATATAAAGTAATCACCAAAACAGCTATAACGAAATAAAATAATAACACAAAAACAAACATAATTCAAATTTTTAACATTATACAGTCTTAATCTCAAAATAAAAAAAATCAGTCAAGAATTCTGTTACGCTATAGTATGCTTTGACTGTCAAGAAGCTACGAAGCCTTTTTTAAATATCGATAGTGGCAATTCTTTCCAACTTTTTGGTATTTTATCATATATGACTGGAGCCATGCAGTATATACTTTTGCGCATTAGTGCTGTTTTAGCGGATTGATGACACAAAAGGGTATTGTCGCGTCTATTACGTGGAACTACTTGGTCAAGGCGTTTAAAACGTTTTAGATGCAATTTAACAAACACTGCTTTTTCTAGTATGTATAAACAAGGTAATGTCAGTATTTTATACTGTTTAAAATATGGCATGCAACTATCGGTAGTTTTAAGCTTAAACATCGCCCTTATGCATCTTTTTTGAGCCTTAAACGCTGATTCTTTTTCGGTTGAGTAACCGCAAAATATTATTCCATATCGTAGGTGGGAATCTGTTAAGCCGTAGTAAGCAGTGAGGAGTGCATCCGTGTATACTATTGAAGACAAAATATGTAAAGCATATGCGGTTCTACTAATTTTTTACATAAAGTATTAATGTGTGCTTTTCCATTATTGTAGTGTACATTTAGGCTCATGCTAGGAATCCGTTGACTGAAATGGATAACTTTTGTTTTATTTAAGTTTATTTTTAAATTGTTTTCGTCTAACCGGTTTACAACTAATTTTAAGGAGTTATTAATGTCATTTTCATAGGTCTCTACATTTTTACATGGTATTGTCACTGTTTTATCATCCGCAAACAGTGTTACTGGTTGCTCAATGCATTTAGGTAAGTCATTGATGTACAATATAAATATAAAAGGACCCAGCACACTCCCCTGTGGTACTCCAAATTTAACTTCGCGCTTTGACGATCGAAATATCTCTTCCTTCTTATTTGCTATATTAATTTGATTAATTTCAGTTATTTGTATTCTTTAAGTAAGATTCAATTAGATTAAGAACATTGCCTCTAATGCCATAGGCTTCAAATTTTTCTAAAAGTGTAGCGTAATTTACATAATCAAATGCCTTTGTCATGTCGCAAAATATGCCACAGACATGCCTACGTTTATCGATATTGTTAATAATATTGTATATAAAGTCATATATGGCCATATTGATTGTCCTATGTGGTTTAAATTCTTTTTGTTCCTCACAAAAAATGTTATATTTTTCAATAAATTTATATATTTCCTTATATATATATATATATATATATATTTCTCAAATATTTTTGAAATTACGGGAATAAGTGAGATGGGCCGATTTACTGTTTCTTTTTGTCAATAGTTTAAAAATTACTTCGCAGATACTACTTACCGATGGCAGCTCGGCTATAAATTCTACAAATTTTCAGGGACAGACGATTTATATAATCAATAACTACTATTTATCACTAATATAAACTGGTATCACTGCAACCGAAAGTATTGCACTATGGTTATGTACGCCACAACTTTAGCTATCGATAAGTTAATTAACCATGCGAGTTTGTCTGCCGAACCGGTTTGTAGTTTTTATTTAGATGTTATAATAAAGTACAGTCATACCTCGACTTACGCTACCCTGTTTTAATAATAAAAATCAAACTTTGTGAATTGGCAAAGAAATTTGACATTTGAATCAACAGTTCGAACGGCTATAAAAAGTAAAGAAAAAATTACCGAAGCTGTGAAAGGCTCTTAATCTTTGAATTCAAGCATCATTCGTAAACATTACGGTAATATTGCTCAGATGGAAACAATGTTAAAATTATGGTGTGATAATCAAGAAAGACTTTAAAATTGTCCTGTTGATCAAAACACAGTGTGCTTTCAAGCTAAGCAGATTTTTGAGAGACTAAAAGAAGAAGTTGAGGAAGCAGCCAAAAATGAAGAGTTTAAAATTATTAACGACTTAAAAGTCGTTGTAATTAGCATAGCATCGCAGAAAGTGGAGAGGCGGCAAGTGCTGACAAAGAAGCTGCATCTCTTTATCCAGGAATACTTATGAAAATGATTGAAGATGGTGGCTACTCTAGCCAAACCATTTTCAAAGTAGACGAAACCGGTCTTTTTTGGATGAAAATGCCTAAAGAACTTTTCTTGCGCGTGAAGAGAAAAACTTTCCAGGTCTTAAAGTCGCCAAATAGCGATTGACAGTGATGGTCGGTGCAAAAGCAGCTGGTAATTGTACGTTGAAACCCCTCTTAGTTTATCGCTCAGAAAATCCAAGAGCCTTTAAAAACAAATCTAACGCTGGTTTGCCCGTCATTTGGAAATCTAATGCGAAAGCTTGGGTGACAACTTCTCTTTTTGAGGACTGGTTTGGTCATCATTTTATTTCTGAAGTCGAACTTTATTGCCAATTGAAATAAATTCCCTTTAAGGTGACGCTACTATAAAATACAAAAATACCGAATTAATTCCGATCCACGGGTGGAAGTTGTATTTTTGCCACCAAACACTACCAGCTCGCTTCAACCAATGGACCAGAGATTCATTAAAACATTTAAAGCTTCCTACACAAGGCGATCATTTGCACATCTAAATGAAGCTATGAGACTAAATAACGAGCTTTCTGTCAAAGACTTTTGGAAGCAATTCAATGTTTTAGATGCATAAGAATGAGATTTCACAAAAAACTCTGAATGGCATCTGGATAAAGCTGTGTCCATTTTTTGTTACCACAGAAACCCATCAAATCAGCCTCAAATCCTGAACAAATTAATGGTATAGGGTTTGTCAACAGAGTCAGCCATATTATGTTTGAAGCAAACTGTGAAGTACTATTTGGTTAGACGAACGCCTATTTATGCCTGTTTTCTGGACCTTAGCAAGGCGTTCGACCTGGTGAATTACGATATCCTATGGCAGAAATTGAAAGATACTGGACTGCCGGAAGAAGTTACAAGAATCTTCAAATTTTGGTATCGAAACCAGGTCAATGTCGTGCGATGGTCCGAAACCTATTCGCAGCCATATATGTTGGAGTGCGGGTTACGACAGGGGGACTTAACTTTCCCTAAGCTCTTCAACATTTATGTGAATGCCAGTGGCGAAGCTAGAGCTCCAAGCTAGGGCAAGTCCAAGATATAAATTGATAAAAATATAGATTGTTGTTTTTAGCAGTTTTATAAAATTACACCAATCTTGAGCCACGCAGTTCATATTCATGGCGGACATGTTTAACAAAGCACACAGATGGCATACCACTGCTAGATAGATTGTATTACATATCAGCAATTGCATAGCTTCGGTGGCTTTGAAGAAAGCCCTTTGGGTTTGTTTAAGCGAAAGAAAAAAAATATTTACATCCAATACAATACATGAACAAAAGTAAAACACGAACAAAGTACAAAAAACTATGTACAAAATTAAAAAAAAAAATTATTTACATTCTAATGGATAAGAGATAAGATAAGTGGAATCGTCTCGCTTTCTTATGGAAAGATTTAATTACGTCCACGTATAATGTTGGTGAACGTTTTAACTGTACCAATAACTGTTTTAATTGCGATAATTGATAAGTCTGAAATACACTCTTAACCTTGTGTATTATCTCAACAAAGTTTAAAGATTTCTTCTACGACTATCACTTTAACACACTTCAATTCATCACAAGGAACACTATTATCCTCCATTTTCATTAAAAATCTTTAAAAACGCATAAATTTTGAACTCGCAATATTAAATCGCTTAAGATAAGCACAGAAAAAATTATAAAATGTTCTTTAAAATTTAGGCTGTAGCTACAGTGGAGCCACCCTTATTTAATACTTTCCTACGGACACTATTTTATACAGAGTCCGTACTCCTTACCTCTACACTCCATACCATGGAAGTTAAAGAACAGGAGATCGATCGCTGCGTGCCAAAGCATAGCCTGTCTGTCCTTGAAAATTTGTAGAATTTATAGCCGCGCTGCCGTCGGTAAGTACCTAGTATCTGCGAAGTAATTTTTTAATTATTGACAAAAAGAAACATTATAAAATGGTGAAATATTATTAAAAAATAATAATAAATCAATAATAATTAATTATTTATATTTTTAATAACTAATAATTTATAATATTTATGATAATTAAAATTATAAAGGCAACATTTATTTATTAATAAATAATAATAATTATTATTATTTCGTTATTTTCTTTTTTTCTTTGAGTGATATTATAATCATTTTAAACTAGCGCACAACAGCCCGCTTTTATTGAGACAACTTGACGATCGCAGCGCCTCACTTATTTTGTCCATATTTCTGGGACACTATTTTCTACAGCGATCGTTCTGCTGTACTCTAACCGCTCTAACCTCCATGCTCCATACTTAGACCTATGGAGTGTAGAAGTAAGGAGTACCAACCCCATAGTAGAATAGTTGAAAATGTGGCCATCTGTAAGCAGTAAATAACTGTTAAAACTCTCCACAACAGCGCTGGAGTAGCTGCTGGGATGAAATGAACTTAGCAGTTGTTGACGGTTTAAAGTGTGCTGCTAAACTTCTCAGTAGCTTTAAAATCTAAAATAATTTTATGTAGCAAATATAACCTCGAAAAAGTCGTCTATCCCACTAATATTTTTCGGCACGTTCTTTAAAATTTAGCCCGTAGCTATAGTGGCGCCACCCTTATTTAACGGTTTTCTATGTACACTTTTTACCCATTGACTCGGCTACCGATCTAATCAGATCATACAATACCTACCTTACGTCGGCTCTGGTACGGGTCGAATTAGATCAGGTCGGATCAGAAGTAATTCCTTATGAAAAAACTATTTTTTTCTTTAAAACAAAACCAAAAAAAAAAAGGAATCACTCTGAACTTTCGGCGTTCCACGTGTCGTTTTGATGAAGGTGCTCCGTCTTTTTTATAGAATTTTATATTTGTGTCTGGACTAAAAACGAAAGTATTATACTTTTTTATATTCCTTGTAATATAGTGAACACGTAGATATATAATTTGTGGTATAAAAAGTGAAAAGTAAATTGCCAAAAGTACTTCAAAATCTGGAAGACCCATTTTGGCGGTTGGGTCATAAATGTGTTATTTTTCAAATTCTCATTTATTTTTAGTGTAAAATGTAAGTAAAAATAGTTTTCTTACATATTTCAAATAACTTGACGTTGTATTTATTTCAAATTCACACATAATTATTTTTGAAATATTGTTCTAAATGTCACATAGATAAAATATTATTATTGTTTTTTTTTTAAATTTTTCAATATTACAATATTTTGGTATGAGTAACGAATGGAAACATATAAAACATAAAAATATACATATTTCCAAACATTTTCATATAAATTTCTCCAAAAACAAAAGTGTAGAATTCAAATTAGTAGCAATTTTGTCACTAAAATTGAAGTATATGCTACTACTATGCTATACAGGGTAATTTATGTATTTTATTACAATTTCTAGCAACTAAAAATAATTTTATTCGATAGTTTATACATTCAACAAGAAATCCTGTAAGTTTTATCCATAAATATTGTCTCAAAGTGAAAATATAGCAAAATTTGCAATATAGCAAAAAATTTTCTTACTTACAAATTTTCCCGCCATTAAGGTCCCGAGCGAACGGGAGTATAACATGTCGCGCGCTGTCAGAGCCTGGGAGTACACAGTACTAGATCTATGGCTGGAACCGTCTACGGTTTTTTTTTTACGGTTTTTTAAATTATTTTTTATTAAGATTTTTAGCTTGGATGCTTGTTTTTTAAGCCATGTCTTAGTTTTTATCGGGATATTTGTTTTTTATAGATTTTTTTCTCCATAATAATGATGCGTCACATTACGAACTTTTTGGAGGTTTTGACGACAGCTCAACCAAGCGGACAGTCGATGACGACAGTCACGCAAGTTCATATGACGCCTCAGTGATCCAAAAACTTGAGGTATTATATCGACATCGAAGCACTTGTCTCATCGTTTTCTCTAATATTTCACTTGAGCAGATACATAATACACAAAATCGCATCACTTCTACGTATGGCAATTCACTTCAAGCCATTATTTAAACGATAAAACAGGAGTAACAATTCATTGATAGTCAAAACTCTTCTAAATTAATGTGCAGTTAAAAGCATAGATTATATTATATACATAATTCATACTGAGAGTTGAAAGTGAATTGCAGCTTGCTTAAGATACAAAATTAATATTTTTATGTATTATGGTCAAATTTCGACCACTGTACGAACATTAGTACGTACAAAAACGTATCTTTGAAATGCATGCATGATGAATTTCCTTGATATCACAAAAACGTTAAACGTTACACTTTTTTCGAATCCAAAACAATTCACGTCAGATAAATAGGTAAACGATTATTTTGTTGGCAAAAATGAAATCGGAATTTCACGGTAAATGCTTAAGTTTTAACGCCCAACACGCCAAATGGCTCGGTTCTAATGGCATATGATCAGACACAACTAGTTAGTTCGCCCACGCTAATTCCAGATGTGGAAGATCATACACCTTCCCTGTTGGACTTGCTCACTTTCCATCTGGACGGCCATCAGGTCTCCGTCGATAACGTCGCATCTTGGCACTATAGATCAGCGAATTGGGATGGGATGTGGGTTTTTTTTTTGCATCCTACCTATGGGGGCGGATTAGCTTCTCGATAGACGATCCCTAAAAATTCGTTGCTTGAATCTGTCGCCGATGTGATACTTCAGGGGATGGAACTTTTCGTTCCCTCATCGGTAGTGCGGCAGATCCCAGCCTTGGTTTGGACGCTCCTGCAAAATTGCTTCGCGTAAAAAGTAGGAGTGTTTCAAAAGCTGGGCTGACGCATTAGTCCAGTCATTTAAGCTTAAATTAGGTAAGAATCTCGGAATTCTGTAAATACTTGTATATTGACACCCTAAAAGTTGTCTCAAAACCTACATATGGTAGGGTGTACGCATCTATTAAATTTGAAGGTCAATGGTCAAAAAATTAGTTTTTTGTGCTTTTTTTGTAAATATCTCATTTCCTATGGGTTTTTTTGCTAAGAATCTAGGAATACAAAATTCTCTACAAATTTTGTTTAAAAATTTTTTTATACGGTGAACCGTTTTCGAGATAGAGGGCGGAGAGCGCGCAGTCACAGCATCACTTCAGGTCAACCGGTGCCTCTGGTCGAAAACGCGCCATATATAGTTGATGAACTATCGATAAATCAATGATTATAAATATTTGTCAATTTTTATTAACTATTATATTATATTTTATCATCTTCTTCGTGCATTAAATCTATAATACTGATTTAATAATACTGATAACCGTTTCCTAAAATTAAAAAATAATTAAGGGAAAAGCTTAAATCATAATATAATTATATTCCCATTTACACTAATGACATTTTAAATAGTAAATAATTATGCTCACCAACATTTCAATCGTGTATATTATCAAGTTCAAACTTGGTTAGGGCATGATTTGGAACACCAGGTATGGTTGGGCAATGCGAAACAATTTTCTGGAGCCGATCATGACAATTTTACCACCTGCTCCAGAAGATTTGCTAAATACAATTTTCTGCAACTGCAAGAGTGGTTGCGGTTCGCGATGCGGATGCAGGAAAGCGGGCTTGCAATGCTCTTTAGCTTGTGGCCAATGTAATAGGCAAGCTTGTCTCAATGCTCTACCATATCAGAGCGACATTAACGAAGATGGAACGTTTGACCCCGAAATCATGGAAGAACTTGAGACAAATGTCGTTGAAGACGATAATGAAGACCAGTTTGAAATTTACCAGCAGCCGGAAGATGACGATGAAGAGGAAGAAAATGATTAAAATTATAAATAGTAGTTTTGTACCCTTTATTCCATTTTTTTACTTTTAATAAAAATAAATGTATTGAAATTATTTGTTTTTTTTCATCGTATAAGAAGTTATTAATATTAATTAGATTATAATTCTAATATAATTCCTATATTTTCATTAACAATTCTGCAATTACATGGGCAGATAAGTGTTATTAAATAAATTAATACTGAATAAAAAGTGGATAGGTTAGGAAAAAAATGATAAAATATAATATAATAGTTAATAAAAATTGTCAAATGTTTATAATCATTGATTTATCGATAGTTCATCAACTATATAGGGCCCGTTTTCGACCGGAGGCAACGGTTGACCTGAAGTGTTACTGTGACCGCGCGCTCTCCGCCCTCTATCTCGAAAACGGTTCACCACGTAAAAAATGGTTTAAACAAAATTTGTAAAGAATTTTGTATTCTACAATAAATACAAATAGCAAGAAACCTATAGAAAATGAGATATTTACAAAAAGTGCAAAAAACCGATTATTGTGACCTTTGACCTTGAAATTTTTTTTGTCGACCAAATTGGCGATATACTAAAAGTGAGCCAAATTAAGAGTACCCTTAACCGACGAGCATGTATGCGTAGGTATATGGATGTGGAAGAGGCGAGAGAGGTATTTCAGGATCGTGCTAAATGGAAGTCTGTAGTCTCCGCCTACCCCTCTGGGTGACAGGCGTGAGTGTTTATGTTTATATGTTATGACCTTGAAATTTAATACATAGTTGCGTCACAGAACACTTAATATAGCTAGTAGAAATGTTATACGAGCCGGGAACGCGCGCCGTGTATATGGCTTAAAAGCCAACTACTAGAATTTCGTGACTCAGTTCGAAACAAACCGTCGTCACGTGTTAGTCGTGGTGCACGTGGTTAAAAATGGTCTATTGCAGTGTTTCGAACTGTTCAAACTGTTCTGGAAAGGGTTATTGTTCTTCTAAAGGAATTTCTTATCATCGGTGAGTAAAATAATACATTCGATCGATTTTATTGAACGATAGTTTGCCTTTCAACGCATCGTAGTATGGCCGCTGGTCCCAGACGCCATTTAAGGATGTGCTTAGATTTTAGTTTATCGACGCTATCGATAGTCTATGCCTTGCATAATCAATTCTAGCAGGTTATTTTTAGAAATAAATTTTGCTGTTAAATATAAAGCGTAAGTTTTTATTTAACAATAAATATTTTTTCTTATTCAATCAATATTCTTAAATTTTTTTAGTTTTCCGATAAACCCAGAAGTTAAGGATAAATGGATTTTGGCGACAGGGAAAAAATTGGTTTCGTTCTAAACATAGCAAAATATGTTCAGCACATTTTCAAGATAAGGATTTTAATCCTACAAGAAAACGCCGTGTTCTTTTGGATCATGCTTATCCGACTATTCACGTTTAGACAACTTCTGAAAATGTAAGTATCTTCTAAATAAATAAAGTATTTTAGTAAAATACAAACCATCCCGTGGCTCTATTATGCAAAACTGTAAAGAAATTATGTGGCGCCACTAGTACATTTTTGATACTTTATAATTCGGAAACGAAACGCTTTACGACATTTTGTGTAATTATACTGAATTGAAGTCTGTCTTGCTGTCGCACGGATGGGCTGGCTCGAACTGGGGTGGTACCACGACCTCACAGAAAACCAGCGTGAAGTAGCGGTTTACCTCTGCGTTTCACTTGATGAGTGCAGGTGGCCGGAGGCCCTTTTTACTGGAAATGAGGCATTCCATCTTAGGCCTCACGGGTGACAACGCATCTACATTTTGATTTGTAATAGAGGATAGATGTAGATGTCTATGGGCCGCGGCAACCACTTACCATCAGGTGCACTGTATGCTCGTTTGTCACCCTTATCCTACAAAAAAAAAAGTCAAAACAAACAAAATTCTATCTATTTATGATAGTTTCAGCTCACAAATGATTGGTTTGTTTTTGTTACTGTAACTTGTTACTTCATTGTAACTGCTCACAAAATACTAGAAGAAGTCGATTTATGTTCTAAATATAACTAAAATCATTTCCCTTTTTGAGAATGATGAATGGAAAAATGTTTGTTAATCATTATGTTTCTATAATTGTCACCTTGCTACTTTTTGCAAAGTAACTATTAAGTTACCAAACATGTTATTTCAGGTCTCAGATATCCAAGTTAACGTAACATCATCAAAATCTCCGTCACCTTCTATGTCATCTAAATTTGCTAAGCGAGTGATACAGTTAGATCCAGACATAATGGAAACTCCCAGAAAACGAAAAATGCAACGTATTATAAACGAAAAGGAAAATGTTATAAAAACTCAACGATCGAAAATAAAAAGTTTACAAGGTAAAAACCGGAGATATAGAAAAAAATTATAGAGTTGCAAGAAATAATAAAGGAATTACAATCAAATAGATTAATTAATAGCGACCAAGCCTTTTTTTTAGAAAACACCAACGTTAACACAAAAGAGTTATTTAAAAAGATGTGAGAAGAAATTAAAATCTAAAAACTTAACACATAAAAAATACTCACCGAGCCTTCAGAGTTCGGAGTATTGCGATGACGCTACATTTTTATTCGCCGAAGGCATATCTTTATGTAAGGCGCAAGTTTGAGACCTACTTGCCTCATCCCAGAAACATTAAAAAATGGTGTCAATCTTTTGACGCAGAACCTGGTTTTACCACAGAGTCCCTTGATGCTATAAAATCTAAAGTTCAATCTACACAATATCCAATATTATGTAATGTGGCGTTGGATGAGATGGCGATTCGTCAGCGCATCGAATGGGTTGGGAAACGTATGCATGGTTATGTCAATTTCGGAAACAATTTAAACGATGGTGGGGATAATTTGTGTGAAGCTAAAGAGGCTTTAGTATTCCTTGTTACTGCAATTAATGGGGCATGGAAAATACCTGTCGGATACTTTCTGACAGACGGTGTAAGCAAATCGCCATATTCATTTCTACAACCAAAAAATGAAAGTTAAGCTGGCGATACAACTGATGAGCAGTAGTGTGGCTAGAGCTTTAATTTTTTTGTTCCAAAACTAACCAACCGGGGTCACCAATATTCAAGGCACAGTAGATTTTTTTGTAAAATTTTAATGACTTGTTTGATATTTTAAATTCACGAAATATTAATCAGTTACACTATAAGAAACCCATAAGTTTCAAAAACAAAGACAAGGTGTTCATTTTTCTAAACAAAATGGAAGCATATATAAACCTAAAAATGTGTAAAGAAACGGCAATAATTAAATCACCTAAAAAAACGGGTTTTTAGGTCTTTTGGTATGCATTGGAAGAAGAAAAAAAATTAAAATATTTGCCCACCTATAAGTTGTCTCAAGATCATCTGGAGTTGTTATTCGGTAATATAAGAGCTCATGATGGGTGTAACATCAACCCGACAGCGCGACATTTCATGGCTATTTATAAAAAAAAAACTAACAGTCAAACTAGAATTGAATAATTTTGAAATCGTTAACGATGACAATTAATTGCATGGCACTTGAAAATATTTCACTTTTGACTTGTTCTTCATCAGTGGAAAAAATGAATAAATCTACTTTATCACCAATGATTGAAGAAGAAATGGAAAATGAAGAAAATATTAAAGAATTTGATGTAATTTTGAAAACGGAAAATATCATGACAGAATTTAGCTTGGAAGTAGTAAGCTACATAGTAAGAAATGTGGTACATTTTTTACTAAACAAAATTAAATGCGAAACTTGCATTTCGGCTCTTTTGAATTCCAGTGCTATTAAAGACAATTTTAAATTGATACGGTTGAAAGACAACGGTAGTCTTATTTTTCTTAGTGCTGACGTAATTTTGATTTGTAAAAAAATTTTATCAATTCTTAAAACTTTTACTGTAGTAAGTTTGTAGCCTTACGTCATTTCATTGGCATTGAAGTATTCAGAGAAATCGATTTTCATCAATTTGATCAGGGACCAATGGAAAACCATGTGATATTGTTAACAAAATATATTATAGAAAGATATACAGATATTCGCCTTCACCATTTGATGAAAACCTCAGCACAAAAAGTATCAAAAAGACAACTTTTAAATAAATATATGCATTTTACAGGACAATAAATAAATAAATATTTCAATAAATATTTTGTTTTTGAAATGATGAAAATGTCTTATTTTTTTTTCTATTTTACTGTATAAGTTTCACTCCTTGTAATAATTATTTTTTTCTAATTTACGTTTTTTTATATAGCATTAAGTTTATTTTATTAATTTTACGTTTGATATTATATCATTATACTGTTTTATTTTATCACATATTTATTACCTACATTATTCCGTGTCGATATTTTACCGATAGTTTTTTGTCAAGCACTAGCGTAAACTACCTGCAAGGAGTGGGGAGACTAGTGGCGGCAGTGGTACCGCAAGTAAATTGAAACAAAGGCATTTCTATTCCGCTATATTAGGTGTTCTATGAGTTGCGTACACCCTACCATATGTAGGTTTTAGACAACTTTTAGGGTGTCAATATACAAGTAATTACAGACTTACAGCTGGGTATCTCGAATTCCGAGGTGAACTTACTATAATGACTGGACTACATCGGCATCCCAGTTCGTCCGTCCACCATTAGCGCAATCAAAAAGAAGTTATAATTCTGCCTCCCGGTCCTTCTAATGAGTTATCGCTGGGGCATAGTCGGAGCACATTGGGAGAATTGGCGAGACATTAGTTCGCCTTCCCTTTGGGAACTCGCGCGTTCTTATCCCTCGCCAAGGCTGCCCAAGGGAATTTTCGTAAGCCATAATTACCATCTTTGTACAAGGAGGATGACTCGCTTGGCTACGCCGCAAATGAGAAAGCCGTTCTTTTAGGATCTCTTTTTGCGTCCAACCCGAGCCTCGACGATGCTGCCGGATGCCGGATGTGCTGTTTACATGGCACTTGGTGAGTAAAGCGATCCTATTCCTGGACGCCAACAAGTCGCAACGGTTCATACGCGTCTTTTCTGGTTCTCGTACTCTTTAGGCATCGTTCCAGGCGCATGGAAGATAGCTTTAGTGCACCCGATTCTTAAAAAAGGTGAACACTCGGACCTGTCAAACTACAAAACACAGATTACTCCCTAATAGATACCGCATCATTTAATATTTGTTCTGTTTCGATTTCACCGAATTTCGCGGCACGCATGAGTTGCGGGGAACGTGTCAAATGCGTTGTGATTGGATAATTCAAGGTTGAAACTAGAATGCTCCGAACCATAATGATGGGACAGGATTGGGACGTTGGTCGATAAATTTGGGATTTATCGATTATTGAGAAATAAATAAATTGATCAATTTTTATTTGAAATTTATTAAAAAATACAACAATATATATATATATATATATATATATATATATATATATATATATATATATATATATATATATTTGTACATGTAATCTTATTGATTTCTTAAATTAACGAGAACACTACACATTGAATAAAACTATATATACGGGTTTTATAGCGTTTAATTAACTTATGGTTAACGAGGGGGGGGGTACTGAGATATTTGACGTCTCAATGTCATAATTAGCCCGGCTACCTTCAGTTTTTGAATATTGATTTTTGGTCCGATCTACATAGAACGAGCTTACAGTTTCTTGAAGTCTTGCAGTGGTATGCTTGGGTTTGGGTACATTTTGCAGATGGCAGGTGATAGCACCCATCCGTCGACTGGGGCCGGGTTCACTCGGTCGCTGTGACGTAGGCGTGGGACCCAAAGCTTGTTGTCTTGCAATACTTGCTTGACGTGCTGAGGCTCGGCGGCCAGATGTTTTCTGTCACATATCCATATGTGCTACGTGCTACGTGCGTGGGTAAATCCTTAAAACAAAGATTTACCCACGGTAGCTAACTGTGAAGAATGATCGTGAGACTCACCATTTAAATATCGATTGGTATGGGTCTTTTTCCTATACATAATGTGACCAATAGTGTTATCATGATTTCGGATGACTAAAACATCTAGGAAAGCTAAAGAATTATTTGCCTCTAACTCCATTGTGAGTCGTGTTTTGGAGTTTATGGAGTTAAGGTGGTTTAAAAATGCAGTTGCTTTGTCAGATTGTAAAATTGTGAAAGTGTCGCCTAAGTAACGCTTGTAGAATAGTTCATTTACAGGTCATTACAAGTCCTCCGTGAATATGTCGGCGACTATAGGAGATACAGGTGATTCCATCGCCACACCATCATCTTGCTTGTAGAACTCTTCCTTCCACAATAAATAACCAGATGTGAAGCAGTGTTTGAGTAATACTGCATATTCTGCAGGCATATTGTTATCTTCTAGCTTCCTAGTTACAATTGAGATGAAGTCTTCAATAGGTAGGCATGTCAATAGTGACTGTACACCAAAATTGACCATAGTTTCATTGTCAGCGAGATTTAGGTCTTGTATCTCACTAACAAAATGGTGTGAAGCCTTTGTGTGTGCTCTGGTATGTCCTCTCGGTGGTGACAGTATTTTGCCAAGTGCTGTACCTAAAAGTAGCATTGTAAGTGCAAATATACATTGGGCCCAATAGCTTTTCGTGGTCGAACTCATCGCTGAGATGTCGCTCCACTTGGGCTTGGGAGCACCGGCCTTCATCCATCCCAGAATCGGCTTGATGTCCGGATCTTCCTGCTGTGCATATTGTAAACTGACCTTCCACTCGTTGCTGAGGTGGTCGGTCCTGAACATCCTCACAGATACCACTTCCTTACTCTCTTGCCTAGAACTATTCCTGCACTTATCAGGATAAGATCTTCTTGACAATGCATCTGCATTGCCATTAGATTTCCTGACTACCGCATACTGCAGTATGCGATAGTCAAGTCGTATTACTGCTGCTGCTGGGAGTTCGCTTAGGGCAGCTGGATCGAAAACGGCCCCTTTCCCCACAGCCATAGCACCTAGGGCTGTATCCATTATTGCGGTCGCGAACTGTAGCTTCTGCAACCTCCCTGATGCAATGGGAATGACGATCCTGCCACACGGCTTCAACCTCCAGTGCATGGGCCAAGGCTTCCTTAAGCGTCACGTGGTTCCCGAGTCTCACAGCAGCTCTGACTTCAAGGTCGCGGATGCCGTCGATGAATGTCTGCACCAGGTTCCCTTTAATGAGCGCAGGTACAGACCGGTATGCTTTTCACACCAGCTTCTCCACCTCAAGAGCCCACTTCTGCAGGTTTTCGTTAATGCGATGCACGCGATCCTTAAGCTGCGCATGAAAGACGTGTTCCAGGTGAGCATCGCCATATCTCGCCTCCAATGCCTCAAGGAGCTGTTCATAAGTCACTTCCTTAACGAGAGCTTCTAGAACAGTTAAGGCCTGGTCGCGCAGGCCTAGTGTGAGAGCAGTCATGGCCTGACTTTTATTCCAGCCGTTTGCCTTCATAACAGCTTCGAACTGGATTTTGTACGCCGACCAGGAAGAAGTTCCGTCGAACGGCGGCACTTTAAATCCACGAAGTGAAGGTGTTGTAGCTACCACGGTAACTGTTATTCCATCCCCAAGTTTGAGGTCGTTCAGAATTTTCTTCATGTCAGCCATCACTTTGTTCACCTGGTCGATTCGGGTCTCAGCTTCCGATAGACGTTTGTCATACTGAGCAACCTTATCCTTCAACCCCCTAATCTCTTCCCCGAAGGTAGCGTGAAGGTCCTTCATGAGAAGAATTTCTGCTCTTCCTTGTCGCGTTTGAGCTGCTCTTCCAAACGACGGGCCTGTTCCTCCTGTCGGCGGGCCTGTTCCTTCTGTCCGCTCCGCAGCTGCTCTTCCAATCGGCGTGCCTGTTTCGCCTGCTGGCGGGCCTGTTCCTCATATTGGCGGGCCTTTTTATCCTGTTGGCGAGCCTGTTCCTCCTGTCGGCGAGATTGTTCCTCCTGTCGGCGAGCCTGTTCATGCAGCAGCATCATGAGAGCAATGAAGTCAGGTGCTGCAGCTGTAGGAGCTGTTGACGGGCCAGCTTCCGTGGCTGGCAGTTGGCCGCCCGACATCTGCAGCGTTGCACCACCAAATCTTCTCTGGTCCATCTTCTGCTGGTGTTGACTTCGGGTACGGACACCCTCCATTTCTTCCTTAGGTAAAATCGGCATGATTTTATCCCACTTCTGACACCAATTGTTACGAGGGGTTCGTGACAATAAAACTGCTGATTGAATTACCAAAATTAACACTTTAATTACCGAACACCAATTAAAACTTAAAAGACACTAATAATTAATCACACTGATTCACTTTATTTCGCTCCGAAGCTTCGCTTGTATCGCCAAATTCAATACTGCCCCGATCGCGGCTATCAACGGTTTTATATAGGGCACTTCCACCGCAACATCCAGAATATTCCAGAAAATACGTGCGACCGTCCAGGCGCAGAAAGTTCGAGTGTGGGGGCTTCTAGAAAGCTTAATTCTTCCATTCGTTACTAGATGGCGCTGTTGGAAGAGTTCCAGAAAGATCTTGACACTCCTATTTTTGATACTTGATACCAGATGGCGCTAATGCCATCAACTGTGGCGCGCAACAATAACACTTTGTAATAAATATTATAAACTTTGAAATATGTACTAAAAAGGTTTACAATTATTTGTGTAGTATCGTCAGTTTTAAATTGTTAGTTACTTATCAAAATCATTCTTAATTACCAGGACATTAATCTGTGATCTCACCTCTTGCTTTTTGTACTTGCTTTATCTACTGTACTATTAAACACACAAAAAAAATTGTAACCTATAGATGGCAAATAAACGTATTAAGTATTGAATTGTGTTTTAGGTAATTTTTTATACTATCGCGGTCACCTCGTTTGTTGGCTCTAGAAAATCGAAAAATCATCCGATATCGATGGTTTTATTTTAAATATTCGTCTTTATGGTGGATTTACGGAAAAAATGTGGAAAATATCATGAGCCTTTTCGGAAACCGGTTTGTTCGGGAGGCTGGAAGTCGTCGACTCTGCGTGCGAGACGATTCGTAATGACTCTCGAAAACAGAACGTAGACGCGGCTCAGAAGGGATATCGGTCTGTAGTTCTTCAAGAGGGCGTTGTCACCTTTCTTGAAGAACAAGACCACCGCACTTCTGCTCCACGCCTCCGGAGTAGTGCCACCATGGAGGACGGAATTAAAGAGCCTCTGAAGGAATTCAAGCACCGGTTTTCCACCCGCTTTCAGAAGCTCCGCTGTAATTCCATCATTGCCCGGGTACTTGCCGTTTTTAAGGTGCTGGAGAGCCATTCTAATTTCGCTCAGACTGACGTCCGGGATATCATCGGAATAGTGTCGGATAAAACTTGCTCTTGGATCGTTACTCACACTTCCGTGTGGATCCATTAATGATGTGTACAGCTGTCCATAGAACCTATCAATCTCACTCAGAATCTCGGTGTCCCGGAAACGATGCTGCCACACTCAGTCTTCAGCTTTGACAGTTGGCTCTTAATGGCAGGCAAAGACTCTTACTGGCAGGAAAAGCTCTGGCAAAGACTTTGGAGCCCTGGTTCCGCTCAATCGCTTCTTTAATACGGGCATTAAAGTTGCGTAAGTCTCGCCGCATGCATTTGGAGATCTGTCTGTTCAGTTGCCTGTATGCTGTCAAATCTGTTGACGATTGCAGCCTCATCTGCCGTCTAACAGCCATGAGATTAAGAGTGTGGTCGGAGAGTTTTTGGGTTCTTCTGCGTAAGGTCTTGCAGAACTTAGCTCCGACCGCATGGACAGTTTCCACGAGCTTGTCATTCATATCGTCAACTTCATTGCAATCTTCTAGGCACTGAAAGCGGTTACGTAACTCGAGCTGAAAGGTTTCGGGATTCTGGATTAGAGCACGAGAGGGACGGAGCGTTGACTTCATTAGACGAGACCTCTCCAACTTAACGTTTAGGTTCAGTGTGCCTCTAACTATTCGGTGATTTCGAAGGGTTTCACCCTTGCGATCACTGAGACATCACTGAACAGTTGGCGTCTGGTCGTCATAATGAAGTCAATCTCATTTTTGTCGAACCGTCGGGGCTCGACCAGGTCCACTTCCTGTGGGGCCGCTTCTGGAAAAAAGAGTTCATCATAAAGAGTCCCTCTTTCTCCATAAAGTCGGCCAGATGATGGCCCCTAACGTTCCGTTGCCCTACTCCAAATTTCCATAACTTCAGCTCACCGCTTTCTCTTGTGCCTACTTTTGCGTTGAAGTCTCCCATCAACACCGTGTCGTGGATTTTGGAGGAATGCATGGCTCTGGAAATATCCTCATACATTTCTTCCACCTCCTCATCGGGATGTGCCGAGGTTGGTGCGTAAACCTGTATGACCTTCAGCGAATACCGTTTGGTGATTCTGAGTATCAGGTACGCGACCCTCGTCGACACACTCCCAATCTTTACAACGTTTTTGACGAGAGACTTGTGGACGATAAATCCGACACCTCCTTGGGACAGATGGTCGCCCTCCCGGTGATAGAACAAGTTGCCGGACTCGAGGATTACCGTGTCCTCCCCCTCTCTTCGGACCTCGGATAACCCAATAATATGCCAGCGCAACTTGTGTACCTCATCTTCCAACTCCAGTATCTTCTCGTCAGTCCTCAGGGTGCGTGCGTTACATGTTGTCAGGTCGAGTCGTCGTAGGTGGCAACCGAACCTCCATCGGAGATTTTTAGTACCCCCTGCCCCGCCGTTACCATGGTCGCCGCCGTAGCCAGGAATAGCGGGGTCGCCAGGGACTGGGGGCCGTTTGTTTGTGTCGTTACTCATGAGGGGATATTTGCCATAGTTGCCACACCTGGTGAGCGGGTTAGCAACCGCAGTTTTTTATTTTATCATTGCTGTTATCAGGAAGATGCTGCTGCCCATCTCCTGCCTGTCTCCCTCTGTCGCCTCTTACGACACCCACGGGAAGATATGGGGTAGTGGATATTCTCAACCACCACTACACGGCAAGGAAAATATCTCACCTCAAGATTTTTTATAGTTTTGTGACTTTAAATGTGTGTCTCTTCGAATATAATCATTCTGCGCCCTCCTTTCTGCTGCGCCCTCCTTTCTGCTGCACCCTCCTTTCTGCCAAGGGGAGTCGCGTCCGTATACCGCTTAGGGATTTCTCGTCAGATCGGTAAGCCAATCCATAAAGGTGGGGTTTAGTGGGTAAAAGTCTCCACATAACCACGCAACCGGCTACGTGGTTTGCTATGAGCATTCCCCACTTCCCCCCCTCGCTTTCCGGAGGGTTGCCCATAATTGCTTCGGGCGCAAAAAAATATAAATATACGTAACTTTTTTTTTTAAATAATAAAATGAAGTTGTTATTTTTTTTTCATAATCTACAAAAAAAGAACATTTGAAAAAAGAAACTATTGAAAAATATTTGTTCATTAATTTTTTATCTCACTTAAAGTTTTTATTTGGTTTTCGAGGGAAGTATCACGCCACTCAACGTCCCGCTTTCGCTTTGCGGGGCTCCTAGTTCTGATTGGTTTATAAACTTCGATCAATTAAATACTAGATTAAGGATCAAGAACAAAAATAAGTCGGACAAGTAAGTAGTCACGTTTGCGCAGACATAAACATCTATCTATCTTAGAAAAATTTTTAATAACATTAACAACTTCAGTTTATTATAAGCCTTAATAACACTCTAACATAAAGTTTAATCACCATTGCAAAATATATTTATTTAAGTCCTTTCATCAGAGAAAGGTTAAAAGCAATTAGTTTAGAAAATAACAAATCATAGGTACGGAAATATTTATTCTAAATTGAAACTTAAACTCGTAAGTAATAAGGTTAAAACATTAAGTTGACATTTTCGTGCTTACTCTAATTTGGTAGTAGACGTAGTTCTTGGTATTATATTTCAATGCTCGGAACACAGTGAGTATTGAAAGACGTAGAGTTGCAGAATATAAATATTTTAGGGCAAAGGTCGTTTTGTATGGTGACAAATTTTTTGACCAATTTATAAAAGTAGTGGGACTAAGTAGTAGGTATTAAATCAAAGGTCGTCAATTTCTTTTTTAAATACCCTTTTCAAGCAAACTGCATCAGCCCGAGGTACGTCACGTATTTCTATGGTACTTTCAAAGGTTAAAGTTTATTGAAAACAATTTTAAAGTATTTCACGAAAATACCTACAGGTATAGTTTTTTTGCTGATAAAGATTTTTTTTAATTTGATAACTCTTTCGTCATTCTGAACATAGAGCTGATTGCACTTTTATTGGTCCGTGAATCTAAAAAAGTCATAAACAACTTACTTTTACCAAAAGCATTACACTAACAATTTTACTACATTATGACAATTATCTGCAATTCAGTAACCGCTGTTTTTAGTAATCTTCGCCTTTGCGTGTTTCCAGTTATGTCCAATATATCAAAATGAATCGAACATATTCTTAAATTTTTAGATGGGTTGTATATATAGTACTTCTCCTCTTTCTTTCGCGACAATAGATACTCATTCTGCACAGCGAAATGGGTTCCTAAGAAATCTATAAACAAAAGAAATATATTAAATAATAATACAACCCCATGCATGTTTGTTCAAGAACAGTCAATGTTTGTTACAATAGTTGTTGCATTGTAGCAAACATTGGCCAAACAATCAAAATATTAGGTAATTGAATTATTTTTGCTATTTAATTCTGTTTTTATTTTATGAAAAAGACTTAATGATATAAACTTACCGAAAAAAAGATATTCTTTCCAAAATCTTGGTGTTACGGTGATTATTTGCACACTTTTTGAACGCGCGCGCTGCGGCATTTCGGCGTTTTAACGTTGGCTATGATAGGCATACTAATTTGAAATAAGACCACGGAAGTGTTTGTGGTCTTATTTTTCTAGCCGTTTTTGAAGCGCTTATCGGGAATCTAATATATTATTGATCTAAGTTTATAAACAAATAACCCCGAAGGAGATGGCGGAGTCTATTTGCTCGCTTCGCTCGCTCACTCGACCTCGCCATCTCCTTCTAACCTAACCTGTCCGAGTCGGGATGCCCTAAGTCCCGAGCTCGCATCGCTCGATCTCAATAAAAACCAAAATAAAAAATTAATAAACGAACATTTTTTAATTTTTTTCCGATTCAAACAAACATTTTTTAACGGTTACGGACAGATAAAGAAAGAAAAAAAGTCGTGCGCGTGTTAAAACAGTTGAGCTTGGTTTGCTCGGCATCACTTGAAATGTATTTACGTAGCGCTCTATCTTCTTCGTTGGTCTGAGAGTTTTTGCATTAGTTTTCTATAGAAGATTATATACAAACTCTTATCGACCGCGGCTGTTTTTATGTAATGTAAATTAAACGTAATTTGGCTCTAATGATCGCCATTATATTTATAGGTACTTAAACTTTAACAGCATAGGTACAACTCTCAAAAGTTTTGAATCACCATCATCATTAATCTTCGTGTTTGATGCGGTAACTACAGATTAGGTTATAAATAACGCGCTTCATTTCCTAGAAAAGAAAACCATCGCCACGCAAGGTGCAATTAAATACGTCTCATTATGTACCTCTTTAATTATGAGACGAATTATTAAACAGCTAAGGCACAATATTCGTGTTAAATTTAACCGTCTGAATAAAATTAAAATTGATTAGTAAGTAATTATCCTCAGACGAAATTGACTAAAACCTATAAGGGCAAGTTTTGTTCACATTCTCAGACTAAAACGTAAAGAGATAATTTCTTTGACTTGACATTATTCATTTATTTAGTAAGGCTTTGTTGGTGTAATTACTCTAACGTGAGGCTGCTAAAAATATTTAATCTTTAAACAATATACATATTCAATAGTTACAATAGCCAACTTGTAAATGCTATTTTCCAAGCATTATTGGCGACCAGGTCCGCAAGAGCAAAAACGTTGCCTCTCAATATATTTTCGCCAAAAATTTCCTGTGGTCTTAAAATGAATAAATTTTGTTTAACCCCTAACATTGGTGATTGTATCTTTAAGGGGATAGAGTAAATCAGCTCAAATTCTAATTTCGTCCCCACTTGCCCGCGCGTCGTATGCTATGTACCGACATGTTTGTAATCACTAATACTGTAAGTAGAAAGGTCGTTAGACACTTATTTCATTAAGTATATCATATTTATGCCTGTTTCTTAACGCCAAGCCAGTCGCTTCTTATTTTTATTACGGTTATTTCCCATTTTAATTTTACGTCGTCCTGTTGCGTAATGTATATTCTGATCGTAAGCGACACAACCTCCCCGTTCAAAGGCCGAAGCGAAGTGACCGTGCGACAGGAATCACGCTTCAAAAGGCCGATAGTTTAGGTAATTTCTTTTTACAGTGAAAATAATGGTATGTGGCCGTAGAAGGAAAAAGGGGAGATCTCCCGCCGGGCAAGGTATTCTGCCCGGGGAGCGGCCAACACTCCGTGTGATAGTTCGGAGATGTTCTATATATGGTGTTTATGATTCGGAATGTTGATAGCGTGATTTAGGCTTCGGTATGTTTCGCTTGCGGCGCGACGACAGCGCCGCCACATCACCCCCCTGCTCAGACCGGAGGTCGATAGTGCAGTCCGATTGCCGGTGTGTCCTTTTAATGCCGGTGGGGAATGCATGCTGTGTGCGTAAGGGCAAGTGACACCGGTGCGAATAATATGCCGATGTGTAATGCATGCCGTACTACGCACTGGTAAGTGATGCCGGTGAGAACGATGTGCCGGAGCAAGTGCCAGAAGTCTGCCTTATAAAATCTGCGGTGAGTCGAGATGAAGACAAGTTGGACTGGCTTGCAGGAACTGAAGACTGCAGAAGATGATTCTCAATAGTGAATGGTAGGGGTTCTTGAGGATAATGACGAAAGCTTGAAGTTGTAGTTTCCGAAGGTGTTGAAATGTGTTGAAATGTGTCGAAGGTGTGAAAATTTTACGAAATCGTGTTTTCGTCTAACATAATCCTTAACATTAATCCTCAACTTTACCATATATTTATTTCAAAATTAATGCTGCAATATTTTCGGCATAACGAAGGATCTTGCTAAGCCATTTGAGATTATATTTCCCCTTAAGCAAATTATTTCTATTAACCGAACGTTACGTATATTTTATTCCAAAGTATTCAGTAATAACTATTTCACGATTTTCGAGATCTTTTTCTGTCATTATATACACATGTCATTATATATACATAATTTCACGATTTTCGAGATCTTTTCTGTCATCATTGAAGAAAATAAGCCGGGAAGTTGACTTTTATTTCCAAAATGCCGCTCCCCCCTGAATTCTGCCGCCCATACAACTAGATTAACAGATTGTTGATATAGTACGTTTCTAGGGCAGGCGGAAAAAAGTACATTGACCTTTGACGATATTATCGGGGTGGGCAATCTTTTTTGTTAAGGTTAATTTTTTTATACTTTTATCATTACATACATCACCAGAGTGAAAGATAAGGGTGCCGAGTGCGAAGTTCTTTACATGTCTATTACTATATAATAAAGAAAGAAGATTATCTTGTACCTAAATGAATTAAAAAGCAAATTAATATACAACTTTCATTATTACGTTAATAGTAGGTAAGTACTTTAATAAGTAGGTAGGTAGGTAGTTGTATAAAACATAACCACTTCTTGGCAATCAAGTAAAAAGACGAACTTTTAATGCTATATTTAAAGTTATTCTTAAGCAGCAAACCTTGAAGCGTGCTTAAAACTTCTCATAATAGATTGTCAGAGACACTTGACAGACTATTCATCTGTATCTATTTCAGAATCATTTTATGATGATGAAGACGTAGAAGAGTCCGTCACATTGATTATAACCTAAAATATCGGCAGTCTTCTTTTTCATATCCGTTTTGGATGGATATACGTCACCAGACCACGTTTATTTTATATATTTATAGATGTTTACAATCATTATTTTTTCGGTTTCGGAAATATGCGACACTTTCCGTTTCTTTCATGGTAACGTAAAATCTTTATGATATTTTCATGTGGATGGACTCGATTTCATACTAGTGATAATATACAAAACGTCACAAAACAATGACAAAAACTTTAATACAAAACGTAATAATAGAACTAACGAAACAAACTTAATAAAAATTAAAACAACTACTATAACCAAAACAGTTCTCCGATAAAATGTTACTTATACTAAACCTTTAGGGATTTAAAAAAAAACGTGTGGCACTCGGTGACTGCCGCGGTAAAGCTATTGCATAGCATTTTTTATCAACTTATGCAATTATAATTATTTATTTATTTTATTTACGCAGTTAAAGTCTTTGATATTAAATCAAGTTACACTTTTTGAGCGTGGTGACCGATAAGACAATAATTTTTTTTCTCTTATTGAATAAATGAGAAGTTAATATTGTTTAAAATATTTTTAATATCTTACAATACATGTAGGTTATTCAGGAATTTTTATCATTGAGTTAGCAGCTAGTGTACACGCATACGTCTAGTCGCACGCACACAAACACCGTGCCGAAGTCTGCCGAGTGCCGAAGTTTGCCGAACTGAAACGACGTTAGACGATGCACGGCTTTCAACGCCACGCCTCCGTGCCCGTCGGAGTGGGGAGTGTGAGGTTTTTTTCGTTACGGAATTTCTGGATTCGGGATCCCCGCGCTCAAGGCCCGCGATAGAAGCTATGCAATAGCTTAAAATTTTAAATCTCAAACTATCTACACGTAAGACAAAGCAGAATGAGGAATGAGTTCTGCTCCATCCGCTTTCTTAAATACGTAGGTACAGCGTGAGACCTATCGCAAATCGCCTCGAAACAGGTTTATTATCTCTGAATGACCGCTTCCCTTACCCTACCCCGTACCATGAGACACGCTTAGCGCATAACGATACGTAATCTATAAAGAAATGTATGGAAGCGTTAACTGTCGTTTTGTTTCGATGCTAACATAATACTTGAGGTCAATGTACTTTTTTCCGCCTGCCCTAGAAACGTACTTTTTGTAAAGCACTGAATACTAGATTCAAGATTCTATAACCGAAACCAGTACTTACGTAAAACCTGTCTGTTTTTGGTCTGGATGTTTTGTGTTTGCCCCCGTAATTGTTACATTGTCATCGAGCGTATCTTCGATCTTTGCTATATGGTAGGCATTATCACAAATCATCTATCTTACGCAGTTACACCTAGAAATATAACTGAAAGTGGATATCCACATTTCTATGTTTATCACGCAGAGAAACCCAGAGCATAGCCCTCTCCATAGCTCGCTGAGCGAATTTGAGCTTATACGGCCAGCAGTGAAGGACCAGTTCTCAGATCCATAAGTCATCACACACTGGTTCATCATCATCATCATCATTACAGCCCTTCACAAGTCCACTGCTGAACACGGATCTCCCCCAAGTAATGCCACAAAGCACAGTCCTGAGCCGCTCGCATCCATCGACTTCCGCACGTCTTACCAGTTCGTCACTCCATCTAGTGGAGGGTCGCCCTACACTACGCCTACCAGTATGAGGCTGCCACCTTTCTTCTTCCTGAGAACCTTTCTTCCCCATCGGTTATCGATTCTTAGAGCTATATGGCCGGTCCATTGCCACTTCAGCTTACTAATCCGTTGGGCTATATCAGTCACTTTGGTTTTACTGCGGATATGCTCATTTTTGAGTCTATCACGCAGAGAAACTCCGAGAATAGCCCTCTCCATAGCTCGCTGAGCGACCTTGAGCGTCCTCAGCAGCTCAGCAGTGAAGAACCACGTTTCAGATCCGTAAGTCATCACTGGCAACACGCACTGGTTGTACAATCTAGTTTTCAGAGTTTGAGGTATACCTGACGAGAAGATGTGTCGTAATTTCCCGAACGCTGCCCAGCCGAGTTGAATCCGTCGATTGACCTCTCGGTCGAAGTTCGACTTACCTAGTCGGACTATTTGTCACAGGTAAACGTACTAGTCAACAACCTTCAGCATAGTGCGGGAGCATTGTTGGGAAACAACTAACGGCATAGGTGTGACATGGACATTAAACATGATCTTTATTTTGTCCATGTTCTTCTTAAGACCTATCTGTTGGGAGACACCATTGAGGTCATTGAGCATAGTGCTTAGGTCCTCCAGCGATTCTGCCATAAGGACTATATGGTCGGCAAATTCAAGTTGAGTGATGTACTCGCCATTGATGTTAATACCCATTTGCTTTCCAGTAGCTTAGTCCAGTGGTGGACTTAGACCATCCAGTCCAGTAGCTTGAAAACTTCTTCCAATGAAGCGGTGAAGAGTTTCGGGGATATAACGTCACCCTGTCTTACACCTCTCTGCAGTTGGATAGGTTTCGAACTCTGGTTCTGTACTCGGATAGCCATCGTAGCCCTACTGTAAAAAACACAACTTCAGCACTTCGATATACCGACAGTCAACTTGGCACCGCTGAAGGGACTGTAGCACCGCCCAAATTACGACGGAATCAAAGGCTTTCTCATGGTCCACATACGCCAGGCAAAGTGGCAGATTGTACTCTTCGGTCTTCTGTACAATCTGCCTCAGGGTATGTATGTGGTCTATGGTATTGAAGCCTTTTCGAAAACCATCTTGTTCAGGAGACTGGAAGTCGTTGAGTCTGCGTGCGAGACGATTCGTAATGACTCCCGAAAACAGCGCGTACACGCGGCTCAGAAGGGACATCGGTCTGTAGTTCTTCAAGAGGGTGTTGTCGCCTTTCTTAAAGAATAAGACCACCGCACTTCTGCTCCACGCCTCCGGAGTAGTGCCACCATGGAGGACGAAATTGAAGAACTTCTGAAAGACTTTTAGTACCGGTGTTCCAACCGCTTTCAGAAGCTCCGTTGTAATTCCATCCTCGCCTGGGGCCCTGCCGTTTTTAAGGTGCTGGAGAGCCATTCTAATTTCGCTCAGACATCATCGGAATAGTGTCGGATAAGACTTGCTCTTGGATCGTTACTCACACTTGCGTGTGGCTCCAACGTTGATGTGTACAGCTGCCCATAGAACCTCTCAATCTCACTCAAAATCTCAGGTGTCCTGGAAACGATGCTGCCACACTCAGTCTTCAGCTTTGACAGTTGGCTCTTTCTGGCAGATAGATCTCTGGCAAAGACTTTGGAGCCCTGGTTCCGCTCGATCGCTTCTTCAATACGAGCAGTATTAAAGTTGCGTAAATCTCGCCGCATGCGTTTAGAGATCTGTCTTCCGCCTGTATGCTGTCAAATCTGTTGACGATTGCAGCCTCATCTCCCGTCTAACAGCCATGAGATTAAGAGTGTGATCGGAGAGTTTTTGTGTTTTTCTGCGGCGGGTCTTCCAGAACTTAGCTCCGACCTCATGGACAGTTTCCACGAGCTTCATTTATATCGTCCACTGCATTGCAATCTTCTAGGCACTGAAAGCGGTTACGTTACTCGAGCTGAAAGGTTTCGGGATTCTGGATTAGAGCACGAGGGGGACGGAGCGTTGATTTCATTAGACGAGACCTCTCCAACTTAACGTTTAGGTTCAGTGTGCCTCTAACCATTCTGTGATTTCGAAGGGTTTCACCCTTGCGATCACTGAGACATCACTGAACAGTTGGCGTCTGGTCGTCATAATGAAGTCAATCTCATTTTTTGTCGAACCGTCGGGGCGCACGCCCTGGTAGTACAATATTTTTTAAAATTTTTGAGATATACCTACCCGACGTGAAAATGTTATGTACCAAACGCTGCCAAGCCGAGTTGAATCGATTGACGTCTCGGTCGAAGTTGGACTTAGCATTGAAGTCATCCAGATTATAATCGGATGGAAAGACGAACGCTGACAAATTATTCCACAAGTCGCTTTTAGACGGTAGGTGAAAAACTTAATCCTTATCATTACTTACGGTGTAAGCAGTCAAGTTGTCCAACATGAGGTCCAAGTGCACACAGCATAAGTATTTGCCATGCTTACGATCGTATTTCGGTAACATGAATTGTACTGTTTATTAAAATATGACTCTTGGTCATAAAAAAAATTATAAGTTTACATATTTTTACACAACGCAATTTACAATTGTTGAAATTAATACTGTAATGAATATTGAATGATTAATAACAAAGAAGACTGATTTATTCAATTGTTGTTATTTCATTAGATTTTGTGAAGATTTTATGGTAAATGATAAATAACATTTTTATTCTTAAAAAATGTTTTACTAAGACTACAAAATTAAGTGTCCGGCCTTTTTATGAAAATGTCCGGCTAAGCTCACTGGTCCATCCGGCTTTTCGGTTTTTTAGACCTGGCAACCCTAGGTATAGCAGTTGACTTTTGATAGGCTGTAGTAGTAATCGTAACTATTCGTATATGGCTTAGAAATTTATTCACTCTATATAGCGTTGCCAGGCGTCCAGAAGCCGGACAGTCAGGATTTTTGGTTGCGTTTCCGGCCAAATTATTATAGATGGTGTCTGGCCAGATCAGCTTTTGTTTTTTTTTAAATTTGATCATGGTTTTACGTTTTTAATGTATTTACATACATACTATTGCAATTATTTAAATTAATTATTATTAATCATTCAATATTCACTACAAAATTTAGAATATTTACAATATTAAGACTGATTTATTCAATTTTATTGTTATTTCATTACAATTTAAGTAGATTCTATGGTAAATAATTAAAAGCATTGTTTTACTTGAAAACAAAATTGTTATTTTATACTAAGACTTAAAATTAAGGGTGTCCGGGCTTTTTACTAAAATGTCCGGCTAAGCGGTTTGTCCGGCTATTCGGTTTTAAGACCTGGCAACCCTAACTCTATATAATAGTAAAATTATATTACTATGCTAGCGCAAAGCAGCTGGCACTTTACAGCAGCTGGAAGTATGTAGCCGAATATGCGGGATGACCGTGGTCTGAAGTGGTTTGCCAGTGTTATATTGTAAATACTTACGTAATTTAATACTTATAGATATTTCAGTTTGTCATGGCTAGTTAGCGTGGCCTTCCGTGCCGCGGGTACGACTCCCGTACGGGACATGTATTTGTATCACCTACAAATAATATTTACGGATCTGGGGTTTACAGTACATTTAAAAACGTTATAACCAGGTGATATTTAGACAAAAAATATTTGAAAACAAAAACCTATTCAAACCACGTTACACACAACATTTCATTTTTTATCCTACGTCAATTTGCTACCATTTGCAAGATGTTTTGTTATAATAACGGTTCCCCAATGAACCCATGATTCAACTTTCAAGTCAGTTGTGCCATAGGTTAGGCACGTTTTATTGCTGAATATTGACTCTACTCATTATTTAGGATGTTAATATTCCAAACGATTCAACCAGTTAATTTTTGTAGTTGCATCACTGGTCAGAAACGTTCTCTTCATTACTAAATAAACAAATAAATTTTAATACCTTTTTTATTTTCAAATGCAATTTAATTTTAATTTAAAAATGTCAAATGTGATAAATGTATTTATAACAGCGGAGCTACGGGCTACGGGCGGTTGAAGGCTGCCTATCACACCCACGCGGCCCAGCGCGTGCTCAACGTGCGCCGCTGAGGCCAGCGATTTCCCGGAATCCTTATTTCCGATTCCGAAATACTCGACGCGGTTATACCAAGAAATCTCGATGAGCGTTATTCTGGGGCAATGCTGTGTAAAACCCGACACACGTAGCTTTCTAGCGAGGTGCCTCTGCCGTTACAAATAATCAGAATGCGTGAAAGAAGTCGCTGACCCTCTATTACGAAATTATTCCTTTGTTTTGAAAACGGATGATTCGTCGGAATCTAATATATCGATTATAAAATAATTTATCATTACATAACTTATTTCAGCGTCTTCTATAATTTCTTGTTTTCTTATACCGGAGATAAGATTATTTATGCGTGGTAGAGCCATGCTGCAGCACGAATGGATCGGCACAACTAGGGAATACCACGCTCTTACAGAATATCAGCGTAAAATAGCAGCATAACTCTGTACTGTACTTTTTCGACAAAAATCAACAGAATCGCTTAAAAACATCGGAGAAATTGCATTGGTAATTTTTATACATTTAAAAATACAGCCAAAAAGAGAATCTCAGCTTTTTGAAACTAGTTAAATATGTGTAAAATAAAAAAATGTTATGTTTTGTATATCAACTGCACACAGACTAAAACGAAGTGATTATATTATACTCTTTGACTATGAGTATGACAATAAAATCATCACGTTTTAGGTGTTAGGTGAGCCATCGTTCACACCTAAAACGTGGTGATTAAATACTCTTTGATTATCTTTCACAGACACCGAAGTTTTCAAGGAATCACGATTGATTTGTGAACACTGCTCTAAATAAATAAGCACACAGTAAGATTTTAAATTTCATTTATTATTGACATACCATCATACATCGTAACATTTAAAATTCAATCGTACAACAAACGTATGTATACAGGACGATAACTATCATGATTAAACAATTAAAATCGGCATCTCGTAAATTTATTTACAGCTTTAAAACGTCAAGAAGGATTAGTGCCGCGCGACTTACATAGTTTTATTACAAAACATGGTTTATGAATAGTCTCGAGTTTAAACTTTGGTTTTAGAATAATCCCTGCTAACTAAAGGAGCCGTTTAGACGCGATGTTACAGTCTTCACGAAATTTGAAATTTGCTGTCAAATTTCATACATTTCATTTTAGTTCTCATATTTTCGCGGAACTTCTTTGGTGAAACAGAACTTAATTCAAACCTGAGACTAAAAATATAAACTACTTTTAGTAATAAGGCCGACAATGTTCGTGTGTAGGTCCAACTATAAAACTTTGGGAATTCATTTACACATTAGCTGTACAAATAATTTAATTTAAATAGTACATTTTTATCAATACACGGTCGCTAATCCACTAATCCATCTTAAATTATCATGACTATATATGCGTTTTACTTTCATACGCGTTTAAAAAATATTAACACCTAAAAAAATGCACGGAGTGTATAAAAAACAACACTGTTACGTAGATCATTTAAACCAATCAGTCAAAAACTTAATATATATATAAGGCAAGTGTTATTTACTAAATATATTATAGTTACGTAGGCTAAGGGTTTATTTTTATACAATAAAACATTAATATTGCTAAAGTATATACATAATTTCGTTAACAAATTCATTAATAGTTGTAAATTTTTAAGCCAATTCTGTAATTATCTTAAAATTAATCTTAAAGCTACTCGGATTTAAATTAATTCTTACGCTAAAATTGGTGCTAAGTTTAAACAGCTGCTAGGACAATGGCATAACGTATAAACAAACACGCGGACTACCGAAATGCATTTATAATCTGTGAAACGACTGTACAATACATTTTATTTAGAAAAAGCCACTTTCTCACGGCAAAAGCTGATTCCGGCGTATTCCATGCATTATTTATAAGCAGTGCGTATGAGGAGGATTATGTCAAGCGGTCATTAATCAATCCCCGCATTTATTATACGAATCTCTCAGCTTTCAACGATGCACGGACTTCTTGACTTTCAATGCGGCAGGTACTAAACATAAAGGAGATATTAACTTGTACACCAATCTAGATCTACTGAGGTCTGATTCATGCTGCATAGGCAAGAACCGGCTTCTAATAACTATTGATTGACGTATATTTGCACTAAGGTGCTCCGTCTGTGTCTCAGGCCTCAATCAGAACATGATAATTCATTAAAACTGTACATAGCAGTCAACAAACACTTCCAAAATTTCATACAATTCTATGGAAACTAAATAACAATATTGAATAACCCTTGTATATATCAAAAACTGTTATGTGTTGTTTTACGCTGTATATAAAACACACCAAGAGCAACAATTTAGTATTCAAGCGCCAATCGAGTAGCCGGGTTATTCCGGACGATTAGTAAGCTGAATTTAATCCACGTAGAGTACAGCAGAGCTCGGTGCATACAGCTAGTTCGTCGGAACCTAACTGTCGAGTCACTCAAGCCCCGCCGGTTGGCATACAAATGTGGTTAACACGAAATAAAAAGGCACCGCCGAAAATTTACCTAATGCTCTCATTTTAAAGTAAAACTGCGTCTTTTACGACACGCGCGATAATAAAACAGCTGTCAGGAAATGGAAAATGAATGCAGCTATTTTGGTTGCAGCACCAATGGGTCCGCTCGACTGGGGTGCGGCCACGTTCTCGCCATAATACCAGCGTAAAATAGCAGCTTAATGCTGCTGCGTTTTTTATACCATTTTTACTGGAAACGAGGCATTCCACCTTAGTCCTCAGGGGTGACAACGCATCTGCATGTTGATTCGTAATCGAGGATAGATGTAGATGTCTATGGGCCACAGCAACCACTTAACATTACACGGTGGACTGTGCTCGTTTGTCACCCTTCTCCTTAAAAAAAAAAAGAAAAATAAGACTTCTTTAAATCTTTGATACGAAACTATACAGATTATTCCATGAAATTTATTATATATAATAATATAATATAGAAAAATTAATAAGACAATTCAATCAAATAAATGTTATCACACGAAAGGCGATCCCTTTAATCAGTTTTACATGCACTCGGTAGATGAAGTACGGAGTTTAAACAAAAGTGAATTTAACTAAACATTTCTGAAGTCTTTATCTTAAGAACCTGTCTTAAACGGAAAACTAATTCAAGGCAATAACTTTGATTAATTGTCTTACCTCTAATTAATGTTTGGTCCAGCGAAATACGTCGCTGTTGGTTGTTAATGGTCTGCCTGGGTAGAAGTTTTTAAAATGAAAATAAATAGCTTTTATTAATTGTATAAAAATTTAAAGCACATGTCCGAAAGAACCGTTGCTCGATGTCTGTATATTTCAACTTATCAGCTAGACTTGGGTATTTAAATAATGCCGCGATAAAAGCTCTGAGACAAATGAAAATATTATGTACCGTGTACTAAAGCATCAGTACAACAAGAGCGATAAAATTTCCAAAAGTTCACAACAATCAATTAAGCTTCATCCGTTACTATTATAACCTGACGAATAAACTATAATTTTCCATTTTAGCTCGCAGCTAAAGACTAAAAAACGTTTAAAATATTTCAAATAAGCCTAACGTTATTTTAGCACCTCTTAAAATAGGCACGCGCATCACATCGTGTTCTTACCAATTCCCTTACATAATTATATTCAGATCTGCACCATTTACTACAATTATTTAATATAAAACAATTACACATATTAGGTATATAAAATAAAAAGCATGTCCTTTATGATACTTCTAATTTTAACGTTACGGCTCAATTGTATAACATGTTTATTCACAAATATGTAAAGTATTTGGATTATCTATTTTCTAAACTGCATCTTAAATAAATCGTCCATATTATAATCAAATTTGAAACGTGTAAATTTCATTTCAACTTAGACAAAAATTCAAAGAAAATTTAAAACTGTATTTTTTAAACCATAAAATCATCAATTTTAAGCATTTTACCTGTTTCAACTCAATTGTAAGCCCAACACATCTTCAAAGCGGAAGAATATTCAGTCAAAATTACTTCGTTCAAAAACCAACTCTAGCCCTCCGAAACATGGGGTTCCGGGTGGAACTTCTCTGGGCGATTACAATATTATTTTCTTTTCTCAATTCTGGAAATGCTAATCGGCCGAACCAGTTGATAGTTCGCGCAGAAGGCTCGCGCCCGCGCGCACCTTCTCAGAAACGAACGCGAGACGGCTAGTGAGAAATGTGATTATCGTAATAACCTCCCGGAACGAGAGAGCCCTTTCCGATCTACGTTCGTAAATAGAAATTTGTACGAACGTAAACAGATGCTGCCAACATTATAATTCTAATTATAGAAGTGGTAATCTAGCAAGTAATGCAGATGTATCATAATAGTTCTAAACAAATCGACAAAAATATACTAGCCGAAACCAAAGACGTATAAAAAAGGAAGGCCGTACTATTAAATTCCAACTATTGGTAGTTAGACAAACTTGTTTAATTCCCAATACTTGTCATTTTATTGATATGAAGGAGCGGATTTCAAAACTTTAAAAACCTGTCCATTAATCGAAAAATAATCTATGAATAAATATAATAATCGCCTTCTGATCATATTTATTGTTATAATGGAGCTAGCGGAGTTACGAGACCAGAGGGTAGCGAGGCACCATCGATAATAAGCGATGTTACAATGCTTTCCGAGAAGGTGCAGCTATTAAGTTGACCAAACCACATTCGAACCGGTCACACAAATATTACATAAATATCGACACACGGCCTGCATTTAGACGTGGCGTTAATTAATACAGATATAATTAATTAATAACAGGAAAATGCGGCGACCATAAAACTTACAGGTAATAAACTAAATTTTTCTGTTTCTGTATACTAAATTTTTATGTTTACACTCAGTAAAACTTGTGTATATTAAAGAATAACGGTAACAACTTTTTTAATAGTATTATAAGTGGGTTATTTTTTCACTCCCATTCCTCATCGCTCGAGGATCGTTGCGGCGAAGACTGGTCGCCCGGCTCGGGGATGATATTGGCCAGGGTTTGAAGTATTGAACCACCGCCGGTACGCTCTGCACCTGATATTCCTCGGCGGCGCATAGATAGCTTTGCGTGAAGATCCGCCATTAGATCACCGCCGACTGGTGCTTTCGTGCCCTGTTGAAAATTAATAAGTTAAACGCAAGTTACAAAATATGCAATAGGTACTGAGCGAAAAATATTTAAAATCTCTTAACTCGCTGTAACTAATCATGTAGTGAGTACTTAAAAATATTTGTTTGAAAGACGATAAATAGATAGATAGTGGAATCTTTAAGTGTGCGTCGCTCCTAAAAGAAACTTTCGTGCGACAAGTATTTAGGATAGTGTATATATTTATTATTGTATTTATTATTATTAGTGTATTTATTTAGTGTGTATATTTAGGATAGTGTAATTAATTACGCAGAAAGAAGCAAATTAAGTTCTAACAATATTAATATAATGGATTTCCGAAAAGTAACGCCTGATCCTTTAATGATTTGGCTAGTTTAACTAATTAAGCTTAACCGGCGTCTAACAAAATGAAATAGTCTCAATTATTATATTTTATAATTTTTTGAGTTATCTTTTTGATCGTCTTCAAAAAAAAATTAAAATTCTAATTTGGTATCTTCCAACCTTTCTATTTCAATAGATGGTATAATATGGTACAAAAATTAAATTACTTTTAGACAGTGTTTTGATTATTTCTCGAGCTTGTTGTTGTTTGTTACTAAGTCCACCCAAAAGGGTAAAAACATTAAATTTGTAATAAAAAAAATCTGTCAGTCGTAGGACTGCACGTCAGAAGCGAAAACTTCTTAGCTTCAAAAACTTATAAACATTATTTTTGGGTTGTTAAGAAACATTTCTAAGAAGTTTTTTTTTTAATAGAAATTATTTTTATCAACGTATTATTAACGTAATAAAATTTTCATTTACTGCGTTGTATAAACTAAAAATTAATGATTATTATCTATATATTACAAACAAATTATTTCTTATATTTACGCGAACATTACTCATTAATTAAAAATACTTTTACGGATTTCATCGTGTTTAATTTTTAAATATTTTTAATTCCCGACGTTTCGGGTGCTTTCCAGCACCCATGGTCACGGGGGACTAAGATGACTGACGTCCCGATGTATGTATTTAGTAGATTTGGTGGAGTTTTGGATAGCGGTCAAAAGTGAGTGATGGTATTCAATTCGCAGTTAGAATCCAAATATAATAAACACTAGAAGTCCGAAATCCGAACAGAGAAATAGAAAGTCGTATTCATTTTGCAATATCCTATTTATGTGAAGCTATATTCTCAGCTGTAGGTGCAATAAAGAACGAA
Organism: Parnassius apollo; assembly: GCA_907164705.1. NCBI lineage: Eukaryota > Metazoa > Arthropoda > Insecta > Lepidoptera > Papilionidae > Parnassius > Parnassius apollo. The sequence continues at coordinate 5,471,106 of CAJQZP010001507.1, forward strand.
TCTCGAAAACGAATGCGATGTAACAAATGAGAGTAGCAGTATTAAGGCTAATCCCGCAATTTAAAAAATGTCTAAGTATCAGCAAGTTCACACGTCGCATTAATTAACTTGTGATTCTAGTTATCACTTTTTGTATTTTAATTTTTCTCTATCAATTATAGTACATTTGTCTTTTGAAAGTTCACCGTGTAGTCCACTAGTTCATATTAGGCGGGTGTCGTAAGAGGCTGGGAAACAAATGGATGGGAAAGCCAGGAGATGAGCAGTAGCATCTTCATGCTAAATAAAATACAACAAGCGTGAAACTATGGCAAATAAACCTCCCCCTATAAGACAGTATATAAGGGAGTCGTATGTTCACTTTTGATACGACTGTAATGATTGCATGGATGAATGAATCCCTTATATGAGTTGTTTTTCAGAAGTTTCTATGTCTTAATTAGTGTATTTCACACATATTTTGACAAGGGCTGTCGTTACAAAATACCTTGTCTAAATCCTAAAGGTTAGGTATTATTTTATAAATTAATTTAAAAAAAACCTGTATGAAGTTTAAGTTTCATAAAGGTATGTATTAAGGGCTGTCTAGGGAAATTAAGTTATTAATATAAATGATTCTACAAAACCTATGGGAAATTTAACTTTCACAAAAGTATGTATGAATGATCTGTATAAAAACTTATCATAAAAGGCGTGAAATAGTTCAAGGATAACGTGGCTTTTCAATCTACGCATTACTTATTACTCGCTCGGAGTTTCGTTAAAAGTTAGTGGTTAAAAGTTAAAAAAATACATGTATCTTCCTAAATTTCTCAGTAGTACGGATGCACAGATGGAAATAGAAGTTATCGAGTAACGTACGCAGAAACGGCCAAAGTGCGTCGCGTTATCTATTAAATATAACGAAGTTCAATGGCATATACACACGTCAGCAATAAACAGGATAAGAGCCGCGGATCGTAATTAAATTATTATTTTACTATAATATATAACTCCGACGGTCTGTTTACAATATTTAGAGGTAATTAGAAACTTTTAGGGATGCGTTGTCAGAAACAAAAGTTTGTTTCCTTTCGTTGTCCTAATTTTAATTGACTTTGATAACAAATTAAAAGTCTATATTTTTCGATATAAGTTTCAATTATAATATAAGACGTTTAAAATATTTTTAGTGAATTATTTTTAAAATATTTCCAGCAATATGTATTAATGTCATTACAGTTCCGAGTGTATAAAATAAATGTCGCTGTGATGAAAACGAAGCAATATAAAGTGTGACTAACATGAAAGTTAAAACAATTTGCTACTTTACCAGTTACCGAGAATATAGAATTTTCCTTGAAAATTCCTTTATTATTACAAGATTATTTTTCTTACAAGATTTTGCTTAAATGCGATGACGAAGGACTTAATCTAACAAGTGGTAAAATTAAAAATTTTGTACAACCGACTTATACAATACGACCGAATCAATATATGCGAAGTCAATTAAATACGCATTATGAAAGATAACTCAAAAACTACTGGTTTGGTTGGTTGTGTGGTTATATATATATATATATATATATATATATATATATATATATATATATATACCACACAAGAGGCATCAGCTTTCAGATAGAAAAAGAATCATCAAAATCGGTTCACCAAGAGAAAAGTTATGAGGTAACACACAAAAAAACACTCGAGTTGAATACCTCCTCCTTTTTGAACTCGGTAAAAATTCCATGATGTCGCAAGTGAAACATCGCAGATTCTTAACATTTTTAATTGCATAATATTTTTACTACATTTTATTAATTTAAGAATATTTGATATATATTTTACGTTTACGTTTAATGGCTTAATACTTTCTCTGACCGGTTTTCAGACACAATAGTAAGACAATGACCTCTATGTAGTGCACGGGATAGCGAAAAGTAAAGTAAAGTAAAGTTACAGGCTATATACGTCCCACTGCTGGGCACAGGCCTCCTCTCATTTCTGAGAGGGTTTTAGGGCAAGGAATAACCCGCCACGCTGCCCCAATGCGTGTTGGCGAACTTCACATGTCTTCGAAATATTTTTTTTCTTATTTCTCAGACATGCAGGTTTCCTCACGATGTTTTCCTTCACTGCCGAGCATGTGGTAAATCAGCACTTAAAATTGCCATTAACAATTTCATTGGTGCCGGCGGGGATCGAACCCGGTTTGCTCGCGTATTGTGAAATTTACAGCGAGCGCTAACCATCTGAGCTACCACGGCTCAGATGGTTAGCGCTCTTTAGTCAGATGGATAGCGAAAGGGTTAACTAAAATATTATTATTGTTTTACATTAAACAGGACTAATAAATTAATAATTAATAGTTCTTAAAATTTTAAATTAAAAGTAATAAACACATCGTATTGTAATAAGTATAATCAGAGGGTAAAAATAAATAAATAGACGTGAGAAAATAAATTTCAAACGCCATTCAAATAAATGTATGCAATGTTGAAATTACATTTTATTATTTATGCATCACACCTGATGGTAAGTGCCTACTGCCGCCCGTGAACAACTGGGGAATTGCAGGTGATTTATCGGCCTTTTAAAACTCTAGTAGAGCAGGCTGGTGCCGGTGGTAAACGATACCAGAAAGTAGTCGTGCGGTAGTTGATTTCACAAGGCAAATACATTGATATAATAAATATAGCACATGTTTCATCGCCGTCGGACACTTAGTTTTAGGGGACATAACAATAAAAGCCTCATTGTTATAAAAAGAGAATCACCAAAAACCCGGTGAATGAAGAAAAAGTTTTATGAATACGTAGCGTTTAAGCGGCAACAATTTAAAGAATAAATTTACATATTGTAAGTAATTCGTTTATTCGAATCACGACTTGATAAAACGGAATTTGTGTCATTTCAATAGACCGCAGAACATGGTCGTTATTAAGTACTTTATCATAAGAAACATAATCGTTTAACTGTTCAGTGTATTGCTGTCTCGCTTTAGCGCACTAACAGAATCTCCATAACAGGATAACCTCCAATTGAATAATTTAAGTAATAAACATTTGGGAGCGAGCCTGCTCTTCCTTTTTAGACTCGCGCGGTATCTCAACGAGCAACTACCGAGAAGTGAACGCGGGGAAAAAATTGCGAGAGCAAAAGGCATTCTACGTAGTGCAAAATGTAAATACTTAAGATGGCCAAGATCATTCCGGTGTCGTGCGAGCGTTTTGTTTGCCGAGGCGAAACTTGGGCCATTTTTGATTAAGTATACCTTACGCTTCACTCATCGGTCAAATATAATATTTACTTTATTTAATATAAAGTTCTTCACACACATTTTATAACAATTATGATACCCACTATAATAAGTGGGCAAGTGCTGATTTAGCATTACCGTTACAGTCTATTAAAGGCCACTGCTGAACCTAGGTCTCTCCCATAGATTGCCTCATAGGCTATATTATTGGGGTATTATTAGTATTATTGGGGGTATATTTGTCATAGTATATTTGGCAATTGGTTAGACACCCACAGTTTATTTTTTATTTTTAGTCGTTTTTAGGAAGATGCTGCTGCCCATCTCCCGACTTGTTTCTCTCTGTCACTTCTTACGACACCCACGGGATGATATGGGATAGCAGATACTCTTACACCGCCAGTACAAGGTACACTCTACACTCTTGATATAAATGTCTCTTGATAATTGTTAAGATCCGTGGCTCAGGTGCTTATAAGCTCGCTGTGAATTTCATAATAGGCGGACTACTCTAGTTCGATCCTCACCTGTACAACTGAAATGGTTCATCATTCATCGTTATCGTTAGAATCCATTACAAGTCCACAGCTAAACATGAGTCTTCGCCAAGGAATTCCCCAAAAGTACGGTTTTGAAACACTTGCATCTATCGACTTCTTTCATTTCGTACCAGGTCGTCATTCCACGGTGAGGGTGGGGTCGGGGTGTCAACCTTACTGGTAAGAGGCTGCCACTCGAGAACCATTCTTTCCCATTCTTTTTCTCTATTTTCAACTTCAGCTTACTGATTTGATATCGGCTTCTCTAGTTGTACTGCGGACATCCTAGTAACGAAGTCTATCAAGCAGCTAAACTCCGAGCATAGCCCTCTTAGCGACTTCAAGCGTGCTGTAATTGTTACTTGCATTTAAGTGCTGATTAACTATGTGCTCGGCGGTGAAGGAAAACATGCGAGAAAACTTGTGTATACAAAAATTAAAATATTTCGAAAATATGTGCTAACACACTTTGAGAAAGTGCGGCAGGCTTAAGAAATTTGGAGAGACCCGATGTCTGGCAGTGTTTAGGCGACGTAATTGACATCGTATCGTCAGTCATCAATAATTTAATTAAGTTCAGTATTTGCAATACATAATTCCGCAGACTGATATGGAAGGAAAATGTTAATTTAATATGTCTGATATACATATATTTTAAATAGTAAGTTACAATATGATATAATATAAAGTTGTGATCATAAATAAAAGTTACCGATAAAGCTGGTGAATGGATTGCTTGTATTTTATTGTAGGCAGTGTAACACGTAATAAGTTGAACAAAGTCTCCGATTAGCTATGGTCACGCATCAATAGCTTCAGCTTTTTCATCGCAAACAGGTAACGTAGTGATAAAAAAAGCTCTTTTAGCTTTGTTGTTTATCTAATACAAGCTTTGTAGCTTCGGACATTTTATGTTGTGAACACAAAGAATATTATGTAATATGCCAGTAGCGTAAAAGAGGGGGAGGGATGAAGGACGGCATTTTGCAGCACCAATGAGTCGGCGCGAACAGAGGTAGGTCCATGCCGACCATGCTTTCATTGTGTCTTCTATGGTTCGAATGGTCAGTTTGAAGAACCGTAAATATTTATTTTTTACGTGGCATTTCATCTTGTCTTCAGAGACGCATCTGCCATTTTGATTCTTAATTCAGGACAACGGGGCATACATGACAAATTGTAGTTTTAGTAGTTGTTAGCATTTTAATCAAATTAGACATGACAAAAGTGATAAAATCATCGAAAATTCAAGGGTGGCGCGTTAAGTTTGATACCCCCGTCGAAATAGAGGGGTGTTTTTGTTTGTAGTGTGTATCTGTATGTAGCATCATAGCTCCTGAACGTATATTGATAAGTTTTTTTCCTTCGAGAGCGAGGATTGAAAAGTACTCGGCCTAACCAAGAAAATAAACACATACTAAATCAGTTATATTTTTATTTTTCTACATAATCAAGTTCAATACACTTTTGCTTCAATACACTTTTGTCACCTCCCCTTCCAAGCATTTAGACCGTTGAAAAAAAATGATTCTTCCTTAGAGTCAAAATATGCGTCTACAGCTGCTTTGACCTCGTCGTTTGTCGAAAATCTTTGACCTCCCAAGTGCTTTTTTAGGTTAGGGAACAGAAAGAAGTCTGATGGTGCCAGATCAGGTGAATACGGCGGATGCGGTAACAGTTCAAAGCCACAGTTGTGAATTTCAGCCATTGACTGTACTGACGTGTGAACACGGGCGTTATCTTGATGAAACAGGACTTTTCTTCTGAGCATTCCTCGACGTTTTTCTTTTATTTCCTCTCGTAAACGACGTAGTAAGGTGCAGTAGTAATCAGAGTTTATAGTCTGACCCCTTTCAAGATAATCAATCATAATCACACTTTTCGAGTCCCAGAATACTGAAGCCATCACCTTATTTGCCGACAAAATCGACTTAGCCTTTTTAGGGGGTGGTGAACCAGGTCTTCTCCACTGTTTTGATTGTTGTTTTGTTTCCGGTGTACAGTAATGAACCCATGTTTCGTCCATAGTAACATAACGATTCAAAAAATCATCTGCATCGGCTTCAAATAACTCCAAACAGTCGCGTGAAATAGTCAATCGCGTCCTTTTTTGTTCAACTGAAAGCAGTCGCGGAACCCACCTCGCAGACACCTTGTGGAAACCCAACTCGTTGACAATGATGTTTTGAGTTCGTTCATAAGAGATGCCTATAATCTCGGCTATCTCTCTAATTTTTAATCTGCGGTCTCCCATTATTAAATCAAGTACTTTTTTAATATTTTCGTCAGTAGTTGACGTCGAAGGCCTTCCAGAGCGGGGTTCATCTTTCACACTCTCTCTACCACGCTTAAATTCTGCTATCCATTTTTTGACGGATGAATATGACAGAGCACAATCGCCTAATGTACTGACCATGTCATCATGGATGGCTTTTAATGATAGCCCCTTCTTATGGAGGTACTTAATGACGGCACGCTGCTCGATTTGCTCCATTCGCGGAAATTATGTCCGATTACTTTGTTAATAAATTTATAAAATCACAACTAATTATCGCACACGTTTCGAACTTCACACAATGAACTAGTCTGAACTGAACTAAATAATGTGGGTAGATTTGATTTTTAGAATTGAATGGATCTGTGTTAGGCCGAGTACTTTTCAATCCACCCTCGTATCTATCTATCTATCTAATACCTTTAAACGAGCAATTCTTGTATATATATATAATCGGGATCTCGGAAACGCCTCAAATTTTGGTCGGAAATTTTGCCGTTGCCTTACAAGTAATAATAGCTCAAATGGGTACCCTACCCCGGTTCGAAGATGTCTTCGGTACGACTTTTTTTTTCTTTTTTTTCCAAGTTCCCTTTCCCTTTTTATTTCAAGCCCTTTTTTAGTATTTTTTTTAAAACACAAATAATTAAATTAAACTAATTGCTCGCATGATTTGATGATGATTTTACATGATTTAAATAACCAGTTCAATTTTTTTTTATTATGTCGGTAAGATCGAAAAATATTATTCATATTTCATCAGTATGTAATTTTTATCTAAGTTAATATAATTTCCAAAAAAAAAAAAAAAAAAAAAATACCGAGCTAAGCTCGGTCATCCAGGTAGGTACTGTTTATAATGTCGTTAACGTAGTTTTAAAAATGTTTCTCACATTTTTGTTAGTTTACATTGCAATATATATCCACTTCATACGTTTCTAGAGAGTAATTCTATTGTTTTAAAAAATTATGGTCTGTATGTGTTATGTTCGTTAAAATTGATAATATCGACTTTTAACCATTTTCATCTGACGCTTAATTACTTGACTAGGCGCACCAGTCGTCTGTTACCAGTCCTCAGACGGATTGGGTTGGTTGGTACCATCTTAACTATGTTTGCAGTCAGAAGTCATCATTGTGTTTCGATTTGGTGGGTATACGACCTATTGTAATTACATGCTGAGACAGTAAACGCAAATAAAACACGCTGTGAGAGGTATTTCATCTTTCTCAACCGGAGTGATAATACATCTGTGCTTTTTGTTCGAAGTCGGTCGCAGGTGAGTAATTGTTTCGCTGCCGTTACAGCTTCACTAATATCGCTGGACATACAAACTAATCGATGGCTCGGTTAAACGGAATCGATAATTTCCGTTGAAGCGCACAATTCTCATGAGCCGGCTTTTGTCGCGCGTTTCCCGGGAATATGTGTGTGTATGCTCCTTTCGGAGACACGTTTACACGTTTCTTTGTTTTTATAAATTGTTCGCTGAACGGCCGCTCGGACGTCGGGGATAATAATGGGGCCCTTCTTCGTGTTTTATTTACATCTGTGTTGTGGGTAATCGGGAATAGATAGAAATAAATTAAATGTGTATAGAAACGCCTTTGAGCCTGCCTGTGCGTACGCATGTCTATTTCTTTATTTACTTAGCATCACTGTAAATTTAGTTCATATGTGAAGTAAAAGGTAAAGCGTTTAAATTCAAATTTAGTAACGGTAATTCAAGTTATTTATTCGGAGATGATAAAAGTATTGTCAAGTCATTAAAACAGTAGTTTTAAAGACTCTATAATAGAAGTATTAATAAAAATATAGGACTTGATGGCATTAATTTCAATAATGTATTCATTAATGCCTTTCATATGATATCACCGACTCTATTCCAATGATATCCCGGACGTCAATCAAGCGAGATTAAAATGGTTCTCTAACACCTTTAAAACGGTAAAGCCCCGAGGCGAGGATAGAATTACAGTAGAACTTCTGAAAGCGGGTGGAAAACCAGTACTTGAAGACCTTCAGAAGGTTTCCCTTCAGAGGAATTCCGTCCTCCATGGTGACACTACTCCGGAGGCGTAGAGCAGAAATGCGATGGTCTTGTTCTTCAAGAAAGGCGACAATGCTCTCTTGCAGAACTACAGACCGATTTCCCTTCAGAGCCGCGTCTACGTGCTGTTTTTGAGTCATTACGAATCGTCGCGCACGCAAAATATACGACTTCCAGCCTCCCGAACAAGCCGGTTTCCGAAAAGGATTTAGCACCATAGACCTCCCAGAAGAGTACAATGTGCCACTTTGTCTTGCGTATGTGGACTATGAGAAAGCCTTTGATAATGTCGAAATTTGGGTGGTGCCAAGTTGACTGACAGTGCTAAAGTGTTGTATAGTAGGGCTACGATGGCTATCCGAGAACAGAACCAGAGTACGAAACGTATCCAAATGCAGAGAGGTGTACAGGTTGACATTATAACTCCGAAAGTCTTCACAGCTGCATTGGAAGACATTTTCAAGCTGCTTGACTAGAAAGGATACGTAAACGGTATTAACATCAATGACGAGTACCCACATCACTCATCTTTGATTTGCCAACGATGTAGTTGTTATGGCAGAAACACTGGAGGACCTAAGCACTATGCTCAACGACCTCAATAGTGCACCTCTAGTGACCTCAATTTCGCAAAATAAATCTGGTTTCATTATCAGTCGCATTACCCACATATAAAATAAACAAAACTAGTTGTTTCAACATTGGTGACACTTCTAACCTTTCTTACAGCATATGCTGCAGAACTAAGTCTGCCTGCTAATTATAAACAAATTTTTGCACTTTCCTAATACATTTATTGATTTTTATATGTTTTCTTAATTTCTTCCTACTGCCAGTAATCCTTTCTGCTGTTCTTGATGTGGCAGAAACATCAGTCAAATCTATTGAGTGAAGGGTTGCAACGTTTAAAAAAATTACATTCTACGATCTCATTGAACAGACACAGATTTTGAAATGCTTGCAAGTTATCAATGTATTGTTTAAATTGTGAAATCTGCTCATTAGCTTCATTTAACTGTAACTGCATACATACATATACATAAACACTCACGCCTGTCACCCAGAGGGGTAGGCAGAGACTACAGACTTCCATTTGGCACGATCCTGACACACCTCTCTCGCCTCCTTCACATCCATACACCTCCGCATACATGCTCGTCGGTTAAGGGTACTCCTAATTTGGCCCGTTTTCAATAAATCGCCAATTTGGTCGATAAATTTTCGCCTAGGACGTCCCTTTCCGACTCTGCCATTCACTTCTGCAACATAAATTTTCTTTGTCACTCTTTCCTCATTCATTCTTTCCACATGACCAAACCACCGAAGCATTCCTTTCTTAATCCTGGTCACAACATCATCTTGCAAACCACACTCTTCTCTTATTACACAATTTCTTACCCTGTCATTAAGATTCAGCCCTAACATACTCCTTAACGACCGCATTTCTACTGCGTTCATTCTACTCTCGTGCTTCTTCTGCCACACCCAACTTTCACTACCATATGTTAAAGTAGGGACCAACACAGCATTGTGAATTGCCATACGTGCCTTTTTCGACACATTTTGACTCTTCACAATAGAGTGCAGGGCCCCATTTACTCTATTTCCCGCATTCACTCGTCGTTCCCAAATATACAAACTCGTCTACTTGCTCGATCAACTCCCCTTCTATTCTTATTTCACAAATCGTTTTACTTTCTTCTCTTTCAAAAACCATAACCTTCGTCTTACTTGCGTTCACTTTCATACCCCTTTCTTTTAATGATCTGTTCATTAATGTAACCATCATTTGCAACTCGGCCGCCGACGACGCAAGTATAACTTGATCATCGGCGTACAAAAGGCATTTGACGGTTAACTCACCCATTCTTAATCCGCATTCTTCAACTTTCAAATTTTGCAAACAACTGTCCATAAATAGGTTGAACAGCCACGGGGAAGCTACACAGCCCTGTCTGACACCTTTATGGATGTCAAACCAGTCCGAGTAGACCCCGTTGATCCTAACACAAGCACTAGAGTCCCTATAAAGGGACTCCAATGCCCGTATCAAGCCAGCGCTCAACCCAAATGAGTTCAGTGTTTGCCATAGCACATCCCTATTCACTCTGTCATAGGCCTTTTCCAAGTCCATGAACGCACAAAAAACCTTTTGGTTTTTGGCCAAAAACTTCTCCGCGATCATGCGCATGGAAAAGACTTGATCTGTACATCCCATTCCCTTTCTAAATCCTGCTTGCACATCCCAAATTTTTCCATCAGTTTCTTTCATGACCCTTTCAATCAGTACCTTAGCATACAGTTTTCCCACAATGCTAAGAAGGCTGATGCCACGGTAGTTTTTACAGTCCTGCTGCGACCCTTTTCCCTTATATACTGGGACTATCACGGCTTTGCACCAGTCTACCGGTACCCGCTTCAGTTCCCAGCATAAATTAAACAAGGTGTGCAGCAGGCCTGCCACCACTTCCTCTCCAGCCCTTAGCATTTCGAGTGAAACTCTATCATATCCGGCAGCCTTACCTGCTTTCATGCTTTTCATTGCTTTCATTATTTCACCTACACTAATCTCGCTACCTCTTTCCTCTTCCTTCGGAATTTCTACTTCACTTAGTACACACGTTGTCTCCTCACTCATAAACACGCTTTCAAAATATTCCTTCCATCTCTTTAAACTCAAAACTTCATCATTCAGAATATAGCCATTCTCGTCTCTTATAGCATTCATCATAGGCTGTTTTGAATGTCCCCTGGCAGTTCTTACAAGTTTCCAGAACATTTTAATATTTGCCTGGAAATTATCCGATATTCTTCTATCATTCTTATCCGTTCTTTCTTGCTTTTTTCTTTCAACTACTTCTTTTACTCTCTTATTAAGATGTCTAAAGACTGCCTTTTTTCTTTCAATATCATCATTCGTACCGCTAGAATTACCAGCCTTTGTTGCTAGTAAATCTAGCCATGCTCTCTTCTTTGCTTCAACTTCCATACGTACCTCATCATCCCACCATAACGTATTATTTTTCCTTTCATTCTTTCTCTTACTAACACCACATACTTCGGTAGCTGCATCCACTAAACCTTTCTTTACATTTTGCCATACATTCTCCAAGTCTAACTCCTTCATACATAATTCATCCAAACCACTTATATTTTCTTTCAGTCTACATTTGAACTTCTTTTTCTCACCTTCATCTTGTAACCTTTCTGTTCTAATACGCTGTAACGCAGTGGTAGACACAGATGACCGATGGCGCCAACGCCTGAATAGACCATTAATTCGGCATAGAACCAAACTGCAATGGAGCAATTAATCTGAGGGTTTCCTCATATTCTTTGCTGCATCGGTCAAGCTCATCGACTATGCCCTGGAGCTGATCCCTTTCCTTTATTACACTTGTATAGTCTCTATGCCACTTCACCATATCACATAAGAGTTGTGTATTTTTTTAAATTATACGTATTATTTACTTTTCATTGTCATCCCTTTCTGTGAGCAAAATACGTTCGGGAAATAACATCTTCACGTCGGGTAGGCATATCTCAAATTTTAAAAAAAGATTGTGCAACCAGTGCGTGTTGCCAGTGATGACTTACAGATCTGAGACGTGGTCCTTCACTGCTGGCCGAGAAAGCTCAAGGTCGCTCATCAAGATATGGAGGGGGCTATGCTCGGGGTTTCTATGAGTGATAAACTTAATAATGTAGATATCCGCAGTAGAATAAGAGTTACCAACATAGCCCAACGAATAAGTTACCTGAAGTTGCAATGGACTGGCTATATAACTCGAAGAACCGGCAACCAATGGGGAAGAAAGGTTCTCAAGTGGCAGCCTCGTACTGGTAGGCGAAGTGCAGGGCAGCCCCTCACTAAGTGGAGCCACGACCTGGTAAGACATGCAGGAAGTTGGTGGATGCAAGTGGCTCACGACCGTGCTTTGCGGCATTCCTTGGGGGAGGCCTATGTTCAGCAGTGGACTTGTGAAGGGCTGTAATGATTGTGACGTGATATCATGATGGCATTCACGATATACTTTAGAATTAATATCATATTTAAACATTTCATGTCCGCTATGTTTACTTACATTAGTTTAAGTTACGTGCGCAATTCTGACAAACCGATAGAGATATCATTTATGAAAATCCGACGACATGTTTCGGGCGGAAATAGAAATGCACTTGCACAACATACATCAAAGTCAAAAAGATTACTCTTCTCTTGGACTCAACCACAGTCGGGTAAAACCTATAGTATAGATTATATCTACTTAACATTTTATTCTACCATTACTAAACTATTTAAATATGTAATTTCACAGCTTTGATTTCCAAAAAGTTTTATAAATTACTAAAGTAGTATTAAGTAATTAATAAAACTTTTTGGAAATCAAAGCTGTAAGCTTTCTTCACAGGAAAAGCGATGTTTTGATGACAACGGACGACGAGCAACAAGCAACAGACGACGAAATTTAATAACATAAAAAAAGGAATAAAGGCATATGCATAGGGCATGGGCCTATTCGCATTATTCGAATGTAATTGGAGCTCGAAGTCCGTCATGCTGTTTCAGTACGTATTGTTAAGCTAACTTGTGCTCGAAATATATTTTAATGTCTTAGACGTGCCGATTTCTATACAATGACTTTCTTCGCTCACACGTAAAATTGCATTTAATAATACCCACGGGCTCGTAAACTGCCATTACTATTAATAACAAATCGTTAACTTGGGCCAATTTCATGTCATCAATTTAAGTTTAATTAAAGTACAGTAAAATGTAGGTAGATATGAAAAGTACGCAGTAAAGCAAAATAAAATTAAAATGCAAAATTTCAAAAAACACGTATAGTAGCCAATTTAATTTTTTTTGCAGTGTGGTGGCGATGTCTTCGAATCCAACACCCTGTGTTGTCCCGTGGATGTTGTAAAAGGCGAAAAAGAGAAATGGCAAAAATATATAAACTGTCATGAGAGCTCCCGATAGATGTTGGTCTAATAATATTGTTTGAACGAGACGGGAAACACAACACAACAGCGTCAAAGGTGTCAGGCTGTCAGGCATCTGGTATGCTTGCTTGGTCAAGATAGCAATAACGGCAAATTCTCACTACAACCGGAGAAGCCTAGGCAACGGACTTTTGCGGACTGATGATAAAGATAAAAGAAGGGAAGTGCTTTAAATCAAAGCGTTAGAACTATGAAGCCATAAATTACCCAGACAGGTGACAGAGAGTAGCGATAAAGATACAAGATGTCTGATATTGCGATTAACAATCCACTTGCTAACCATGGTGATTATGTCATATATTCCTTACAAATGGGAGAGGAATATCTAACAGTGAACTTTCATAAGTTGATAAAGAAGAAAAGGTTAATCAAGACGGTTTTTCAATGCATACGAGCAACACAATTTATACAATGTCACAAAAGTGAAAGTTCCCCGGTACCGATACCGATTGAATTATCGATTCAGGTGTCCGACTAAACATGTCTCGGAATCGTTCACTTGAAATACAGGCTTTTTTGTACCACAAAACAAGAACCGACGGCGCGTGGGCAAAAACCCGAGCGAATATTTCAACGAATTGCCAAGGCGTGGGTCTCGGGCCTCGGATTGATAGGGCGCAATTAAAAACCGGTCAAGTGTGAATTATTTTCACGTGTCGCCAATGCGTTATTATAACACTGAAAAAATTAAATGTCCAAATTCGTTGAGGCAATGCTTTATAAATGTATAAATCATTCACTCAACAATTAAGCCGTAGTAATTGCAAAAATTTGGGGCAGAATATTGGTGATTTCAAAACGTGAGGCATCTGCGATGACTTCAGAGTAAGTTTTTCTGCAACGGTTACTACAGCTTTTACAACTTAAATTAGGTGCTATATAAGAATTCACTAATCAATAATCTTTATCTTCCAATATATATAAACCAGTTGCTGTCCGTTCATCCGAAAAACTCAAAACGGCTCGAGCCAGACAGGAACTTTGATTGCCAATCCAACTGCCAAGAGTGAGGATTAGGGCAAACTCTCTAAGAAAAGTCAATGACCAGCGGCAGACTTTTATTGCTAATAAAGATGTCAAGTTATTGTTAGTTTATTATGCTTCAAAAGTAAAGTAAATAAACAGCCTATATACGTCCCACAGCTGGGGCTGGGCACAGACCTCTCATTTCTGAGAAATGTCCGCTGCCGTGCCCCAATGTGTGCTGGCGAACTTTACATCACTTTGAAACATTTTTTTTCTTATTTCTCAGACATGCAGGTTTGCTCACGATGTTTTCCCTCACCGCCGAGGATGTGGTAAAAATTATGCTTTACTTATTATATTTATATTAGAGCAACTCTTGTGTAACAGTCACGCTAATATACAACATATACAGTTATTGTATTGCATAGCAGGCAATACAATATGTGCTATAGTATTTTACGTTTTCTATTCTGAAATACCAGATGTTAAACGTACGTACTATGTTCAGGGTTTTGCTATAAGGATGTGTTAAAGAGAAAACTGAAGGCTTTTGATGTCAACCTATATTGGGAGATACTTTTTTTGAAAATAATCTTGGTGATCTATTGTATACACAAAGATTAAAAGTTCTAAGAACTTTCACCCACAACTCTTGATGTATAACGCCAAAAGTGCAGTGACTGAAGCCAATTTGCAAGCCAATAAATAATATTGGCAAATCGTCGCTTTGGTGGTGAAGAGAGCCAAGCCACAACTTTGTACAAAATGAAATAAGTATACTATTCGAATCAAAACAATGTGATTTTTACAGTGGTGAATAGAGCGAACAGACTGTAGTTAAGGTAAAATAAATAATCAAAAAGGTGAAAAGATGTTAACAGAAATACCATACATTTCTTTATGGTATAAAGAGGAATACAATCCGCATAGCTTAGTTAACTTCTGGAAATAGGACAGTGGTTGTAATCAGTAGTGAAGAAAGTCAAGCCGCTTATATCACTAGTTTTTAAACGAAGTCAACGTATCCCTGCATTTAAAAGCGCTATTTTGTATGGCTTGACATCTGTCGTGATCTTATTGAGATTCATATTTATTTATTTGGTTATTTTGCATAATGTGTGTGTTTTACTGTTGTTATAAAAAAATATGTAGTACAACACGTTAACCATTTCTGGTGTACAAAATGATGGAAATTTAAAAACATTCATATTCATATTATTTATTGCATCCATAATTTTGCAGTTAATGTGTTGAAAACATTTTAAGTTTTGACTTAAAACTACGAGATCATTATGGGCCCTGCAGGGCACGGCAGAGGAGGGCCGTTTTAATGAAACAATAATGATGAATACTATAAAATATAGCAACTGTAGGTATTCTAGGTAGGCATTTAAAATTTGCTGTTGTGTGTTTGTGTGTTTACAATGTGTTTACAAATTAAAAATTCCTTTACTAGTTTATTTATAAAATTAGTGAGTTTTTCCATTTTTTTATCGAGTTTGGGAGTTTGTTAACAATTGTGATGGTCATGACAAAGGGATCTGATGAATGTAGTTTAAGACAAGATATGTGTATAGTCAGTTTTTCGTTATGGCGTAATTGGTATCTGGTATTACTTTCTCCTCGTTTGATATAAAATTCTGGGTACTTTTTAATGAATTTGCAGATTTCCAAGATATAAATGCACGGTACGGTAAGTATTTTATGTTTGATGAAGTATGGTTTGCATGTTATCAGTATTTTGTGTATTAAATATTATTCGTATTAGTTTTTTTTTGTAGGGTTAAAAGATCAGAAACCTCTGTGCTATTTCCCCATATGATAACCCCGTAGCAGAGCCACGAAATAAAAAAAACTGAGACTTGAAAGTAAAGAACATGTTTCTTAGTCAGGTAAAAAAGGTGAGAGAAAAAGCTGTTAAGGAATTTCCCTGTAGGTGTCATTACAAATGCAATGATACATTTACTTTGAATGATAGACAGAACATTTTTTTAGGGTTTTTGACTTTCAAGCCTTTTCTAGCCCTTTTCAAGCCCATTTGACTCTATCAAGATGATAGAGCCAAATGGGCTTTTATAAACCTTTTATAAACCAAAAAGAAGTTACAAGTCGAAAGGCTCTAGTTCTCTAGTTCAGTGGTAGCTGATGTTCCTGATAAGAGAAATTATACTCATGTTTATACTTTGATATTTTTGATTGAACCTTGCATCAAATAAAATTTCTGAAGAACAAAAGAATATTATTCGTGATCACATCAAGTCCTAACCTGTAGTAGACTCTCACTACTGCCGAAGTTCATCTAAGTGGAAATATCTGCCACCTGGCCTGACTGAAAATCGCTCGTATCAAGACTATATCAAATATTGTGAAGAGAACGGACCATTACCTGTATCATCTTATTAGTGTATTTTTACTACTGAGTTCAATTATGGCTTCCATAGGCCAAAAAAGACCATTGTGATTATTGCGCTCAATTTAAAAACAAATCGCCAGAAGAGAAACTCCAAGAACGAAGTAATTACGACTAACATTTAATAAGAAAAACAGAAACTAGAGAACAGAAAAGAGAAGACAAGGCGAGAGGTAAGACTGCTCTAACGTTTTGTGCTTATACTATGGATTTAAAAAAAATCTTCCTTACCCTACAGTTAGAGATTAGTCAATTGTATTATAAAAGAAATTAAAAACATAATTTTACCAGTTATGACCTTGCTTAAGGCACCGCAATTAACTACATGTAGCATGAAACCAGTGGTACAAAAGGAGCATCTGAGAGCGACTGAGCATCTGAGCCACATGTATTTGGAAACTCCTTTCTGAACTACCACCAGAGGTGACAGAAGTAATATTTTACTCTGATACTGCTTTAGGACATAACAAAAACCATATCATTTCTGCTACGTACATTAGAGCACTCTCTTCATTTCCAAATCTGAAGATTATCAACCAAAAGTACATGGAGTCTGGATATTCCGAAATGAAATGTGAGTGTTCACTCTGCCATTGAATAATGGGGTACAAAGTTTGATATTTTTGTCTTAGATGGATGGTAGACTTTAGCAAGAACAGCGAAGACCACTCGACCATCATATATCGTAAAGGAGATGAATTTTAGCCAATTTCTTGATTTTAAGTCGTAAAGCCAGTAGTAGTTGACAGTAGCCTAATGGCAGGGCGCGGACCGCGAACTCAAAAAGGTCGTGGGTTCGAATCCGCCATTCGACTACTGGCGTGATCCACTCGTAACACAAGCAATTTAAGCTTAATACGAGTGGTTAAGGGGAATATTAGTAATTGTATTAAATGCATTGTTAATATTCTTTTAAAAAAAATTACAAATAAAAATAAAGGAGAGTGTGGCATCATGAGATGGCTTCTTGTTAAATGGCTGCAATATAGACGTGAAGTTAAGCCAAATTTAATTTGAATGACTATCTATTCGCCTCAGATTAACTCAAAATGATGAAGAAATACTTGCCACTGAACTAGGTAATCTTTATAAGGGTAGCTTAAAAATAGATACCAAAAAACTTAAAGACTTACAAGATCTTTGTAAAAAAGGTACAATTCCTACCTCTTATCATGAATTTTACATGAATCTTATTGCTTCAAGTCAGGATGTTGATATTATAGAAGATTATTGATTTTTTTAATGAAGATTTTTAACAAATAATTACTAATTTTATTATTTATACTATAGCAATATTTAAAATAACCCTATTATTCTTTTTTTGTCTACCAACTGCCAACCAACCCTGCTGCTAACAAGTATTTGAATAAATTAGTAGATCTATAACACTTACATCTTTTCACCTCCCTGTTTATTAGTAGATCATTTTCAAAATATCAAAATGGTGAAAAGAGCCAAGTACAAAATAGCGATTAACAGAAAAACTAGTTAAATTACAAAAACTATAAATATACCAAAAACACAAGAAGCATGTTTAGCTAAACCAATGCCATTTTTATTAAAATCTAACTTACGGTTTAGAAGGTATAGACTAATAAATATTTTTTGTTTAACCTCGCCACTTAATTGCTCATTATTTCGGAACTTGATATGTGTGGGTTGACTCTCTTCACTACCAAAGCGACGAAATATGTAAAGGGTTTTCAAAACCAATTTAGACCTTACGAGCCATAAAATGGGCAAGGATCTTTTTTATCGAAACCGATAAGGACGACTATATACTGGGTGTTTTTTACCGTCTGGAAAAAATAGGGTGTAACAGGTGAACGGTATAATAGCTATGGCACTGTTATTTTTTCTTTTGCTTTTACATTAACATATTATGAAATTGAAATATGTATCAATAAATACCACTAATTTGAAATAAACTTTCGGTAATAAATAAAATAAAAACAAAAACTTTGAACTAAATAAATAAATCAATTAAAAACTATCGAAATTAAAATAATACACATCCAATTAGTAGTATTTATTGATAGATCAATTTCACAATATTTAACGTAAAAAAATTGTAAAATATCAATGCCATTCTATTCCGTTTACCTGTTACACCATATTTTTTCCAGACGGTAAAAAATCACCCAGCATTTTAAAGCGACAGTCTCACTTGACTGTCCGAAGCTGCTAAGTTAGTGAAATTAAGAAAATACATTTTCACGACTTTATAAACATAATATGTATATTATCAAAACTCTTACGATACGTTTTTTGACATTGATCTGAACACTTGCACTTTGAACATACAATCACATAAAAATGTATGATTGTATGTTCAAAATATTAAATCTTCAAAAATTCTTTATCGATTGCACTGAAATTTTGACACGACGTTGTATACAAATACGAATAAGTTTTATATACTTTTCAAAAGCTTTTTGAGCTACAGCAACGGGAGGTAGCTAATATATTTATAAATATTTCTACACATACATACCAAGTCAAGTACAGTATCAAGTAACAAATTCAATGATATCCAATCGAGATATGGATTGGTTTAGGTAGGCAGTAGAAGTATAGAAATGAAGAAAATTTAAGACTTACATGTATGTACGCACTATAAACAATAAATGACAATTAAAAATACGATTATCTGTTAATAATACGTAATTCTATCCACGAAGCACACAAACCAAAACACCGCCGCACATGCATAACACAATGGGCATTGATACTATTATCACTGTTACGTTATCACGGCGCGGAATTATTGGCTTTCTTGGAATCCGCTAGCATGCAATTACGGGTGTTTCCTTGAAGAGTCCGGCAACGATCGTAATTATCCGTTCGTACGGAGACTCCAAGTCGTACTGTGTTACAGAAATAGATGCTTTTTGTTCCGGATCGTGATCGTAAGGGCCGGTTGGTTTAGTCCGGAGAAATATTATACGTTACATGTTTTCAAAATGGGTCAACATTTGACCGCGATTTTAATAATATTGACAAATATTTAGACGACGATTCAAATACCAATAAAACTATAAAAAATACGGGTGATGAACTGATGAATTAAGCATAGTTCAATGATGCAATGACATAGGTTGATGGATAACGATTGCATACTGTCACGATTTTAATATGTATTTTGTAAGATTTTAGAACAGTTTTTCATTCACATTTTACGATTTTTGAACGTTTAAGTCAGTGTAATGCTTTCGCAGAATGTTTGAAAACGGTAGACAGTGGCCAAACACTAAGCAGCTGCGTCGGGAGTCGCAGATTTTATTTCCGTACGGAGGAAGAATTTCTATTTTGAGTCTGAGTATTTCTGCATTTACAATGTAAATTTGTAAAACGTATACGCGACGCTTAAAGAAGTTCCTAAATTGGGGGCCAAAGTTTTATTAAAAAAAAAGAAAGAAATGTTTAAAACATTATCTTGAATAAAGAAAGAAAGAAAAGCTTTTTCGTAATAAATAATTTGCGGTCACAATTTGATACTATTTATGGATCAAGGACCTCTCACCTATACTTATAAACTGAAAATGTTAATTGAAGATAAATATATATATTTACATGGATTTCGGCTTGATAGGCAAAAGCAAATATTAGATTTAAAATGTAAATCTTGAGCACAGGGACAGCTTGTCTTCTTTGATACTGTATTTGCAATAGGTTTTGACGGCTGCGTTATGCAGTGGCTTAGCAATGATTTGCAGCGCTAAGGGTCGCGGGTTTTAATCCCGCACGGAACAATTGTGTTTATTTCACTTTCATATTCAATCATGTTATAATTTATAACCCGACGATTGAAAATTCGGCCCTTACTCAATCAGCAGATGGGACCGATTTTTTATGGAATATGTGTGACAAACGAGTACCCAGTCCACCTATGGTAAGTGAATGGCTGTGGCCCTTAGAGTAAAAAATGGCGTCCGGTTCCCTACACTCACCATACGAAACATATCAGCATTAAGCTGCCATTAAACACTGGTATTCTATGAGGGCGTATTCCTAATCCGGCCGAGCCGACCTATTTGTGCTACAACCATATCATAGCTGCAGCATGGCCCTACTATGTATAAAATTAATTTCGTAATTAAAAAACACACTATCAGCAATGCGCCCGAATTATTCGAAATTAAAGATGAAAAGCATCCGTCAATACAAAATGCGAGTCAATTTCCAAGAAGGCGTTGTGAATTATCATTGAATTATTAAAACGAGCGCCAGTTGGCAGCTAATTCGCGGGCTTATTAGAGCGACCGAGGCTATAAAGCGCTAATTGAGCATCAATACGGGTAGACGTTAGCTGTTCCGCGAAACACGAGTTCGAGGAGAACCTTCACTTTGCGTCTAACGCTTAATCGATAAACAACTTTAAGAATGACTGCATAACGAAAACGAATGGTTACGATGAGTTTCCACGCCTGAAATATAGTGTCATGCCGTGACGATTACGAAGAAGGTCAGAAAGACTTCGTGACTTCGGATAGATTACATCTCGTTTATAAAAGATGTAAATTAGGTACACACTACAGCGACAGGGAGCAAAGTGAATTCCCCTATCCAAAACAAGGCGATAGGTTGGTAGGAGATATTTTCTAGTGCATTCATGTGTGTGTGTGAGAGAGAAAGAGAGATCATCAACTATCGGAGGATGCACGATTCCCTATGCACGAAACGCATAACTGTGGGTGCTATCCTAAATCATGAGCCATGACTTCAAAAATATGTATTATCTATCCCCAATTAATGAATTTTGTTCAATACTAGACACTTGTAAAAACGTTTCTTAAATTCAAAATGAAATTAATCTGATAAGATAATCGGATCAGACTAGAAGCTTATATACTATGCCAGCACCCAAGTCTCTTATAATAATAACCTTAAATTCCGCGATTAATTAGTTGAGAATAGTTGTTTTATTAAGTGAAGAATTAACTACATAGTTGTTACTATACTCATTTCCAAGTTGAAATTAGACTCATAATTTCTAAAAATAATAAATAAATAAATAGTAGCGGCAAAACCATTTATCGAGTTGTATTAATGTTAATCAAATTAAAATCAATATTTGGCCATATTTTACATAATTTCGTTTAAAAGAATTCAACACGTTAGTACGATCGTATGTATAGTATTTCACAACAGATATCAGAAGTTTTGTTTGGTTGACGAATGAATGGATTTTATTGTATAATAAATATATTGCCAAGATGAGATTATACGATCGTTAACACTGCACAAAGCTACAAAAATGAATGAAATCGACTCGTGATTTAACATTCATGTCAATGTCATTACTTATTATTATTAATTTTGCACGTGTTACCATGCTGTTGCTATATTGTGGTTGTAGCACGTAAGGATTCTCTCGACCGGGGAAGGTCCACGCTCTTAACTCAACCCAGCGTAAGATAGCAGCTCAAAGCGGCTGCGTTTCATATGGTGAGTGTAGAGAACCGGAGACTTTTAACTGGAAATGAGGTATTCCATCTAATAGATAGGGAGGATAAATATAGATGTCTATGAGTCACAACATCCACTTACCATTAGGTGGTTTGTGTGCTCGATTGTCACCCTTATACTAAAAAACAACATGCAGGTAGTACTTGGCATAACAAACACAAATACAGTGTCGATACGTAATGACATAACTATGAGACACTTCCCTTATGCAGTTTTAAACGGATAAGAAAGAGAAATCAACTGATGATAAGTGGTTTCAAGCTCTAAACGGTAAAAAATAATATCGCGAAATTTTTGATCAAATGAAACAATATTTTGAGGACATGAAAAGTCCAACAACGTACCGGTGCAGCTCGGTGAATTCTTTCATTTTCAAAGTTTCGAGAGTTTTATAGCACCCATAGTCACAGGAGTGCTAATGTGTTGAACGTCCTACTGCAATCTATGAACACCCGCTACCAATTTTAAACAGAGAAAGCTACGGATCATATTAAAAGACTGAGCTGAACCTTACTAATGACATGAAACTTCGTAGGAGTATCCTACATGTACAACGGCATGTTTAAGTAAGGCAAGCGGTCTACTTTTATACAGAACTGAGTAACAATGAAAAAAACAATGTTTTTTTTTTTTTCAATTATTGACTTCATTTTTGAAAAAGGTTTTATATTTAAGAGACTTCGATAAATAGTTTTGTTACACTGTCATAACAAATTTTATGTTTTGTAAATGTAATAAAATGTACTCTAATTATAAAATAAGGCGCAAGTTAATTCAAAACTATTTAAAATGGTAACTAACTGCAGTAGATCTGGGGCTAAGCGCTCGCTGTAAATTTCACAGTAGGTATGCGAACCCCAGTTAGATCCCCGACGGCACCGATTGTTGATTGCAATTTTAAGTGCTGATTTATAACTGAAGCAGTAGGAAAACATCGTGAGGAAACCTGTATGTCTGAGAGATTAAAATATTTTGCAAACAAGTGAAGCCCGCTAACGCGAATTGAAGCAGCGCGGTGAACACTTCCTTGCCCTAAAACCTTCTCAAAAATGTGACGATTCCAGTGGCCAAGAATGGAGATGTAGTACTGTAAAAGGCCATAGCAGGCAACTATGATCACTACTAAAAAAATTGCCAAAATTTTACGCCTGCTCATGGAAACAAATTGAAACTTAAACGTAGTCTACAAACAGGGCATTGAAAGATTGCCTCTTTTCCGTTATACTCGTAGTAGCCTTATCCGAACGAGTCCGAACGTTCTGGATCGTGGCGATAGAATGTAGTTTGACAGCACACTTGGCGCAGTGGTATTTCTGTGCGGTACCAGAGACCGGTTCCCCAATCGATTCCTGGCAAAGCTCGGTCGCTTTAAGTCCTGATCAGATTTGAGATATTCATATGTCATAACGACAAGGTTAATTACTGGGGTATTTCGAATGTTAATGGAATATACGATAGTTAAACCGAAGGAAAAATTGATTTTAAATTTTAACTCATAAGTGCTTCGTAATCAAAACAAATGTATACTTCTAATTAATTTATTTATGAAGGTTTAAAATACATATTGCAAATGGATCTGCTACCAATGGATTTCTGCAAGCAAAATGCGACGTCACCCCTGAGGACACAGATGTAACCCTGTATATGTTATGAATTTGTTTATTATGAAGAGTTCTACCAACATTAATACCGATTACCACCATTTTCTTTTGTTGTAATAACTTGGGCTTTAAGTTATTTCAATATGCTAAGATTGAATAAGTTTCATTCAATGTTTTTCAAATAAACATAAATACATTACAATACAGTTATTGCGTAGGCTGCACAATATTTTATATGCATGAATTTGTTGTCAGAATTTAGTGTCATTGCAACATACAGTAAAACATTTTTAACAAGCCCACGCTAAAACAAGGGTTGCAAGAATTAAAAATATTTTAACTGTGTAAATATACTTGCTGACAGATGCATTTTTATAAATGGGTGCTAATCGAGCACACAGCTCACTTGACGAAAAGTGGATGCTGTAGCACATAGACTTGGTACTTCGACTATTAAGATCGTTCATATTTTAAGCATGCATTTAAATCTAATCTATTACTAGATAAATGTATACGGGGAATTATTTTACAATATATCATGAAAATTTATTTGTAAATATATAAATGAATGATGACGATTAAATGAGATAATGAATTTTTTTAGTTTTATTATTTCATTATCTACTTTAATCTGATGGCGGTGTGGAAGCGTATTCCAACTAGCTCCGTGGGTATCGAAAGAGACTACTGTGGGAAGTGCCGGAAAGATCCCATGGCTCCCGAGAGATGAATATACTATAACCGTTACGTTTACGCCAGACATAAAATACTCGGATCGGTAATGGGGAGCAGCGCAAGAAGTGCGAAACGTCTGTTACAGGGGTCACCAACACGTCGGCCAAGGGTTGCGATTATGGAAAATCCTGCCAACAACGTAAGAGGTCAATGAACATCAATGGAGATTTATAGAAATAACTAAGTTAAACATACAAAAATTCAGACCCACACATTGTGTTTTCTATACGCAAATAAATTTACAAATATATTTTGAGGGTTCTTTATTCAATACTCGATTTGTTTTCTAAAAGTAAAAGATTATATTGGATAATACGTTATACAGATTATCAGTCGGAAGTTATAAGTATTTCTAAAATACTTTCCTGCAGATGCTTAGATCACGTACTTTGGAAATGCGCATTATATTACTTTTATTTGGTTTTTAAAATTTACGGGTTAAAAATCCAATACCTAATTTCACGTTTACACGATAAATTCTTTTTACGTCAAGATAATACAGATGTTGATGTATTATCTTGTGGTGCTGATCACGCTTCATAAATATGCTAGTTAGCTATATCATATTTGTCTTCTTGGAAAATGGCTCTAACGATTTGGATGAAATTTTATAATAGATAATGTACTACTCCCCAAATTTATCTAGATAGGTGTCATCCCTGGTATAACATTTATAGATATCACCTGGTCGTCCAGGTGATATCTATAAATATAATCTAAATACGTAGTGAAATCGGCGCCAATGTGGACATAGCCAACCTGAAAATAGCTCTCAGTTTTAAACACGACTGGAGATACGAACGTTGCGATAAGTACAGTTTTAGATCAGGGCATTGAGAGCTCGTCTACAATTTAATTTGATTTTCAATCTTTCTAATTAATCTACCTAAATCGTCTCCTCGGTTTTCTAAAGACATTATTTACATTGACCTATAAACTAGGATCTATTCTCCAGCTATCTATTACAGCATCAATTATAGCCTGTCAAAAGTTCTCCCTTATAGACTGTTTCAGAAGGTTTTAGTTAAAATGCTTGGCGCAGTTTTTCGAGTTGTTATTAGGAAGATCCTGCTTCACTTCTCCTGGTCTTATTTAACTGTGTCGAATCTTAAGATACCTATGTGATGATATAGGATTGTGGATTTTCTTATTTATATATAGATTTTGTTTTATTTTCATGTGTCTGTCTTAGGAATAACCAGAAAGAAACCCTTCAGGCCTTTTTCTTAAAGTAACAATTTACTATTAATAATTTGTACTCTATTTAATTTTTTTAAAGTATAAGCACGACAAACGAGCACATCCAACCTATCGTCATCAATTAAGAACCAAAACGGAGATGCGCTATCACTCCTATTGAATTATATGAAATGCTTTGCTATCAATCAGTAAAGGATGTAATTATTAACAATGCTATACTTGTTTTATACAAAATGACATGTGTTTTAATTAATGAAGAGGCGCAGTTCCCCAGAATAAAGCGCTCGCCTAATACGAGAGAGAACAAACAGATTTCAATTTTTGATACACACTAATAAAATTGTTTACATCTATTTTAAGTACGGATTTACCATGTGATTGCTAGATGTGTCTTTACTGTCTTGAGTCACTTAACATCAGGTGAGCCGCATGCTCGTTTGCCCCCTCTTCTATTAAAAAGCAGTTGACCACTATCCGACCTGATGATAAGTGGAAAAGCGCACTAATATTAGGATTACTTTTTTGCTTTGTGGTCCGTCTTGGTATGTTACCAACATCTTATCTATTTCTATCAACAAATAGCTGTTCGAGCACTGCCGTTTTTTTATTTTATTTTATAGAATAAGGGTGTCAAACGAGCACAGTCCACCTGATGTTTAGTAGATACTGTGACCTATAGATATCAACATTTATCTACTAACTACGGACTAAGATAGAATGCCTCGTTTCCAGTAAAAAACGGTTTCCGGATCTCTACAGTTACCATACGAAACACAGCAGTATTAAGCTGCTATTTCGGACACAAGAGTATAGCGCCTTGTATATTTACAGGCTGTGCGTCTATTCTGTTCTATTCAATAGGCATCAGATGTGACAACTCATCTGTAGCCTTCTTTGTTTGAAGTTGGTAGCAGATTTCTATAGGTTGCAGTAGACTCTTGCCGTCAGGTGAACTTTATCAAGTTCTTTGGTCACTTCAGTTACATATAAAAAACATGCGTTCGATGTTAAAGCAAAACATCGCTATTATCATTATGTTTGAGAAGTAACCCAAACATTTTCAGAAAAAGTTAGGTGCTACCTATGCGCATCGGTAGAGTACAGTGAAGTTATCCCAAAACCATATCAGAAATTAGTGAAGGCTGTGACAAATAGTGGAAGAAACTTAGGTTGTTACTTTTACTGATGACAAATTTGTTAAACAAAACTTTATGTAACATCAATAGTATAATATTTTAATGCAGTTTTCCTATTTCTTTAAATAATATTAGGTCACAAAAAATAATCTTTAAGCATTAACCTTTGACTATATATAAAATATACTACCACCATAGATAATAAAGTGGGGGGGGGGGGGGGGGGGGGGGGTACTTCACTTATTAGTTAGGAATAATAATAATAATAATAAATAGGAATAATCGTTCGATACGCATAACCAAGAGTGCTGTTACCAATTTATAGCGACAGTAGCCTAATGACAGGGCGCGGACTGCGAACTCAAAAGTTCGTGGGTTCGAATCCGCCATTCGACTACTGGCGTGAACCACTCGTAACACCAGCAATTTAAGCTTACCACAAGTGGTTAAGGGGAATATTAGTAATGTTTAGAGAATTGTTAATATTCTTTTAAAAAAATTGAAGAACGATCCTATGAAAATAACTAATTTACCTGGGATCATCAGGATGCATTAGACATTGAACAAAATATATAAAATTAATTGCAGTTTGAAATATGTATGCTATGCTGTCCTTTATGTTCATGTAAAAATGCAAAAAACAAATTAATATTTAGTCTCGATATGTGAAAACTTAAATGGCGTATAGCAGTAATATTTTAAAGTAAGTAAGTAGCCAAGTAATGTATCACTGTTTTTCAAATAAATGTACTAAAACTACCTTAGCTGGCGTAGACTCGGCTGCCGAACGTAGCTTGGCTCGGCCTGCTCCTCCGGCCTGTCTGATGGCTGCCATCAGGTTTGCGTGAGCATCTCCGGCGGCTGGTGGGAGCGGCTGCTTCACTTTGTCGTCCCTACTGACAATAAAAATAAGCTTTAGTTAGTTCTTACTAGAGGCATTTGAGCCGTAAACATAGTAATAAACAATAGAGTAGAAGAATTAACTTATATAATTATATTGGTTATATCGTAACCTTAGTCGGCTTTTACTTTTTAATAAAAAGTTAAATGATTGAGGCAACTTCCTCAAACATGAAAGATGTTCGTCTGAAGAAAAAACAGATCGCAAAAGTGAGTGGAGTAACATCTAAGGACGTTTTAAATATTCTTTATCTTGGCATGTTTAAGTTCAGTACAAGAGGGGTGCTAAGCATAAGCAAGCCCACACGGCTTCAAAAACAGCAGCGGTCGAGTGTTTGCGCGAGTTTTTGAACCTATGCTGTGCAGTGAGAATAGGAACAAAATTATGAACCAAATTGTCACTGGGGATGAAACTTGGGTTCATCACTATGAACCTGAGTAAAAGCAAGAGTATGCAGTGGCATAAACAGGCGCAGCACCGCCTAAGAAGTTCAAGGTGTCACAATCAACTGGATATACCATGACTTCAGTTTTTTGGGATTCAGAGGGGATTTTGAGACGATTACAGGAAGTCAATAATTAAAGGTCACAGGACAGTATTATACTACGCTGTTAGAAAAATTAAAAGATGCTATTAAAGAAAAAAGAAGGGGCAAGTGGTACATAGGGGATGAAATGGGGTTATTGATTCTTTTACACTGCCAATACTCGGAAAACTAATTTAACTAATATAAAATACATAATTATTAGTTTTTAACTTATTATATGTATTAGCGATATTGTGTAGATAGTGACAGGAAATATATTATTAATATTAAATTTAATTAAGTAAGCTAAAATGCTTCACGAAAGTAAAAACGGTAAGAAATGGAATTCAAAATCATTTTATAAGAACACTCGACCCGCCCCCTAGAGTAAATTACCGATGAATGGGAAAAATATAACACAAGTACTGGTTTATGTTTTTATTATTTTTATCCTCTCTAAGTATATTCTCAATCTCCTTATTGACACAGTCTAGTTATTATGCAAAAACGACAACTCCTGACTACAGTAGAAAAGGATAATATATGATCATAAATTATATGAATTTAAGATTAGACGAGTCACCTTTACAGAGAATAAAGTTCAAGACAGACCAGAAAAAAGGAACGTCTGTCATATAACATTAATTCAGTTCACTATATTAACATTAATGAGTAGCTGATAAATAATTAATTAGCCGCAAATAAGCTATTTATAAGCACATCACTAGTACATGTCAGTCATTCATACCAAAAGGCAGTTTGAAAGCCAACTTATCAAACTTTAGACACAATTAATAAACCTAATAGGCTCGTAGTGCCAGGAATAGACTACTCTTTTATAATAGAACCGTGTAAATGTGTATGTGAGCAAGACATTTGTAGATGTTTTTGCACCTTTAAGGCGACGGTGTCAAGGGAAACATTTAAAATACAAAGTATAGACTTGACATTAAGATACACGTATTACGTTATCAATAATTATGCGCAGTTATATTTTTCTATTTAACAATAATTTTATAACACATATAAACATAAACACTCACGCCTGTCACCCAAAGGGGTAGGCAGACTACGGACTTACATTTGGCACTATCCTGACATACCTCTTTCGCCTCCTTTACATCCATATATCTACGCATACACGCTCGTCGGTTAAGGGTACTTCTAATGTGGCCCATTTTCAAAATATCGCCAATTTGGTCTACAAACTTTCTTCTAGGGCGTCCCTTCCCGACTCTGCCGTTCACATCTGCCATATAAATTTGCTTTGTCACTCTTTCCTCATTCATTCTTTCTACACGACCAAACCACCAAAGCATTCCCTTCTTAATCCTGGTCACAACATCATCTTGCATACCACATTTATCTCTTATCACGCAATTTCTCACCCTGTCATTCAGATTCACGCCTAGCATACTCCTTAAAGACCGCATTTATACAGCATTTATTCTACTTTCGTGCTTCTTCTGCCACATCCAACTTTCACTACCATACATTAAAGTAGGGACTAACACAGCATTATGAATTACCATACGTGCCTTTTTTTGACAGATTCTGATTCTTCACAATAGAGTGTAGTGCCCCTTTCACTCTATTCCCTGCATTTACTCGTCGTTCTATATCCCTATCATATCTCCCATCCCTGCTAAATACACATCCCAAATACACAAACTCATCCACTTGCTCAATTAACTCTCCTTCTATTCTTATTTCACATACCGTTTTGCTTCCTTCTCTTTCAAAAACCATCACTTTCGTCTTACTTGCGTTCACTTTCATTCCCCTTTCTTTTAATGCCCAGTTCATTAATGTAACCATCATTTGCAACTCAGCCGCCGACGACGCAAATATGACTTGATCATCGGCGTACAAAAGGCATTTGACGGTTAACTCGCCCATTCTTAACCCACATTCTTCATCTTTCAAAGTTTGCAAACACCTGTCCATAAATAGGTTGAATAGCCAAGGTGAAGCTACACAGCCCGGTCTGACACCTTTTTGGATGACAAACCAGTCAGTCAGAGTAGACCCCGTTGATCCTGACACAAGCACTAGAGTCCCATAAAGAGACCTTAATGCCTGTATCAAACCAGCGCTCAACCCATATGAGTTCAGTGTTTGCCATAACACAGTCCTGTCCACTCTGTCCAAGTACATTAACGCACAAAAAACTTTCTGGTTCTTGGCCAAAAACTTCTCCGCAATCATGCGCATGGAAATGACTTGATCTGTACACCCCATTCCCTTTCTAAATCCCGCTTGCACATCCTATATTTTTCCATCAGTTTTTTTCATAACTCTTTCAATAAACACCTTAGCATACAGTTTACCCACAAAACTAAGCAAGCTGATACCACGGTAGTTTTTGCTGTCCCTCTGTGACCCTTTTCATTTATATATTGGTACTGTAACTGCTTTACACCAGTCATCCGGTACCCGTTTTAATTCCCAACATAAATTAAACAAGATGTAAAGAAGGCCGAATGGAAGCCTTACCTGCTTTCATGCTTTTCATTGCTTTCATTATTTCATCTACACTTATCTCCATACCCCTTATCAATACACTTTTATTACCTTTCAAATACAATAATTTTAGTAAGCGAAGCAAATAAGTCACTTCGTATTATTTATAGAATAAGGATAACAAACGCGCACATAGTCCACCTGACGTCCATCTATCCTCGAATCCTTTAGAATCAATATTCAAATGCGTTCACCCTTGAGGAGGTGGAATGCCTCATCTCTAGTAAAAAGGTTCTCTGGTTCTCGAAACTCACCATACGAACACAGCAGCATAATGCTGCTATTTTAAGCTGGTATTCTGTGAGAGCGTGGTCCTACCTACGCAGTAAAAAGAAAACACTTTCCCGCCATTTTTAGATTGTTTTTGTGTCCGCCAAAATGAGTGAATCTAAGAAAGAAATTGGAAACATTCTTAAGTTTTTTTTACCAAAAAGGGAAAAATGAGACTCAGGCCGCGACGTTATGGACCTAACGCAGTGTCAGTAAGAGTAGCTCAAAGTTGGTTCAAGCGTTTTAAATCCGGGAATTTTGATGTAAAAGATGCAGCTCGCTCTGGTGGCCCTCATACGGATAGTCAATGTAATTTTTTTTAAATGGAGCAACATCGGCATATTAGTAGTTACGACACAGCCGACGAATAGAGGATTGACCACAAAACTGTTTTAATCCATTTGAGAAAGTCTGGCAACACAAAAAAGCTCGATATGTGGGTACCACGCGAGCTCACTGAAAGAAACCTAATGAATCGTGTCCTCATTTGCGATTCTCTATGGAAACGTGATAAAACCGAACCATTTTTAAAAAGATTGATCACTGGTGATGAAAAGTGTCTGATCACCTACGAAAAGAACGTGCGAAAAAGATCATGGCCAAAGGCTAGTCAAGCTCCACAGACTGCAGCGAAACCAGCATTTACATAGAATAACGTTATGCTGTTTGTATGGCAGGATTGAAAGAGATTCGTTTATTATGAGCTTTTACCGCCGGGCAAAACCATCGATTCGGATCTCTATTGCCAACAACTAATGAGACTCAAGCAAGAAATTGAGAAAAAACGGTCGGAACTGATCAGCACAAAAGGAGTGGTCTTTCATGAAACGCCAGCATCAACAACACACATCTTTAGGCACCAAGCAGAAATTGAAACAGCTTGGTGTGTTAATGCATCCTTCATATAGTCCTTACCTTAGGTTAATATCAATAGAAGACTGTCGAAACTACTTGTCGCATTTTTGATCAAAAGTCCCAAGACTTTTACAGTATCGGGAATATGTCACTACCTACAAGATGGCAACAAGTTATAAAACAAAATGACACATATATAATTAAATGTAATTTAACTTTGAAAAAAATAAGTCTTGAATTGGTGTATAAAATTCGAAGAAACTTTTTCTTCGACCTTATACTCGTAGTTACAATGAAATGGAACCATTAAATCTACCGCTTAATGCATTTCTATAAAATACAATCAGTCGTAAATCATAAATAACAAATTATAATAATTGTGGTCCTGTCGGGTAATTATAACTTTATAAGAATTGAAAACTTACAAACAAGGATTTGTATGCTATTTATTTTTTGTGCCGATCGGTTGACTTAGCCAAGGTTAGGTCTGCCATTGTTTGGTATTTAATTTGAAAATACATATATTTTTATATATCTTATAGAGAAGATATATAAAAAATATGTATTTTAAAATATGTATTGTTTAGAGCAGTGGACATATATGGGCCAATGATAGATCATTGGCCCGTATATGTCCACTGCTGGGCATGGGCCCTCTGTGAGAGGAATTACCTTAATCGTCACGCTTGGAAGGCGCATTGATTAGAAATCTGGTACCTTTTATACGTGGTTATTTTATTTTTATACGTGGTAGAGCCATGCTGCAGTTATATTAGTGTATAGTTGTAGCACGAATGGGTCGGCTCGACCGTGAAAGTACCACGCTCTCACAGAATACCAGCGTCAAATAGTAGCTCAATGCTGCTGTGTTCTGTGAGTGGAGGGAACCGTAGACCCTTTTTACTGGAAACGAGGCATTCCATCTTAGTACTCACGGGTGACAACGCATCTGCATTTTGTTTACGCACCTTATCCTATACAAAAAAAACCTTTGATGCTGCTGCCTATCGCCAGTCTGGGTATTTATTTTGCGTACACGAGATGACACACACACACACACACACCCACATCTTTTGGAAGTCTTAATATTTTTCTTGCATTTTCCACAGTTGCGCATACGACACAAAGGTCCACGGGATGAAATAAAATGATGGATTTACATTCCTACTACACGACAATTCTTATACAGATAGTGTAGTGAAAAATAATTGGATAAGATCCGCATGCAAGCACAATTACACTTTCACATCTTTAATCTTTCATATAATGACTTTCCGCAAGGAAAACTTTTATACTATTAAATGTTCTTTTTTTTGGTATCATTCTTTTTCTTATTAGGGAAATGTTATATTTCATATCCATAACTGCGAAGCACATGTAGCACAAACGGGACTTCTGTTTCAAAATGCCACGTGAACTGCTAGTAGCTAATCTTTTTTTTTTAAGGTTAAGCGATTTTTTTATAGAATAACTAGGCTGACAAACGAGCACACAGTCCATCTGATGGTACGTGAATGCTGTGGCCCATAGACATCTACATTTATCCTCGATTTAAAATCAAAATGCAGATGCGTTGTCATCCGTAAGGACTAAGATCGAATGCCTTCGTTTCCAGTAAAAAGGTCTCTGGTTCTCTACACTCACCATACAAAATACAGTAGCATTAAGCTGGTATTTTACGCTGGTATTCTGTGAGAGCGTGGTTCTACCTCGGTCGAGTCGCCTCATTCGTGATACAACCATAATACACCTGCAGCGTGGCTGTACTACGTAATAAACGCTTAACTAAACTACATGTAAACATATGTATAATTGTTTTAGAATTTTTACAAAATAGCGCGTCAACCAATACGTGAACAATTAATTATTATTACTACGTATGTTTACTGCAGCTCTCATTTTTTATTTAAATATATTTTGTGCATGATGACATTTATGAGTGGCATGCAAAGGGCAATTGCTGCTTAGATCAAAGAAGCGTGCTCTTCTCTTAAGGTCACAAACTTTGTGACTAGACGATATGTATCGGTGTTATGTAAATAAAAACCCGTTTCGTCCAGATCCAGACTTCCACTGAAATCATGTAGCTTTGAATCATTCATGCTAACCTTTAAAACACGCGATGTACTCGTACAGTTTTAAATATTTCACTTTTTCTACGTCTGCACTTTAATTATACTAATTACTCTTTTTAAAGAATACGCAGAGGCTATTTTTGTTATTCAGTTTGACGATTTTCAGAAACACAGAAAAGGCTTCTGGAGTACTATTTTTAATGCTTCTAAAGTTAAAAAAAGTTTAAATATTCGGTATTGCATATTTTTTACGTAGCAGTCATGCTGCAGCTATATAGTTGTGGCACGAATGGGTCGGCTCGACCGAGGGAAAGGATCACGCTCTAACAGAATACCTGCGTGAAATAGTTACTTAATGCTGCTGTGTTTCGTATGGTAAGTGGAGAGAACCGGAGACCCTTTTTACTGGAAATGAGGCATTCCATCTTAGTCCTCACGGGTGACAACGCATCTGCATTTTGATTCGTAATCGATGTAAATGTCAATTGGCCACAGCACCCACTAACCATCAAGTGGACTGTGTGCTCGTTTGTCACCTCTATTCTATAAAAAAATACTTGTAACTATTAAATGTGTCAAAGAAAAATATAATAATAAAATGTAAAATATTTAAAAAGCTATCTTGCACTATCAGTCCCACGGGAAAAATCAATCAATCAGACCAATAACCAATTGTGTTGTTGGCCAACCAGTCAGGTATTTTGAATACCGCGATACGTGGTGGATACAATATTATAAATTAGTGTGAGGTCTAGTAGTATTCCTTTTTTGCTTAGGACGGGCTCTGGGTAGGTACCGCCTTGACAAATACTTCTTCAGTCAATCAGCAATCCTGTGAGTATAATATTAGCCGTGTGGATCATTCTAAGTCTGTATAGCCTTGTTGGATACAGGGATACATTGACTGCAATCGCCACTTTCCTTTAGGTGTACTGTAAGTTCATTTAACACATCAATTTTTTTAAAGTAAAGACTTCTTTGCTAAAAGTTTATAGTATAGCTTTTGTTGCGTGATGGCGGAAAAAGGCCGAAGCACAAAGTTTAACTAACTTTAACAACAACTGTCTACCGAAGTTGCGCGCGAACCGAACGTTGCCGAAGCAGCTATAATATACGATTATTATTTTTTTTTAAAAAAAGTGGACACGGGAAAGAGGACGAACCACCCCGGGGGGCGCCATATACGTATGTATGTATTTATGAAAATGTATGGACGTCACACAACTTACATTATCACGCGCCGCACTTAGTACACGCATACAGTGTGACGTCTTTAATGCAGTTTCGTGTTCATCCATTACGGCATCAGTAAAATTTACCTGCGTGTTGGTGAGCTACGCTCTTAAAGACTCCACCTTCTGCGTGTGTGTCGTAAGGGTTGACAAATACCTTTTCCTGATCAATCGACAGTAATGCATCATATGTTCAACATACGATCGGACATGGAGCACATATAAAACCATAGAATATTTCACCATTCAACAAAACAGTCTATTATAATAGTAACAAGCTAATTAAAAAAGTTTGCCCTACTCTATGTCACTTCCTACAATCAAGATAAACACTAACGACAACCTATTTGTTAAATCCCCTCAAGCTAAAATCCAGTTTAGTCCACAGAGCGCGTAAAAATATTAATACGTACAATGTTTTACCCTTCTTGTGAGACTGGGGAGCGGGGTAACGTCCCACGTATTTAAATCTTTTTATTTTTCGTATTTCTTGATAATATTTGAAATCACACAGCCTTCGCCTGCATTTGACAACAACAAGTGTTTACGGTATCGGTAAAACCTCTACTAAGCCGAAGTTACATCCAATTTTATACGACCAATGCGCCTTGGGAAAAGTGCAATTATTTCTCTGGCTTTAGACTGATAGCGAAAAAGCCCATCTCGTTGTATGTAAAATTTAATTAACGCATGCCATCGGCGGAGAGCAGCACCGTCAAAGGTTTTAAACTATTTCGGAAATCCGCTTGCCAAGCCTAATGAATATTGCAAATACTGTCGACTGCAGCAATGGAGTCCAACGGAAAGAAAATGGAAACTGTGACGAGTAAACTGGCTTATCTTATCTTATATCTGTATGTTATAACATGTACGTTTTGCGAGACAAACGCATGCGCACGGAAGCAATCGGATCAAACAGAGACATTGGCAGTGGCGCCTGAAATAGCTTTCGAGCAGTCATGCTTCTTAGAACGTTCGCCAGTGACGTGACACGCGGCGCTTTGGCGCCCAAACAGAAATAGCGCTTCGTGGGAAAGAGTTTCCTTCCTCGCCGGCAAATTTTTGCGCTCTAACGCTTGTACTACAAACATTACGTTAAACTTTTCTCGTGTTCAAAAATCGTTACTGCTTTTAAAATAAAGATTCCTTCGTACAAAAAGAAAATGTTTTTTTTAATTTGTAGCTACAAGTAAAATACCTATATATATTTATATTTCTATTTATATTCTATATAGGTTTTTGTTGTAAGACGCGTGAAACATTGGTAATTGGATTTGGACATTTTTTAAATTTGACGTTTTATGTTTTTGAAGAATCTGTTCGAAACCAACACTGTTTTGATCGTCATGAATTTAACACAAAATTCCATACACTATTTTTAATAATATTATGTGTGTAATAAACAAGTTAACGGACTGTTAACTTGTTTGTCACATTGTTGCAGTAGGTAATAACTACTGTAACCATCTATGGGTTTACGAAACATTATCATCTTATACATCTTTTATTTCGACCAATTAGTGTTATTAACATATTTAAAATTGGTAAGAGGCAGCGGCAGATCACAATAAGTGAACATGTGATTAACATTTAAGTCCTTCATTAGTCTCTTAATAACAAAACATCTGCTAATTAAGGTAATTCCGTCTAATTGACTTACTGTAATGATATTAATGAGCTCTTATAAACATTAGGTAGTATCGTAATTACGATATTAAGATACCACAATATTACGACGTGTATATATCACAATATTTTTTTCAATTAGGTAAAGCGGTTTATGGTGGATATGTAACTTAACGCACAGACTATCATGCGTCTATAAAAAGAACTACTTTACCTTAGTAACTTAATATTTGTCAAACAAATACTTTTTCTTTTTGCACAAAAACAGGCTACATAAATAGCCTGTTTTTACCTTACTAGTTTTTATTATTTTATGTGGATCAAGGGGGACAAACGAGCACACAGTACACCTGACAGTAAGTGGATGCTGTGGCCCATAGATATCAACATCTATACACGATTCAAATTCAAAATGCAGATTCGCTGTCTCACTCCTGAGGACTTACACTGAGGGCTAAGATGGAATGCATCGTTTCCAGTAAACCGGGAGACGGTTTTCTACACTCACCATAAGATATACAGCAGCATTGACCGATTTTACGTTGGTATTCTGTGAGAGCAAAATCCTTCCCCGGTCGAGCCAACCCATTTGTGTTACAAACACCATAATATAGCTGCAGCATAGCTTTACCACGTATAAAACCTCAACTTTCAACTACCAAAGTTATACATATATTTAAACAAGAAACTTGTTTTCATTATAGAAAGTTGATCAAATTGTTAAAGGTTCATCAAAATAAATAGCGCCTTTTTCAAGCGACTAAGTACGGAAACGGCCCGTTCAAGAAATTGCTCCTCTGACAGATTTTGATCATTACTAGTCGGTTCTACTGTCAAATGTGAAGCAAATAATATAGTGACACAGGGGTAATAACCTAATACAGACACGCCTACTTTTTCTAACCTCATCTTTCCCAATTTAACTCTCATTCGTATTACAAAAATGTTCGATCCGGCCGGCTACACTGAACCAAGCGATTGTTAAATATTGAAAAAAAAACCTACTTAAACGGCTGGCACCGACCGACCACCTACATAAAATCCATTAATCGATCGCAAGTATGATATCAGTATGCAAGCATATTTCTATTAAATTATAAATAATTCAAATATAAAGTTTCTCAGCTGTCCCGGCGTCTCATTAAAATGTAAATATCATTACGTTCTTCAACATCTGAATGTGAATATGCGGCCTTCTAGATAAGAAATATATTTCAGGAATCTTCATATCCAAAATCTTTTAAGACATGAGACGTTTTGAAGAAATTCATAAGACGCATATTTTTTGCTAGCACATTCATCCTACTAAAATTTAGCTAACACATTCAGAACAGAATTTCGGAGACCTGGGATACCAAAAAGTGATCGATAACGTCTGGCAATTTAATTAGTGTATATTTTGATTTTTTTAAGCAGTAATAACAGAATAAATAATTATACTCCAAGAAAAGCAACCGTTCGAGACTAATCTTGAGAGTAAAGACAGTTGAGAAAAACGTTATCTGGAGTTTCTGGAGTGCCCTCTGGCTAGATAAAGCGATGACCTGCGATATTTAGTAGGTACCTGGAGC
The DNA here is from genome assembly GCA_907164705.1 of Parnassius apollo. NCBI lineage: Eukaryota > Metazoa > Arthropoda > Insecta > Lepidoptera > Papilionidae > Parnassius > Parnassius apollo. Next base: position 5,509,315 of record CAJQZP010001507.1, read on the forward strand.
CCTGTTTATCAGTAACGTACCCGACCCTAGTGGGCCCTGTATAAAATTTTTTGAGCGAGGCTTTTCTCGTAAATATTTCAGTTATACAAAGATATACTCCTCAGATTTATTGGTTGCTACATAGCCCACCTATTACTTTACATATACATCTGTTGGCAGAGGCACAAACATTCCTAGCTAACAGTCTGTTAACTGTTTAACAAATAAATTATAAATAAATCAAAAAACCCGACGGCAGTATTTTTTCAGAATATTATTCGAATATACCAATTAATATCTTTTTTTCTTTCTCATTAAACACGTTATCCCCGTAACGTTACACCTGGATTTTTCCTGTATTGTGGGACCAGTTTACATACTTATATTGCACAAAGACAAACATCCAAACTCGTTCCGTGCAGCATTTGAACCCTCAACCCTCAGCGTAGCAACTCAATACTTAGCCACTGCGCCACGGATTCGTCAATTATGCCGTTTTCTTCATGTTGTTTTAAATCTCAGGTGTCGCCCTTTTTATTTGGATTTCACAACCATGCTCCATAGGTGGATCTGTGGATATATTTTTCTCCTCTAAAATTCACTTGTGTATTCATGTATAATATTTTTCCTCTTCGATGTCGATTCGATATGTAATTCAAAATAGGTTAAATGCCGTTGAAATAGGTAATCACTATGCATTCAGCCGGCTGCTGGAGAATTGTAGTTCCCTACATCACAATTCGGTTATTTCCTATGATCGAAATGTTTCTATGACGCAAATATGAATGAACCGGTGAATTATGCATTTAAATAATTAAGACCGATATTAACTATAAACACTTTATGGAAAGTACCAAGGGATCATCAAAGTACGTCTTAGACTAGTTTGGTAGGTAGGTATCAGGTGGAGAAGTATCTTAGTAATTTATGTTGTCCTGGTACATAGTTCTTATGTTAAGACAGCTTGTCATAATTAATTAATTTATATTTTATTAATTTATTTTTACTTTCAACAATGAAAAAATCGCAAATCTTTTCATTCCCTTCAGATTCTAGTAAATGTACATATTTCTTATCTTAGTTCCATTTTTACTAAAATTGGATTAGTTAATTGTCAACACACCTGTTTGTACTAATTTTGCAACCTGGACAAAGATGTGGATCAGTCGCTACAAAAAGGTAGGTACTATATTTTGATCGAAATGGCATAGAAATATATCATTAAGATCCATTTAGTGGGGGATAAAATCTGTAGTGCATGATGATCGATACAAGTGAACTGATATGAGCGAACCATAATTATTTATATCAACTGATATCCTAGAGCCTATATGGTCTATGTCACAAGTGCTATAAAAAAAAGAATGAGATATATTTGTTACAATATGATGACTAATTTAGGGCTCCATACATACAAAGGAGTCAAAAATATTAACCTCATTTTCATTAGTTGACATTTAGTTCGTTTCTTTGTCGGGTAAGGAAGATTATATTACAGACAATTAAAACCAGGTCAACACAAATGATCATTAAAAGAATCTGTGCATACAACTGAACGATCACGAAGAGTTTTGCAGAAACTATTACCTTACAATTCCACAAATAGGAGTTTAATTAATTAGTGCCAGTAAACTAGTTTGAAACACGTTGTTATTGATTGAAGTATCAAAATGAACAAAAACTAACGTCATTATTACAGTAGGTAATGTTTAGGTAGGTCAAGTTTGAGAAATTAGTCCGAAAATGAGTAAAATACCTTTTCGCGCATTACGGAAGCTTTAATAATACGATAGTCGTTTCGACCCAGGAGACCATATGGGGTGATAGGTTCTCTTAAACCGCCCACAAGTCACCACACGTCACAAATAAAATTACAAAAAAATATTTGATTCACGAAAGTAAAAATAAAATCATGATTGGAGCTTGATAAATAAATAATAACCTTTATTAATAACCTTTTCACTGGCTCGATACACACACCCCATCACTCGTAATATTAATCTGCTAACTTTTAACTGTTTATTATTTTATTTTTGTGATGTGTACAGTTCCAGTGAATAAAGGTCTTTCTTTCTTTCTTTCTTTTAATAATTGTGAATATTATACTAATATTTTCATATTTCTTTAGACTAGTAGCATATATTGTTTATTTCATTATTTTGCAACAATAACAGTCTCGTCCGGCACTGTTCGTTGACGGAACGTGAATGTGATTAGAATGGCTCCAGCACCTTAAAAACGGCAACGCACAACGGGTGGAAAACCTATACTTGAAGTCTTTCAGAAGCTGTTAAAATTAGTCCTCCATTCGAAGGCGTAGATTGTGATGGTCTTGTTTTTGAACAAAGGCGACAACGCTCTTCTATAGTAGTAGTTAGTTCTGAGTTCTGACCCGAGTCTACGAATTTTTAAAGAAAGAAATTTTTAAAATAAAAAATTTCGAATCATTTTCAATCGTCTCTGACGTAGTCTTGACTTCTTAATTCCTATTTTCCCTAACGTAAACCAACCTTTTACTTTTTATTTACTTTTTACCCAAAAACTTAAAACAAGAACCAATTCTTTGGCAAATTTCACAAAAAAAAAGAAGAGTACAATCTTTATCCTGCGTATGTGAATGCTATGAGAAAACGTTTGATTCCGTCGAAATTTGGTCCCCTCAGCGGTGCCAAGTTGACTATCGGTATATCGGAATGTTGAAGTGTTTTTACAGTAGGGCTACGATGGTTATCCTACTACAGAACCAGAGTACGAAACCTATTCAACTGCAGAGAGGTGTAAGACAGGGTGACCTTATATCCCTGAAAATCTTCACCGCTGCATTGGAAGACGTTTTCACGCTGCTGGAGTGATAAATAATACCGTATATACTTGTGAAGGACTATAATGATGGTGGTGATGATGATGATAAAAATAACAGACGACATTTCGTTATGGTTTACATTTTCGTTTCTTTATGATTGAGGTGAGACAGTAGTCAAGTAATGATCTATAATAGTTAAATAAATACTCAAAAAACTGAGAGTTCATCTCTATACTACATAAATACGAGGGTGGATTGAAAAGTACTCGGCCTAACCAAGAAAATAAACACATACTAAATCAGTTATATTTTTATTTTTCTACATAATCACCATCAAGTTCAATACACTTTTGCCACCTCCCCTTCCAAGCATTTAGACCGTTGAAAAAAAATTATTCTTCCTTAGAGTCAAAATATGCGTCTACAGCTGCTTTGACCTCGTCGTTTGTCGAAAATCTTTGACCTCCCAAGTGCTTTTTTAGGTTAGGGAACAGAAAGAAGTCTGATGGTGCCAGATCAGATGAATACGGCGGATGCGGTAACAGTTCAAAGCCACAGTTGTGAATTTCAGCCATTGACTGTACTGACGTGTGAACACGGGCGTTATCTTGATGAAACAGGACTTTTCTTGTGAGCATTCCTCGACGTTTTTCTTTTATTTCCTCTCGTAAACGACGTAGTAAGGTGCAGTAGTAATCAGAGTTTATAGTCTGACCCCTTTCAAGATAATCAATCATAATCACACCTTTCGAGTCCCAGAATACTGAAGCCATCATCTTATTTGCCGACAAAATCGACTTAGCCTTTTTTAGGGGGTGGTGAACCAGGTCTTCTCCACTGTTTTGATTGTTGTTTTGTTTCCGGTGTACAGTAATGAACCCATGTTTCGTCCATAGTAACAAAACGATTCAAAAAATCATCTGCATCGGCTTCAAATAACTCCAAACAGTCGCGTGAAATAGTCAATCGCGTCCTTTTTTGTTCAACTGAAAGCAGTCGCGGAACCCACCTCGCAGACACCTTGTGGAAACCCAACTCGTTGACAATGATGTTTTGAGTTCGTTCATAAGAGATGCCTATAATCTCGGCTATCTCTCTAATTTTTAATCTGCGGTCTTCCATTATTAAATCAAGTACTTTTTTAATATTTTCGTCAGTAGTTGACGTCGAAGGCCTTCCAGAGCGGGGTTCATCTTTCACACTCTCTCTACCGCGCTTAAATTCTGCTATCCATTTTTTGACGGATGAATATGACAGAGCACAATCGCCTAATGTACTGACCATGTCATCATGGATGGCTTTTGATGATAGCCCCTTCTTATGGAGGTACTTAATGACGGCACGCTGCTCGATTTGCTCCATTCGCGGAAATTATGTCCGATTACTTTGTTAATAAATTTATAAAATCACAACTAATTATCGCACACGTTTCGAACTTCACACAATGAACTAGTCTGAACTGAACTAAATAATGTGGGTAGATTTGATTTTTAGAATTGAATGGATCTGTGTTAGGCCGAGTACTTTTCAATCCACCCTCGTATATTACGTAGATTATACCAAATATCCTTAACTCAATTTCATATACCAAATAGTACAAAACGTCTTTCAGCGAAATTCCAAGAACGCAACCACGCATGTTAATTGACGTCTATGGAATCTTACATACAATTTCATAAAAACAAACGATCTGTACTCAGAACTCGGACTAATTGCGATGATATCTCAACTAAACAACATTGTTACCAGTGTAAATTATCACCTCCAAAAAGGCCGAATTAAAAGCAATATGAATAAGATTTGTTCGGAATAATAAAAATTGTTTATTGGCTGTGATTTTGTTAAATAAATTCAACAGCAAATACAAAGATTAATGCAATTATTCATTCCCAACACATCACTTCACTTTTGGATTTGATATCTAGTCAATTATTGGATCTAACAAACCAAAACACGTGCGGGAGTGCAATTTATAGAAACACCCGCTACTGCAAATGTGAGGCATATGAGCTTTATTTATCACTTAGGTACTTTCAAGACGTTTCATTCAAAAGTCTTAAGTCTATTTGATAAACATACATTAACATAATCTGCTTTAACGTAGACTTGACGTAAATTGGATTTACTTTGAACATAGAGCCAAAATCAACCATTTGAGATAAAAGCCTCTTTAATATTCATATGGCCTCTTAACTCTTAACACGATATCAAATATTATGTGGATGAAATATACTGATATTTCATTATAGAATACCTTAGTAATTCCAAACATTTTTTTTTAAATTACGTCCCCATGCCATTTATCTAGCTAGCGACTGAAATATCACATACACAGAACAATAACACTATTTGCACGAGCATGATAATTTAATTCGCGTGCGAGCTTGCCAATTTGCAGTCGTTTTGATATAAAACATACAATCTTCAACGCAGTCTACACTGGTTGCATCAAATAAGAATCTTATCACTAGATAAAAAGGGTTAGAATACAATTACAAAACGCACTTCGTGCATGGGTGTAACCGGCGCCGAGAAATTGCGAGCATAATCTTTTATTTATCGGAGCGGCTATTCAAATGTCACGAGGGACAGCAAACTATCGTTCGGAGCCAAAGTTGTATTTAAGAGGTCAATGTATAATAGCAAGTATCTGAACATATAATCATTATTATTTATATAGATACGGTAGATCAAGGATGGATGGGTTGCTGTACCACGAAATCACACAATTGCGCTCATTTTCCACTAGAGTCTTGAAATGAAAATTACCTAATTATTTACAAAATAAAATTATAATCATATCGCATTAGCAATGCATTTTCAAACTTGTAATGGTATTAATGACTAATTTATACCTAAAAACTTAGACCTCTCCAAGGATTTCTCAAAGTTACATAGTTGCAGAGACCCACAGTCCACTAATCTATCCGCGAGCTGATAGAAAAAATAAGACACAAAAGTCAATGCAATTTAATATCTAAATAAAATTGCATTGACGTTTTAATAATATGTTCAAATAATAATAATATGTCCTCCAATCATGAACGATTTCGATATCTTCTTGCATTTTGTAACATACTATTCCCTTTTTAAATCATTACAAAGAAAGAAGAAATTATATATAGGTAGTATAAATATGTAAGTCCTCCGTTTCAACAGTCACTGTCATTAAGAACAACTAAAGGAAATAATACAATTCCAAAGTATACGTATATTTTTAAATATACATAAAAATCACTAAGCTGGGAAAAGCCTTCAGTAGTGATTAGTCCACTAATATTGACTACTGATGTTGAAAACATTTATTGAATCAAAAAATAATGTTTTTATTATGTAACTATCCGACTGTAACAGCAGGTCTGGGTTCGACGTAGTAAAGGAACACTTGTGTAACTTTAAAGAAAACGACGGTGGGAGTCAGGGAATATGCATAACTTTACCGGAACAACTTAGAAATGAGGATATCCGCAGTAGAACCAGAGTAACCGACATAGCCCAACGGATTAGTAAGCTGAAGTGGCAATGGGCCGGCCATATAGCTCGAAGAACTGACGACCGTTGGGGAAAAAAGGTTCTCGAGTGGCAGCCTCGTACCGGTAGGCGAAGTGTAGGGCGACCCCCCACTAGATGGAGTGACGAACTGGTAAGACATGCAGGAAGTCGATGGATGCAGGTGGCTCAGGACCGTGCTTTGTGGCATACCTTGGGGGAGGCCTATGTTCAGCAGTGGACTTGTGAAGGGCTGTAATGATGATGATGATGAAGATTACCAGAATAATAAACTGAAAGCTTATGTATGGTGCGAGATTTATACGTACGGTATTCCATTAATTTACCTATACGTTAAATGATCCTATCGAGCTTCACCAGAGTTAATATTTTGCAATACAAAGATTCTCATTTTTAATTATGTTTATACTCTACTATTGGTCATCTTACTCAAATTATACCGCTAAAGCCTATAGCAAGTAACATCCAAATGGCACATATATTATTGCAGACAATTATTAACGTTAATAAACTAAATAATCGAGTATCATATGAACATTACATGTAATTATTAAAAAGCGAAGAACCCGCCCGCAATTATCTGCTAACAAGTGATAAATGCTGGCACCGTGTATTTTTCTTTTGTAAAACAACTGACGTGAGAAACGAACATTTATATATCACATATATATATATGTGTATATATATATATATATATATATATATGGACGCTCGCTATATATATATATATATATATATATATATATCGACGCTCCGGGAAGTCTGCAGTCTGTGAACACGTACACGATCGCCCCCGTCACTACATCAGATTTGATAGACCACAAATCCTCGCTAACCTCATCCTAACATTTTTATAGAGACATAGATTTTTCAATAGAGAAGATGGCTGGGTGCTACCATCTGCTTGGGATCCTATAATAAATAAAATTAAATCCCAACCCAAGCATACAACTGCAAGACTTCAAGATACCATAAGTTCATACTGTGTAGATCGGAACAAAAGTTAAAATTTTTATCTATGGTAACCGCTGTTAACTATGACATTTGGATGTTGAACATCTCAGTTCTCCCCGTGACCATGGGTGCTGTAAAACGCTCGTAACGTCGGGTATTTATAATTAAATATACGCGATAAAATCCGTAAAAACTAGTATTATTTAATCAAATATATATATATATATATATATATATATAGCTTGCCATGCAGACGTTGTTCTGCCCTTTTCGACGACCCTTTGTCAAGTCATATTAAGAATCCCTAAATTCGCAAAAAATTATCCTATCTCTCAAGTTGGGCTAAACTGCACACGGTGTGCAAATTTGATTAAAATCGGTTCAGTAGTTTAGGAGTCCATCGCGGACAAACAACGTGACACATAATTTATAGAATATGTAACGTAATTAACGCACTTTGAGAAAATAGTTTGTTCAGAATCGTTTACTGAATCGATTCCTATCATTTTTAATATAGGTAATTTTTTATCCCAAAAATAATTAAAACTACGTAAATTACAGTCACACTAAATCTGTACAGTACACTAAATACCGACTTAAGGCAATAAGACTTTTAAGAGTGCAGTTTTATTTGTATTATTACTAATTCTGTCATTCAATACAAATAAAGAAAAATGAACTTTATTTCAAGCACGTTAAAGTCTTTGCGTTCATAGATTTGTACTGTGACCACAACATTCTTCCGGAATCAGTACTAATAAAACTGCGATCACCAACCTGCCTGCCAAACGTGGCAACTATGGCTAGAGCTTGTACCGGTAACGAATCACATAAATTAATTCGATTGGCGTTTATAGTGTTTTATTTATGAACCGATGTAATTATTTTGCAACCAGTCAGTACCTGCTTGTTCACAAATTGTTTTCATTATCATAAAATGTGGTTTAGCTTTTGGCTAGCGCTTTAACTTTAATATTAATAAGCCATATATTTATCATAAATAATGTAAAACATTGTATATTTCTTTAGAACACAGCTACTATTAGTACCTAGACCTTAAGCGACCTGTGAAAAATATGGATTGCGAAACTAAAGTTTTGGATTCAAATTAGTCAGTTGACTATTGTCTTCAACCACTAGGTATAATAAGGTAATTATTATATCAATTGGTTACTGGAAATATAACTTCTTTTCGATACTCGACTTTTTTGTACTACCCCTCCCCCTCCTTTAAAATGAAATTTTAATTCGATGTTCGGATTTGAGTCAACAGTCTACACCAAATATTCAAAATTTTAAGGGGCTGTAACTCATTTCGTCTACGAGAGAGAGATCGTGTTTCGTGACTTACGGACGGACGGACAGCAGACAGACAAACGACAGAGTATTATTAATAGAGAGATATTAATAGGGAACTGTTTTACTCTTTGGGTAAGGAATCCTAAAAAAGAAATCAAAAATATTACTATTCAGTTAGGGATGTGACACACTGGTCTTTGAGGCAAGTTTCTAGCGTATGGACTTATCCACTAGCTCTGGTCTGATCAGCTAGGTGAGGGGCCTTTTGTGTGAATGGTCTCTTCGATTGATAACAAACTTAATTGATTATAAACGACTAACACTGGATTTCTAACATAAGACAGGCTGTGATGTCGAAGAATGGACTATTGCGGTCCGATAAAGAATAACAAAAAATATACATTTGTAGTTTAATACAAAAAGACGGAAATCTTAATTATTTTTTATAAAATCCTCTCTTTTTTGCAAACGAGCAAACGTCTTACAAGTACCTACTGTCGCACACTTTTTTTTTAACATAACAAAGTTTGATTAAAAAAAATAAAAATGCTGTTTGACGCTTACTTAGGTTTTTTTCCGAGCGCGTTCGGTATAGCTGTCTCATAATTTGCGTACTATGAAGTCATTGCATCACTTTCATTTTACACTCCCGCAGTCGTCCGTGAGCTACGATTAATTTTCAAGGCGCAACAACTGCAACAATAGGTGAATTTCAGGTGCATTGCCGGCCTAAAAAGCAGTAAGTTATTTTCTTAAAGGTCCATAAGTAGCATCGGTCCGGAATTATCGCTAGTGATAACGGATCCCACAAGGAAGTCTTGTAAGGAAAAAGTCGCGTGGATCGCGAAGTGTGATGGTGGAATTAGGCGGCAGGATTTATTCAATTGAGTATTTTAAAATAAAAACAATAATTACAAAGAAAATTTGTAAAATAGGTAGTTTTTTATCACCCCATGTCTACGAAAAAGCACAAGTTTCCATAACAGTGCAAATAAAATACACATTTCATATTTAGTTCAAACATCAATCATTTGTCTTAAAATATCAATTTTTAAGTGGCATTAAAGAATTAACCTCTACTTCTTAATAAATAGCGTTTAAATTGAACCGGCTGTTCGTGAAGGCCTTAAAAATATTTTAACGACGTATGGCTATAATTCGGAGAAATAATTTCTAATTCTCATTGGCAATAAAACTATATAGCTGTAAATATGTTCTAATACTTCTTATAATTTAACACTCATGAATACAAATTAATATAATAAATATAAGACCAAAAAAATAACTCAATATAAAGCGCAGTTGAGAGGGATGAGCAATAAAGCTTACCCTGGCAGTATCCGGGACGGATAGACGCAGGAGATAAGCCGATTTGAATTACTTACCATCGGATCTAATTAAAATTTATATTGGAACAGAGTAAAATTACAATGTTTAACTTTGGATCCCATAAAAACAAGCTACGAAACTGAAATTAGAGATATTATAACAAACTTAAAAAAGTCCAACTAATTTTTTTTCCTCTTCAAAGTAGGTAAATATAAAAGTATAATTCGAAGATATAGTTTAAATTAACATCCACCTGAATTACATTGCATGGCCAAAAGTAATTTAAGTGCGAATAAATACCTCTCCTCGAGACTTAGCTTCCGAAAATTATAATTTGCTTTAAGTCCTGAATAATATTAGTTCTATGAAATTTAAACAAAGTTTGATCGCGTATTTTATTATTCTGAAACTAATATTCTAAATCGTCGAGTGGCGACACAAAAAAAAAAACCAAACTATCACACAACGCCATCTAGTCCCAACTCAGCTTGTGTTATGGTACCAGACAATACCAGGCATAAGAAAACCCATTACTCTATTATCCAAGCCCGAGAATTAAGTGAAGGGTGATTATGAGATATAACCGTAAAACTGTGACGGCGGTGGAGATGGAGAATAGTGCTAAAGGTGCGACACGTTTGGAAGGTACTGCGATGGTCGAACGATTAAAAACAAATCCTTCCTATTTTTATTATTGTAAACCAGCGCTTGACTACCATCCTACCTGATGGTAAGTGGTGATGCAGCAGAAGACGGTAAAACGCACTGACTTAACAATAGCCTATTTACTCTAACTTTGAAGACAACGAGAGTAGCCCATGTTCGTCTAGCAGTGAATAGGTAAGGGCTATAGTTAAATATAGGAACTGTGATAGCTCGGGGCTTAGCGCTCACTGTAAATCTCACAGTACGCTAGCAACCCAGATTCAATTCCCGCCGGTACCAATAACATTGTTAATTGCAACTTTAAGTGCTGATTTACCACATGCTCATCGGTATCGAAAAACATAGTGAGGAAACCTGCATGTCGGAGAAAAAAAAATGGAAGGCATGTGAAGTCCGCCAACACGCAATGGGGCGGCGCGGCGGACAATTCCTTGCCCTAAAACTCTTTCGGAAGTGACAGGAAGCCTGTGGCTAGCAGTGAGACCACAGAAATCTAAATAATATTTAGATTTCTGTGAGTGAGATCTAGTATATAGGCTGTAACTTTTCATTTACTTTTTTATAGTTAATGTAATATCATAGTTATACAAACATAGTTGTTTTTGGCATACTGGATACACATATATAATGTACTGTAATAAAAGTGAACAGAACTATATGAATAAAACAATTTAAGAAAATCAGGAACTAAATAATATTAAATGTTTAATTTAAGTATACCGTTAATCTATCGTAAAAATATTAAACTGTTTATGAGTATGTATAAAAAATAATATCCAATGTGGGTAATTTTTTCGTAACAACTGTCATTCTCCAGCAATTATTTATTAACCAGCAACGCCGGGACATTTACCCAGTACGAGTTCGATTCATTAGATATTCAATATTTGCATACTGGCAACCCATTCCAACAAGATATAATTAGCATAACGAACGATACTATCTCGATTTTCCAACTAGCGGCGAAACAAGTTAACTTAATCTGCGCAGATATCAGAAAACGGCTTTCGAGTTGAAGTCAGGTTAATGTAGTTGACTAGACGTCCTCTGATCAAATGTCACAGATTTAGATCGGCGATAGAATTCCAGGAAGTTAATTGACTTTCGTAAATCCATCCAGTTCGATTGACAGATAGATAATAAACAAAGAGCTATATTCTGCTAAAATACATATATCTTGTGTATTGAATACGAAATCGTTTGATTGGAAATTCAATAAGTGTTCGTGCTAGCATTGGGACATAAAATTACTAAAATATTTCCTTTATTTCCAATACGTTTCTTCAACTTCTTACAAAGTTTATTTTAACTTAAACGATAAATTTAACATTTAACGGCTTTACGCAATTTGTAGGAAATCGATGTATGCAGATGTCTGAAGGATAGGGAATTATGAAGGGCTGTAGTATATGTTGATAGCAATGAGAACAACATTTCGAAAACAGTTTTTCTAGTACCAAAAGCGAATGAAATACGTAGTAGGTACAAAGAGATATCAGACATGTCATATGATTCTAATGGACAAACTCAATACAATCAAAGGTCCTTTCAGAAGGAGGTTTGATTGTATAGAGAACCACGACAAACACGAACCTCGGCTCTGATACAGTCAGAATTGACGACATTAAGCGGAATATACACAATCCTATATACCGCCAAAAATCCACCACGATTCGGCCCACATTTCTCGTAAATCCAGTATAAAGTTCATTTATAAATAAGTTACAACAACGTCGTTATTCGATTGGTAGTGTCGCAGGGAAACATAAATTGAAAAAGCAACTACATTCTCCGGTTCCCGTTCAGAAGAATCACTAACGAGATGTCTTATCCAGTTAGCGAGAACGATGAAATTGCACAGCGGTTACTGGGAAAAGATAAAAGATGCTGAAAGTAACACTGAATAAACATTTTTCCTCGTCCGCCTCGTATTCTCTCCAGTTTATAGCAAAGGCAATATGATATAACTTCACGTGATAAATAATTTTTGTAGACGTTTGCGATTGTTATAAAAGCAAATCTTACAGTATCTCTTACAACGGTTAGGTACCATTTAAAACCATTAAAAACAAATTCCATTCAGAATTCAACGTGTTCGAAAGTGTCCAATATTAAAATGCCACGCGTACCCTCACCGACTAAAAGATATAACAAACGCTACCGCAAAGGAGATGTTATTAGCATTTTGCATTGAAATTATGCAAATGCTCATCAAGGACGTCCGACAAAACAATTTGATGACATACAGCCAACTCGAACCGGCGGTCGCTCTTTATAAACACAGTGATTGCCTCACTTAAACTTTTATAAGATATTTATTAGGCAAGTCACTCGTTTTAATGACGACATTAAAATTGCAAAGTAGTATTTAACAAAACACTACTACAATAGCGCCGATATAGAGCCGTGGTAGCTCAGATAGTTAACGCTCGCTGTAAATACAACAGAACGCGAGTAACCCGGGTTCGATCCCCGCCGGCACCAATGAAATTTTTAATTGCAATTTTATGTGCTGATTTACCACGTGCTCGGCGGTGAAGGAAAACATCGTGAGGAAACCTGCATGTCAGAGAAATAACAAAAAATATTTCGAAGACATGTGAAGTTCGCCAACACGCATTGGGGCAGCGCGGCGGACAATTCCTTGCCCTAAAACCCTTTCAGAAATGAGCGGAGGCCTGTGCCCAGCAGTGGGACGTATATAGGCTGTAACTTTACTACATTTTACTTTTACTACAATAACTGAATTTTTATTGTCCAAGAATAATGTTCCTGGACTCTTACTTGGCCAACTTAAATCTATTTAATAGGTCACTGATTTATTGAGAATTTAAGTACTTTTAAAAATAATAAATTATTAGATCATCTTCACCCATGACTAACAATACTAGTAAAATTATATTGAAAGAAAATTGAAATTTATTTTGTTTTAATTTTCTCAATTTTCGGTTTACTTTTATAGAATAAGCGTTACAAATGACCACATAATCCACTAAATGATAGAGGATGTGCTGCAGCCAGATATCTACCATATTATTTAGATTTCTAACTCCGATTAAGAATCAAAATGCAAATGCATGATCACTTCAGAGGACTAACATCGAATGACTTGCTAGCTCGCTATCAGAAAAAATGCTCTCTCGTTGTCTATACTCACCAGTCACCATGCGAAATGCAACAGCATTAAACCTCTTTACGATATTTACGCTGATATTCTGTGAGAGCAAGGTGTTTCCACGGTCAAACCGAGGTACGTGGCGGATCGTATGAAATTATAAAATTCTATCTAAATTAGATATTAAAAGTAGAGTAAATGACGAATCAAAAACACCGGCGCAAATTAAAAACTTTCTAATATCTTCTATTCAAGCGAATACATTGAATAAAATTAATTTTACGTATTTAATCGAGTTTCAATTTCAATTTATGTTTTTCTAATTCCCAAAGTTTCCGACGCTTTACAGACAATTAAAAATAAGTTAAAATTAAACGTCATTTAATCTTCAAAATAATTTAAATTCGAAATAAAAATTCGCATTGCATGCAGTAAAGAATAATTGATATGAAAAGTTTTAATTGAAGTATATACAGTGGAATATTCATTAGTTAAAAAAGTCAACATAAATGTTGATAATAGAGAAGTGACCCTGACCAGGTAACCCGCCCAGCCCTCATTTACTGCGCGTCAGGGACGTTAAAAACGAATGTGCAAATTTCCCATACGCGAAGTAACACACGGCAAACAAATGAATATCGTGTCTAATAACACCCAAATACAAGTACCGTAATACCATAATCCGTTTTAATTAACCATATACTTTCTATCTTAGGGCCTCTGTTGCTTAAATCATGTTACAGGCAAAAATATCTATACATATTAATATATTACACATATACATAAGATGAGCCGTGGTAGCTCAGATGGTTAACACTCGCTGTAAATATAACAGAACTCTAGTAACCCGGGTTCGATCCCCACCGGCACCAATGAAATTGTTAATTGCAATTTTGAGTGCTGATTTACCACGTACTCGGTGGTGAAGGAAAACATCGTGAGGAAACCTGCATGTCTGAGGAATAAGAAAAAAAATATTTCGAAGACATGTGAAGTTCGCCAACACGCATTGGGGCAGCGCGGCGGACACTTCCTTGTCCTAAAACATTCTTAGAAATGAGGGGAGGCCTGTGCCCAGCAGTGAGACGTATAATTTTTTTTTATACACGTCGTTTTGTCCGTGTTTTCAGGCAGTGAAAAACTGCTACAATATAAGAAGGTAAATTTTGACACTATATTAATGATCGTAATAGCTCATTGGATATCGGTCTTGTCTTCGGTCCGACTTTTTTCCTTTTTTTTTCAAGTTCCCTTCTTTTGTGAGAAAATCCATTATTTCGAGCCATTTTTTCAGTTTTTTTTAAAATACGAAAATTTAAATTAAACTAATTGCACTCATGATTTTTTATTCAAATAACCAGTTCAGTTTTTTCTATTATGTCAATAAGATCAAAAATTATTATTTATGTTTCATCAGTATGTAATTAGTATCTAAATATAATTTCCAAAACACACGATTTCAAAAAAATACAGAGGAAAGCTCGGTCATCCAGGTATTATCCACTCTACACATGCCTTTGTATGCGTCTGAAGTGTCAATTTCTTGACAAAACATATTATGATTTATATACCTATTATACTATAATATATGCAGGTATGTAATGTCAGAATATTTTTTATGAGGATGAGGGTGACCAACGAGCATACAGTCCACCTAGTGGTAGGAGGTTGCTGTGGCCCACAGACATCAACATCTCTCCTCGATTACGAATCAAAATGATGATTGTCACCCGTGCAGATACTTTGTCACCAGTTTTCAGTAAAAAGTGTATCTATCTGGTTCTCTACACTCACCATTCAAAACACAGCAGCGTTAAGCTGCTATTCTACGCTGGGATTCTGTGAGAGCGTGTTCCTACCCCGGTCGAGCCGACCCATTCGTGTTACAAATATACTACTAATATAGCTGCAGCATGGCTCTACCACGTAAATTTTTCATAAATACTATACACGAACTCAGAAGTGCAGTAGACAGACTGAATCGCAGTCTAGTGCAATATATCACATTTAATTGCGACTGGCTTGCAAGATGTGGAGTGATGTCAATGAAAAAAAAGTATCAACATAGACATAGGTGCATATAATCTTCACTGAACGTAATCGACGTGCAAATTACGTATAATTACTAGTTAGCCTCAACGGCCTTGTTGCGTCGAGCTTTAATTACACACCCGCATTTAATATGTAAAGCAAAGGTCACAAGTTAATGAGAAGGAAAAAAGCTATATTTTAATGAACGATGTCTTTTGCTATTAGTACGTTAATGCAATTAGTACGTACATAAAAATATCTATACGTAGTATCTCCGGGAGTATAACCGGCGACGAATTTCGCCAACCATCACGTTCTGTCTCCCGGAGTATTGCGAAGGCCCGTTTGGCTAAGCTGAATGTATGAGGAGCAATGAATGGGTACCCTTAACTAGCATCTATTGCTAGTATGGATAAAGCTGAGCTCAGCCAGGACCGTGCCAAATGGAAGTACGTATTCTTTGCCTACTCCTCTGGGTTGCAGGCGTGATTGTTTATGTATATGTAGAAGAGCCACGCTGCAGCTATATTACGGTTCTGGCAGGAATGCTAGGCTCGACGACTGGGGAAGTGTCTCTCTTAGAGAATACCAGCGTAAAATATTAACTCAATGTTGCTGTTTTTCGTATTGTGACTGTATAGAACCCTTTTTACTGGAAACGAAACATTCCATTTTAATACGTAGGGGTGACAACGCAGCTGAATTTTTTTTAAATCGAGGATAGATGTATACGTCTGTGCGCCACAGCATCCACTTACCATCAATGGACTGTGTGCTTTTTTAAACATTAGGAATGTAAATTAAAATCAGAGGAAATCATACCACACATTTCTTTTTGACACAAACATTAAACTGCCATAATTCGAAAATAATTTCGAAACTATTAAAAAATCTGTGGCGACCATAAAAGTCACAGAATAATATTAGTCGAATATGGTGGTAATAAACACAAAAAATGTGAATCTAAAAATCTTTCTACCACAGTATCATTTAGAATCAATGCGATAAAAAGAAAAAGAAAAAACATGTAACGCCTTTTGTGGAGATCTACTGTAGTGTAATAAAAACGAAAAAGGAAGCTCATAAAAAAGTTCAGTGGCCTTAGAATCTGTTACAAGAGGATATTCTGTCGAACAGCCCAGTGGGCGTAGGATATCAGAAAGTAACTTCTTTATAATGGAAAGGTATAGTCATTGTGCTATGAAGCTTTATTTATTTTTATTAGTTAGGTTTGATCAAAATATTTACTTTTTCTTATTTACTGAAAGTTTACGAATCATGTAAAACTAACTTAAGTATGACAATTGACATTTCTCTCGACCGTTTATAATTTATTTGTGAAAACTGTTCCGATTTCAAGGTACAAAATCAATTTTTGTCTAACATTTAAATGGTATGCCATAATCGCTATTCATGTTATTTTAGACATGAAGTCAATTTTGGCATAATTGTAAAATTAATATAAATAAAAATAATGAAAGAGTTTTATTATATTATCAGTAATTCTGCCGATAAATTTCAAGCGGTCAATTAAGGGGGAATAAAATCTCAAATGGCTTAGCAAGATAAATCCTCCGTTGACAAGACAACATGATTACGGAAAATTTTCTCAATAGAAAAAATCCAAAGTTACCTCTAAACTGAACAATAAACCGCTGTTATTCATAAAATACTTTAATAAGATCATGAAACTTTGCATACTAACTGAACTAACTATAAAAGCAAAGGGCTTATGTTTGTTATTTTTTTTTAAATAACCATTATTTTCATTGTAAAAAGAAATTACCTAAACTATCGTCGTCCTGAAGCTTGCTTTTACGACGGTAAAATTTTGCGGAATCATGTTTTCGTCTAACAAAGTACTTAACATTAATCCTCAACTTTACCATATATTTATTTCAAAATTAAAGCTGCAATATTTTCGGTATAACGGAGGATCTTGCTAAGCCATTTGAGGTTATATTCCCCCTTAATAACAAAATTATTTAATAATTTGTGGATAACACAATTGTATGCTGCTCTCAACATGTAAATGAGTATTTCCAAAATGATATTAAGCTCGTGGGGACATCACTCTAAATAATACGGCACTTTGCGGAAATCTTTGTCGATAAGGCTAATCGGTTCTAGGAACGGCGGCGGCTCTCCGCGCTAATGTGAAACTGGACTCGCGTGGTTTTCACGCTACGCTACGCGGAATTGGGGCGCAATGGTGCTTACGCAACCTTAAAGAACTCTGTTACGAACCTTTGATAAGGCAAGTAATGTTTTATAACTTGTAGCATTTCTAATACTTCTGTATCTATTTACATACCTATATATTTCAAACTTCTTCAGTTACCAAAATGTCCTCCAGACCGAATTTCAACCGGCGGCCAGCCTCAACGGAGACTAGCCATCGGCGCAGGACAGGATTATAGTGCACTCTTTATTGCACTCTCATAATCCGATGGGACGGTAAACCGGCACGACCGGAGAGAGATCAGGCGCAGGACCAACGGCTTTACGTGCTTTCCTGACTGCGGGCAGCTACTGAGAAAACTCTATTATATATCTAAATATCTATTATATACCTAAATAATTAATTTTTTGTCGCGACCCTAGGATTCGAAACCAGGACCTCATGATCAGCAGTCGCAATACTAGAAACACTAGACCAACGAGGCAGTCTAAAATATATAAGGAGAATGCGTAACTGTTTGGAGAAAATAGTGAAGTTGTTGTTGTTAGTTTCTTGGTACATGCCACTTCTTCTCAAAAGGTATCCCGCAGTAGTTATTTGTTGAAGCTATGACGTAGTTTTTTTTTACTTTTAAAAGTTGCTTTATAAAGGTGTATTTTGAATAAAAATATTTTGACACTGACTTTTGACTTTGGTAGCCCAGTGTTGTTTATAAGTTGCTGCGGCCGGTTAACTAAAATTCAAATCCCACACGGATCAAGTGTGGAAATGTCCAAAAAATTTTCCGGGGCTGGATATGGATATAATATTTATACGTTTACAGTTTGTATATGTAAAATGCCAAACGATACAAGAGAAAGTTCTAACCATAACGTTTTAGAAAATTACTCTGTGTTCTGATATTCAGAACACTAGTTTGCGTCAAGAATGTTCCGTATATTTCACCAAATATTTACATTTCAGTCAAAGAAATACTCGTTTACGTCAAAACGAACGATTGCAATTCGAGAGTGCAAATTTCTATACCGAATTATTACGAATAACATCGGAGTATTTATAAAATAAAACAAGTACAACATCCGGGACCCGAATGTCCGAAATACGATTTGTTAAATTACTGGTGACGTCATGCCAGGATTAAATTGCAACTTCTTACAACGAATAAAAAGTTATGAATATGAAAGGTTAGCAAGCACACATTTTGTACGTGGTATAGCCACGCTGCAGCTATAATATGGTTGTAGGACTAAATGGTTGCTTTGACTGGGGAAGGACCACGCTCTCACAGAATATACAGCGTAAAATACCGGCTTAATGCTGTTTTTCGTATGGTGAGTGTGTAGAGAACCGGAGACCCCTTTTACTGGATACGAGGCATCTTAGTTCTCGGGGACTACAACGCATTTGCATATTGATTCCTAATCGGGCATGTTGATGTCTACGGGCAACACTTAACATCAGGTCTGTGCTCGTCTGTCACCTTTATTTTATATAAACAAAATGAGGACCCGATAGACAGACATACAGAAAGTCCATGGACACCGATGGCTTGGTATCGAGACCATGTGGGAGTCATTGGAGACTTACGTTCTAGAGTAGACTTCTGATCAGCAGGAATGACGTTGTTGATACAAGACATAAGATAATAACATCAGCCCATTTCGTCACCTGGTTGCTTGTGGTATAACCATCTCTTTTATGCCAGATGTAATATAAACGGACAAAAGTGACGGTGTACAACCATTGAGTTACACAAAATATAAATCAATGGGCGCAACGTAGAAGTTGTAAGGCGTTGGTGCAGCAGTCACCAATCCCATTTTACAAAGTACGATGAATGCTGTAATTACGTCTTAAAATTTGTAATGTTTATGTGAAGAGTGTATTCCAAATTTAAAGATAAATTTAAATTTGGAATATTTTATATGCAGGACGATTAAGATACGAGGAGATTATGTTTCAATAATAAACATCATATACCGTGCAGTGGCGGTGTAAGAATATACACCCACTACTTCATATGGTACCCTGGGGGTCGTAAGAGGCTGCAGAGGGAAACACAAACAAGAAATGGGCAGCAGCACCTTCCTGATAACCGCTGAAAATTATACAAAACTGCGGTTGCCAACCTTCCCGCTGAGTGGCAACTATGCAAAATTCCTCCTATGAGGCAATCTACGGGGGAGCCTTATATATTACAGTGGATTCTAAAAGATTGTAATGGTAATGGAAATGGTATTTATAATATGCTGAACGACTATATTTTATAACATGCTGGACGATTATAAGTCAATAAAAAGCAATGTTTAAAAAGTTCAAAGCAGCGCTTAACAACGCTTATAAAAACTATTACTACTAACATTACCGTCTATCGAAAGTCCACTGTTGAACATGGGCCTCCCACATAGATTGCCTCATAGGTGCAAATTTGCCATACCTAGTAGCCGCGATGTCAAGTTTTTTTTAATTAATTTAAGACGTCATCAGATGATGCTGCCCATTACCTGTTACCGTACGTTACGCTTACGACAAAGTGCCTAACTAAAACTACCAACTTATCCTAACTTAAATTACTCCTCTTATTTTACAAAAACAACAACTTCAAAGCACAAAATCATATTTTTCTATTTACATAATATATTGAACTAATTTAAATCAAAAGTTGTACGTAATATTAGTATTTGGCAATTCTAGCACTAACTTATCTCTATAGAATCATAATTAACTCTAAAGCCTTAAAGCCATTTCATGTTAAACGATGGTAAGCGTCGGATCGATCGTTACTATCCATGACGAAGGTTAGCAACAAATCAACGAGCGACGTGTCAACGGCATCGGAGATCGCGTGCCAGAAGCCTAGGCCAATCGATCACCCAACTAAATGGAGGGCCAATGTCGCTTGGAAGTCCTGGAATTCGGAACGGACAACCTTGCAAGATAACGCAACAGCACGCGCTTACAGAAAATAATCAAATCGAAATAAATTCCAAACAGTGTTTTGTAATATCGTCATAAGATTTGACCTGGAATTTAAGAATTTTAATTTATTTTAAGAATATCACGTTTGACGTTTTATCTATACATACGGTTGTGTCAGATTAGAATAATAGCAGTTACAAGATCGTTATGTATTTCAATAGATTCCATGATTTACGCAATGTTACGGTGGGGCTTTGTGTCCGTACAGATCTTAACGAACGTCGTTTGTGCCAAACTCGGCCCCCTCTTCATTCTTGTTTTTGGTGGGATGATTAATTTATGTTTACACGAGAAGACTTTACTTCGGACTCATTATATCAGGTACGTCATATTGTGAGTAGGAGTCGCAAACCGGGATCTCGAATCTCGAAAATACCGGGATACCGGACTGAAACGAAAGCTTTAAAATACCGGAATTGAGTGAACGGAAACCGGTATTTACGACTTTTCGGTATTTCATTATAAATCTTTATTAAATAATATTATGTTAAAAAAAATTAAATAGCCCACGCTTTTCGCGTGGTGGATGCTATTACAACGCGGCTCGACTATGCAACGCAAGTCGCGCGACTACACTCTGGAGTGAGTGAGATAGAGTACTTACTCCCGAGTCCTGAGCCGACGACGAATCCGCCCGCTCGCCTATACAACTAAAGAAAGGAAAAGGTTAAACTTGTTCAATTCATTTAAAAGTAAATTTATAACATTCTTTGCTATCGAATTTAACCTATGAACCAGATTTTCTTCTTCTCTAGAGATATCGCTTTTGGAATCGGTGGTAGATTTTAACGTTCATACAAGTTTTAGATGATCGTAAACTGAAGAATATATATATGACTTTTTCTAACTACAAAATAGAGCAAAGAAAGCTCTTACTCGATTTCCATGAAAAAAGTGAAGAAAAAAAAGATAAATCGCCCAAGAGCATTTTATGTTTTATTAAAGCTGAGGATAATGAAGAAGTTCATAAGAACATGAAGAAGTAATCCTATGAAGAAGTTACTTAGCAGGAGTATTTTATGTTATTGTTAAGGTTGATTACTGGAGGTTTCTTATGTTTAAATAGTTTAAAATAACTTAGCAGCAGTGAGTTATTTATTAAACTTTAAATAAATGATTCATTTTTTAAAACAAATGTGATTTTCTTATCATATCACACTTCTATTGATTGGTTGGTGACAATTCCCTTATGAAAATTACGGTTACATTACATATTTTTAAATATTATTTCCACTATGTTAAAAAAAAAACGAAAATACCGAAACTACCGAAATCTCGGTATTCATTAAAAACTAATACCGAAAACACCGGTTTTTGAAAAGAGGTCCGGTATTGCGACCCCTAATTGTGAGATGCAATAAGAAAGTCTGTCAAAATCATTTTATATTTTAATAAAGGTTTAATAAGATTTAGAAAAGTAACAAAAGTAGTAGAAAATAGACACAAATTGTTTTAGAAAATATTCACAAAATTTTGGCTTACACACCTCATTTTAAAATTTCGTGTGTTTGATTAGGCTGACATGGGCTAGTGGATTCTCTTTACACTCTACACGGCGACTTAATTATTTAAAAGATGTGAAATTCATTAGCTAAAGTATGCACCTCTTTCTCCTAAAATTGTGTGCATTATCACTGCCACCACAAAACCCAACACGACTACACTAGTGTAGCGGCGCTGTCGTCGCGCCACTAGCACACCGAAACACACCGAAGCCTAAATCGCGCTATCAACATTCCGAATCATAAACAGTATATATAGAACTTCTCCGAACTATCACGCGGAGTGTCGGCCGCTCCCCAGGCAGAACACCTTGCCTGGCGGGAGATCTCCCCTTTTCCTTCCACGGCTACAGTGGTGACCCCGACGTGATTTGAACACGTAACCAACAACCTTCGGAAACTTCAAACTTTAAGCTTCATCATTGTCATAAAATACCCGACCCATTCGCTCCCGAGCAGATATCGTCTGCAGTCTTCATATCCCGCAAGCCAGCTAGCTTCACAAGGTTCATCGCAGCACTGGAATAATAATGCTTCCTGTTCCTTCAAGCTACTCTCTGCGCTATACAGTGTTCGGCACGGCTCTGAGCCTTACTGCTCGCCTCTGCTTCACGGCACTCTCGCAGATTTACTTGCCTTCTTCTCGACTTACCGCAGACTACAAGGCAATCTCCTGGCACTTGCACATTCGTCGGCAACGAGGCTGCACTATCGACCTCCGGTCTGAGCAGGGGGGTGATGTAGCGGCGCTGTCGTCGCGCCACTAGCACACCGAAACACACCGAAGCCTAAATCGCGCTATCAACATTCCGAATCATAAACAGTATATATAGAACTTCTCCGAACTATCACGCGGAGTGTCGGCCGCTCCCCAGGCAGAACACCTTGCCTGGCGGGAGTTCTCCCCTTTTCCTTCCACGGCTACACTAGAAACCACATGCAGAGTAACCACACCAGAGTTGATAATACGACGTGTTTCGGTTTTAAACGAAGCATCATCAGTAAAAATTATATGTGTAATAGGTTATAGCTAAGGGATTTTTATATGTCATTACTACATATAATTTTTAAAATGATGAATTTTCGCGGAGTAACGCCTTGTTATATTATATTAATACCTAAAATAAGCAGATCGGTGACGGGGAAAAGCGACTATAGCCTTACGCCGTCGATCAATACAATCTGCTACCGCCGATACCAGTATGTAGCTATTTTTGTGTATATATAAAATAAGCAGACCGATGACGGGGAAAAGCGACTACAGCCTTACGCCGTCGATCGATACGATCTACTACCGCTGATACCAGTATGTAGCTATTATTGTGAATACATAAAATAAGCAAACCGATGACGGGGAAAAGCGACTACAGCCTTACGCCGTCGATCGATACGATCTACTACCGCTGATACCAGTATGTATCTATTATTGTGAATACATAAAATAAGCAGACCGATGACGGGGAAAAGCGACTACAGCCTTACGCCGTCGATCGATACGATCTACTACCGCTGATACCAGTATCTAGCTATTATTGTGAATACATAAAATAAGCAGACCGATGACGGGGAAAAGCGACTATAGCCTTACGCCGTCGATCGATACGATCTACTACCGCTGATACCAGTATGTAGCTATTATTGTGAATACATAAAATAAGCAAACCGATGACGGGGAAAAGCGACTACAGCCTTACGCCGTCGATCGATACGATCTATTACCGCTGATACCAGTATGTAGCTATTATTGTGAATACATAAAATAAGCAGACCGATGACGGGGAAAAGCGACTATAGTCTTACGCCGTCGATCGATACGATTTACTACCGCTGATACCAGTATGTATCTATTATTGTGAATACATAAAATAAGCACACCGATGACGGGGAAAAGCGACTATAGCCTTACGCCGTCGATCGATACGATCTACTACCGCTGATACCAGTATGTAGCTATTTTTGTGAATATATAAAATGAGCAGACCGATGACGGGGAAAAGCGACTACAGCCTTACGCCGTCGATCGATACGATCTACTACCGCTGATACCAGTATGTATCTATTATTGTGAATACATAAAATAAGCAGACCGATGACGGGGAAAAGGGACTATAGCCTTACGCCGTCGATCGATACGATCTACTACCGCTGATACCAGTATGTATCTATTATTGTGAATACATAAAATAAGCAGACCGATGACGGGGAAAAGCGACTATAGCCTTACGCCGTCGATCGATACGATCTACTACCGCTGATACCAGTATGTAGCTATTATTGTGAATACATAAAATGAGCAGACCGATGACGGGGGAAAGCGACTACAGCCTTACGCCGTCGATCGATACGATCTACTACCGCTGATACCAGTATGTAGCTATTTTTGTGAATATATAAAATAAGCAGACCGATGACGGGGAAAAGCGACTACAGCCTTACGCCGTCGATCGATACGATCTACTACCGCTTATACCAGTATGTATCTATTACTGTGAATACATAAAATAAGCAGACCGATGACGGGGAAAAGCGACTAAAGCCTTACGCCGTCGATCGATACGATTTACTACCGCTGATACCAGTATGTAGCTATTATTGTGAATACATAAAATAAGCAGACCGATGACGGGTAAAAGCGACTACAGCCTTACGCCGTCGATCGATACGATCTACTACCGATGATACCAGTATGTATCTATTACTGTGAATACATAAAATAAGCAGACCGATGACGGGGAAAAGCGACTATAGCCTTACGCCGTCGATCGATACGATTTACTATCGGTGATACCAGTATGTATCTATTACTGTGAATACATAAAATAAGCAGACCGATGACGGGGAAAAGCGACTATAAGCCTTACGACGTCGATCGATACGGTCTACTACCGCTGATACCAGTATGTATCTATTATTGTGAAATCATAAAATAAGTAGACCGATGACGGGGAAAGCAACTATAAGCCTTACGCCGTCGATCGATACGATCTACTACCGCTGATACCAGTATGTATCTATTATTGTGAATACATAAAATAAGTTGACCGATGACGGGGAAAAGCAACTATAAGCCTTACGCCGTCGATCGATACGATCTACTACCGCTGATACCAGTATGCACCTATCTATCATTGTGAATACATAAAATAAGTAGACCGATGACGGGGAAAGCAACTATAAGCCTTACGCCGTCGATCGATACGATCTACTACCGCTGATACCAGTATGTATCTATTATTGTGAGTACATAAAAAATACCAATAGCTATATTTGGTATCATTATGACGTTTAATCTTAGGTTCTGGTCAATAACTAGTTAACTAGCACATGTCAATTGTGTCCTTTTCAGCCTACGATTCCGTCTGAGTGTGTACCACTTTCTTAACTATTTCTGCTATTAAATAGCGGTGCGTGCACTACTTTGTTTCGATCTGAAGGGTAAGCCGGTATAATTACAAGATGTGAGGAATTTCATATTCGTCCTCAGGGGCGACAACACATCTGTAGCTTTCTTTCTGTGTCCTTCGATTTTTCCTATATCGTATATACAATATGTATAAAAAGTTTGTCCGATTTGGGCTTTTAAGTATCGCGATATGATTCGGTTCGTGATATTTTTTCAGAGAAAAATAAAAATACCACAAAATTTAGATAAACAAAACTGAGATTAATGTTTAATTAAATGGCGGCGCGGGCGGCCATCGGGTATCAATATCTAGAGGTCACAACTTTGACTTCTGTTGACCCATGGCTTCACTTATTATTTTATCGTTCGTTAGAAACAATAATTTTAAAAACGCAACTGCTGCATAATTGCAGTCACTTTGTATAACGTCGCCGACGATGGTGATTCCAGATTGTTTTAAATTTAACAAAAACATTTTTATTTTTTGATAATGTCATTGCGATACCCAAGTGCCTAACACAAGTGCTTTAGGATCGAACAGTTTTTTTTCTTCACATATTGTATTGGTCACACCCTCGTCTTCTTGACAACGACATCGGTGACTGCCTATAGTGGTATTAAGCGTGACCGAAAAAGCGAAGCGGATTCATGAGGTCCAAGGTTCCAATAACGGGTCGAGCCAAAATTAGTTATTGTGGTTTTCTATTATAAAATAGCAGCTCTGAGTCTGGAAGTTAGCGGTGTTTCATCCCCGTGCCTCCGAAAGCTCGTAAAATTGTTGGTCCTTTGTTTGATTTCTCTCCGGTGGAGTCGGATTGACGTCGCTTTGGACTATGAGAGTGAGGGAATAGAGAGTGCATTTGTGCTTGTGCACACACTCGTGCACAATAATCCTGTCCTGCACAGATGGCTAGTCTCTGTTGAGATGGCTGCCGTGACCGATTCGATCTGGAGGACATATTAATTTTATTGGTACAAGTGTCGCATCATGCTGCGTCATCTATATTCAATCATCAACAGCATGTCAAAAAAAAACACGACAAGGTAGCCGTTGCATTGTGTTTATGCCAACCAGTAACGAAAGTGCCTTAATACGGTACGAGCGGATATGGGAGCACACAAATGATAATTTTGGTCAAGGTTTGAATCACCTCGCTTAACGCTCAACATACTGTTATATCAACGTAATCAAATTTATAGACAAACAAACATAAATCTGCAATTTAAATAAGACGATGTTGGCAAAACATTAGTGATAACTAATAATCGGAATTTCTTTCCATTATTAATTATCACTGTTTTTTTTCCTTAAAAACAAAGATAACGTTATGACTCCGTAGCGAGCCGTGAACCTATTTTCTTAGTATTTGTCTAATTTGTTTCTTGACAAGTAACATGTAAATTAAAAAGAAAAATAGTGTCGTGATGAAATAAGAATTATTTTTATATGAATGAATAAATAAAAATGATCCAAATTTCATCCATAAATACATATGCACAAAGCCTACTACTTTGTATTAAAAGTATAATTAAGTACATAAGAGTTTTAAATAACCCAATGCTGGACAAAGGTTTTTATAATAAACGATGACAGGCCCATTTGGGGAGGCAAGAAACCGCCTTTCTGCACGAAATATTGACGGGTTAAACTTGCAATTTTTTTGGATGTGCACTTTTGGTCAGTATTTTCCTTCGCCGAGCACGTGATAAATCAATAAATAAACTCTTTTTTGCGCGGAGCCCAAATTTTGTTTTCAAAAAAAAGGAGCCTAAGTTACTTCTAATAATATCAGCTATCTGTCAGAGAAAGTTCTGTCAAAATAGGTAAAGCCATTTCGGAGATTAGTCGGAACAAACAGACAGACAAAAATTGAAAATCATTTTTTTTTGTTATAGGTGCCATATATACTTTTTTAAACATTATATAAAAAGCTGTTATTTTTACATCACAAACAGACTTCAATTTTATTTATTTATTTTATTTAGATAATATGAATATTACTTAATGAATAAATAAATAGTTTAAACACACGCAATCCAACAAGTCACGTAAGGCTTCATTATATACCCCGAGTCATGAAAGGTTTCATAATTCAATTAAATGGAGTAAGCAGATTCAAGATAAATTCTTCAGAAGACAAACTATTTCAATAAAGCTAAGTCTGCTCGAGTATAATGAAATATCTCAGTTGATTTTAATGAAATTGATAACTCTGAACTTATCTCATTACAAGCGAAGTAATGAATGAAAACTGAAACTTATCAATTAATATCATAATGAATAAACAAAATCAAAATATCTTAAAAAATTATACCAGTAGTTTATTGCTGATGAATATTGCTTATTGTAAATTTATTTTATGTAAATTTATTTGGCAGAGCCATGTTGCAGCTATATTAAGGTTGTAGCATGAATGGGTCGGCTCGACCAGGGAAGAACCACGCTCTCACAGAGTACCAGCGTAATGCTGCTGTTTCGTATGGTGAGTGTAGAGAACCGGAGACCCTTTTTACTGAAAACGAGACATTCCATCTCAGTCCTCAGGGGTGACAACGCATTTGTATGGTGTGTGTAGAGATTCGGAGACCTTTTTTTAGATGTCTATGGGCCACAGCATCCACTTACCATCAGGTGGTGTGTGTTGATGCGGTTTTCACCAATAAATAGAATGATTCAAGAGGAAGGTTTATATGTATAATACATGCACATGTTGTCGAGATCCAAAAACCACCCATGCGAAGCTAGTATCTTATAAAACTGACAACTTGACTGAGTGACTCATCCCGAGCATAAAGATTATTGAGCTGGCGGCCGCTTGCCGCCAACATTAGAACTATGAAGTGTCGATCTAATGAGACGCAGGCAGTCGATAGAAGCAGAGGCTATGCTATGTGAAAATGATCAAGAAACGTTTGTTAAGCTATGATCTTTTTGATAAAATTTAAGGGCGCCACGAACTCTGATACATAATTGCCACGCGTCACCTTGAATGCACATTATTTGTAATTCGATATTTTATAATTGACTTTTTTTTACATTTTTGTAATTTTTTAATTATATTTTTTTCCTTGCGGTAAAAACGATATTGAAGTATTCAATAATGTAATTAAAATTTATTTATTAGAAATTTTCTATTCTCTCCTTTTCTTCAACGTATTTTTAAGAAAGAAAAAAGAAATGCTTGGATATTTGCTTCTGTGGCGATACTAAGTACTAACAGTAAAGGATAGAAATGCTATATGGCATTTAATTTGAACACTAATATCGAGGACACATATTTACAAAAATAAAATATTAACAAGACGGTGCCTTTATTACATGTACATGACAGGGCAGCTAATAGTTGCGAGAGGTCTCTATTCCGTTCGCCTATTCGCCTAAAGTAAGAGATTATGGTTGAATCATGTCTTATTGCGCCGGTGATGACAAAATCATACGAGTAGATTATAAATTTAAGGTAAACTATTTCTAAATGTTAAACTCAACTGCACCCAGTGCACTCTGCCCAAGATTAACAGCGACTCGGGCGGCAAAACCTTTTAAAGAACGCTTCACATTTTTAAGATTAAAGTTTAAAAAAAAACATTAAGTAACCATTAGTTAATGTTTTTTTTTAAACTTATGGGTCTTCTTATCCAAAGTGAATTACTTTTTTAAAAAAGAAGTGAATTACTTATTAGTTATTATTTGTTAAGATCATGTGTAGTCACCAGTCATTGCGTAACTTAATATACGAAAGTGTTTTATCACGATAAAATCTCGTAACTTAATTTATGCTGATGTTATACGAAACGAAAGAGACACATCAATTATAATTACAATCAGCGCAGCAGTACATTTCAAGCTGAACTCAAAACTTACAAGACTAAATAGCTACCGCAAAAAGTCAAGACGGAAAAAAATCTCCGCTCGGAAGATCGCTATGTCCTCTGAGACTTTGAGTTCGCTAAGCAGTCTGCAAACAAATTGCAAACAAATTGCAAACAAACTGCAAACTGTGATGTTTCTTTTTCGACAAATCGTGATAATGGAGCAAGTACGGCATAATGATCCATTTTTTACATAACTATGACTGATATTTGAAAACTTAAAGGGGTGACTGAGACAAGTCATTACCTCTACATAAATTAATACGGATATAATAATAAGAAAATAAATAAATTGCGCATAAATTTTATAATGGGAATTGCCTCGTTGGTCTAGTGGTTGTAGTAGTGCGACTGCTGATCATGAGGTCCTGGGTTCGAATCCCGGGTCGGGCCAACAAAATCAATTATTGAGATTTTCCGTCAAAGAAATTCTCAGTAGCTGCACGGAGTCAGGAAGTTGGCGGTGTCTCACCTCCGTGGCCTCAGAAAGCACGTAAAGTCGTTGGTCCTGATCTCTCTCCGGTCGTGTCGGTTTACCGTCCTATCGGATTATGAGAGTGAGGGAATAGAGAGAACACCTGTGCTTGCACATACACTTGGGCACTATAATCCTGTCCTGCCCCGATGACTAGCCTCCGTTGAGGCAGGCTGCCGTGGCCGAAATTCGGTCTGGAGGGCATAATTATTATAATTATAATGGGAATTAATTTTAAGAAGCCTATTTATTTATTTTGTTATTTTAAACAACAAGGGTTATTAACCCAAAGCGTTACAGATTGAATTAAATGAACTCACAAAAAAACTCAGACATTATGAAAATATATTACATTTGAATAAATTTATTATTGTGTAGCGTAAGTCAATATCAGGGAGCTAAGTAAGCATATCTTCGAGGCATACGAAAGTGCAAGCCGTGGTCGCATTAGCACCGTGACATGCATGCTCGACAAATAACCAGTGTCGCATCGAACGCTCGGTAGCTTCGATTCCTCATAAATAATTTTTTGGTACAAGGAATTTTTTGATATATCTCCTGTATGGGTCTACTGGAAGATATTTCAATAAATTATGGAATAAGTGGTGCCTTTCTACTAACTGACTGTAGAATTGTTTCCGTCTTGTTGTGTGTACATAAATAAAAAAGAAACTGACTTTTTTAAAGTAACTGATTATCTAGTTTATTATTTAAGAGCAAATAGAAATCCACTAGCACCGCTTATTTTCGTCTTAATAAAATAAATTTCTTTATACTGTTAATATAATATAGAACTGGGTACATATTATAAGGTTAGTAAGAATAATTAGTACCCCATACATTTTTCTTAATATAAATCTTTCGTTACTACGCTTTTATGTCGCAAATAATGCATTGTAAACGTAATTTAAAATGCATTATTTGCAACATAAGAGTACTTTTTTATTTTTATGATGATCCCAATATAATTATACTCCAAAGTGCTACGAACAAATGTTGTATTATAAAGGGTTATAGCCGAAATATTTTCTATAATTGCGGAAATTGTGCGCTGTTCATATTTTTTTTAGCATTGAGTGACAACAAGCATACAGTCCAGTCCACCTGATGGTAAGTGGATGCTGTGGCCCATAGACATCCACATTTATCCTCAGTTAAGAATCAAAATGCAAATGCGTTGTCACCCGTGAGGACTAACATGGAATGCCTCGATTCCAGTAAAAAGGGTCTCGGGTTCTCTACACTTACCATACGAAACACAGCATCATTACGTTGGTATTCTGTGAGAGCGTGGTCCTGCCCCGGTCGAACCGACCAATTCGTGCTACAATAATATAGCTGCAGCGTGGCTCTACACGGTACGCGTACTAGGCATGAGTAAGAGAGATGGGAGATTTTTCTGCCTAATAATGAGTACAATCAATAACTTTCTAAGCCCTTATTATTAGAGACCCTTTTTAAAACATTTCTCTCGGTCATGTTCGTTTCGTTACACTTCCTCACCGAACTTCCATCACATGTTCGACGTAAAATCTACTAAAAAAAAGATTAAACGGGACACGTTTTATCTTTAAGTCTAATTAAAGCAAACATAAAACTCTTAGTTATATTTTTTATCATCGTTTGCCACCATCTTGAGTTCATTATTTTTATTACCGCACCTGCTTTATTCATTGTTTGATTACATTGGTCATCTTTACTTAAAAATTTTCTGGAAGAAATTGCTATTTAGCCACGTGCACATTGTTTATTTGTGTATCGATGATGTATAATCATATTAAAACTATACGTTTATAGTCATACTGAAGCAAATTATGTCTGTAACAGGATTGAGTCGGTTCGATCTGGGAAGGACTATTCCCACACAAGTGTCCTATACTAGCGTACAATAGGAGTTTGATGAAAACCGGAGACCCTTCATTGGTGATGCATCCTCGGGGATAATCCTCGCATATATGTATATCGTATATGTATTTAGTTAGTATATTCATTGATAGATGTATATAGGCCATTGCGTCCACTTAGTATCAGGTGATGTGTGCTCGTTTGCCATACTTACTTTTGTTTTTTTATAGCATTGGGTGACAAACGAGCACACAGTCCACCAGATTGTAAGTGGATGCTGTGGCCCATAGTCAAAACATTTATCCTCAATTAAGATGCAAATGCGTTGTCACCTCTGAAGACTAAGATAGAATGTCTCGATAAAAGATCTCCGGTTCTTGACACTCACCGTACGAAACACACCACACCATCATTACGCTGCTATTTTACGCTGGTATTCTGTAAGAGCGTGGTCCCGCCACGTTCGAGCCGACCATTTCGTGCTACCACTATAATATAGGTGCAGCGGTGGCTCTACCCTTTGATTATATGCTCTATTTATTTATTTATTTATATTATTCTTTATTGCAGCAAAGATTTTGTACAAAAGGCGAGCTTAATGCTATATGGCATTCTCTACCAGCTAACCTTGGGTAGAACAGAGAGTGAGTACCATGTAAAAAACTTCTATTAAAGATACCGTTTACGAAACAACTTTAATTTTTGTAGTTATAAAGTGTAAAGTAGTGTGTTAAAATGTATATAGTTAGAAGTGATATAATAAGACATTGACGAAAAATCTTGCCTATTCACTGTTTGTGAGATTAGGAAGGCGTATTGTGTTTTATATTGCGAACATAAATGCTAAGCTATCAGCTCTGCTTCACAAATAAAAACAAAACCAGTACCACGGACGGTTGGTAGTGTTGATCGCGGCGCGACGTCACCAGGGCCAAACATTGGTTTTATTTGCACAAAACAGCTCGTCGGAATGTACACGCGGCCTTTGTTTTCCAAGTGGCTACTTCCACTTAGCCGGCGAGTACGGAGAAGTGAGCGAATTGTAAACAAACCCCTATTCTTAACTACATGCTCACCGCACATTGTTGGAAACAAATCGGTCGGAAATTAATCCGCTTTTGATTCTCTACAATGTTAATATGTTTCGAGTTAAAATTGCGTATTTTTAAGGCTATTTTGAACTAAACGTCCTTCAATACAATTTGGGGATCGAATGTAGCCATTCACGATTACTTTAAAGTGAGATAGCAGAAAGTATTGGGAATTTTTTTTGGTTGAATTGGTAGTTAGAGACTAAACCATTGTGTTATCAACACAATGGTTTTGTCTCTAACTACCCAAAAGTCATTTATCTACATGGATTTGAGGTCAAAAAATAATTGAAGTCAAACTTCACGAGAAGTTTTATTAGTGGCAGCAAACTTATGCCGATTAGTACAATTTATAAGACACTAGACGCACTTAAATACATACACAAAAGAGTTACACCTTACACCGATCAAGGTAGTAGAGATTTCCATTTTTCAATCGATGATCTCCAACCGAATCATTCGCTAAAATTATTGCACGCATGTTCAAAAAATATTAGACTAAAAGAGATAACATAATATGATATATATATGAAGTATGTTATCATTATCGCAATTAATATATCTTATAAAAGTTGCGTCACTGATAAAAAGTCAATAAACTTTGAAGTGAAAGTAGCGTTGAACGGTAAAAGGGCGTATGCGAAACCAAAAGATCGTGGGATCAAATCTACCAAAGATACTTTCGTCAACCGTTGGAAAAACTAACTAATATTACTAATTAATATATCCGATAAAATTATATTAACGGTCTTTAACACTAGTATTCCTTAAAAAAAAAAGCTATGAAATCGATAGATA
This sequence comes from Parnassius apollo, assembly GCA_907164705.1. Taxonomy (NCBI): domain Eukaryota; kingdom Metazoa; phylum Arthropoda; class Insecta; order Lepidoptera; family Papilionidae; genus Parnassius; species Parnassius apollo. Next base: position 5,543,146 of record CAJQZP010001507.1, read on the forward strand.
TAAAAATCATAAAAATAGATCCAAGGCACAGATCATAAAAATACCTTGACCCAATATGCCAACACAATCTAACCATATAGGTACTTATAAGTTCGACGTTATATTCGTTACACGTAAGCAAATTTAACAGGAAAATGTGTAACTCCCAATGACGTAGATACATCTACGTCGCAACATTGAGAAACGGAGGTTAGAGTGTGACGCATTGACTGGGACGGGCCGAGTATGTACTGCATCCACTTTTCTCTTGCTTTAATGGAAAACCGGTACAAATGATATCGTATCCATTGACCGCAGTAGAAAATTTCTATGCAGTCGACGTACGGAGTGTACTTCTCGGATTATGTACATCTAAGACTATAAGCAGCTGTGCTAGCACAATGCTTCAACCAACAGGTAATTCTAACAAAGTGACAATGCACCTAGGTATACCTACATCACTGAGTTAAAATGTATGGACCACAATGACTATAAAAGGTGGATGTAACACTTACAATAAAAAAAATCTTAAGCGAGACCATATCCACAAGAATATAGCGATGTTTTTTTTTATAGGATAGGGTGGCAAACGAGCACAATTTGAACGTGGTCAGTAGTAACACAGCCACGCTGGAGCTATATTATGGTTGTAGCACGAATGGGTCGGCTTAACCGGGGAAGGACTACTCTCTTACATCATTGCCCTAAAATAGCAGTTTATGCTGCTGTATTTCGTATGGCGAGTGTAGACTCGGATACTCTTTACTAGAAACATGGCATTCCATCTTAGTCCTCATAGAATGGCGGCATCTGACTTTCGATTCTTAATAGAGAATGATTTTTTTTATAGGACAAGGGTGACAAACAAGCAGAAGGTCCACCTGATGGTAAGTGGATGCTGCGGCCCATAGACATCTACTTCCGTCCTCGATTACGAATCAAAATGCAGATGCGTTGTCACCTGTGAGGACTAAGATGGAATGCCTCGTTTTCAGTAAAAAGGGTCTCCGGTTCTCCACACTCACTATACGAAACACAGCAACATTAAGCTGCCATTTCACGATGGTATTCTGTGAGAGCGTGGTCCTTCTCCGATCGAGCAGACCCATTCACACTACAACCATAATATAGCTGCGGCGTGGCTCTACCACGTATAAATAAGTAAATAATTAAAATATAAACAAAATGTATGAGTAATTACCGTTGTTTTAATATTATTAGCAGGATGCTGCAGCACATCTTCTAGTTTATTTCTCTGTCGTCCTTTACGACACCCATACGATACGGGGTACGACGACATGGGGTAGTGGATATCCTTACACTGCCAGTAGTGCATGCAAGTTTCATTGAATATATTTTCATGTTCATACAAATAAGAATGATGAGATCATATACAAAGCCGAATACGCTAAAACGAGACAAGACTACAAAAACGTCAATATGGTTCAGCGAACCGCGCGCGTGTAGCGTAGGCGAAGCACATTGCGTCGTGTTGATGTAACAGCAAGATAAGAGAAGGCCTAGACCTTAGAGCGGACTATCTAGCAACAAAGTACGTCGCATTAAGAATATAAAATATAAAATAGCAATAGAAGTACCTACCTAATGAAGCATTCAGTCCCCCTATCCTTAAAAATATAGAATAAATAGAAATGTATTTTCATTTAATTACAAGTTACAATAATAATAGATGCCTTTTTATACGAGCTAGAGCCACGCTGCAGCAATATTATGGTTTTAGCACTAATGCATCCGTTCGACCGGTAAAACCAGCGTAAAATCACAGCTCCGGAGACCCTTTTTACTGGAAACGAGGCATTCAATCTTAGTCCTCAAGGGTGGCAACGCATCTGCATTCTGATTCTTTATTGAGGATCATGTAGACGTTTATAGATCTCAACATCCACTCACCATCACGTGGACTGTGTGCTCGTTTGTCACCCTTATTCTATAAAAAAAATATGAAAGAAAGGTAACATACAAGCACACAGTCCACCTGATGCATTAGCATGTAGTGTAGACGCCCCAATTCAGAATCAATATGCGTATCTGTATTTTGCACGCATCTATTCGCTACTATGATTTGATACAGTGTTTCATGATTTGATGTGACGCTATCGATTGACGCAATGAGACTTTCATTTCTTGCAAAATGTCGACTACTCGTTAAACAAATTTCAAGGTTTTGGATACAGATTACAGATTACGTTCTCCCCAAAATCGTTGACGAGAGAAAAACCTATGATTTACTGTGTAATTTACATTGCTTTAAAATGTATGGTAGGAAATAATGGTAGACGCATATTGTAATAACGGCTGGTATTGTGACGGCTCCGTGGCGCAGTGGCTTAGCAATGAGTTACAGAGCTAGGGGTCGCGGGTTCTAATCCCGCACGGAACAATATTATATTTGTACGGCCTACAAGTAGTTGTTCCGGGTCTGGCTGTTTGTCCTTGTGGAATTTATGTTTGTAAACTGCCCCCACGATACAGGAGATAATCCTACTGTGGAGGACTACCCCATAACGTTTTTAAAAAGCCAAAAAAAGAATAAGAAACTTTCACTTCTAATTTATGATGGGTAATAAATATTAATAATGTCCACTTTGTTTATGACTTCTGTCTAATGGCAGGTAGTGCTTGTATGTTTTATGTTAAAACTTAATGCCTTTTATTCCCGGAGCGAGCACAACGTAATATTTTTACACAAACTAAATTACATAATCAGTTCATTAACAGCCAGAATGGCCTCTCCCAAGATAGGATTTTTACCTACATTAAACTTTAATATCCGTTACCTATCTAAATATTGATGTCGGCTACAAAAATATTCACTTATTTAGTGTATATATATAGTTACATTGGTATCAACAGACGTTTAAGTCGCAAGATAATTCAAAAAGATGAGGGAAAGATTTTTCTGTTTGTAATTCCATCGACGGGCTAAGCTAGAGTCTAAATGGCCCATAACTCTGATACGGACCGCGTGGTGAAGGCGTGCATTTACATTTTTCGTCGAAACCGATTCTATTACGCCTCCCTTTTTGTGGACGCGCGGCTATGTTTTATAATTCATGTAATGCACCTCTATTACGGCACGAACGACAAAAAATTACAATATCCATGGATTCGAGATACGTGTTTAAGGAAAACCGCTTGACGGTCTCTTATTCTGAAGATGAAGCAGGAATATCAAGTGTAAACAGGCTATCGACACCACACAGTTATTATATGAGGTTGTAGAATTTAATATATTCTGTCAGACTTTATGACAGATACAAATATTTTTGTGTAAACCAGTACGCAAATTAATTTTGATAAGCGGTCGATATTCTTTTTTTTTTAAATTGAAGTGACAAACGGATTAACATCATACGTGAGAGACATCTGCAAGCCTGCAACCAACTTCAAATGAAGAAAACTATAAATGCGCCGTCACCTCTGAGGACTAAGATAAGATGCTTTACAGCCTGTAATTACACTACTCAAACGGACCCCTAGGCTGATGAGAAGTCATACCGTCCACAACGTATATCGTCCAGTAACGTAATACCAATCGAACGAGCTGTGCACAATTTAGACAGCAATTTCAATGTAAACCCGTTACACCAATAGAGTTGTCGGAAATAAAAATACATTGTGAAGTCATAATTACATAAAACCGAGTTTAATACATACAATCTCAAAGCGATGCCTTCAAAATCAATAATTTGAACATTTATTATTCAGAATAACAACATTCATCGACTTTCACCTAATTCGGATTTGTCGCTTAAACTATCAGTGGTTCACAACGTAATAAAAGAGTATTTTTCCCGTTTTTGCCCTTAGAAAGATCGATTACAAAGTCATTGACTGAAAGTTACATCTATTTTGCAAAACCGATCATCCAATAAAATTATTGAAAGATATAAGTCGTGTTCATTTTTAAATACTGTTAAAATTTTAAGCTACTGTTTATTTGGTCTAGAATTGGTCGAAAAACTTGTCGTTCAATGAGTTTAAGCCATCCCTGCCACATTTGTAAAGCTCATTAATATGTATGATAAAAAGGCCACTACTTACGTTAAAAGGCCATTTAAATAAATAATCTGAACTTCTTGGGCTTGATTCATAGAGGCTTATAAATTATTAACCCATTTTTATTACGCTAAGTATTTAATAGAACAGAACCCTATTATATTTGACCACTGTTGTCATAACCGTTTAGTTTTTGTAATTAAGAAAAAACTAATGCGTCCATTTAACCAACTTCAAAAAGGAGAAAGTTCTCAAGTCGATCGTATTTTGTTATTTGATTTTTTAAATATGTTACACGATATTTTCGATAATTACTTTTTCCTCTTTCATAGGCTATACTTCAAGGGTGGTCTCATTTAAATTTGAAGTAAAAATTCCATCCCTACGGGTGGTAAAAATAGAGGTGAAGTTTTTAATCAATTTTTAATACAACTGTTTAGAAAACATTTTCGCTGTTGGCTTGAGCTTGTGTTATTCTTTAGTCAACGCAATGAGTTAAAAAATTAACTTAAAATAAAATGTGAAACAGAATTCAAAGAACTAATTAGTACGGTACGGTCGGTCTGTAGTTTAGAATTATTTTATTCTATTCTAGTCGGTGCTAGTGCATAGTTTATCGACGAATTAAAATCTCCGACTTCAGAGACCATTACGTGGAAATAATTTTATTCTTTTTAGTTTTTTGTAGTTGTTTTTACTTTTAATTTTCAATAAAAAACAATTTGTGCCATGCCTTTAGATTTAAAAAGTATAAACAAATAACTCATCAATGGTGTTTTATAATTTAGAAATATGTAATATCTTAAATCACGCAAACATAAAATTATAACGATCTTTAATCAAAATATAATGATCAATTTATAATGATATTTTGTTTTGATTATTAAAATAAAGAAATGTAACTACTCGTTGTCACGAGTGCAGTTCAAAAATGATTATAGAGATAATATGGATTTTATCAAACAGTTCCGTTAGAGCTGATAATGTTGTGTTCTATTCGATAAACTAAACTAAAACACCAAACGAAAATAACTGGGCATATCCTATAAGAACTTGATACTGCGACTAAAGGTTAACCACCCCACATTGATTATTTTTTACTTATTCGTGATGATGAAGCCCCAGATGGTAACATGGTAACAAACATTTACAATATCTGTTACAGCTTAAAACCGAAGTATGGTTATATCTGTTACGGCTTAAAACCAAAGTTCTCACCAGATAGGTGCAGCTAAATGCAGTTAATTAAACTCAGGTGTATTTCATGGTGTGTACGGGCAAGTATAAATAATAAGCCGAGCTTTATCTAGGTTTTCTTGGAATTACCTATGCTTTTAGTTAAAGTATGGATATCTTATATATTAAATATGTTACGGGTAATGCTCGAAGAAGAAGTAGACCTATTTATAAATAATTACAGATCATAACTGAATCGAACTGATACACAATTAAAATACTTCATCTTAAAAGTTTGCATCAACAAGTCTTTCCTTTTCGGTGCTGAGTGCAAAAATTTATGGGTTATATTAGAACGCGCCAGTGTCTGTGTGTGAGTGAATGTTTACTTGCGGCACAACACCAGAACAATAAATTATCGTGGTGAATCGATCATGACAACATTATAACGGCTTAAGTTAGCAATGGCGCAGTTTGCCTTGCAGAAGCTTTATCGTAGGTATGATACAACGACGTTTTCTGACAAGTCATAATTTACAAATTACATCTAATAAGTTTAAAACGCATATAAAAACATAAAATATACGTCGCCTTTGACACCAAAAGCATCGTTCTAAACCAAATTTCGAATACGGATAGTATAGTTTTTTTTTGTAACCAAATGTAAAGGACCCTTGGCCGATAACAGCCCTAAACTGTTTAATCTGGAAACACATGGTGTTTGAAAAAAAATCAGGTAGAGAAAACAAGAGCGCTAATGTGTGAAGCTGGCAATAGAAAAAAAGTTAACATGTGGCGTTTAAGGATTAAGAGGGTAGACGGGCTGAATTTTTTCCATACAAATGTATTCCCCCATTTTCTTCCTGGATAATACCTCTAGAGTAATCGTTTTTGTTTATAAAAATCTAGATCTATTGAAGGCATGTCCCTGTCATTTACTTTTTTCAAAAAATATTACAAAAATAAATATGAACTTACCAAAACCAAAAAAATTCCTTTTTACAAGTAATCAGACGACTACCAAAGAAATTTGAAAAGATTTTAAGATAAAAGCAAATGATAGAAGCATAGATCTATTCTTCCTTTAAATTTTGATACCAAATATAATTTAACTGACTTAGTTTTCGAGGAGAAAACAGGGGAATATGAAAGGACGATGGGTCACGGTTTTTGTAGGTAAAATCGTTTTGAGCTGCAGTTGTCTCTATCGCACTCTTCGGGTGGAGACCAGAGGTGAGGGACGGCAATAGTTTCTTCAAATACCTATTTTTCAATTCCCGCGCAGACCGTCTACCCTCTTAATGTCCTTAAGCAACGATTTTTTACCAACTTCAAAAAGGAGAAGGTATTCAATTCGACTGTATATTATTTTTATTTGTGTTACCTCATAACTTTTCTCTGGGTGAACCGACTGATAATTCTTTTTATCTGAAAGCTAGTGCTTCTCGTATGGTCCCATATAAATTCCACAATAGTTTTCAAGTTATCTTTAATAATGCGTATTTGACTTCAAATACATTGACGATGTTCACACATTTTAATTATATATCGAAGTCGGTTGTACAATTTTTTTAATTTTACCACTTGTTTTTTTTTTAAACATCGTAACATGACCATTCCAATCTCTAGGCTCACAGTGGCTCAGATTGTGTGGATCACAGTGGCTTTGAAATAATGTAATTTTATAAAATTCTCTAATGGTTTAAATTTACGCCGCTACTCGTCTTGGAATTAATAAAATTTATAAAATAAGTATGTAGTTATGTTAAAATATTTGCCAATATTAATATTTTGTCTTTTCGCCTGGCTACTGAGTTTAAAGCCGGTATCAATGTTAGTACAAAAACATAAATTAATTGTTTTCGTGTCTGGGCATATCTATAGTGATTTCATACCCCTAATGTCCTTTCAGTGTTTTGTTAAACTTTGCTTGGGATTTTTCTCGTTGAAGCTTTTTTACACAAAAACACCGACAACTACTTCTAAGCGATACAAATACTTGGTCCAGGATTCGGGATTCTTGAAGCCAAAGCCGACCAAGTTTTTGGACGCAAAGTAGTAAATTGTAATCATATGACGCAGTCATTTATTACTGTTGCCACACAGGTGGACTGCGTGCTCGTTTGCCAGCCTTATTCCATGAAATAAATTCTAGTATCTATATTTAAAAATGTTTCATTCTTCATTACAAACCTGTCTAAAATGTCATACGTGTAATAAATTTTAATTAATTAAAATAATTGTTCTATAACTTTCTAACTATTTTGTGTTGTTATCAAAGAAGTTGTGTACAACTGTACAACTGTAAACTGAAACAGATCTGTTTCAGCTTCCCTTTGTCGCATCTTACGGCATGGAGCTTAGTGAAGTCAGTTAAACTTATTTATTATCAAGGTTATAAAGTTCTAAAAGAATTTGGTTTGCAATATTTAAAATTTTACAAGCAGTTCATATTATATAGCAGTGTATTATAACGAAGACTAAAATGTTTTTGAATAAAGGAATCCGACAAAAGACGACAATAAACTTAGGCAGAAAGAAACAATTAATTAAAATTTAACAGAGAATAAACTTAAAAATGAGGATATCCGCAGTAGAACCACAGTAACCGACATAGCCCAACGGATTAGTAAGCTGAAGTGGCAATGGGCCGGCCATATAGCTCGAAGAACCGAACGCCTAAGGGGAAGAAAGGTTCCCGAGTGGCAGCCTCGTACCGGTAGGCGAAGTGTGGGGCGGCCCCCCGCTAGATAGAGTGACGGCCTGGTGAGACATGCAGGAAGTCGATGGATACAGGTGACTTAGGATCCAGCTTTGTGGATTTTCTTAGGGCAGGCCTATGTTAAACAGTGGACTTGTGAAAGGCTGCAATGATGATGATGATGATAACACAGAATAATAGATCCAGTCCAACTCGTAACGATCTAATTGTAAATTACGATACACATACATACGTCACTGGTCTAATAAACACGTTTCAATCTGAGATGAAGCAATTTTTATCTAGTACGTAGTGTTTGATAATGCTCAATGAGAGATACAGATTGTTAATTTAACCAATTACTTGACAGATGGACACTTCTGAAATATCACAGTAAATGGAAGAGATGAATTATTTATCTTTGGAAAATGTGACTTAATACGGTTAGATTTTTAAAATTCTGAAAAATCAAAACAACATGTAATAACTGAAATCATCAAAATTTTAAAAAGGCATTTCTTTTGGTTTTAGCATATATTGAAAAAAATGTTTAAGTTAAAAAATTATTAAAAGATAATATTATCTTGAATAAAACTACATTTACGGATTTTATCGCGTTTAATTAACTATTTTAACTTATTATTATTTTTAAATCCCGACGTTTCGGGTGCTTTACAGCACCCATGGTCACAGGGGGGGACTAACATGTTTGACATCCCAATGACATAGTTAGCCCGGCTACCTTCAGTTTTTGAATATTATTTTTTTGGTCCGATCTACGCAAAATGAGCTTACAGTATCTTGATGTTTTGCAGTGGTATGCTTAGGTTTGGGTTTAATTTTGTTATTATAGGCGAGGCTATTGAAATTAAAAAACATCCTAATTTCAATAGAGAAGATGGATGGGTGCTGCCATCTGCTTGGGATCCTCGCTAAATTTGCGATTCGCGTAAATTTAAGAAATCATTAGATATTGGGTGCGTTTGGCAGAAAAAAGCGCTAGCAAGCGCTTATAAGCGCTGAAATAATTTTCGGCCAGGACACGATTGCTACTTCAGTAGCGCTGACACTATCCGCCATTTTGCTTATTTAATTTGTTTGTTTTGAAGTAGAGTTTATAAGTTGTTTTGTGCAATAATAGTTTTAAGTAATATAGTGACATGAATAAACATATACATGTTATTAAAAATTCATGATTGGTAAGTTTTTTAATATAAATACTTTACAAACATATATTTAAATTAGTTTAGGTTCTAGGTTAAGGTTCTTAGGAAACTAACATCGTGTCCTGGAGGAAAATAGCTACTTACGATTTGACAGCGCTTACCGCTTACGATCGCCATTTTGCTTACAAGCGCTTGCTAGCGCTTTTTTCTGCCAAACGCACCCATTATCTTCTTCAGTTCTGTTTCTTTGTGTAACAATTACGAACATGATAGGCGTACTAAGAACATTTTTATATAGGAGGGGGGGGGCAAACAACATACGGCTCACTTGATGTCAAGTGATTACCGCCGCCCATGAACAACTGCAACACCAGGGGAATTGCAGATACGTTACCGGCCTTTATACATATGCTTTATATATATAGCGAAATATAAAATAAAATTAAAAAAAACTAACAACCAACTTCAAAAAACTAATTTGTTTTATTATCAAAATCGGTTGATCTGGTAAAGAATAATTTGCACAAAAGTCGCGCAAGATGCCTTAGCAAATTGTCGAGTTTGATGACTTTTTCATCAAATCAGACCAAATTTATATGTGTCCACTGAAATACTTCTTTTTAACGTGTTAGAGAATAATCGCTTAAAAATTTATTTATTACGTCTAATTGAGAACAGCCTTTTTTAATTCAGTTGATAAATGTTAACTAAGCGGTATTTCTACGAAAATCAATATTTAATTACTATGAAATTTCAATACATTGCTCAATTTATACAAAGATAAGGCAAAGCTAAATCAAAATCAATCAACAACCGAATTATTTTAATTAATTTTCGTTCATTTGAAGCAAATATTAGTCTAGACATATTTAATGAGTATTTAACACGCCAGTACAATGGAGGCGCTTTGACTTAAAACAGCTATGCTCGGTTTGTAAATCTTTCGTATCAAAACGTAAGTAATAACGAATACAATATTTCATAAAAAACGCATTTCCGAAAACGTAAGAGATAACGATAATCAAACATTTTATGTTTACTTGCAAGTGAAGCTTCACATGCCATGTATTATATGGAAAACTTATTCACTTTTATGAAGTTTTGAAATTATTCCAAATTAAGTAAAGAAAATTTCCAGCTATTTCATGACGTCGAAACTATCACAGTAAACGCTAATGTCGGGTCCGTCTGCCAGAACTAAAAGCCATTAAAATTATTAAATTTCTAATTAGTTTGTGAGCGTTCTCAGTTAAACTTAGAAATATTAATCCGTAGATCAAAAACACTCGAATATAAGTCGAAAGTGATTACTTGAAATAATTGTAATAAAGAAAAAAAACCTTAATATTTTTTTTTTACACCCCCCCCCCCTAATAATTTTAAGGAACATGATTTAAGATTTAAAGCTGCAGGATAACTAAATACTATTTTCGCTTTCAAACTGATTTTCATTCTAGTTATACAAATAAATATAATGAAGTGCCTGTTTGTAATGTTAAAACAACAGCTTTTTACTAAATGCGTATGAAAGTATATGCGGTACTTAATATTTATGACAAAAAAAAAACAATTTTTAAACATTTTATCCGTCTGTCTGTTTGTTCCGGTTTATTTCCGAAATGTCTGGATTGATTTTGACGGAACTTACACAGGCAGATAGCTGGTGTTATAACTAGTAACTTAAGTTACCTTTATTTCAGAAAAACAATTAGATTTGCGCGCAAAAAAAATTAAAACCCTAAATTACACGCGGGCGAAGCCGTGGGGAACACCTAGTTTAGAATAAAACTTACGGCAATACCAGTGTATATTAATGGCACTTATGATTTAGAAACAAAAGTAGAGTTTAGATTCGGGGAACCTAGAATATAAAACAGCATAGATAGATTGTTTACCGAGATTAGATACGAAAGTGGAAACATGCTCAGATGCCTAAATTTTAGCAGTACTTGATGTATAAATACATTTAATAACAACGCCTGTATGAAAACTTTTAAACTATAGTTCTGTACAAATAAAAACTTACCTTATATTTTCTGGTTTAGGGTCGTCCATCGGCGGCGGTGGTGGAGGCGGTGGTGGGGGCGGAGGTGGTGGTGGGGCGACCATAACGTTAGGCAATGAAGAAGGTGGCGCGGGTGGAATCGGAGGTGGCGCGTCCGGTATATCAGAAACGGACGGTGCGACCGGATCCTCAATGTCCGGTAGTTCTTTCAAATCCAAGTCCGGTAGTTCCGGTACGGCAACCGGGGCGACAGGCGATGTAACGGCTGACGGTGCGATGGAACCGTCGGTGGTTACGGAGAATTGGACATCTCCGGCTATGCCCGGCAGGTGGGGAAGGTCGAGGGGCATATCCAACTCCGGCACCTGATGGACACATGATAGTATTCTTAAAGATGATAACGTAAAATTGTATCAAACTTAATTATTCTTTGATTGGGATTCGAACTCAAAATACGTTTTTTGTTTAGTTCTGCATCAAAAGGTCGTCCTGAACCCCATATCACAATTTAACGAACGTTTAACCACATCATTTTGTAAATGAAAAATAGCGGATGGACATTCTATGCATGTAATTGAGAAGGGGATAAATAATAACGCATTAACCTAGTACGTGCATGCGCAATGTACTAGTTACAAATAATTTATTCTGGTAACTTAAAGTTAAAGTTACAGCTTTATACGTCCCACGGCTAGGCACAGGCCTCCTCTCACTTTTCAGATGGTTTTAGGGCAAGGAACTGTCAGCCGTGTTGCCCTAATGCGTGTTGGCGTAAATATTTTATTTTAATTTCTCAGACATGCAGGTTTGCTGACGATGTTTTCCTTTACCGCTGAGCATGAGCACGTGGTAAATCAGCACTTAAAATTAAAATTAACAATTTCATTAGTGCCTGCGAGGACCGAAATCGGGTTGCTCGCGTTCTGTGAATAAGCTACCCATGGCTCACAATAAAGCAAGTGTACGCTTTTGTTAACTTAATACTATTTCAAGTAATTGAAACTTCCTTTTAAGCAAATGATCTTGCTTATGCTAGGAAGCAACGCTCTTTCAAAGCAAGGTTACACAATGGATATTGCCATATAAATAGGTACTAAACTTTAAAATAAATAATCTAGCTACCTATAACAAACTAAGCTTACTACCTAAACTAAGATTATATGCATGTGTATGTATGTGTATGTGTGCATGTAGCGTTTATGTGTTGTGTGTTAGTGTCATGTTTTCTTTCACTGTCAAACATGTGCCTAATAAATGAAATCTGGATAAAATGTATATCTTAAAGCTAAGGATATATGGTCTACCTACCAATCCCATGCCTGGCGCGTACATGTATTCGTCGGCCTCCCGCTTCAATACGTTTCTCTTTGCAATGGAAGGTGGTGCCTCTTCCAATGACACTTTATTTGCGACGTTAGTTATAACCCGCGGCACATAGACTGGAGTTTTAGTGCTGCTTCGAATGTACGGGCACTCGTCAGTGTTGAATATCAAGAGGTCGCCAACTGCTGAGACTTGAGTTATAACAGATTCTAAATAATTGTCCAATTTAGGTTTCGGTTCCTTAGGATCGGCGACTTTAACATGATAGAAATGCAATTTTTCCTACAACCAATAAACATTTAAGTTAACATCAATGAAAATAATGAACAAATAGTTCTCAACTTTTATATAAAAGGATACTACCTGAATCTTATTTTCATTTGGTTGCCTTTGAGATTCTCCAATTAGAGTAATCTTTTGGGGCTCATGTTGATAGCAATTTAGATCAAAGACAGATTTGTAATGATTATGAACAAGAGATGTTGGGTATTTGGCGCTTGAAAATACTTTAATAGCTTTCTGCATGCCACTGAGCTTTTCTACTTTTGCTTTTGATATTTCAATCCTTCTTTTGATATTGTCAGTTTTTTCCATGTTCTGTTTGATTCTGAGCGTCACGCGTGTGAACACATCGTCGACTATCCCGTTGAGGTTGTCTAGGGTGTCGGCGATCTGAAGTATTGTCTCTTCCATGCTCAGATCGTTTGGTATCAAATTGACTTTATAGATACCTTCCATTGTTGACCGTTATGCGAGTGTTAATTATCTGAAACAAACAAAAATCTTATGCAATTACACAAAACGGATTATCAAATATTTTTTAGCTGTCATGCAAAATACATATGTTTCATTACATAGGTACGTACATTTACATACGTACATTTGTATTGGATTAGCCTATCCTTTGTGTACGCATTATGAGTCTTATAGCAAATTGTATCACACTAATTGCAATAATAAAATGAAAACTTTTAAATCTTACCCACTCGACTTCTTTAGAATCACCTAAAATAAATTAATAAGGCACAAGGATTATCACTAGACGACACATCCACTTTCTTGTGTTAAATTATGCATGTCCAATATTTTATATAGCACTCAATAAAGCTAGTTTAGTCCAATATTTACAATTCAGTCACTAAGGAGTTTATTTATATCAGTACTGGGTCACTATACTATGCAATGATTGACTCAATTCTTATTAGAGTTTAACGACGGCGTATCAGCGAGTAACGAGTGGAGATTATCATTTGCGGGGTCAGTGCTCCACGAGAAGCGACAGTAGGCATCGGGCGACATCGTCGGGTCTAATATGGCGGACTCCTCGGCTAATTGGCCCGCAGACAGCATGTTATTTAAATGCTTATTTATTACTACATCTCCGGGACTCACATAACCGTTCGAAGCGGACGGCTTTAATGGCACTGTGTTTCGCACACTTGATTTAAGACTAGGGATGGCATCCAAAGACTGTAACTGGATGTAGCTACTGTCTGCACCGGTTTTCACGGGCGGTGGCAAGGTGGGCATCGTCGGCAAGCTCTCTGGCCCAAGCATCTTTGTAGGTGTCGCTCCCAGCTTCGGGATATTCAACATGGATTTTGGCTGTGCATCTTCAGGTCGCACATACCCTGATGAAGGCGGTGGTTGACCCAGTGCACTCGATGGCGATACACCAGTTGTAAATATTGGTGGTGTTAGTCCAGCCATAACATAGCTTGAGCTTGCAGGTTTATCTGTAGTGTTTTGTGGTGGGTTTTTGAGAGGCGCTGGTGCTGATTGCACGTAACCAGTCGCTGGGTTCACTACTGGTTGTACATAACCACTTGCAGGATCTTTCTTGAAAGCTTTATCACTATAATATGGAGAATTTTCTTTGAAGCTTTCAATATCATCATTTGAATCTTCATCATGAATAGTGTTATTTTCATCATCTTTTATTGTTTCAACTTCCATGTGTAAAGAGGTATTCGATCCATCATCTGATGTTGACGCTTGCCTGTCTACGGGTCCTCGAGATGAATCTGATAAAGCAGTACTGTCTGTGTGGTCACTTGCACCACAGTTGTCATTGCTTTTCTGTTTAGTATCTGTAGATGATACTGTTGTTTTACTGTTGGGAAGAAGTAACACCTCATCAGAGGATGGTTTATCATCTTTAGTAGTTGGATTCCAACCACCAAATGTGTATTTCGATATATCTTTTTCGGGGATACCTAAGCCATTGGGCAAAACAGGTTTAATATCCTCCATTTTTCTATATTTTTTATACAATTTGATTAAGCAGTATACAATGCCAATGAGTGCAAATACAGTCATCAAAATGAGTGTCATAGTCAAACCATCTCTGCTTCGACAAGCTACAGTACTCGGTTCACTCCATTCACCATAATACACATTGCTACTCTGATCCTTTTGGTTGGTTAGATTCACATTTTCTTTGTCTGCAAGTGCTCCATGATCAGGATCCTCATCACAATTGACGGCTCTAACTTGATAAGTTTCACTTACAACTACTCCTTCACAATGCACTAAGGAAAATGACAAATCTGTAGCATTCATAATTTCAGGTTCCAAATCATCTTTGATTCTTCTAACTTGATAGTAGTCTACAGTACCGCCAGGAATTTCAGGAGGTTCCCACTTAAGAAGATCTGGGTTGTTTTTTACAGTTGGTGCTTTCAACCTACTAGGTGGACCAATTCTTGTCCTCACAAATATACCTTCATGTCTACCAATTTTAGAACATAGACCTATTGGTACATTGCAAGCCTGAACAGTCCAAGAGTAGTTAGTAAACCCCTGAAGCCCTGTAAGAGTAACTTGTCTTCGGGATGTGTCAGTTCCCGACACCTTATCAACATAGAACTCCTTTCCATAATTATAAATCACATATTTACCAATAATCCCATTCCTATGCAGAGGAGGATCCCAAGATATTACTAAAGAATCATTTTTTACTTCTGATATTGTTATGTTTCTGGGACTTGTCGGAGTATCCTCTGATGTTGTGATAACAGCTGTAGCATTTTCTATGGTCTTTAAGCCATATGTTGTATTCAAGGCAATAGTGAACTGATAGGTTCTGAATGGAAGCAGGTTTGTAATGTTAATTTCCATCTTGGTGGGATCAGAGATGTAAACGGATTGGTTCCCCACACTCGCATCACACAGACTGCTTGTTCTAATGACGGGACAGTATGTTATATTATAACCAGTGATAATTCCATCTTGCAATGCGCAATCCATTAGCCACCTTAGTTTGACAAATGATTTACCAGGAGCATCATATTTCAAATGTAATGGAAATCCATACATTGCAATCCCATCTTTGGAGATATCACATATGGCCCATATCATTCCGCTGGTTTTTGTACCATTATTAGCAGAAATAGCAAACTGGTATCTGTAATCTCTTGGCAGATCTATGACATGATTGCTTTTGTTAGGTTCTAAAACTGTGAAATTTAAGCGACCATGACATATTTTTGTGCTGTTATGATGGCACCAGAACAATGTATAGTTATCTATTTTATCAATTCCAACCCATGACAATTCATAAGTACCATTTTCATATGCAAGTTTAGTAAATGAAGTAACATCTAATGAATGGGTGTCTCTTGCAGGTGGTATATATAGATGGCTACTGTTAACAGACGGTCCATTCATATTAAGGGACCAAACTGATACTTCCATCGCATCTAAAGATGCAACTTCAAGAAAAACATAACTTAAACTTTTATTTTTGTCAGCCAACAAAGTCTGTGTTTTGCTTCCTTGTTGAATAAGCACTTTATAAGTAAAATTTGCTCCAGCCTCCTCATATTCTTCCAACTGTTTCCAGTACACATAGATTACTCTTTTATTATTATATGTGGCTTGATTAAACCCCCCTGCTGTCATTTCCGGTGGCCGTCCAGGCCGTTCGCTAGCTGTATAAAAAACTATATAACTGAATTCTGACCAAAATTCATTGTGAACAGCTTTTCTAGATTTGATATAGATGCGAACTTCATACTGCATATGAGCATATGGCAAGTTGGTTAACTGGAATCTATATGTTTTGTTATTAGGTGGCAGAAACGAAGCATCAACACTGTGGAAATAGGCAGTATTATCAATTTTAGCTATTTGATATTCAATTCTATGTTCCACTCCACATGGCAATAAATCCACAACATTATTGGGAATACTCCATTGTAACACAACACTATGTGTACCATTACTGAGTACTTTTAAGTCTGCTGGAGGGTCCGGTTTCACAACTGAAAAGTGATCCACAGTGAAATTTTGTTCATTACAGCCAAATACATTACAGGACTTAAGATTAAAATAAAATTCTTCCTCTTGCTGTCTGTAACGAGGCTGGCTACTGGTGTTCCAAGTACAGTATCTAGTATTTTCAATTTTCTTAGCAATGCAAGGCTGCACAGAGTTTCCATTTATTAAAAATGTCAAAGAATAATTAATATTACTATAAGAATCTGGTGATGTCCATGAACAATTTAAAACCTCAAGGTTTTTAGAAAGACAACTAAAGTCAGTTATATTTTCTGGAGGCGAATCGACTAGTACACGGTTGGTACAAATTTTTTTAGTTTTCTTGTTCTTACAATAGTAAGTATTTACTTGCTTTTCAGGCTTGTCAATATACAGCCTTCTTGTCGTGCTGTTAACGATTGTAGAAGGAAAAGGTTTTCCAGCTAATGTAAATTCGATGTCTTCAGAGGAATAATTTTCAGCAACGCAAAATATTTCCAATGGTTCGCCATATAGAACACTGACGTCACCTTGAGGGTATACGGCAACTGTGATATCCACTCCTAGGCATTTCGAAAATATACATGGCAAACTTATAAAACACTTCACCAAAATGCACCAAATCCATGAACGAAACAGTGGTCCCTTCCTCGAACGGCATTTCGTTTTGTTGTAACGAGTATCTAAACAATTATTTGCCATAACTAATATCGTCCTAAATGTCTCTCGTTTTCCACAACATTACGAATTAGTGTGTTTGCCGTAGCTTTAAATCAACTACGAGAAACGACAAGCACATTCCTTGTGTTTTTATATCACGAACTAAATGGCGTACTGTATTCCCAACACGATGACACAAGACTGACTGACTGAACTAAACTCAAGCACTCCCCAACACATTTATCTATTGGCACTATTACCGTGGAGTGAAAACATGTTTGTAAAACACTAAATTACGCGACTGGAGTCCAGATGAACTTATATAAAATTAAATACGCCTGTATTGGCGTAAGTACTTACATAAAATAGAAAGAAAAACTTTGGAATACGTATTTCTGAGTAGTACGAACTTCACTCCGTTGATCCGTCGAAAACAAATCAATATGTTATAAAAAACTAATCACAATGTTGCCCTTATGTAAAAAATCATAGACAAAGTAGAAACTTATTATAGTCAAACAAATCTAAGAAATACTTTTTGACAGCTGTCAGATTTATTGCACCAAGCATGCCAATAAAAAAGTGGGAAGGTTCAATATTCGATTTTTAAAAAATCGATTATTTAGAGTTGCTAATCATTTACAGAATAATACCAGAATAAATAAGAAACGGATAATCTAAAACACAAAATTTATCACTTTCTTCGTATTTAGTGTTGCTGCTTATTTCTAGAGGTAAGATTTTAAAAATTTAAGAAAAATTTAGTAATATATATATAAATAAATAAATAGAAAAATTTAGATTAAAATAAATTTATTCAATCACTTTCGGTACAACTAGTTGAGCTGCCGTTGTTTAGATTAATTATTATTTTATTTTCAATAATGCACTCAAAATTAATGTCTCTTTCAAAGTCATTCATAATCAATTTTTTGTTTTTTCTACCACTTTTGCCCAATCATTCTATATTGGGCACATGCTTCAACGAATATTAGAAGAAATAGTCCAAAAAGTTAAAACCGAGTCACAAAATAAGTAGACAAACACAAAATTACGGACAGTAAGCCCCCAAAATGGCGGGAGATTGAAATTATGTAGTGGTTTTTTCAGCGCGGCGTTGTAAATGAGTTTTTTGCCTACACAAATTTACGTTGACAAAGTAAAAAAATATACTTATTTTATTTATTATTCACGTAATTTTGAAAATAAAAATTTAATTAAACAAATAATACATTAAAAAAATAATGATTTGATTATTTGAATATGTTTGCCGATTATTCGCATTACAATGAATTTTAATCATCCAAGTAAGCTACATAGCGACATATCATTGAAACGACGTCAAGTAAAAAGTTGATACTGGTTATTTTTTTATATTTTGCTTTGTTTGAAAGATTAGAATGTAAATTAGTGACAAAATAATGTATACGTTGTAATGAAGTTGTTGGCGACGCGCCTATAAAAATGTTTCAGTTTATTAAATCAACCGATGACGTTGCTATGAAAAAAGGGGTAGTCACGAGCAACGACGCTCTGATAAGAGAATGCTTAGTTAAATCTTTAAGAAATGTCGAATTAATGATATGAAGGTCTTGGGTTCGACTCCCAGGCCGGACTAGTTTGTTTGTTTTCCTAAGTAATATCGCTTAATAAATTCGTAAGGAATTTAAGATATAAATTATGTTACCGGATTTGTTCCCCGGTTGAAATCATCTTTCAAATGATGTAAATTTATAAGAATATTAAAGTGAAGTTAAAGATCGGATTTGTTCCCCGGTCGAGATAATCACTCTGTGCATAGGCAGAATTAATGGATATTAATTGCATAAATGTTGTTTTGTATAAGTTTGATACGTTTTGTACGAAAACAAATGCCTATTTGTTATGATTGATTAATGAGAACATTCATTTATATTGTTATCTGATTAAAGATAGTTTCATACAGTTCGAAAATTGTATAAAAGCATTTAATTTGCCTAATGTGGTCAAAATTGGTGTATTTCATAATTTAATTTTTTCTGATAGCCGAGAGCCGTGCAAAGTTAGTTGTTCACATAGCGTGAGTACACGGAAGCACGCTGGCCACGCCCTTAGGAGGCCGAATATGTAAAAATTTAAAATGTTTGTAATTCAGTGATTTATGTAAAAATTACTTGTAAAATATTTCAGGTTGATTGTATGTGCTAAAAAGGTGAATTCTGTGTTATTTTCATGTGAAAATTCCTGTGTATAAGTGAAATAATGATAGTTTTGTATAAGAAATTTAAAAGTGTTTTAAATAGTGAAATAAATAGAAAAAATGTAAATTAAACTATTGTATTGGTTAGCTTATGTATAAATTCAAGTGAGAAACATTGTTTTAACTTTCTGTGTTAAATATTTAAGAAATTTCGATTTCGAACTTGTGAGTAAAATAGGCAGTTTTCGTTTAATAAATAAAAGGTTTTTTATGATATGAGGATATGATGTATATCATGGTGTAGATATTGTTTTGTACTACCTATATTGATAAATTGTATTTGTATATGATTTGAATAAATAAAGATATTGAGTGAAACGTGAGAGAGTAATAGTACAAATTCATGTAATTAAGTTGCGCAAGCGCGCAGATGGCGCGGCTCACTTTCGCGTATAGCTCTGGGGTAGCTTAGTGAACGGGTTTTATTGCAATTCGTTCGGGAATGGTTCGGGAAATCGTTCGGGAATCGTTCGGGAATGGTTCGGGAAATATTCAAGGAAATCGTTCGGGAATCGTTCGGGAATGGTTCGGGAAATATTCAAGGAATCGTTCGGGAATCGTTCGGGGATCTTACCAGCAGTCAATAAGAAGAAGAAAGAAAAAGTGTAGGGAAGTGATAGGGAAAAGTGATTACTCTCTCACGGAACGGTTTGAAGATAATTGCTGTTTCATTCCCAAGTAATTCATCCCTTAAGTTATACAGTCCACATCGAAGAATTAAGGCGTCGGGACCGGGACGACTTCGGAAGACCCGTAATCCCCGTCTGAACCTACTTGCTGAAAAGGAAGAGGTTATCGCCCTAGTGTGTTACTCCGTTGCGGAGATCACATACGTTGTTCCCGAACCCAACGTAGGCGTGATAGGAGGCCGGATCGAGAGAAGCCTCGATTCCTGTTTCTTAGTACCCGATCCGCTAGGTCCTTTTCAATTGGTCCTTTTCAGGATCAAGAGGGACACCGACCTGGTCCTTTTCAATTGGTCCTTCGCGGCCGGATTGAGAGGACCCCGACCCTGTTCCTTTTCAATTGGTCCTTCGAGCCGGATTGAAGACCACCCGAACCCGCCAGCTGGATCAAGGAACCAGCTGTGGACTGCTGGTTGTGGAAGAAGAAGACCTTCGGAAGCCGAGTGAAGATCAGCAACCGAAGGAAGCCAGAGGTTTGAGCTGAAGCAATAGGACCAAAGGCCTGAAGACCAGGACGGCAGCACTGAAGGGCTGGACCTGGAACTACCGGAAGAAAGAAAACCGGGATTGCAGCTTGGGGCGTGTGCTCGCATGGGGCACATATCGCAGCCGGGCGCAGGTGTCTTGTGAAGGCACTCATCGTGGCCAAGCAGGGCTTGGCATTTTTCCTGTCGGGCAAGCGTGCTCGGCATTTCCTGTCAGACGATCGTGTCTGGCATTTCCTGTCAGACGATCGTGTCTGGCATTTCCTGTCGGACGACCGTGTCCGGCATTTCCCGTCGGGTCATCAGGGTGCAAAAAGCATCCACCGCTGCTGCTGCCGGACGAGGGTGCGCGTGGGCACCTGACTGCATCGCGGCCGGAGGAGGGCGCTTGGACGAGGCGTCACCGGCAACTGGGCGGCGAGCACAGCATACATCCCGACCACCTAACGGTGCCAAACGGTTGGGCTCTGGCATAACACCTTCGGGTGGAGCAGTTCTCTCGAGCGAGACTGCGTTTGCACTACCGCTCGACTGTTTCGTCATATTCCTTGGCGGGACAGTTCCTAAACCTTTCCTCCATTCCATTCCTGCACGACTCCATCCCTGGACGGCTCACCTCGGTAGGCCCCGTTCAGGATTGATAGGGCTGATAGGGCTGTTAGGGTGGTAGTAGGGTTGTAGGGTTGGGAGATAAAGGGGGGGAGGGGTAGTGGTGTTAGGTTGGGGTGTAGAAGGGTTGTAGGTAAGGGGTTGTAGGGACCGTAGGGACTGTAGGGACAGTTAGGGACCGTAGGCCAACAATCACCTTCCTGCAAGATGAAGAAGGCACAAGACCAGACAGGGAGAAGCGAAGGGAGCAGGACAAGGACAGGGCTCTCAAGAAAAGCTAAAGAAGCGGAATCATCTGGAGCGACCACAGCTACTGCGTCAAATGGAGCAACTCCTTCAAGTGGAGCCACCACAGACACGTCCACATGCACGTGGGACTCAGGGACGTCCATGGCAACGACGAGCAACAGGACGGACACCAGTGGTACACAGGCCAGCACCGCACAACAATCCGTTATATCCAGGAGTGAAACGGTGGTCGAAAAAGTAGGTCAAAGGACCGAAGAAGCGGCATCGTCAAGGACAGTAATCGGGCACACTAGTGATAAAGGGTCACAGAGAGGTAGTAGGTCATCGCGATCGGCGAGGCTGAAAGCCGAATTAGAGGCGCGGATTAAATTCGAACGCTCAGAGCTCGAACGAGCACAGGCAGCTGCTGCCTTAGCCAAGTCTCAATTGGAGTTGGCACGACTCAACCGAGAAGAGGAAATCGACTCGAGTGAGGATGATGAAGAGCGGAATACTCAGGTGGAACCTTTCGTAAGGAGTTGGGTTCAGCAAACCATAATGAGCGCGCCGGTTAGTGTAGCACAACCCGATATTACTGATAAGGAAGCGTGTAAAGGATCACGCCGCAAAGGGGCGGAGGTCGAGCGCAACCTAGGAAATGCACAGAAAACACACGCGAGTGAGGTGTCAGAATTGACCGAAGCGATTGTGAGTGCAATAAAAATAGCTGGTAAAGATAAATCTTCCCAGCTTCATTTCCTCCAGGAATTACCGGTGTTCGATGGAGACCCGGGTGAATGGATAATTTTCAAAACGGTGTTTGAAGACACAAAAGGCCAATTTTCAGGGGTGCAAAATGTCGCACGCCTTAGGAGGGCATTAAAGGGCACCGCTAAAGAGGCGGTTAAGTCGCTGTTATTTACTTTATGTGAACCTGAAGAAATAATGAACGCTCTCGAAAGAAGATTCGGTAGGGTTGAGATGCTCATTCTAGCCGAAATCGAGAATGTAAAGCGTATGCCAAGATTGGCAGAAGATTGCCGAAATATAGGATCTTTTGCAAGTCGTATTACGAACGTGGTTGCCACAATACAAGCGTTGAATCAACCACAGTATTTATACTCACCGGAGTTAGTGAGCCGCATAGTGGAGAAACTTGGAACTATGATTAAATTTAAATGGTTTGAATATCGAGCTCAATATCCTTTGGAGCCAGAGTTACAGAAGATGGCCAAGTTTTTAAATTTATTGAGTGAACAATTTGGAACGTCCTTAAGCAATGAAAATGCGCCTGAAAAAAGGAAGCGTCCTGAATTCAGGAAGCAAACTGTACACACTGCAAAGGGAGGTGTACGCAGCTGTGCCGAGAGCGAGCGCTATATGCGCCGAAGTAATATGAGCGAGCGTTTAGAACGCCGAAATAATAAAAGGCACAACCGACAAGTGGTTATGATAACCCAGGACAAGCCTGTAAGTCGGGTAACACATAAGTGTGTTATATGCAACAAGGAGCACTCTATAGTGAGTTGTTACAAGTTTAAGGACATGAATATTCGCGAGAAATGGGAAGCCGTCAAAAGGGCCAAAGTATGTTTCCAATGTTTGTCACCTAACCATAGGAGGTTAGAGTGCAAAGCGAAAAAATGTGGTGTAGAAGGATGTAGAATGTCACATCATCGAATGCTACACCGATACCCCAATGAAAATACCTCGCCACAAGGGGACGAGGGGGGGTAAAGATGCTCAGATTACAACTGTTAGTACAGTAAATGCACTGGCATGTGCATATTTAAAGATCATACCGGTCGAGTTGCATGGGCCTAGAGGAAAGGTCAAGACAACAGCTCTTCTGGATGAGGGATCGACCATGACACTCATAGAGGAGTGGATGGCTCAGAAGTTAGCGCCTCGCGGACGTAAAGAGGGATTACGTATCGAAGCCGTGGGAGGTAAGCGAATTAACGACGATAGTTCGTATCGCTTAAACGTTAAAATAAAAGGCATTTATTCGAGCGACTTAGAAGAGATAAGTGTACAAACAATTAAGTCACTTAACCTCGCTCCTCAGTCGGTAAGCCGAGAATTATTGCAACGGTGTTCTCATTTGACACCGATCAAGGATGAGTTGATGTATGAGAGGTCCAAGCCTACCATATTGATTGGTCAGGACAATTGGCATCTCATAGTTACTCGTGAATTGGTTTCGGGAGGTAAGAACCTACCTGTAGCATCGCTCACCAAACTGGGGTGGGTTTTGCATGGTCACATATCGGGTGGCATTAAACCAATCAAGATTGTTAACCACATTTCCACCAAGAAGGAGGAAGATATGGATAAATTAATCAAGGATTATTTTAGTTTGGAATCTCTGGGAGTATCGGCTAGAAAGCCCGTGAACGACCCAGAAGAACGAGCTTTAAATATTTTGAACAAAACGGTACGTCGTATACCTAATAATAGGTACGAGGCTGCTTTGTTATGGCGCACAGACAATGAGTGCTTGCCATCGAATAGGGCACAGGTTGAAAGTCGCCTGTTTAATATTGAGAAAAAGCTCGACAAAAATAGCGAGTTGAAAAAGGAATACGAGAAGCAAATTGAAAATCTCATCGCTAACGGTTACGCAGAGAAAGCGAACCATATTTCCATTTCCCCACGTACGTGGTACCTTCCCTCACTTCGCAGTGACTCACCCACAAAAGAAGAAAATAGGGATAGTTTTCGACGCCGCCGCAAGGACGGGCGGACGTTGTCTTAACGATGCGTTGTTGACCGGACCGGACTTATTGAAGTCGTTGTTCGGAGTTCTGCTACGATTCAGAGAAGGAAGCGTGGCAGTAATGGCAGACATTAAGGAAATGTTCCTGCAAGTGAAAATCCGGGAAGAAGACAGGGATAGCCTTCGATTCTTATGGCGGCACAATCGTGACGCGCCACCGGAAGAGTATAGAATGACGTCACTCATATTTGGAGCGGCATCATCACCATGCATCGCTATATATGTAAAGAATAGAAATGCGCAGGACAACGCACATATCTATCCAGAAGCAGCTTCCGCTACGGAAAGCAATTTTTATATGGATGATTACCTACAGGCATTTCCCGACGTGATGACGGCCGAAAGGATAGTAAACGATATGTATGAATTACATAAGCATGCTTCTTTCCAACTGAGGGGATGGGCTAGCAACCGACCCGAAGTTTTAAGTAATATGGAAAATAAATATAAGAGCGACAGTGCTTCGCTTGGAGATAAAGAGCACACAGAGCGCACGTTAGGTTTGATTTGGAATATCAAACGGGATATAATAAGTTTTTCCACAAGTCTTCGTAGCACACCGGAAGAGGTGATGGAGGGTTTACGACCGCCTACGAAGAGGGAGATAACTAGCGCTGTGATGTCAGTCTTCGATCCTTTGGGACTCGCATCACCCATAACGATTCAAGGGAAGTCGCTGATCCAGCAAGTATGGAGGACAGGCATCTCTTGGGATGAAGAAGTTTCACACGAGTTACACGTGTTATTTTGTAAATGGATATCGGAAGTGAAGAAATTAGGTCACTTAGAAGTACCTAGACCCGTTGCTGAAGGCATCGGCAAAGGAGAGTTACATACTTTCACGGATGCTAGTGAAAAAGCATACGCTGCCGCGGTGTATTACGTCACCACGGACGAGCAAGGAATAAGGCGGATTACGCTGATCGCCGCAAAGGCAAGAGTAGCGCCATTGAAACCAATTTCGATTCCAAGGCTTGAATTGCAAGCAGCTCTTATGGGCAGCAGACTGGCTGCTTCGGTTAGTGAAGAGAGCAAGTACGAGATGTCCGAGAGAGTGTTTTGGACAGACTCACGTACAGTGTTAGCGTGGATTAAGTCGGATCCTCGCGCTTTTAAACCATTCGTTGCTCATCGATTGGCTGAGATCGAAGATCACAGTAAGCCATGTGAATGGCGATGGGTTCCAACGTCACAAAACGTGGCAGACGACGCCACTAGAAGTTTTCCTTCCACCTTCGATGTAAGTCATCGCTGGTTTCAAGGACCTGAATTCCTCAGGAAAAGTCCTGATTTATGGCCCAAACAAGTGGACACCATAAATAGCTTAGAAACAGGTGAAGAAAAATCGCCAAAGGGCGTAAATACGTTAAGAAAGCAAGAACCGTTAAGTCTACCCGACTACGGACGATTTAGCAGCTTTAAGAAATTCCTTGGAGCAACTACACGCACCTTACAAGCGGTAGAAAAATTCAAGAGTTTAAGAAAGTCGGTTAAAGGACCCGACGACGCAACCGAAAAGTCGGTTATGTGTTCCAACAAAGTTTTAGCAAAGTCGGTTAAAGGACCCGATAGCGCGTTGGACACAGCGCTCTTGAAAAAGGCGGAAATATTAATTTGGAAATTCATTCAAGACGAGTGTTTTCATTCGGAAATAAAATGTTTGAAAGCAGGCAAAAGCGTTGAAAGAAGTTCACGCTTAAGTAAATTATCTATGGAAATAGGAGAGGATAACTTACTCCGTTTAAATGGACGTTTACCTTTCAAGTCTAATTTGACCGAGGAAAGTAGAAAACCTGTCATATTAGACGGTAAACACGAAATCGTTAAAATGATGATTAGAGAAGTTCATCATCATTTTGGACACGCCAATCACCAGACGGTGATGAATGAGGTGAACCAGAAATTTTACGTCTTGAACTTGCGTAATGTAGTACGAAGTGTGTCACACCATTGTCAGTGGTGCAGGACATACAGGTCAAAGCCGCAAAACGTGCCACAAGGAAATATTCCTCTGGAAAGAATAGCTCATCATGAGCCACCTTTTACATGCTCAGCTGTAGATTATTTTGGTCCTATGAGTGTGACTATAGGAAGGCGACACGAAAAACGTTGGGGCGTTTTATTCACGTGTCTGACCACCAGAGCGGTGCATCTGGAATTAGCAGCCTCATTGACACCAGCGTCAATGATAATGGCGTTAAGGCGATTTATCGCCAGAAGAGGAAAACCAGCCGTTATATACAGCGATAACGGGACAAATTTCAAAGCTGCAAATAAAGAATTATTGAAAGCATGCGAAGAATGCTATGAGGGCATGAAAAACGAGTCATTTAAGAAATATATTAAATGGAAATTTATACCTCCGGGAGCACCGCACATGGGTGGCGCCTGGGAGAGGTTAGTAAGATCGATTAAAATTGCGTTGACCGCTACGCTTAAGGAGAAGAGCCCACGAGAGGAGGTTCTACATACGTTACTTTTAGAAGCAGAGCATACGGTAAATTCCAGACCTCTGGTAACATTCAGTATGGATAGTCCTGAAGAGGGCTTGACACCCAATCATTTTCTTCTGGGACGCTCATGTGGTGATCGACCACCTGGATTATTTTTAGAGCGACATCTGACGGGTCAACTCAATTGGAAAGCTGCACAGAGGTTAGCCGACCATTTTTGGACAAGATGGCTGAAGGAATACATGCCTACGTTAATACCTCGAACAGGTGATAACGGCAAGTTCATGGAACCTAAAGAAGGCGATATTGTTTTGGTAATAGATCATTCGTTGCCACGAAATACGTGGCCAAAAGGTAAAATTAGTAGAACGTTACCGGGACCAGACGGTCACACCAGAGTGGTTGACGTCATTACTAGCACAGGTATCTTGAGGAGACCTACATCCAGAATAATAGTCCTGGTACCCGCGACGCCTCCCAAATGATGGTGCTAACGCACGGGGGGGAGATTGTTGGCGACGCGCCTATAAAAATGTTTCAGTTTATTAAATCAACCGATGACGTTGCTATGAAAAAAGGGGTAGTCACGAGCAACGACGCTCTGATAAGAGAATGCTTAGTTAAATCTTTAAGAAATGTCGAATTAATGATATGAAGGTCTTGGGTTCGACTCCCAGGCCGGACTAGTTTGTTTGTTTTCCTAAGTAATATCGCTTAATAAATTCGTAAGGAATTTAAGATATAAATTATGTTACCGGATTTGTTCCCCGGTTGAAATCATCTTTCAAATGATGTAAATTCATAAGAATATTAAAGTGAAGTTAAAGATCGGATTTGTTCCCCGGTCGAGATAATCACTCTGTGCATAGGCAGAATTAATGGATATTAATTGCATAAATGTTGTTTTGTATAAGTTTGATACGTTTTGTACGAAAACAAATGCCTATTTGTTATGATTGATTAATGAGAACATTCATTTATATTGTTATCTGATTAAAGATAGTTTCATACAGTTCGAAAATTGTATAAAAGCATTTAATTTGCCTAATGTGGTCAAAATTGGTGTATTTCATAATTTAATTTTTTCTGATAGCCGAGAGCCGTGCAAAGTTAGTTGTTCACATAGCGTGAGTACACGGAAGCACGCTGGCCACGCCCTTAGGAGGCCGAATATGTAAAAATTTAAAATGTTTGTAATTCAGTGATTTATGTAAAAATTACTTGTAAAATATTTCAGGTTGATTGTACGTGCTAAAAAGGTGAATTCTGTGTTATTTTCATGTGAAAATTCCTGTGTATAAGTGAAATAATGATAGTTTTGTATAAGAAATTTAAAAGTGTTTTAAATAGTGAAATAAATAGAAAAAATGTAAATTAAACTATTGTATTGGTTAGCTTATGTATAAATTCAAGTGAGAAACATTGTTTTAACTTTCTGTGTTAAATATTTAAGAAATTTCGATTTCGAACTTGTGAGTAAAATAGGCAGTTTTCGTTTAATAAATAAAAGGTTTTTTATGATATGAGGATATGATGTATATCATGGTGTAGATATTGTTTTGTACTACCTATATTGATAAATTGTATTTGTATATGATTTGAATAAATAAAGATATTGAGTGAAACGTGAGAGAGTAATAGTACAAATTCATGTAATTAAGTTGCGCAAGCGCGCAGATGGCGCGGCTCACTTTCGCGTATAGCTCTGGGGTAGCTTAGTGAACGGGTTTTATTGCAATTCGTTCGGGAATGGTTCGGGAATCGTTCGGGAATCGTTCGGGAATGGTTCGGGAAATATTCAAGGAAATCGTTCGGGAATCGTTCGGGAATTGTTCGGGAAATATTCAAGGAATCGTTCGGGAATCGTTCGGGGATCTTACCAGCAGTCAATAAGAAGAAGAAAGAAAAAGTGTAGGGAAGTGATAGGGAAAAGTGATTACTCTCTCACGGAACGGTTTGAAGATAATTGCTGTTTCATTCCCAAGTAATTCATCCCTTAAGTTATACAGTCCACATCGAAGAATTAAGGCGTCGGGACCGGGACGACTTCGGAAGACCCGTAATCCCCGTCTGAACCTACTTGCTGAAAAGGAAGAGGTTATCGCCCTAGTGTGTTACTCCGTTGCGGAGATCACATACGTTGTTCCCGAACCCAACGTAGGCGTGATAGGAGGCCGGATCGAGAGAAGCCTCGATTCCTGTTTCTTAGTACCCGATCCGCTAGGTCCTTTTCAATTGGTCCTTTTCAGGATCAAGAGGGACACCGACCTGGTCCTTTTCAATTGGTCCTTCGCGGCCGGATTGAGAGGACCCCGACCCTGTTCCTTTTCAGAAGTATTAAATTGTGAGTACGCTTGTGCAAAGCTATTGCGGAATGATTAATGTGAAACGTCAGAAGGTATTTCTTAGATTTGGTTGACTATAAACGTTTAAGGTATAGACTAATATAAGGCTCACGCATGCTTTAACTACCGATTTTGACGGGATTTTCACAGGCAGATAGCTGATATTGGCTGATATCATAAAGAGTAACTTGGGCTTCTTTTATTTTAGAAAAAACAATTTGGGTTCTTAGGGAAAAACCAATACCTTTGAAATACAACCGTAATAAAGTTCACGCGGATGAAATCGCGGGCAGCAGCTAATTATATAACATACATTATGTTATATTAATTATATTACAATGGATAAAACAAACTGAGGATGTTACTTAAGCTAATATCTCTATATACAAAAATCTATTACTGTCCGTTAGTCTCGAAAAAACTCGAAAATGGCTCAACCGATTTTGTTGAATTTTTTGTGTGTATTTGAGTGGGTTAAACTAAGCTTGTACTTGTTAAAATGGACGGTTTTGCGGAAACTTGATCGTTTACGGATCGTTACTCATGTTTTATGGTTTAAATAATACTTTGAACTGGATGTTGATAATATGTAAAAGTGACGTGGCTTTGTATATTAAGTGTTTGCGCATGTGAAGTACTAGTGGAAACGACGCATAAATGCTTCACTGTTGATACAGTCCTCAATTTATTTTGTTTGCGTAGGCGCCTTAAAAACTTGAATCACCGTCGTCATCGACTGTTCACTTGGTTGGCAAGTCATCGAAATTTCTCAAAAACCTCTTAATGTGACACATCCACTAATTGTGAAGAAAATGCCAAAGAAAACATCTACAGAAACCACGTATTATTTAAAACAACTTGTTTTTTTATATTCCGTGATAACGGTGATTCCGAATAAAATAAAGACATAGCTTAAAGAATAAGCATCCAAGTCAAAAACATTATATAAAAAAGTTCCTAAGATGTCAAGTCAACTGTCAACTCAAGTGTCAATGTCAACTTTTTATTTTATATTTAATTATTTATCTATTGTTTACATAATTTTACTTACTATTAATTAAAATAAAACTGTATTATTAATATTACCAAATATGTAAATTAAGTATTATATAATGGATTATGATAATAAGGAAGACGTACTGGGGTTTTCAACGAAGGAAGCTTTAATTAAGTTACGAAATGATATTCGTACTGTTATTGATGAACATAAAAAGAAGAACCTTAAAGGGTATTAAAATAGCTCTTCAATTTTCCTTGGGCCTAACTTTCAATCGTTAATAGTAAAAATTATAACGTGACTGAATGTAAAAGTGAAACAATTGAACTATTATACATAAACAATTGTAATTTTGCTTATGCTATGTCTTATCTTATGGATAACTTTTATTGATGAAAATCGGCCCTAAAACTGTAGAAAGTTATTGTAACTTTTGGCTTATGTCACTGTTTCTTATGTTCGTTTTCAGATATGGATTTGTTCGAAATATTGTTTCGTTTTCATCAGAAAAAGTGCTTTTATCGGGCGTAGCATACACAATCATTCTTGTTTATATTGTTTCTTTAATTTTGACATATTTAATTGGAGGAACCTTACTTGCACAGTCTTATTTACTTTGGGAAGCTCTTTTTCTTTTTGTAGTTTTGGTTATAAACTTCCTAGTTGCATTTAATGAAGAATGCATTCATAGAAATGAAATTACACTACGGGTTAAAAAGGTTCTTAGTAAGTATTAAACTTTAATTTTTTTACATCAGATTTGGTTGTCATATAGATATATTTAAATTATTTTTTTAGAAACCTTAAATGAAGCTATAGACAAGGCAGTATGGAGGGAGAATCACTACCCACATTTGTGTGCCCCATTTTCACCATGTGTAATATTACAGTGGACTTACAGAGATGGTAAGAAAGAAGTTCTTCATCATTCATTTTAAAATATGATTTAATTCCGTACGACTCTCCATTGACGTCTGTCGAATTGGAGGTGGGAGGGGGGTGCGGGGAGGTGTGCTACTCCCCCTTAAAAGGAAAAGTTGCGGAGCCCCCCCTTTTTGAGTTTTTTCAATTTTAATTCTGAGGAAATTTTATTTTTTATGGATAAATATTACATGTAAAAAACCATGAAGACCTCTTGGGGGGGGAAGGGGGTACCCCCTAAGGAAGGGGGAACCCCTTCACCAAAAATAAATAGAGGGACTCATTCAGAGGGATTTCTGTATCTATTTTGAGACTGCAACATCTCCGGCGCTGCGGGAAGGGCAGCCTCTACGCCTTTGCGTAACAAATCGCAGGCATCCAGCCTCGCCTCCGCAGCTTCGGCTTGTTGGTCGCCTTCGGCGACCTGCCTCACCGCTCTGGCTCGTCCGATGCCTACGATTTGTTACAGCAGGCGGAGGCTGCTCTCCCTACGCACCTCCGGCTCTATAAAAACACTCTAGGGGTAGGACAGACTCGTACCACGTGGAGTCGGGGTCTATTGATTTGGTTCCTTGACATAAGTTGAACCAAACCTATTTTATTTGTTATCTGACCTAATAGGTGGGTACTGTTTTATACACATGTTTTATACAATTTTATACACATATTGCTTTAATTAATTCTTAGAAATCGTCAGTGTTACGTTACGTCCCACAAGCTGGCAAAAAAACTGTAAACACTACACATTTTAATTTTAATAGCTCATAATGATAATAATTCTGTAATTTAAATATAAACTGTTAAATATATGTGTATGCATGAAAACTATTTAAATGAGTACAAAATATAATTATTTACGTAAAATGTACAATAAAATTCTACCGAACGTGGCGACAACTTAACCGTACGGAAAACCAACGTTCAATGGCGAGAATTCGATGTAATCTGTGGTAAGGATTGACGTAAATATTATAAAAATAATTGATTTTCAATATTTAATTATTTTTTCATTAATAATTTTTTTCTCAAAAAGTACGCGTTTCCGCATGTTGAAATTTTGCGTGTGTGTTTACAATAGTGTAACCTTTCTGTAAAAAAAATATCATATAATCTGAGATAGGGATTGACATAAATATTGCAAAAATAATTGATTTTCAAAAATTTTTTTCTCAAAAAGTACGCTTTTCCGCATGTTGAAACTTTATGTGTGTGCTTATATTAATGTAACCTTTCTGTAAAAAAAATATCAACCCCCAACTCGACGGACGTCAATGGAAAGCTTAGCCTTTAATTCTCTCTACTTTTATGCAGTACTGCATGCATATATTGTTGAAATTTATAATACATGTGATTGTAATTAGAAAGAACTAACTTTCAGTATACTCTACATGAATTTAAACTTGTAACTTGTCCTAATGTGGAAAAGAATTTTTTTTGTATGTTACAATAAAATGTGCCTAATGCTTGTTAAATAATATTTTACTTGAGGTAAGAGTGTATTGTATAATTTCATAATGCAATGGCTTTAGAAAAAGGTTAACATTTTTCAAGATTATGTATGTGTGTCTATTTCTTTAGCTCGCTCTGTAGCCAAAAGCCTGTGTCGTTAGACTCATCTTAATTGTGTGACTGACATGGGCTATATAATATTTACATGTAGCATCTGCAATATATACAAAACAAGGAAGAGGTAGGTTTCTTTTTACACAGTTGGGTTTTTTAATTACTGTTTTAACCATTTGATTGTTTTCTTGTAGCAACAATAGTCAATTTGCCATGGGCGCTTCTTGTTGAAGGTGATATTATAGTCTTGAGACCAGGACAGGAAGTACCAGGTCATTGCAAAGGTCTTCAACCAGAGGATCCAGAACTCTTTTTTGGACAGATTTTTCAACCTGGCGCTCAGGTAAATCAATGTTGACATTAAATAATTTTAATTAGAACCAGTCATCAGCAAACTATACTTGCATAATTAAGTGTTCTATGTCACCTGCCGGGCTAGCATGAGCAGGGGATAAAAATTTTATCCACCGATTATATCCACTGACAAGGGATAAAATTGTCTTATCCCTATGTCAAAGCTTTATCCACCCTGCGAGCATGGGCCTATAGTGGATATAATATCGACAGTAGATAAACTTATCCCCGCGCATAGATATACCATAGTATAAAGGTATAAACTATACTAGCTATAAACTAGTTTTAAGATTAAGTAGATTTACATTAACTTATAATTTCTTTTACTTTTGTTTATTATATTGCTAAACTATTTTTTTGTTAAACAATATGTCATTTATAATATTTGTTACACTTATTTTAAGCGTATTTCTGCCTTGTTTTTATTTTTTCTATTATTCCAATTCTTTCTTTATTTTCTTTTGTATAATATTTAAGTTAAATATACATTGCTTGTATCAAATCGCATGCATTACTTCGCTTGTGATAGCATTTATTAAAAAATATGTGTTTAGAATTAAGCCAATTGTGAAACGACAATACAGACCCTTTGGAGG
This sequence comes from Parnassius apollo, assembly GCA_907164705.1. Lineage (NCBI taxonomy): Eukaryota > Metazoa > Arthropoda > Insecta > Lepidoptera > Papilionidae > Parnassius > Parnassius apollo. The sequence goes on from CAJQZP010001507.1 coordinate 5,576,691, forward strand.
TGGTGTAACCTCTTGAAGAAATTAAAAAAAATATATCCCCGCAATTACTGCCGTTATAAGAAAATTACAAAATACATCAAAGTTGATGTCTACTCTAAGTCACAAAGATTTAATTTTAATTGAAAATGATGAAGCATGAAGAATAATAATGTAATGATTTCAAACAAAACAAGGAATAAATAATTTTATAATCATGAGTATAGTATATTTAGCAAGCTTTGCTAAAGAATTAACATATTTCTTAATTGAAACCTTTGAATTGTAACTTTACTAAGTTTGATAACTTTATTTTAAAACGTTATAATACTTACCTAAAATATAGTATAGACCGATTCTATTATCATTAAATTTGACTTGACCTTGGACTCGCCTTGTTTATTGTTGACACAACCTATGTAATTAAATCATGGCATTGAGCTATTGAGACTTTTTTGGTCAAGGTGGTTGTAATAGATGCTTACTTCAATATGCACTGGTAGTCCATCCACAGAATTAATAGGCTTTAAAGCCTCATAGAGTTCATTACACAAATACAAAACAATCTTTGAGCATCCGAAACCGGCGTAGAAATTCGTTGTCGGAGAATTCCAATAGATTAAGTATTCTGATCACGTATCGATCGCTCATGTAATTGTCTTTCTTGTTTTTTAATTTCTGACACGAAAATGTAGTTGCAATAGGCTCGAGACATCTTTTATGTATTAAAATGGTTTGAAGATAAACTTAAACCCACGTCTGCGAAAAAGGATAAAATTGTCCCTTTCAAATGTCAAAAAGGGATAATTTTTTCTCTTTCCCTTGGCCTCATGCTACGGACGGGGAGATATATGTCCACTCTTTATGTCAAACGGGGATATACTATAGAGACAAGATAATTTTATCTCTTGTCAGTGGATATAATCGGGGGATATAATTTTTGTCTCTTGCCCATGCTCGCAGGGTGGATAAAACTAAGCAAGGGATAAAAATTATATCCTCTCTCCGGGGATATATTCTCTCCGGCTCATGCTAGCCCGGCTGAGGCATTAAAAAAAAGCCTCGTGTTTCTTACCTTTTCTCTGTGATCTTGTTTTGCTAAGAGGCGGAGATTTTAATATTCATAAGAGTTTTAAAAAAGCCTACATTTAATAAAAACATTTTTGACTTTAAGTGGTATATAAATTTATGTTCTGCAGTGAATGTCATATATTATATAATGAGTGTAATAGGCCACATTTGGTCATAACACTAATGACAAACTTAGAAAAAAGTGAATGTAAAATGCAGATGTTGATGTACCATGTCATTTGTGATACCTGCAGTCAGTTTTCTTTTTTTTATTATTTACTAGCAATCTGCCTCGGCTTCATACAGGGTGATTCTACAAGAACACCACCTACTGGGTCCAACTATGCCTGTAACTAATATGTGCAAGGAATATGTTGACAAAGTTTTACTGCAATCTTATGAACGGTATGGCAGCGCTTGAAATACGACAAACAAATATTATATTTTATATATATTAGATATATTCACAGTTTTTTCTAAACTACCCTCTTTGCGGAGGTTCTCTATCAGTCTTGGGATTATTAATATTTGAAAAACATGCATAAAAATTAATGTAATTTCTATAATTTTACTTTAATCTTTATCTTAATATCAATATTCATGACGTTATCAGACTATAACCCTTTTGCTGTCATAGGATAGCGAAAGGGTTGAGGTAGGACCGCACTAGGCAGAACTGCACCGCAGTGCAACTGAGCGACACGACGCGTCAAAATATTCTCTATATGACTTTATATGAGACAACATGCACTAAGCGGCAATGGAACTACACTGCAGCAGAACTGCGCGGCAAAGTTGATCAACTGACCAAACTCGTGTCGCTCAGTTCCGCTGCGGTGCAGTTCCGCCTAGTGTGGTAATTATTATACATTTGACCAATAAATAAAAACCTTTATGTTTAAATAAATAGATTGACTTGGCAATCACACTAAACGATCTAATTAATATCATGTATTATTTCAGATTGTTGTGTTTTCATCTAAAAGCTATATAGTATACCACACAATGTGCTACCAAGTGACTATCATTTTGATGGCATAAAATTTACCTTTATAGTCTAAGTCACTACATATAGGTCATTGCCTTACTATTGTGTCTGAAAACGTGACATCGAAAGTGTTAATACTTTAGAGATTTACAAGAAGACAGAACTTTCGAAGCATTAATTCAGAAAAATGTGAAATAAAGCAATGTCAAACATGTTAAACACAAACAACGAATTTAACATTTTAGAAAAGGTGCTTCAAATAACTCATGAATTTCGCACAATGATTTCAAAAATGTTTATTTGCTGCTTACTTTACTTCCGAAAAGTGACCACTTATTCAATTATTTTTATCTTAAACCTTGCATCTGTATTTGAGGATCCGCATATTATTACTATCCCATGTTTACGTTTAAAATAATACAGGATATTTTTTTTAACCAATGTTAATTACGTTATCCTACACTAGGATTTTCTCCTGTATTTTGACTAACATCCAGACCCGGAACAATTATTTGTAGGCCATACAAATACTTGTTCCGTGCGGGATTCGAACCCGCAACCCCCAGCGCAGCCACTCATTGCTAAGCCACTACGCCACGGAGTCGTCGTATATATCTGTAACAGTCAGACAGATAGATAGATTGAAGTAATTACAGATGAGTTTCATTTTACTTCTTTTGACACAGAATTAATAAATTTGGAGAGAGTAAGAAATTGCGTTGTTTACATAAAAATGTTTTAATTTCAGAATAAAGAAAATTTTAGCACACCAAGGGTACGCACACCACATCAAAACAAAGCTCACAAAATGTTAGAAACTCCATACTTAAAGAACTTAAAGTTAGCCTTGGAACAAGCTACAAACCGGCCAGTAACAGTGTTTGAAAAACAAAGATATTTGGTAAGTTGTATGGGTACTTACAGTAGGTATTTTATATTTTAACCCAAATTATGTAGAAAATTGTAATATTTAGAAATAAGTTGGAAATTTTGATATTTTTAAATGGACTTCAAAAACTAAAAGGAATACAATAATTTCCACATAATATCTTCTGATATCGGAGCATTATTTCTTCGATACACTATTTCTGAGTACTGACTTCAGATAGAAGCAATTATTTTCTAATTATTTTCATCTTTTTAGTTATGTATTGAAGTCGTATTTACCTATGTTTTTAAAATTAAATTTTTGCAATCTTTATTCAACATGATTATTACATCATTACCAAAAGGACATACCATCGGTATTCCTACGTGTAAGCAAAACGCTTGCGTCGCCGCCGTTTGATTGTACACTCCAATGATTGAATAACAAGACTCATACACTCCTTGACATCTATATAATATTGTACATTGAAATAAAGATAAGAAATATAATTTATTGAGGAACACATAAATAGTGGGAGACAATTCAATGTAGCTATAGTGCATATGATTTTATGGGGAAGGAGTGGTCCTTTTAAACCTAATAAAACAAACAAATCATTTTCTCTTCGAATGCACATTGAAATAAATTATATTATATTTAATAAATTATATCATATCAAGCAATTTATTTCAAGGTAATATAACTATATTGGTATCTTGTGCGATGCAGGTTTCCTCATATACATATAAGCAAGGTTAGTTTCCTTAAAACATCTTTTATAGATAGCCGTGGTAGCTAAGATGGTTAGCGCTCACTGTAAATTTCACAGAACGCGTGTTCGATCCCCGCCGGCACCAATGAAATTGTTAATTACAATTTTAAGTGCTGATTTACCACGTGCTCTGCGGTAAAAGAAAATATCGCGAGGAAATCTGCATATCTGGAAATAAGAAAAAATATATTTCGAAGACATGTGAAATTCACCAACAAGCATTGGGGCAGCGCGACGGACACTTCCTTGCCCTCAAACCTTCCCGGAAATGAGTGGAGGCCTGTGTCCAGCCGTGGGGCGTGTATAGGCCCCAAAACAAAAACTTAAGCATTATTAAATTTATTTATATTTTTGTCGACAGTGTACAGTTAAAATAATGGAGGGTATTGTATTGCCCCTTGTGATATCCTTAGTGGTTGTGGCTAGTTTTATACGTCATATGTATCATTTACCTGGCGTTACACACTGGACAGAGATCTATTTCCTACAAACGATTGCCGCATCTTTGCCTCTACTGCAAATAATCTTCCCAATAGCATGGGTCACTCTCAATTGCTATGGACTAGCGAGGTAATTATTAATCTTTTTCTTATCTTCTTATTGCTGGTAATATTGTAAATGTTAATTAATTTTGTTTTGAAGCATAAATTGTTAGCGTAAACAGAGGTTTTCGTTTGCATGCTTAAAATAGCTAGTGTACATATTTACGAAATATACCGGAAAGATTTTTCTTTTTATCAGCGTATTAAAGTCCACTACTGAACGCGAGCGTTTCCCTATGTGGGGGAGGGTTTACCTTTATCGCCACGCCACGCTTGGCATGTGAATTGACGTTCACGGTGTTAGCTTTATTATCTATATTGTCGAGAATGTTGCACTATTTCGATAATATCCCGGACGTCAATCTGAGCGAGATTAGAATGGCTCTCAAGTACCTTAAAAAGGGCAAGGTACTGCGGGAGGATGGAATTACAGCGGAACTTCGGAAAGCGAGTGGAAAACCGGTACTTACAAGTCTTTCAGAAGCTCTTTAAATCCGTCTTCCGTAGTGACACAACTCCAGGGGCGTGGAGCAGAAGTGTGATGGTCTTGATCTTCAAGAAAAGCGACGACGCACTATCAAATAACTACACACCGGTTTCCTTTTTGAGCTGCGTCTACGTGATGTTTTTGAGAGTCATTACGTATCGTCTCGCACGCATACTTGACGACTTTCAGCCTGTAAGGGAGCCTTTGTACAATAGGCGACCATATACATGCCCTTTGATAAATTGTATAGAAAACCGAAGAGTACAATCTGCCACTTTGCCTTGCGTATGTTGACTATGAAAAAGCCTTTGATTCCGTCGAAATTTGGGCAGTGCTACAGTCATTTCAGCGATGCCAAGTTGACTATCGGTATATACTTAGAACTGCTAAAATGCTTGTACAATAGGGCTATAATGGCTGTCTCACGAAATTCTTCACCGCTGCATTGAGAGATGTTTTGAAGATATTGGACTGGAAATGATACGGTAATAACACCAATTGCGACTATTTCACTCACGTTAGACTTGCCGATGATATAGTTCTTATGGCAGAATCGCTCGACGACCTCAACACTATGACGTCAATAGTGTCTCATTACGGTAGGTCTTAAAATGAACATTACAAAGATCATTTCTAACGTTTATGTAACATGCCGGTAGTTGTTGAGAGCACTACGTTCGAAGTTGTCGAAGATGTTTACCTAGAACAAATAGTCCAATTTAAACCGAGAGGTCAATCGAAGGGTACAACTCGGCTTGGCAGCGTTCGGAAGATTACGACACATCTTATCGTCACGTTTACCTTAAAACTTGAGAACAGGATTGTACAGCTAGTGCCTGTTGTCAGTGATTACATATGCATCTGAGACGTGGTCCTTCACTGCTGGCCGTATGAGGATTTTTAAGGTCGCTCAGCGAACTATGGAGAGCTATGCTCGGAGTTTTTTCGCGTGATAGACTTATAAATGAAAATATTCGCAGTAGAACCAGAGTAATTGATACAACCAAACGAATCAGTAAACTGAAGTCGCAACGGGCCGTGCATATAGCTCGAATAACTGACAACCGACGGGGATAAAAGGTTCTCGAGTGGCAGCTTAGTACCGGTAAGCTAAGTGTGCCACTAGCTGGAATGACAACCTGGTAAGAGATGCAGGAAGTTGATGGATGCAGGTGGCTCAAGACCGTGCTTTGTGGCATTTCTTGGGGGAGGCCTATGTTCAGCGGTGGACTTGTGAATGGCTGTAATAATAATCTAGAACGTTTGTAACTGACATCGATCTGAGTAATTTGATTGCGGCATTTATAAGGCTTTTATGTTGCAATTGAAAGAATCGATATTAGGTTAAATATTTTTGTGTACCCGCAGTAAACAAATACAGTCAATATTATCAATTTTTTTAGGTTTAAATTACTATCGAAAACTCGCCAAAAGTATGTCCGACCGAAATCGTGTTCGATATCTGAAGACGCCAGCGACCCACTTATACAGGCTCTCAGTGAATCCAACCTAAAGCCCGATAGTCTGCGGTCATTAAGCAAGACATTTCTGAACATACTTTTGGGTAGAGAGGATATGGTCACCAGAACTGCTAACATTGTCCATGTACTAGGATCTTTGTCGGTAAGTTTTTTCTTCGTAAAACATAGTCAACGAGGAGCACGGGGAAAAGACCTCTAACTAGAGATTAGAAAAAATATACAATAGTTATATGCTATGAATTGCTCTACATTTATATATAAAAACCATTCCACGCTCTCACAGAATACCAGCTTAAAATAGCAGCTTAATACTGATGTGTTTCGTACGGTGAGAGTAGAGATCCGGAGACCCTTTTTTACTGGAAACGAGGCATTCCATCTTAGTCCTCAATGGTGACAATGCATCTGCGTTTTGATTCTTAATCGAGGATAAATGTTGATGTCTATGGGCCACAGCATCCACTTACCATCAGGTGGACTGTGTGCTCGCTTGTCACCGTTATTCTATAAACCAAAACTAATAACTACTACTATATCGTAGAGGTGTTCTACATTAGTACGTAAATTGACCTATAAATGATTGTTTCGTTAAAAAAATTGTACCTTTGTGTTTCTAAACTAATACAAACAAGTGTTACAAAGGCTACCTATTTTCAGGCTTTATGCTGCATAGACAAAAAAGGTATCCTATCATGGCCAAATCCAACAGCAGAAAAGGTGTTCTTCCTTCGCAACTCCAGCCCCACATCGCCAAACTCAAGTAAGACCAGTCTCGTGGGTTCTATGGGCCACAACAGTCAAACAACAATGGAGACGGGCGACAACAAACCTAAGCCAGACTCTTCAACTATTGTTGAGGTATTTACATACTATATGTATACATTTAATTTTTTACGTAAAAGAGCCACGCTGCAGTTATATTATAGTTGTAGCACGAATGGGTCGGCTCGTCCGGGGCAGGACCACGCTCTCACAGAACACCAGCGTAAAATAGCAGCGTAATGCTGCTGTGTTTCATATGGTGAGTGTAGAGAACCGGAGACCATTTTTACTGCAGTCGAGGCATTCCATATTAGTCCTCAGGGGTGACAATGCATTTGCATTTTGATCCTTAGTGGAGGATAAATGTGGATGTCTATGAGCCACAGTATCCACTTACCATCAGGTGGACTGTGTGCTCGTTTGTCACCCAATGCTATAAGAAAACATAAACTCTATTTTTTTATAAGTTTGAAGTGACAATTGAACTTACAGTCCACGCGGTGGTAAGTTGCTACTGCAGTCTCCTGCAGCTAACTTCAAACAAAATGGGCTGTAGATGTGTTGTTACCCAGAGGACTAAGATGGAATGCCTGACAGCTTGCAATTATACTGGTCCTCTATACTCTTCAGATCGGAAACCAGCAGTGCAAGCACTGCTATTTGGCGGCAGAAGGATTTAACAGGGTGGTAACTATACAGACCGACTCCTAGGAAATTGCAACTATTCTACATTATATATAAATACTTTAACAAAAGCAAAAGAAAGAACAGATTGATTTTGTATGTTGAAGTACAAAATCTATACAATAAAATAAATTTGAAGTGTTTGTAATATCAAAACAACATATTTTTACTGAATGCATATGAAAGTATGTACGGTACTTATAACAATGAAAACTATTTTTAAATTTTTTGTCTGTCAACCCGTCTCCGCAATTGCTAGACCGATTTTGAAGGAAGGAGTGACTTGGGCTACTTTTATTATAAATTAAAATATATGAGTTTAGGCGATTATATGAGAATTAAAAAATATGAGTGTTCCGCTCAAATACCTAAATTAAAACCCATGAAATCCAATTGTAATAAATTAAGCTAGTCTGTAATTATCAATATTGGCAATTCATGCTTGAAATATTATAAATAGAATCAATGTGATTATTTAATAGCGAAACCCAGGTTATTCGATCTCTGAAAAACACTTGAACTACCACGGCTCTGTAACCAAACCAACAATTAAAGGGAAATGTATGATGTTGCTGAAGGTACTGGACCTGACCCACGACCAGAATGCGCCGTTCCGCGTGGAGTTCGACGAGCAGCGCTGGCGGCTCCACATAGCGCGCCTCAAGCCGCTCGGCCTGGCGGCGCTGCTCAACACGTGCGCGCCCGCGCCCCGCCACACGTACGCGCACTTCTGCGCGCACCTCACCTGCGAGGCGCAGTACAGGTATGATGCGGCCCTTACTCTGCCGCATAGAAAAGGACCGTAACCGTTACACCCTGTTAAAGGCCCACTGCTCTACAGAACTCACCCACTAAGACATCCAAGGATGAGTTAGTGGATATTCTTATATCACCACTACACTGACACGGTCGTAGAATACTATAATACACAATAGAATGGCTGTCAACTTTATTTTAACTATCTCTGTTAATCTTATATAAATATCTACGTTACGTACGTTCTTCCAAGAGATCAGTCCAAAGGAGTTTCTTGCTGGACATTGACCTCTTCTAATGTCGTGTGTTAGTTGGTGGTTCCCATAACCGTCATGTATGCAGGCTGATTGGCGATCGCACTATCAGACACCTCGCGCCTTTGACACCAGTCCCTGTCGCTGGTCTGGTTATTATACATCTGAGGCATGTTTCTGAGGCCAAGAGATCTTTCTAGGATTTTCCCATTATCCCTTTTTACGTCTTGATAGAATAAAACAGGGTGACGGTTGTCTTATGCCACTGCTACAAATAATATTTAAGTTGCTAATTCAGTAATGTTATTCATGTTCAACGTTCAGTGAGGACTTAGTGCCGGTAACAAACAGACGCTGCCTATGCGAGCTGGCCAAACAAATTGGCTTCACGGACTCTGTTGCTGAAACTTATACCATTCAGGATTGTCTTGCTGTCTTCAGACACCTGGTAAGTTTTTGTCCGACTCGAAGTACCAAATAATTTTATATGTTAATAAAGTTTTTAAGAAAGTTCAGTATTATTATCAATGACTGGAGTTTTGGCGGGAACTTGGTCGTAGACGTGGTTTGAAGTGGATTTTGATTCGTAAAAGTGATTCGATTTTGTGAATTAAATGTCCGCGCGGGCGAACTATTAAAGAAATGACTAAACAAGTGCTTTGATGATAAACCTCAAGTTATTTTGATCGCTTGGGCGCCTTATGAGCTTGAGTGGCTGTCGTCATCAACTGTCCGCTGAGTTGAGCTGTCGTCAAATTCTCCCAAGGGCTTCGCAATGTGACGCATCAGCATATTGTGAAGATAAAATATAAAAATGAAGATTCCGAAAGAAATGATAGGCTCAGAAGGGCTAGAACCCAGAGCCGTAAAGCCAGTTAATAAAAAAATATCAATGTCCGAAAGTCAACAATAAGCTTAATTTTTTAATTGCATGTAATATTTATATTAGCAAATTCATTACCAAAGTTTTTCATATTCACAACAGCAAGCTGACACGATAAGGCGTGAAACTCGGTTTGCTAGATCACTGCACCTCAGTACGAGAGTGAAGGTTCCCCTTCCGCATATGTTGGCTGTCATCGTGAAGGATCAAGCCAACCAACTCCAGATGTTAACACAGGTGGGGATGAATTAATTGTATAAATTTAATTTATAAGCAGTGTGATATGTACTTAGGTTTATGTTACATCCTCTCTCAAAACCAAGGCATTGGTGCGACATCACGAATAACACCAGTCTCACCACCACAACACTACAAGTAAACTAAAAAATATATAAAGATATTTAATAGTTACTTTGCAACCATCCGCTCAATTAAATGATGGGTCTTACCTAGCTTGAAGAACACTCCCCGCCCTCCCTCATTTGCGTGCACTAATCCCGTCACCACTAATCCCAGCACCACTACTCTCTCTAAGTGTACTTAGCGGTCAGCCGCCGTAGAGTTTAGAGAGAGTTACATGAAGATTCCCCGTGTAGAGGCGAAACACGTTTCTTATTATCGTCAATGGTGTGTCTTTCCTAGAGTAGTGGTGTTGGGATTAGTGCTCGCAATTGAGGGAGGGCGGGGGTGCTCTTCAAGCTAGGTAAGACACATCATTTAATTGAGCGGATGGGTGCAAAATAACTATTAATATCTTTATTATAATGGATTTCGGCAAAGTAACGCCTGATTCTATCAATTAAAAAAACGACAAAAATAAGAAATAGCTCAGTCATTTTGTTGTTTGTCTAAATGATTTTCAGTAAAATCTTGGTTTTTCCTGTCCAATCGATCCATTTAATGCCTTATAGGTAGCTTTACTTTGCATGTCGTCTCTTTGTCATTTATGATACACTATCGCCACTCTTATAAAGAAGAACATACAGAACAATTGATTTCTTAATATAAGTTTTTTAATAAATATACTAGCTTTGTTAATAAATGGACTGGTAATGGGCCAAGCTTTCTAAGATTTCTTGCCTGAATTGGGAGCATAACGGAATCTGATATATGTATATAACATATGTTATAAGTCTTTAGGCGTGTTCAAATCATTATTGGATGAATTGAATCATGAATTTAGAGCTTTGTATTTATGCTCAATTTCAACGCATCTTGAATAAAACTATACGAGTTTTATCGCGTATAATTAACTATTTTTAAATACCGATGTTTCAGGTGTTTTATAGCACCTATGGTCACAGGGAGACTGAGATGTTTGACGTCCCAATGTCATAATTAGCCCGGCTACCTTCAGTTTTTTTTATATTAATTTTTTGGTCCGATCTACGCAGAACATGCTTACAGTTCAACCTCAAGCATACCACTGCGAGACAAGATACTGTACGCTCATTCTGTTATGGTTCTTTATTCAGTATATGTCACTGTTTTATACTTGGTAGAGCCACGATGCAACTATTGTGGTTGTAGCACGAATGGGTCGGCTCGATCGGGGAAGGACCACGCTCTCACAGAATACCAGCGTAAAATAGCAACTCTGTGTTTTGTATGGTGAGTGAAGAGAACCGGAGATACTTTTTATTGGAAACGAGGTATTCTATATCCTCACGGGTGACAACGCATCTGCACTATGATTCGTAATCGAGAATAGATGTAGAAGTGGGCCGCAGCAACCACTTACCATTAGGTGGACTGTGTGCTCGTTTGTCACCCTATCCTATGAAATTAAAAAAAACGTGCGCTTGAAAATTAAAATGAAATTTCGTGTTTTGAGTAATTGAGCCTTCGGTTTTCGTTATTCATTAGATAAAACCGCAAATGTAAGAACGTTGTCTTCCTTTGGTCATGTCAATCTATTTACGTCTCAACGAACCTTATTGCGAGTTGGCGCCTATTATTATATGCAGGGTACAGCGGACATAATACTCGATTCATGCGTTGACTATTGGAATGGGCGGGACCTCACACCGATATCGGCGTCAGATCGCAAGAAAATAATTGACTTCTACCAAAGAAACTCCCTCACGGCCTACTGCACAGCTTTTGCTTACAAGTTAGTATATGTTTTAATGTATTTTGTTTATTCTTATGTGTATATATTTATGATCATTAATAATATAGAATTTGTTACAAAAAAAGGATCTACGCTCTATTGAGGACAATTATATGTGGAAATAATCATTAATCTGTACTTAAAAATGCCTAGTGTATATAACAGACTAGTGATATATTGTTAAAATTTAAAATTAAAATAAAAAAAACATTTGTAATCAAAGTTATAACACATTCATTATAGTCTTTCAAATTACTCGTATATTGCAAGACGTCGTCATAAATAGCCGCATAATAGGTTATGCCATCGTTGCCACGCTTGGTATTATTAGCAAAGGTACTATTAGCAAAGCGCTGCTGCTATTTTACCATCTGACGCTTTTATGACACACGAAATTGTATTACTAATATCCCCAAGTTTCTTGTTTTTTTTCTGAAGTCTTGTTTTTCCAACCGGTGTAAATTTTACATTCATACGAGCTTTAAAAAACCGACCAAGTGCGAGTCGTACTCGCGCATGAAGGGTTCCGTAACATCGTACAAGATTTAATACTATGTAGGTTCTTTTAAAATACTTTTGTAAAGGAAAAAACACGTCTCCTGTATGGAGCTATGATATAGATATATTAATAGTATAGTTGTAGCATGAATGGGTTGGCTCGACCCGGGTAGGACCACACTCTCACAGAATACCAGCTTAATACTTCTGTGTTTCGTATGATGAGTGTAGAGAACCGGAGACTCGTTTTACTGGAATCGAGGCATTCTATCTTAGTCCTCAGGGGTGACAACGCATCTGCATTTTGATTCTTAATCGAGGTTAAATGTAGATGTATATGGGTATCCACTTACCATCAGGTGGACTGTGTGCTCGTTTGTCGCCCTTATTTTATTAGAAAGAGGGTATAAATAAGAAATAATACTATTAACTCTATACAGATTTTTAATTGTGTACAAAAAAATCAATGAAATATATTCACATGTTTAGCTTCAAAATTTTTATTTGTGATGTGAATAAATAAAAAAATGAGTCGACAAAATAAAGAAAGCAATGTTAAGGTTTTCTAATATTAGAGATGGACTGAATATTCGTTTCATATTCTGTATTCGGCATATTAGGCAGCTTTACCTAATATTCGTCTAAATCACCGAACATTCGTTAAAGTGGTTGTTTAGGCCTAATTTAACGTTTGGCGGCCTGCTTCGGCGCTCGGGTCGAGCGGGAGGCGAGCCTGACGGCTGAGGCGCGGGGGGTGCGGGCTGGTGCGGCGTCCGGCCGCGCCGGCGTCGGCGTTTTTGCGAACACTTGCCGCAGAGCGTGGAACTGAGTAGTTGCGCGTCGTGTTAATAGCTTAGTCGCCCGCTGCCTCTGACGCCTATACTTCGCGAACCTGAGTTGTTTGCAACGCGGCCCGGTGATATTGCATTTTTCACAAAGGTCGAGTTTGTTGTAACGCGAGTTCGGTTAAATCTTGTTGGATTTTATTGGATTAACCTAATGACAATTGACTTGACTCCAATTAACAAGTGAGAAACGAGTGTAATTTCCTAGATTCTTAAATTTTTGTGACGGACTGCCACTTCGATATAAAGAATAAAGGTGAAGCCTTGGGATCGGCGGTTCTGCAACCAGCGGGAAGTCAGGTTACATAATTTAACACAATCACAACACAACCCAGTCAAGCACGCCCACACTTACACCTGAATCTTCCTAGGGTTGACCCTACTTCGAAGAAATAGGTAAGTTTTGTTTGGTTCCCCTTTTTACCGCTAACGTGTAATATTCCACAAGCCATTTAGGCCGACCTCCTGTTACTCGTCGAGTGGAACCCCTGATGGGCCCGGGTCCCACGACCTTGCCCGGGTAACTAGAGGCCGTAACATTTGGTAGCAGTGCGTGGTTTTCCTGATGGGTTTTGAAACCACTCCCAGCGCAATACGTAAGTTGGTAGCAAGATAGCGGTTGTAACCACGTGGCTGCTGGTTGTGTTTGTTGCAATACGTAATAATAATTTGTTTTATTCGCTTGTTATTTGTTAGCATAGGATCGGTGTATAGAACCGTGTAGTAACCGTATTTTTTGAGTTTTTTTATTTACTTTATCTGGTCGCTTACTTTGTTAAGTGTTAGAATTGAGCCACGCCCGTAAGCCGTGGTGGTAAGGAATTATTGTACTCTCGTTATAATAATCGTGAGGACGAACCGTAATTGTACTAATTAAATTAATTGCGTAGTATAATTTACTGATTGGATAAATAGTATTTTGTATTGTATTATTTTTATTGTGATAATTAAACTAATTGTGTAAAGTAATTTGTACTAAATTTAAATTAAAGTAATTTGTACGGTGATAATCGTACCTTGTAATGATGCCTTCACACCGGTCACCGACGCTTCGCTTACAAGCGGAACTGCGCTGGGCTGCGAATGCTCACAGCTTGATAGGGAGACCAGATAGAATCCATAGCTTGGAGAAGCGGCTCGAGCAAGTCATGGCCCGAAGGGCCGTAGTGGAGGAGGCATGCTCCGAGATTATGGCTTCGGGAGCGGAACAGGGAGTCCTAGACTCCTGTCTTTCCGACTATGAGCAATTTTTTGCTCTCACGGATGACCTGATTGAGGCAGGGGCCAAGCAGGCTAGTGACGCGCGTGAAGCTCGGCTGGGTGTCCTGCTCGAGTCCCCTCGGAAGCAGCCCACTCACCCGGAGCTGTTGGGACGACTTCCCACTCTGGACCTGCCAAGGTTCTCCGGGGTCCTCTCCGAGTGGTTAACGTTTGTGGGACTTTTTGACAGCCTGGTGGATGCCCGGAGGGATTTAACACCAAGCCAGAAGATGGCGTATCTCCTGGCCTCATTAGAGGGGGGAGGCCTTGGGCGTCGTCGGCCATTTGAAGGTGTCGGACGACGCCTACCTGAACGCTCGGGACCTCCTGGCCGGAAGGTATGCCAACGTACGGCGAATTGCGGACGAGCACGTCAAACTCCTGTTGAACCTCCCGCTGCTAAAGGACCGGGCCCGACTACGACCGGACATCGTAAATCCGGTCTTGGTGGCCTGCAACTCGTTGAGACGGCTGGATTTGCCGGTGGACGAATGGTCCTTTTTGTTGCTCCATATTGTGCTGTCCCGCCTACCTCTCGATCTTCGACTCCATTTTGAGGAGAGGTACGGCGGAGACGGCGCCTCCTATATTCCTCCCTTCAGTGATCTGCTGCGGTTCTTGGAGGAGCAGTGCCGGCAGATCGAAAACGCAGCGGGCACCGCCGAAGATCTACGGACTGCTAACCGAACCGTGACCAGGGAAAGGCGAACCCCCCCGGCCAAGTCGTTGTCAACCCCCCTCAGACCGAGTGGTGCTCCTGCGGGAGGGCGCCCCCTCCTATCATCTTATAGTGGCCTAGTGGCCAGGAAGGCGCCCCCCTGCTCCTATTGTAGAGCAGCAGAACACCGGGTGACGTCGTGCCCTAAGTTATTAGGCAAGCCTGCCTCAGCGAGACGAACCATCGCCAGGGAGCGCCGCTGGTGCTATTCATGTTTAGAAAGGCACCTCCAACGAGACTGCCCGCACCAGCGGCCCTGTCCGCACTGCCAGGGCAAGCACCACGCCGTTTTGTGCCTGGGCGCGAACGGCTCTTTCTCTCGGGGCTCTGCCGGGCCCTCATCCCCCACGGGCGGGGGCGCCCAGCCACCCCCCTCTGACAGGTGACGCTCGTCGCTCTCCTACCGACGACCCTGCCCCTGGGTTTGGAGGGGGTTCCTCTTACGACCAGTCGGGGGGTCGTTCCCCCAGGGGCGGGGGGTTCGTCACCCCCCCTCGGAGGGTCGAGAGGGACTTCACGGCCACTCAGCGGTCAGCGAGATCCTTCTCACCCCCATTAGCAGAGAGGCCGCGACTGGAGTACCACCCCCCCCCTTTTGGTCGGTCCCGCTACTACGGGCTCCCTGAGACCTCGAAGCTGTCCAGGGCCTCCAGGCCAAGGTTCCCAGAAGCCCCCCAGGTCGGCCCGTTCTGCGATTTTCATCCACGGGTCAGTGAGATGCCGCCGGAATTCCGTTTTCCGGACCCCCCGGCTTGAGTGCCGGTCCGACGAAGGCAGCTCCCGCTAGGAAACTGCCGCCCTAGCTCCCACCACGGCCGCCTTCACTGATCCTTTAAGCCGTCCGCAGTCCACCTGTCAAACTGTTCTATTGCCGACGGCCGCCGTGAAGGTGTACAACCCGAGTGGCGACTGCTTAACTGTTCGCGCTCTATTGGATTCAGGCTCACAACGCTGTGTGGCCTCCACTCGGTTAGTGGGAAGACTAGGGCTCCCCTGGAGCTCTAAATCATGTCCAATGGTAGGTATTGGAGGTGCAGAGCCTCCTGCTCCTAGGGGACAAGCAAGGCTGGTGTTTGGTCCTGCAAGCGAACACCTCCACATCTTAGTTAAGGTAAATGTCCTCGATGATATTGTAGGCTTTCTCCCTAATGCCCGTATAAATGATAGCGCGGTTTGTTGTACGTCTGGCTTGAGACCGGCAGACCCTCAATGGTCCCAACCTGGGCCTATAGATTTGTTGCTGGGGGCCGACGTGCTGGGGTTCATCCTGTTAGGCGAGATACGAGCCCTACAGCCCGATGGCTTGTCAGCCGTGTCCACTGTATTTGGGCACAGTTTCTTTGGACCGGTTCTGTGGTCTCCACCGCATCAGGCAGCCGACCCGCTCCCTGTGGCGGGCGTGTCTCTTTCGGACGTCGTCCAGCGGTTCTGGGAAATTGAGGAGCCGCCACACGCGCCTCGAGTCAACCCTCTGGACCGTGAGTGCGAGTTGTTCTACCAGAACAATACCGGCCGCCGTGTCGACGGTCGCTTTGTCACCCGCTTACCCTTTCTTGACTCACGGCCTCCTTTGGGCCAATCTCGGACCATGGCCGAAAAGAGGTTGCTTTCTATGGAGCGCCGTATGCGTCGCGACACAGCCTTTCGCGACAAGTATGTCGAGTTCATGCGCGAATATCAAGAGCTGGGTCACATGTCACCTTCTCATTTCGACTGGCGATCACATGAACACTACTTCCTCCCCCCACCACGCGGTTTTGAAGTCCCCTGGGAGTAAGATTCGGGTGGTTTTCGACGGCTCCGCCCCCTCGTCCAATGGGGTGTCCCTGAACCAGTGTCTCCACTCTGGTCCTAAATTGATCAAGGACATATCCGACATTTTGACCCACTTCCGTCGGCATCAAGTTGTTTTTGTAGCCGACATTCGGATGATGTTTCGACAATCAGTGGTCCACCGTGATGACCGTCGATATCAGCTGATCCTGTGGCGCGAGAAGCCCAGCGATCCGATACAAGTGTTCGAGTTGAACACCACCACCTATGGACTCCGATCCGGCCCGTATGTCGCCATGCGAACCCTCCTCGAACTCGCTGAGAGAGAGCGCCTAAGATACGCTCGGGGGGCTTCTATTTTGGAGACCTCGGTCTACATGGACGATATTTGTACGGGTGCCTCCACCGTCGAGGAGGCTCTCGTATTGCGAGACGAATTGATTGCCATCCTGAAGTCGGGAGGTTATGAGCTGCGCAAATGGTTGTCGAACTCCCCTCATATTTTGAAGGACCTCCCTGGAGAGGATCAACAAGACCCTCATCTATTCGAGCACCCTGACAATCCTAATTTGTTGACTGTGCTTGGCATTCAATATCAGCCTGTTCAGGATACCTTCACGTATCGAGTCAAGCTCGATCCCCCCCCTAAATCATGGACCAAGCGCTCTGTGTTGTCAACTGTAGCTCGCACCTTCGATCCTAATGGTTGGATTACTCCGGTCATCTTTTTGGCTAAGTGTTTCCTTCAAAAACTCTGGATATCCGGGTTGGGCTGGGACGATCCTATAAGCGGTGCTCTCTTGCGAGAGTGGCTCTCAATTGTGTCCTCCCTTCCAGACATCGACCGGGTCTCCATGTCAAGGTGCTTCCTCCCTCCAGGGAAATGCAGGGTTACCCTGCACGGATTTTGCGACGCCTCTGAGAAGGGTTATGCTGCTGTTGTATATTTGCGGACGGTGAGCTCTTCTGGCCATACTTCCGTCCATCTCGTACTTGCTAAAAGCAAAGTGGCTCCCATTAGGTCCCGCTTAACTATTCCTAAGTTGGAACTGTCTGGAGCTGCTCTTCTCACGCGACTGCTCAACCACGTTCACTCCTCCTTGAAGTCGGTAATCGACATTACGGACGTCTACGCTTGGTCGGACAGTGAGATAGTACTTTGTTGGCTCCGAGCGGCACCTCACAATCTTGAGGTCTTCGTGTCGAATCGCGTGTCCCAAATCCAGAATTCTGCCACTTGTCTAACGTGGAGACATGTCCCAGGGGAGTTGAATCCAGCAGACTGTGCTTCTCGTGGCTGTGAAGCCCCCTACTTGGTTGATCACCCGCTGTGGTGGGGGCCCGGCTGGTTAACTGAGTCTCAGGCGTTCTGGCCCCAGAACAAATACTCTGAACCAATTGAATTGCCTGGCCTACGAGCCCGAGTAGGAGTGGTCAAGGATAAGCCCACTCGTGATCTCTCCTTACTAGAACGGTACAGCTCTCTCGACAAGCTCTTGGGAGTAACTGCTTGGTTGCGTCGATTTGTCCGCAACTCGAGAGACCCATCTAACCGAATATCTGATTCCGCCTTGTCCCCTAGCGAGCGGCGCGAAGCCTTGATGCATTGGACCCGTATGATCCAAGCGGAGCATTTCGAGCTCGTGATTGATACCTTGAAGCGGGGCTTAGTTGTCAAGGGTGCGCTGGCCCGCCTGAACCTCTTCCTGGATGACTCGGGGATGCTTCGCGTGGGCGGACGTTTGAAAAATTCTCAACTGCCGTACGAGGCTCGACACCCTCTACTGCTCCCCAAGGACGGCGCCTTTGTTCGGTTGCTGGTAACTCACTACCATGTTCAGAATGCCCACGCTGGGTGCAACGCTCTTTCGGCCATTTTGCAGCGGGAGTTTTGGATTTTGGCGGGTCGACGCACCATTCGGAGCGTCATCTTTAAGTGCATATCTTGTTATAAGTTGAAGGCCCCCATATCACAGCCGATGATGGGCGACTTACCACCCGACCGCGTCAGGGCCATCCGACCATTCGCGGGAGTCGGAACTGACTTCGCTGGCCCCTTCCTCGTCAAGTCCTCTAACCTTCGTAACGCGCGTGCTCATAAGGCCTATCTGTGCGTTTTCGTGTGCCTCTCCACTAAGGCTGTTCACTTAGAACTTGTAAGTGCCCTTAGCACGGAGGCTTTTTTGTCCACACTGGGTCGCTTCGTATCGCGTCGCGGTTTACCGGACCTGATCCGGTCGGATTGCGGAACGAATTATAAGGGTACTGATAGGTATTTGAAGGAGGTCGTTGAATTTCTGTCTAGCAACAGGACCTATTTAACTACTGCGATGTCCAAGAAGGGCATCCAGTGGAAATTCGACCCTCCGGCTTGCCCACACTGGGGCGGTATTTTTGAGGCGGTGGTGAAGGTTGCAAAGACGCATCTCCGTCGCGTTATTGGCGAAACTATTTTGACATTTGAAGAGCTTGCCACTGTATTCTGTAAAATTGAAGCAGTCCTCAACTCTCGGCCCCTCTGTCCTCTCTCGTCCGATCCGAATGATTTAGAGGTTCTAACCCCTGGCCACTTCCTGATAGGCCAGCCGCTTAACGCCCTGCCCGAGTACCCCTTCCGGGAAATAATCTCTTCGCGGTTGAGCAGATTTGACATGCTGCAACAAATAACTCAGAGTTTTTGGCACCGATGGTCTCTGGAGTACCTACATCTTTTGCAGCAGCGCGTTAAGTGGTCTGACAAGACGGACCCCCCTCGGGTTGGAGACCTCGTGTTAGTTAAAGAACCTAACGCCTCGCCCTTGTATTGGCGCCGTGGGCGCATTGTCAAGTTGTCGTATGGACCGGATGGGATCCCTAGGGTGGCCGAGGTTTTGGTTGGAGATTCGGTTTTGCAACGTGCCGTCTCTACCCTATCCCGCTTGCCAATTTACTCGCGGACCTAGATCCTCATGTCCGGGACGGGGGCTTGTTTAGGCCTAATTTAACGTTTGGCGGCCTGCTTCGGCGCTCGGGTCGAGCGGGAGGCGAGCCTGACGGCTGAGGCGCGGGGGTGCGGGCTGGTGCGGCGTCCGGCCGCGCCGGCGTCGGCGTTTTTGCGAACACTTGCCGCAGAGCGTGGAACTGAGTAGTTGCGCGTCGTGTTAATAGCTTAGTCGCCCGCTGCCTCTGACGCCTATACTTCGCGAACCTGAGTTGTTTGCAACGCGGCCCGGTGATATTGCATTTTTCACAAAGGTCGAGTTTGTTGTAACGCGAGTTCGGTTAAATCTTGTTGGATTTTATTGGATTAACCTAATGACAATTGACTTGACTCCAATTAACAAGTGAGAAACGAGTGTAATTTCCTAGATTCTTAAATTTTTGTGACGGACTGCCACTTCGATATAAAGAATAAAGGTGAAGCCTTGGGATCGGCGGTTCTGCAACCAGCGGGAAGTCAGGTTACATAATTTAACACAATCACAACACAACCCAGTCAAGCACGCCCACACTTACACCTGAATCTTCCTAGGGTTGACCCTACTTCGAAGAAATAGGTAAGTTTTGTTTGGTTCCCCTTTTTACCGCTAACGTGTAATATTCCACAAGCCATTTAGGCCGACCTCCTGTTACTCGTCGAGTGGAACCCCTGATGGGCCCGGGTCCCACGACCTTGCCCGGGTAACTAGAGGCCGTAACAGTGGTCAAAGTACTGTATTGAAATTACGAATTGAGTATCTTTCATAATTTTACTGTTGAAAGTATATTTTATTTATGGGTTAAATCTACTGGTATAGCATTATGGTTTTGAGGCACTGTCGATTTTTTTCCAATTACAGCAAATAGAAAGCTTGATAAAATATTTTTGGAATCAAACAAAGAAACATTACATTAGTACATTTCACTTTACTTTGGTCGTCAGTTTCTCTAATATAAGTCTCCTGCCACTAATTTTTATCATATAATTATCAATTTTCACTAAGAACAACACAACGAAATACTTTTTTCTCACT
The DNA here is from genome assembly GCA_907164705.1 of Parnassius apollo. Taxonomy (NCBI): domain Eukaryota; kingdom Metazoa; phylum Arthropoda; class Insecta; order Lepidoptera; family Papilionidae; genus Parnassius; species Parnassius apollo. The sequence continues at coordinate 5,597,414 of CAJQZP010001507.1, forward strand.
AAGATGGTCGAAACATAAGCATGTGCCGGTAATTTTCTTAGTACTAGATATGGCGGAGAAGCGAGAGACAAGGTCCGGCGCTGATCCGCGCTTTACAGTAACAAGTTTCGATATAAATCGGTTAGGTACCGAGGTGATCCTACCGAACAATGTTCGGCCGAATATTCGATTCGGTAAAAGTTTAACCGAACTTTCGGCCAAATATTCGTATTCGGTGAAAGCCATATTCAGAGATGGCTCTGTCTAATACATGATGTAATAATTTGTTTGAAAATAATGTGATATATTTTTTTTTCTAAATCAATTTTCCATGTTCTTTGTACAGTCACATATGAAATCAGAGATAGTCAACAATTTATTTTGCTTGACAGGCCTTTAACCCGCGGCATAGCCGCGTCCCTCTCACGCATGTACTTAGAACTGCCGGCCGATAGCCGACGGTTGTACGTGCCGAACTCCCAACTGTGGGCTGATGCGCCCGCGCTGCATTTTCACTCTACGGGTAAGTATGAATGAGTTAATGACAAAAGAAAATGTTGCCATAATATGTTAGTGTTAAATGTATTTAACACTAACATATTATAACAAACTATATAAATTTCTTTAACTTACGATATAAAAAAAGTAAAACTATAAATTAAAGAAAACTTTAGACCTAAAGAATAAAATATTTATGGTACATACTGATATAATAACCAACAAATAGCAACAATGCTTATTTTCAGCTTATAATATAAGTTTATGAGTTAATATGGAGATTTATGTCAATTACTTGGATTTTTTTGAGATAAATATAATATAACCAGTGATAAAAAATCATAAGTCCTTAAATGGCACTGAATAGCATAAACATAAAACTACATAAATACATTTAAAAAACAATACATAAGGACCCAAATCAATAAATATAATATAACATGATAAAAAATCATAAGTCCTTAAATGGCACTGAATAGCATAAACATAAAACTACATAAATACATTTAAAAAACAATACATAAATGACCTAAATCAAAAATAAAACTACTAAACATATATCTGCAGCAGAACATTTTCGATTTGAAGATACATACCTTGTCTTGTATTCCAATTTTAAATGACAAATAAAAATTCGCATGGTAATGCATTTTTTTAAAATAGTATAGGAAAGTAAAAACAAAGTTGATTGTTTCAGATTCACTATTGTTCAATGAAGTAACGGATGACGACGTCAACGACGCTGACGGATATTTTGACATGCAATGCAATCAGGTATTTTCTTCAATAGGTCTTCGGAAACGATTGTTAGGCCCGGTTTACTTTTTGAGAGTGCGTATTCTATTCTCACTTATCACTGTCTGTTCACACGTACTAAGCACTTGACATTTTTTCAGTTGCACTTGCTACTCGCACTTGTCACTTCTCAAAATGTAAACCGGGCCTTAATTGTCCCGTAATAAAATCGTATCGAGGCATTCTATCTTGGTTCTCAGGGTTGATAATGCATCTACATTTCGATTCTTAATCGAAGATAGATGAACTTATCTATATGGACCACAGCATCCTCCAGACAGAATTTCGATCACGGTGGTCAGTTTTATAGGAGATTAACCATCTGCCTAGGACAAGGTTATAGTGCCCGAATATACGCGCAAGAACAGCTGCACTCTCTATTACCTTACTTTACCATAGTCTGGGACGGTAATCCGACACGACCGGAGAAAGACCTGGTGCAGAATCAACGGCTTTGTTTTCCGAGGCACGTGGGTGTAACATCGCTAACTTCGTGACTCCGGCCTGCTACTGGGAATTTCTTGACAGAAAAACCCAATAACTGATTTCGGCCTGACCCGAGATTAGAACCGGGACCTCTCATGATCAGCATTCGCGGTTACGACCATAGAATACTTTAATACACAATAGAATGGCTGTCAACCTTACTTTGTACGAGGGTCGGCGTCGCCGGGAGCACACATACAAGCAATTACGTCGTATTGTCAGTTAATCACTACTACAAACTCGATTCGCTGTGTTTACAGACGGATTTTAATACATATTTAGTTGTAAATAGCGTGCAAATTGGCATTTTCTAAATAATTTGCATGCGAAATTTGGAAACGATTGTAACGTCAAAACACATCTCGTGTTGACATTTATACGTGCGAATTGATGTATTAGTGACATTTTAGTGGCTACACGGGCTCCGCCCATTCCCCCGTTCTATTATGTATGATAGTATTCTATAGTTACGACCACTAAACCAGCGAAGTAGTCGGACCAATTGATTGTGTACTCGGTATATAAAAATATACCATGTCTACACGATACCCACGGAATAAGATAGGAATAACGGGCTACCTCACGTGATATCAACTTGCAGGTGTTCATCGGTATGGTGACGATGCAGTACCAGGCGCAGAGCGACATGGTGGAGCTGATCGAGCGCTTGGAGCGCGCCTGCATCCGCTTCGTGCACTTCAGCAAGGAGAACGAACTGCGCTCGCGCGTCTTCAGCGAGAAGATGGGCCTCGAGTCCGGCTGGAACTGCCACATCTCGCTCATGAGCGACGTCGCCGCCAGGTAGGCATTGAAAGAAAGAAACATCTTTATTTAAAACTATGTAATAAATAATTATACATTAATCTAGCAACAAATAGGCGTACGAATTAGCATTGTGCCGAAGTGTTACAACCACAGCGCTAATATTATGTCGATGACCTTTTCAAAAACTCAAGAGTAGTCGGTTTTATCAACACAACTAACTAAACAATAGTTTTCTGTCTCTTTCTCTCAATCCCCAAATGTCATTTTAGTGTTGTGCATGTTGGTAATCAACTAACGATGTTCCGACGAAAATAACAGCATATTCAAGAGGTTTTAAATGGAGAGCCGCATGGTTAATGCGGGGGTTACTCTAGCTTGATGCTTAGGAAAAGAGGACTTAGGGAGGAAGGGGCTGCCAGTAAACACGATTGTGATAATAATTATATCACAAGGATATTTTTTCTTTATTCGCCAGCATTTGTTGAAGTCTAATTTTTTTGGAACTTTAGACGTGGGTGACGTAAGAGTCGATTATGGGAAATAACAGTAATACTTTATAATCTTCGATAGATGGCGATATTACCATCTTGTTTACGCTAAATAAAATATTTGAACCGGCGACGGGAAGCAGCGTTAAAGGGTAGGAGACGTAAGATATTTCTGTTAAGAATGGTGACTATACCAGTTCCAGCCGTGAACTTTTTGAGGACGATCTATGAGAAAACTTCAAGACAGCATAATTTCCAAAAAATTATTTTTAGTTTCTTAAATCCACCTGATGACGGTTTCTATACCGTGCGATAACCACAGAGGTACGAAAGAATACAATGGAATCAGGAAAACCCCAATACAACTAAACCTTAAAACTAACAGTTTGTGTTACTCACAAATTAATGTTGGGTCCGCTTAATTTGCAACCTTTGAATTTACGATTCAATCGAGTGCGCGAAGGACGGTTCATGCATACACGCCGTTGTGAACTACCAGATATCAGGTACCGGGAATGCATAGCTCCTGCTCAAACAGTTATTTTCTTATAATGTAGAAATTGATCAGTTATCATTGTTTGTGAATCACACATCCATATCCATCCGTTGTTATTTAAATGGGGTACATTTTGTTTTGCTTTTATTGTTTCATTTGAGTGATATCATACGATTCGAGCCTTAAGCATTTGTTTACTTTAAGGACCAAAATCTTTCATTCATCTGAAATTAAACAAAACTCTTAATCCACGCTTATCAGGGCTCATATGGGTATTTGTTAATATAAGTAAACAGATCCATGGGACGAGAAGGATGATCTGCCACCATCACACATGTATATTTTATCATTTTACTTGTTTGGCTTAAAACATCGTCGCTCGAATTCGTAATGTCTGTTCGCTTAGATACAGTTGCCTTTGTGTCGCGCCGCTTTGGCACGTTCCGCATCTTGTCAATGGCGCCACTGTGACATCAAAGGACGCCGCGCGTGGCGAAACCCGTAGGAATATTTGGCATTTTAAAACGAAACGCCGTAGTGAAAGGTTTTTGCTACCTAACTTGTGTTTATTATTTATATTCGTATTTTCTTACAATAAACATAAGAATAAAATAGTATTCTATTTTATTCTTAAAATAGAAAAACATTAACTTAACAAACACAATAAAAATAATAAAATAAAATAATAATTGCGTCTTCGCGTGTACCCACACTATCTTAGTGAACAGACTTTAACATTCGTCATTAATGATCATCTGTGAATTTTCATTTCATTTGGGTATGGCTTAAGAAACCATTCATATATTAAGATCTGTACAAGAATTTTTAACATTGGATACACAAATACAAAACGAAATTATGAATACACTAAAACCGAACTGTACATTTGTAAACTGTGTTCTTTAACTATTTCTTATTTTATCAATATTTTTCTTTTCATAGATAACCCTGTTCCATTGAAAACGACTTAGCGTTTTATCGATGTTGTAAAGCTTTTATATCTTTCTATTTACCCTAATACTTTGCCTTTAAAAATTTGAAATTTGAATAAATTTGAATATTTTGTAAGTCTCCTTAAAATTACTTTAAATAATATCGTGAATAAGACTTGAAGTTGTTCATGAATATGCTTTCCTTAATGTCATCGTAATGCTAGTCACTTGAAATAGCGCTTTTCGCCAATATTAACTTATATTCAAACTATTGGGTTTATTTATTCACTACTCGTATTATTATAATGTACTTACTGTCTGTAAGGTTAAAACGTCAGTTACATCAATACATTGAGTCTGTGGTGGAGGCTGTGCTAGTGTTACCATGTTAAGGCAATTGCACTGTCCTCGTGCATTGACATAAGAAGTTTTTGACAGCAAGGGGGTCTCGCCGCTGTCGTCGCAAACCTTGCCAGCGGGCAAGGAGCGCTCTAACACCGCCTCGCAACTCGCTAGGGCCATCGACACTTGCGATGCCACGCTCGGCTTCTATAGGTTTGTCTCTTTAACGCTCTGTCGCGCTGTTATTCTACGTCACACCTTCACGTGTAACAGTTATTATTTATAACTAGAACTTTTATGGAACAACAAACGACTTAGTAATTAAACTGACACAGTTAATAAAATAAATAATTAACGTGATCTTATCCAGTCGATATTAAATTCCAACCTCTCGCGCTTCACGTTCTAGGTGAGCAATTAAGAAATCTAAAATTCCTTAAACAGATTCAAAGATTTGTTCTTATTGATATTTAAATTAAACAAGAAAACGTGTGCCATTCACGCGCGGTAGAAGTGAAACCTTCAGAAAACTGAACTTCGAGAGAATGAAACGAATGCAGAGTATAAAGAGCTGAATAATTGTAGGCTTTGTTTCATAGACTTAGAATATATACTGGCATTTAGACTGACCTGACAGCCAAATTTTGATCTGATATTGTGTGCGTTAGTGCGATAGTGCGATAGTATATTTTATCTATAAAGACTATCGATAAATCATTGCAATGTGACCACAACACTGCAACTGGAAGTACTAAGGGAAAAAAATTAAACAAAATTAGTTTAATACACAAAAGTGAATAACTTCAAAAATTAACTGATTTTTAACGTCTTAGTTCTATAATAAATAATAATAATAATAATATACAGGCTGTTAGTGTAAACACCGTTATCCTTGAAACCAGTGGTTTGGTTACACTTATAGAACGCAAATTCAATGAATTAAAAAGAAACGCTATTTTCTTTCATAAAATTTTAAAAGTTTCTGTCCGACACCGTCCGTAAATTCATGGATACCCTATGCGCCCGAGTGACGTAATCACTGTTAAGATCACCGCCCGCGTTAGCTACCTACACTACATTCCAATAAAAACACAATAGGTACACATAACATGTGATGTAACTTTTCATCCTGGCTTAGGACGGGCAAAAATTGAGGAATTGAGGAAAAATTGATATTTTACTTAAAAAAATGTGATTATTTTTAATTGAATTTACGTTCTGTAAGTGAAACCAAATCACTGGTTTCAAGGATAACGGTGTTTACACTAACATCCTGTATAAATAATAATAATTATTATTATTTATACAAAAACATGTTACCGGGAATAAGTTAAACCTGCTTGGCTTTTAAAACAACATGTACAAAATTTCAGTAATCGCTGATGAGGTGAGTCTACCCATAAAATTAAACAATTTTCCCCAAGAAACAGATCAAAAAGTTGTTAGAGCGATGAACCTTGGAGAAATATGTTTACTTTTATTCCTGGGAATTTCTTATCATCGAATGACCTGTCATCCAAAATTAGTCACAGAGTCATGAGATTTGCTATCCTTTTCTGTCTTGCCATATTGCCGTAAGGAATTTCTTCTCCCTTGCACGCTATTAACGTCTACCAGTATTATCCTAAGTTTATGGGTTTATTTATTGTAATATTGTTAACAAGTTGAAAAATTATTTTACATTTTATTCTACATGTTATATACTTGAAACTAGAAAACTTGTATTTTCTAGTATGTTATACACAATCCAAGTTTTCAATTTTATCGTAAGTGCATAAATATTTTCTAATCAACAAATTTTGTCCTTAATCCTTACTATTCAATATTCATATATCACATGCATAATCTCCAAAAACACTGTATACTGTAATATACATATCTCATTCTCTCGCAGGCTAAATCCTATAGATGTATATGTTTGTCTCTTTTTCAGTGTTTCTTTTTTGTTTCATCGAATTTGAAATCACAACGATTCTAAAGAAGTTTTCACTTCAAAGCGATGACCATAATATATGTGAAAAATTGACATATAGAATACAGGTATCAACTATACTGAAATTACTAAAGTTCCTATAAAGTATTAATATTATATACAGAAAGGCATTGATAATGGCTTTATATTGTGATTACTTCAACGTTTTTTTGTTTTTCTTCTATTTGGTAATCCTTAGTGCAATAGCGGTATTATTGCACTTATAACTTCGTATTCTTCACTCTTATATTAACACAAGTGTAAAGTGTGACGTAGGATTTTTACTTTTTATAAGCTTTAAACCTAAATATGTTTGGTCATTAACCTTCATTTTTTCTCAACAGTGTAACAAACGGGGCTTAATGATCAAATTTATGTTACCATATGTTACAGTTTTATTTTAATTACATATTTCTAGTATTTTAGTGTTATTTTTTGGCTGTGAAGTATTATTTTCGGCTACTATCTATCCTTGTAGATATTTAAGCACTACACAATACAATGAAACAAACACATTCCAATTTTACACTTTAAACGTAAAGTGCACTGTATTGCTTTATTTATTGTGTGAATTACTAATTCACATTGAAATTCACATGAGGCTAGATTTGCACATTTATGTTAACACAAATCACGCAATAATTTCACGTATGACTAACATCAACACTTACAATATTTATAGCTAGCTATTAGAGGTTGCTTTGTGGCGTTCCTTGGGGGAGGCCTATGTTCGGCAGTGGACCTCTAAAGGGCTGTAATGATAATGATGTTGATGATATGACCTTGAGCGATTGATGATGGATTAACTTTGTACGTCGTTGTTATTTTTTATATTATTTAAATATTAATAATTACTACCGATATTCCCGTTAACCACTCCTAATAAGCTTCAATTAGCTTAATGCTTGTTGCTTGTTAGGTGTGGTTCTAGACAGGAGGCGTATTCGAACCCAAGATCCTTACCCTTATACTGTATATATACCCATTACCGTATTTATACATTTTATTGGAATTTTTTTAATCGCTCGTTGCCTCATCTTTTCCCATTTATGTAACGTTACCGTTGATTGGATTTTGTTCTAAATGATGATTACGTCAATTTGACTCAATGATCTAGGCACACGAGTGTGTGTCAGCCAAGTTCGGTAAAGAAAAGGGTGACGCACCAGTTGTATATTCACACAAACCATTTCGATTTTTTTAATATAGAATATGGGTGACAGCGAGCACACAGTCCACCTGATGGTAAGTGGATGCTGTGGCCCCTAGACATCGGCATCTATCCTCGATTAAGAATCAAAATGCAGATGGGTTGTTACCCCTAAATAATACGAAGGAACGCCAAAATTTTCTTTCTAGAGTGTTTCAAATACAGTACTTGCTGTAAACTAACCTTACATTGTCGACATGTAATTCTTATGGTTTTAATAAAAGAGAATTTATGTAGTGAATGGTATTTATTTAGTTCATTAAATAGTAAAATAGTAAAATTCTCTTTTTTTACAAAATTATTGACATGCTGTCAAAAACCTAAATTTTAAATAGTACTCCAACTTCAATATAATCGACGTCCGGGGTTGTCGGATTCTCCGATAAACGGTTGAGATCTGAACGGGTGAAAACTTAAGCGTGACACTTCCTTTAACGGTAGAGGTCCATGTTCAACAGTGGAAAAACTAATATAGTATAGACATGGAGATCTGAGATCGATTAATCAAAGAATCGATTTCTTGTTCCGAAATGATCGGTTTTTTAAATCGATCTATAGTTCTCAATCGATCCAGTAAATCGATATTTTACCTTAGAAAATCGAGATTCGATTATTTCTATTTTGATAAAAACCATAAAATTATTAAGTTAGTTGATTGTATCGAAACACGTAAAAAATAACAGTTTTCACTTAATTATTCAAAAACTAGCGAGATGGCCGTGGGCTCAGTTTCTTTCGCCTCTTCTTAATAGATTAAAGAAGTAAAAAAAAACGTTACGTGTGTTAAATGTATTTTGTGTTTGTTCATTGTTGTTAAGAGATCGAATTTTGAGAAATCAGATTCTTTTCAATTCTTTCCGGAAAAGATTAATTTTAAAAATCGATATTTTCCGGAACGAATTGCCATCCCTAATATAGTAGTGTAATCTTATGAAAATAGTTACTCATTAAATTAAATTTTACTCGTAAATATTTAACCAAGTATAGCTTACTATATTAAAAACACCTCATATCAGCCATTAATCACTAGATACGAATTTCACAATATAATATCGTAACTAACTACTTACTTCACCGACTATCGTATTATATTTTAATGTATGTATAGCAGTTTAAATTATACTAGCATATTAAGGTTGTATTTAATTTGTGTTAGTAAGTTATTAGACGATTCCTTACACTGCAGCAACAACATGACGTCATCAAAGTCGCTGTCCATGTCCGCCCCTGGCGCTATTAACGTAGAACACACCACTGTTAAGTTTGACAACGAGATAAAGAAAGCTCGGAATTCAATCACTACACACAGCGGATTGAAGGTAAGAAAAACTTATTGGTCATTTAGGAAGGCAGACTTTGTATGTAATATATTATTGGCCAAAATTGGTTTTATAAATCTCTGCAATAAAAAAATAATTCACTGATTGCTCTTTACGATTAAAATACATATTTTTTTATTTTCAACAACATAAATGAAATAATTCCAATTGTTCTATTTTCAAAAGATTTTAAAATACAAAAAGTAGTGTTGCTCGTAAAAATTTAAATTTTATTGCGGTTTTTACACTGTTATACTGAACCTGAACTACCAATAATATACTAATAAACAATTTTGACTGTATACTCTTATTTCATAAAAATCAGAACAAACTGTTAGTTTTAATTATGAAAATATGTATATAATTTGTACTATTGTATATATGTATATAATACTAATTTGGTTCGAATTTAGAACCTGGTATAGTATATCAGGCTCACTGACAAGTAAATGCGATATCTATTACCCTTTCAAAAGTGTATACATGTATACACGGGCTTATAAATATACAAATGACTATGGAACGTCGTAGCTAAGGGTCAATTCACATTAACGCAGAGCCGAAGTGCGTTGAAATTTCAATTTAAAAAATACATAGCATTTTGTCCTCTACATCCTCAGCTTAATACACAAATTCCTATTGATATAAACAAAAGACGGGTGCGTATACGAGTGGTCAGCGTTAACTGGTGCGCGATTATTTCACGCATCAAATGCAACACAAACTACACGCAATCAAATGGTTACTGTTATTTAATATTACTGATAATATCATTACTTTAGTTCTCTAAGAAATACGCTCCAATACACGCACCCTAAAATTGATAACAGTGAGCTGTTGAGCAGATTTAATATTAATGTACCTCGGAGACCTTCTCGCAACCCATGTCCTTTCTTTAAGATTGAAAACACTAGAACAAAACTTGGACAGAATTCTCCAATAACACGTATATCACGCGTATACAATGTATGTGTAAAAAACATAGCAACACTGGACATTGGTTGTGACGGGCTGACACTTTTTATGAAAAAATTTAACGATATTTGGAAAATTAATTATTCACAAACTTTATGATAAACTTAACATTTATTTATGTTACAAAAAACTATTAAATATCTTTTGTTCGTACAACTTATTTTTATTCCTACTACCACTAAAATAGGCAAATTCTAAACACTGCTATTGCTTTAGAATGATGTGTTCTCCTAGAATTGGTAGTACATAGTAATTTATAGATGTAAAGCATGTGTTAGAAATAATTTAATATGTACAACTGTTGGAGATCCATACAAATAAATAAATAAATTGTTAAGAGTTTGACGCTTCGCTTTAACGTGATACGTAAATGTGAACACCAACAATGAATGCAGCGCTGCAGTATAGCAGCGTCGCAGCGGTCGACCGACTCGTTACTCGGCGACGAGTGTGACGGCGGCGCGGGTGGCGAGGGGGCGGAGTCCCCGGCGGACGCGTGCCGCTCGCTCTCCTGCCTCACCGACTCCACAGACCACTCCGCGCCCGTCAACTTCGACATGAGCAATCGCGTGAGTGTGATGTATGGTGCACATACATGTAACATAATTAACGCACTTTGAGAAAGTAGTTTTTCAGAATCGTTTACTGAATTGATTCCTATTGTTATCCCAAAATAATTAAAACTACTATTACGTCACACTATCTTACGTCCAAATTGAAATGGACCGTAACTTATAGCAATGACTGACTTTTAAGAGTGCAGTTTTATTTGTATTATTGCTAATTCTGTCATTCAATAAAAATAAAGAAAAATTAACTTTATTTCAAGCACGTTAAAGTCTTTGCGTTCGTGGATTTGTACTGTGACCACAATATTCTTCCGGAATTAGTATAACTAATTTGATAAATAATTAGTACATAAAAATGTTTAACTAAAAATTCAGTGTATGAATTATGATTATAACGTAATATATACTAATTGGGGTGTCTGAGGGTGTGCGTTAATTACGTTACTTATTGTATATTATTTCTAATAAATAGACTAATTTTATACTGGTCACTCACATATGTTCAAACATTTGTACAAATGTATGAGAAAACTTCGACATAATAATCGCTGTAGATCATAGACACCATAGACACGAATACTACGTTACCAATAAAAATGATCCCCATTTCCCTATACTTATCATACGAAACACAGCAGCATTAAGGTGCTAATTTACGCCAGTGTTTTGTGACAGCGTGGTCCTTATCCGATCAAGCCGTCCCAATCGTGTTGTAATAATAATATAGCTGCCAGGGTCGCTCTAACTTGTTAGACAAAAACAATTGCTCCATTCCATAGCGGCGGTGGCATTGACTGGCGATGTTTGTTGTTTTTACAACAAAATCCCAGAAAATATACAAAATTTGTCATACACATAGTTCAAAATTTTTGTTAAACTAAGTTTGTATACAAAAAGGGTTATTATAATATTAAGGAATTTATGGATGATAATAACCCCTGGGAAGGGTGATCGCTACCAAGCTATTTCTAATTTGTCTTGTGTTGTTAATTGTAAACATGGTTGTAAGCTATTATTTGAAAAAAGTCCCTCTGGGTTTCTTGCTGGTTCTTCCCACGACAGAGGTTTTTTTTGCGAACCAGTGGTAAATGAAAAAGTGACTTTCAGTAAGTATTGTTTATAATCTACATTGAATAAAAAAGTTTCTGTATTGCAAGTTGGCGAACCTTACATTTTCTTGAAAATATTTTATTCCTCATACGTGTAGATGTCCTCACAATATTCTCCTTCACAGCCGAACTTGACATCAGCACTAAACATTGTAACTAACAATTTCATTGTTAACTCTGAGAATCGAACCCAGGTTGCTCGTGTACTGCGAAATATACAACGAGCGGTTAGTGCAGAGCTACCACGGCTCTTCTATAATATTTCTCTAACATACAAAGGAACAACTTTCAAATTCTAAATGTCACTGTAACATGCTTTAATATGTGAATTCATAGAATACTATAATACATACATAATAGAACGGGGGAGTGGGGGAACCCGTGTAGCCACTGAAATGCCACTATTACGTCAATTTACACGTATAAATGTCAACACGAGATGTGTTTTGACGTTACAATCGTTTCCAAATTTCGCATGCAAATTATTTAGAAAACGCCAAATTGCACGCTATTTACATATAAATATGTATTAAAATCCTTCTGTCAACACAGCGAATCGGGATTGTTGTAGTGATTAACTGATAATACGACGTAATTTCTTGTATTTGTGCTCCCGGCGACGCCTGTCTTCATACAAAATAAGGTTGACAGCCATTCTATTGTGTATTATAGTATTATATGTGTGAATTATAGTGGAATATATAAATGTCAGGTACATTACATGTAACGGTTACAAAAAAATATTATAAAAAAAAAAATTTTAACACCAAATTATGAAATAATACAGCTAATCGTGACTTCAGGCGAAGCTGCCCCGCGGCATCGAGAACATCCGGCCGCACATCGAACAGGTGGACAACGTGCCGCTGCTGGTTTCGCTGTTCACCGACTGCACGCCCAGCTCCGTGCGCCACATGATACAGATCATGCAGGTCACTGTCCGCTTATTATGTTTTAAATACTTTCTACGTTCATATAATATCAAAGTATTTTCATTTTTCACTTCAGCTATTCACCATAGCTCAAAAAACCGACAACCGATAGGAAAGAGATTCTCGAGGGGCAACCTCCTACCGATAAGCGAAGTGTAGGGTGATTCCCCACTAGATGGAGTGACGACTTGGTAAAAGATGCAGGTGGCTGGCTATTTTTTATTTTTTATTTTGCGACGCTTAAATGTCGAAGAAGAAAAATAACTTTCTTAAACGTAGCTAAAGCTGAGTGTTGAAAAAAATTGAAATATGACACATTTATGTCAACTTGCAGTTTATTATCGTGAAATTTATTATGTTAATTTAGCGGACTTGCCATATCGAATTATTTACATAAACTTGAAATATTCGCAAACTACAAAATATACTCGTAAATTTTAGTAACTAAAAGATCTTCTCATTTAAACTCCGCTTAATTAAAGGCTTATGTTTGGTGTGAATAACGAAATCATAAGAATTGTAAAAGAAAACATCTTAACTTTCCATTTTATGCCAAATCCTGAATTTTATTTCATCACCATCATAATTCACCTTTTACAAGTTCATTGCCGAACATAGGAATGCAATAATGCTTGCCACACTTTTGGGGCAAGTATTAAAATAAATTAAAAATATTATTTTGTTATTACAAGTTATCCCAGGAATACACTAGCATAAAATTAATACAGTTTATTGTACTTAATATCGGTTATGTAAACTTCGTAACTTCTTGGATAAGTGATACGCACTGGAGTGGACTGTTTTAATATATTAGAAACTTAAAGTTGGTTCTCGTGAAATTACGGACCAAAAGGCTCTGTATTTTTAGATGCGCGACGATCCGAATCGACCGGTCGATAAGTATTGAGAGTTGAGGTTACCCTACCTCACTGTATATTGCTTGCTCAGTGAACCAAACAAAATCCTTTATTCTCTAGGACTACGGGGAAGTGGTGTGCGTTATGGGCTCTGCGGCTAACTGCCTCAACATGGAGATATTTATGCAGGCTGATGCCAGGTTCGTACATTTTATTAACAGTGGACGCATTGGCTGCGTTTGGTAGAAAAAAGCGCTAGCAAGCGCTTGTAAGCAAAATGGCGATCGTAAGCGGTAAGCGCTGTCAAATCGTAAGTAGCTATTTTCCTCTAGGACACGATGTTTGTTTTAACCGGGGAACCTAACCTTATTTAAATATATGTTTGTATTTATATTAAAAACTTACCAATCATGAATTTTTAATAACATGTATAATATGTTTATAGTTTATACATATCATTATATTACTTAAAACTAATATTGCACAAATAAACTTATAAACTCTACTTCAAAACAAACAAATTAAATAAGCAAAATGGCGGATTGTATCAGCGCTACTGAAGTTAGCAAAAGTGTCCTGGCCGAAAACTGTTTAGTTTGGTCATTTTTCTTACAAGCGCTTGCTAGCGCTTTTTTCTGCCAAACGCAGCCACTGTGCCATTTTGCAGTTTATCATAATATATACAGATGCCTTTTTTACCGTCTGTAAAAAAATAGGGTGTAACAGGTGAACGGAATAGAAGCCTATTGCGCTGATATTTTACATTTTTTATTTTACATTAACATGTTATGAAATTGATCTATCAATAAATTCTACTAATTGGGTACTTATTATTTTAGTTTCGATAATTTTTTATTGATTTATTCATTTAGTTGAAAAATTTTGTTGTTATTTTTTAGTACCGAAAGTTTGTTTCAAATTAGTAGTATTTATTTATAGATCAATTTCACAATATGTTAATGTAAAATAAAATTAAAATTGTAAAATATCACTTTCATAGGCTTCTATTCCGGTCACCTCTAACACCCAGATGGTAAAAAAAAACAACCAATATATCTGCTATATTTAAAAAAATGTTGCCGAATTTAAACTCAAATACTAACACTCAAAAATTGTATATAAATCGATGCCAGTCAACTTATTGAATTATTAAAAAAATATTGAAATAAAGCTTTTTAAAACGAAATAAATTTCATCAAGATTAATCGAAAGCGACAATACTCCTAACAGAGTATAGACTGTAAAATCCGTCTTACGACTACTTTCGTGAAACACTGTTAGCACAAGCATTTTAAGCTTATTTAGATTAGCTAGCGTGCATTAATAGTGTTGCTAGTATGTTATAACTTCCTTCTTTTTTATAGGGATAGGGTGACAAACGAGCACACAATTAACATGATGGTAAGTGGTTGCTGTGGCCCATAGACATCAACGTCTATCCTCGATTGCGAATCAAAATGCAGATGCGTTCTTACCCGTGAGGACTAAATTGGAATGCCTCGTTTCCAGTAAAAAGTGTCTCCGGTTCCATACACTTACCATACGAAACACAGCAGTATTAAGCTACTATTTTACGCTGATATTCTGTGAGAGTGTGGTCCTTAACCGGTCGAGCCGACCCATTCGTGCTACAACTATACTACTAATATAAATGCAGCATGGCTCTACCACGTAAAAAACTTCATCAGCTCGTAAAATTCCTCTATCGGACATGGGCGTCTTCCGTTGTAGAACGTAAATAATGAACATAAATCCGTGTGGTGGTAACGTTATGTCAGCTACGCATACATTGAGGTCATTGCCGCATTACTAGAGACACTCTTGGTGCTACTCTAACTATACATACATTACTTTTTTTCACCTAACCTCATAAGTGGGAAGGCACTTAAATCATCTTCTTAATGTTGTTAAATTACCGGTCAGCGACGGACTGTAACATCAATGTGTGAAACACCTATATCTTCGCCTTTTATATCTTTCACTTCATATGTTATACCATACAAATATTCGAATAAAGCTAACTATTTTCATATTATATAAAATACAAGTGTGCATATTTTATTTCATTTAATTTTTTATTATTATTTACGTTTGTTTTATGGTACTTTTGGCAGCATAGCGGTGGAGCCACTGTACCCGGTGCTGTGTCAGAAAATGCCTCCTTACCAAATTCCTCAGAGCGGCATCGGACCCATACAACTGGCTAGGGCACTCAATTCTGTGCCTTGTTCCCTGTCGGTAAGATATATTTTTATAAATAATTGTTAAATATCTAATTTACTTATTTGTCACCACAATACCTTAATATTAGTGAAATTTTTGCTAAGTTCTAAGTAACTATACGTACTAGTCAGTTGGGGGGGGGGGGGATATGAACCTCGACATAATATATGATTTGTGATTTAAGCCACATGAATTTCGCTAGTATAAAACGTTTATCCACTTGCTAAAGTGAATCTATTTAAAACTTTTCCAGCCATTTTGTCGCAATAAATTGCAGCCTATTGCCACTTCTACTTGTTGGTCCTTCGAACTACGTTATTTAGTCCACAAGTTTAAAAAAAAACATGATGATGTTGGGGTCAGCGAATCCGATATCTTATTTTACAGGTCTTATAAGAGACATTATATTCAGCCTCCCTGAAAAATGGATTTAAACCCGTTTTTATGTTTGGTTCAGAAACTTACGGCGACTTGATAACTACACCGTGAAAAATTTTAGGACTTGTGTTTATTTTAATCATCTCTAAAACATAAAATGCTACTTCGATCATTAATTGGAGAGGAGAGTCTCCTTCACTTTGGAATACATAAGTCCAGCACTGTGCTGCTTTCAGCTGATGTAAATGATAAGGCATCAGTTGCATTAGTCGTGAGTCAATTGTGAACGGATCGGCTGTCTGGACTGGGTCGAGTAAAAGTATCGACACTTTCAATCGTTTGTTTTAAACTACCCCGTTTGACCAATCAAAAACGGTTCGTTTAACGAAGCAAAACTTGATCGATTGGGTCACTACAAATGAGTGGTTGAAACACTGCTACCTTGAATCATATTTCAACGTTTGATTATGTTTCATGCTGCTTGGTATAAAGCTGTTGAACAAGTGGCAAAATCAGCCAATGAACAATCATAGCATTACTGAGGTATGTATAATACATAACGTGTTAACTTTTGTTACAAACGCATTTGTAAGAAATCAGTATGACCATTCAACGAGGAATTATTATACGTACACACTTACAAGAACAAAATAAAATTTAATGTTCACGTTGTTAAAGTCAGCGACTGAATAAAAACAACAAACGCCATTAGTACAAAATAACATTGATAAAACGTTCCTCCCATTTTAGAAATATCTCCTATTTCTAGGAGGCATTTTACATTCATAAATTGTACATATACAAACAGAACCGAAACTATTATATCTAGGCCATAAAAAATAGTTGTTCTTATTTTGGTTTATGGCAGTCTCGTAGTAACGAATTTTGACAATTTCAAGTCTTCTTTCTTTCTTTGGTAATGGACTCGTACGATTGTATCTTTACTAGTTAAGTCATAAGAAAATATCCTTTATAGTATATTTTATTTTTGTACGTGGTAGAGCCATGCTGCAGTTATATTAGTAGTATAGTTGTAGCACAAATGGGTCGGCTCGACCGGGGAAGGACCACGCTCTCACGGAATACCAGCGTGAAATGGTAGCTTAATGCTGCTGTGTTTCGTATGGTGAATATTGAGAACCGGAGACTCTTTTCACTGGAAACGAGGCATTCCATCTTAGTCCTCACGGTTGATAACGCATCTGCATTTTGATTCGTAATCGAGGATAGATGTAGATTTCTATGGGCCGCAGCAACCACTTACCATCAGGTGGACTGTGTGCTCGTTTGTCACCCTATCCTATAAAAAAAATATTGTCACAAGTTGTTGATTTGTCAAATTACGAAGTTCTTGGGAGATACTGACGACAGCTTGAGCCAGTCAAGGCGCCTAAGCAGACACATTGTCTTGAGGTCCACGTCACTATCGGTGCACTTGTTTCACCGATTCTACAAATCGTTCATATGCGCAGACATTTAATACACAACATTACACCACTTTTAAAATCCACTTCAAACCATTATTTAAACAATAATAGAGGAACGGTAATCTGTTCTATTTTGAGTTTTGGCGGTCAAGTTCCCGCCAAAACTCAAAATATTTATTCCAAAATGATTTAAAATACCTGTGCTACAGATCGGAATATCGGATTAATTGTGACTATTGTTATTAACATGGATATGCCTCGGTAGTTCCGGAGTTCCTGAATATTTTTCCGCTGGTTAAATTGTATGCAATATTATTTATATTTTCTAGAATTCAAAAATTGATTCTATGTATATTTTTATTTTATATGGACATGTACTTTCATATTGTGATCAATGAAAAATCAGATTGTGTTTAAATAATAAGTTAATAAGCTATCTGTAATATAAAAATAATATGATATCTAAACGGAGCATGCATTAGGATTACCAAACACGGCTGTCAGAGGAATTTTTAAATAGGTAAAGTTCTTTAAAAAGACGTCCATTGCGGGTACAGCCTAACAGAAGTACACTGGTGCACCCCATAATTACCACGCTCTTGGAAAAATCAGGGTCAGAAAATGAAGTCAGTATCAGACGTGAAAAAAGAACGTGAAATAAATAAAATGTTAGCAATGAAGTGTGAAAGTCGAGATTCATAAGAGTCAACCTGCTTACAAAGATTTAATGATAGATTATACAAAATCTTCTGTTGTAGTCTTTTCAGACGATCAATATGCGCCTGGTGAACCCATCGTGGTTTTCAGACAAGGCTGCATTATTTTAAAGGGCTACGCTCCTCAAAGAATTTTGCTTGCTTACAAATCTCCAATTATTGAGTAAGAAACGCGCATCGGACATATTTTTATAAAAATGTTGAAATCAATTTTATTATATGAAATTAAAGTATTATCAATCAGTGCAAATAAGGCCCAGTTTACATTTTTTGCCGTAATTCCGGAATTCATTGGGCGTATCCATACTTTTGATAGCCTCCGCCTCTGTGATTCTGATATAATAGGCAAATTAATGTTTCCGCCTAAACTATAAACTATTAAATAATTTTTTTTAAAAGCAACTTTATATAAAACTTCACGTTCACGTCGGCACAGATGACACGGGACGCGGACGTGTCGCTGTTCGCGCTGATCACGATGTCGCGCCACTTCATGATGTGCTTGTGGAACACCACGCAGTTCTGGATGTGCAGCGTATGCTTCTTATCGCTGCTGCAGGTATGATCTTACTTCTTTCATGCTCTTTTTTCAGTTCTTTTTTATGCCTCCTAGAGGAGGTCAATATAGTGAAGACACTACTCGCGAAGTTACCTCGATTAAGTGCTCGTCAAAGTCAATCGCAGTCTGAAGAACGTGACAACACACTCATGCAACTTCGCTAAAAGCTCAATCGCCTTAAGTCGCCCGCAACCTAATAATAAGAATAACGTTCAATTGTCAGCTGCAGTAGGTAATCATCAATGCTATAACTGGCATACGCGGAGTAATGTAGTGAGACACTTCGTGTAACTTCGGGACACCTCACGAAGTCCTTTGACTTGGGCGCAAAAAACCGAGGGCGTTCGAAAGTCGCCCGAGGCGAAGCGAGGTTACACGATGCGAATTGAAATACCTCTGTACCACTGACCTCTATGTATACAAGTACGCTGGACTGGCTATACACCGTGACATGCTGAAGCGATTTGATTTCCGCCATTTTGGCGCTGACAGCAGAAGTGCACGTTCACGGAACTAATAATATGGATAAGACAGTGTGACCAAATCATATCGATAGAAATTCTATACCCTCCCTATACCTAAATAAATAGAATAGACTCTATGGATAGATGGACTCTACCCGTAACGTCCGTTCTATTTATTTATCATATTAATATAATGCCATTATCATTCATCATCATTAAAACCCTTCACAAGTCCACTGCTGAACATTCCCCCAAGGAATGCCACAAAGCACGGTCCTGAGCTACCTGCATCCATCAACTTCTTGCATGTCTTACGACTTTTGACTCCATGTAGTGGAGGAACGTCCTACACTTCACCTGCCGGTACGAGGCTGCCACTCGAGAACCTTTTTTCCCCATCGGTATTCGGTTCTTCGAGCTATATGGCCGGTCAATTGCCACTTCAGCTTACTAATCCATTGGGCGATGTCGGTCACTCTGGTTCTGCTGCAGATATCCTCATTCCTAAGTTTGAACCCCTGAGCATGGCCCCCTTCATAGCTCGCTGAGCGACTTCGAGCTTCCTCATACAGCGAGCAGTGAAAAACCTCGTCTCAGATCCGTAAGTCATCACTGGCAACACGCACTGGTTGTACAATCTAGTTTTGAGGTATTTCTGACGAGAAGATGTGTTGTAATCTCCCGAACGCTGCCCAGCCGAGTTGAATCCGTCGATTGACCTGTCGGTCGAAGTTGAACTTACCTAGTCGGACTATTTGTCCTAAGTAAAAATACTTAACAACTTCAGCTAAGTGCTCCCAAAAACCACCGGCATAGGTGTGACATGGACATTACACATGACTTTCGTTTTGTCCATGTTCATCTTAAGACCTATTCGTTGGGAGACACGATTGAGGTCACTGAACATAGTGCGTAGGTCCTCCAGCGATTCCGCCTTAAGGACTATATTGTCGGCAAATCAAAGGTGAGTGACGTACACGCCATTGACGTTAATACCGTATCCTTTCCAGTCCAGTCCAGTTGAAAACGTCTTCCAATGCAGCAGTAAAGTATTTCGGGGATATTACGACACCCTGTCTTACACATCTCTACAGTTGGATTAGTTTTGTACTCTGGTTCTGTACTCGGATAGCCATCGTAGCCCTTAGACCATTCAACTAAAATTATTAAGAATAAACTAACTACACAAAATAAAAATAAAACATAATTTCTAAAATAATTTATTGTCAACCGTTCATTTAGTTCTAGTATTATAAAAAACAAATCAGCTGCTATAATAACGCCTATTCTAATCAACTACAGGTCTGTCTATAGATAGTAAAATATTTTCTACTATATAAAAATTTATGTTTGTCGTACTTTCTACGATGCCATACCGTTCATTAGATTGCGGTCAAACTTAGTCAACTTATTGGTTGCACATGTGCGAAGGTTATACGCATGATACAATTAACTGACACTTGGTGGCGTGCGTATTATACCGACTATTTATTTGAAAGTTAT
Source organism: Parnassius apollo (assembly GCA_907164705.1). Lineage (NCBI taxonomy): Eukaryota > Metazoa > Arthropoda > Insecta > Lepidoptera > Papilionidae > Parnassius > Parnassius apollo. The sequence goes on from CAJQZP010001507.1 coordinate 5,618,408, forward strand.
AGAAAGTTATATATTTGTATTATTATTTCTAATTATACAATATAACTGTTCCACATTTTTAACGATATTTCCACAATTATTTCTTCTGCGGCAGCAATGCGCCGGGTACGAGCTAGCAAGATAATATAAAAAAATATAAACTTTGAATTACATAGTTATCAGTTATTTACAACGTCATTTTCGAAATTGAAATTACAATATAAAAAAATAACGGAAATTAACATAAAGTCCTACTTGTGTCCTCACTGAATGGCTATACTTAGCCTTCAAGCGAAGAAACAACAAACTAAACAATTTCTTATTACCAGCAGCGATGATCAGTCGCAGATACAGTTTTTTAGGAACTACACCGCGCACGTGCACCCTACGAACCAATAGTCTCTACAACAAATTGCACAAATATGTAGGTACTTATCTTCCAAATACTCTGGGCTATTTACTTGGTTCAGTTGCCACCCCTGCTTTAGACGAGGTACCCCTGAGATGGGATGTTGTCAAAGTGTTCGCAAGTAGCCTCCCACTCTAAAGCTTATCATCCCCCCTCTCTCTCTCTCTCTCTCTCTCTCTCTCTCTCTCAAGCAACCAAACCCATGCCGTCAGGTCTCCTGGTATCGTCTCTAAATATTCTACAAAGATCTTAAACCGAGGAAACATTTATAGAGATACGAGCTGCACTACAGACTCCCCGAGCCCGATATGTGAATGGAGCCAGGGAAAAATGAGCACTTGCAATCATCAAGTAGTGCAGCCTCACCGAAGTCGCGAAAGATAGTCGAGTGGCGCATCGCCAATCGCCATACCAACACTCCTCTTCCCTTACGAGTCCACCTCGACTACAGCGGTCCAGGGAGAGGAATTTCCTCTAGCCGCAGCCCACTAACACACATCCAACGTGGCTCGACATCATCAGGCGATCTTTCGACACTTGGCTATGGCCCTTGAGTTTGGTGGAAAACGAGGAAAGAAGAAATAAAAAACATTCTAAATAATAATCTACTTACTGGTTACCGGTATCAGAAAATACTGTCGGTATACTGCACTTTTTCAAAGTGGTGCAGTTATCATGTCTAATAAAACAGTCGTCTGTAAAATGTTTGGAACAAATATGATCATTTTGTTTCGGACGCCAGTTCACAATATTTATGCTTTTAAGCTTTAATTTTAGCCTAGGTTCATTTGGAAATCTGTTAATTAATAAACATTTGATAATCTAACTTAATAGCTATAAGGCAGAGGATCTAAGCATTTGGCACTTCTGAACAAGAGAATCTATAAAATAAATTTCGTTAGGGACGATAAAACCTTTTTACCGAGTGATGTAATAAAATAATTTATGAAGGCTTAAAAGAGTGACACTGCAGGAGTGGAGTGATCATGTCAAATAAAAGAAGATAGTAAAATGTGTAAGCTCGACGATCAGTTAAAACAGTTAACAATTGTAACTGATTCTGACTATTCATCATCAAGTTCGTCAGAGCCCAAATCACAGAGTGATTAAATTACATGTAAATTTTTAGGGAACACAAAATAAATTTTCATAAAATTTTGGAATTAAGGAAAACAAATAATTAGACCATCTAGGAAATTTTGGACTACCCCTGAAGTGTCAATTTGAAAGCGACATTTCTCTGTTCACATTTTTGAACTTAAATTCCATTTCAAAGCTTAATAACAATGAATAGTTCGTGGTGGTGGCTATGCGAATTCAACGCCCCTTTCCTTACCAGTGTATCATATATGTAAGTGAAGATCTTATAACTCCCCGCTAAACAATCCTATCTGCTTCCGCCAATTAAGGTAACTCCTTCGTTAAACGAAAGAGGTGTGATGTGATACAGGTGGGATCACTGTGGTTGATGCTGCCACTGGCGCTGAGTGCGGGCGGTGCGGCGTGGGGCAGCGCGGCCACGGCAGCGCTGGCGGCCGCGCTCGCCTTCGCGCCCGCGCGCGCCGCCGTCATGCAGCGCGCCGCTACGCGCCCGCAGGCGAACCTGAACCGCGCCGTACGTATGCACGCACACAAATACACACACATGCACACTCACCTGCACCGCACAATACATACGCATGACGTCATCCAGCGCGCCGTTACGCGCCCGCACGCTTACTTGAACCGCGCTGTACCTATGCATGCACACACATACACACACATGTACCAAGCCGTACGAACGCACCTACGTACATATACATACACACACACACTCCCGTACCGTACTGGACGTACGCACGCACGCACATAAACAAACAACTGCACATACACGCTGCACACGTTCGCGCGCATTCACAAACACACATACAACACACACATGCAACACTGCCACTGGCGCTGAGCCTATATCCTCTGTATCCGGTGAATCCTGTTTTGTGTTCCACACAACTTCAGTGCGAACCAAATTAAAAATGGCTTGTGATACAACGTCCCACTGGCCATGTTGCATTGTACTTAAAATGAATGCTTGTCAATACAACACTATTCACTCTTGATTATCATATTCATGACATGCGTTAATTTATTGGATAATTTGCTCATTGGTGACTGCAGAATCGCATCTATTAAGCCGCTCTTCGTTTTCGTTCTAAAATTTAAATTAAAACTTAAAATCTTACATTAAATGTGGACATTGAAGTTTTATTGTATTGTATTTGTTGTGTTTTATTGTGTTGTATTGACTTCGAGATAGGAAAAAGGGGGTGGGATAAAAGAAAAATAGGATCGTCTGTTTCTGTTCTGTCTACTTTTTATTGAACAAGAGCAAACAACATGTGGCAATTTCAACAACTTCAACAGGAAGAACTCCTCCTTGTCCTGGGGATCAACACGACCTGCGCTCTCCTCCAGAGCCATTCGCCAAACTGCTTGCCGGACAGGAGAGCAGAATAGATGGTTAATCTATTCCTACTGATAATGTCAAAATGTGAGAATTAGGAGTAGATTAACCCACGCCCTTGAATGAGCTTACTGTGTCTTAAAGTCTTGCAGTGGTATGCTTGGGCTTAGTTTTGGTTTCATTAATTACAGAATCCCAAGCAGTTGGTGGTATCCAGTCTCCTTCTCTATTGAAATTAGGATGTTTTGTAATTTCAATAGCCTCAAGTATCATCCTTCCTAGGAATCGATGTACTTTCACGAGGATTTGTGGTCTTTCAAATCTGATGTTATAGCGGGTGCAGTCTAGGATATGATCACAAACTGCAGACTTTCCGGTGCGTTGGTATTTCACGTCAGCAATATGTTCGTGTACGCTGATTTTTATTGATATTTTTGTTTGGCCTATATAAGAGAGACCACATACACAATCAAGCTTGTATACTGCATAGTTTGATGCACCCTTAATGTCGGAAATTAAAAATAAGTTAAATAATACTCAATAGTACGACGCTTCAAAACGAGCGCTCGATTCAAATTAAGTTCGTGAGATTACGTGGCCGGCTACTCGCGCTCGTATTGCCAATCCTTTGGCACGCGCCCAAAAAACCGACAAAACAAGGAGCGATGGCTATGACGAGGAGCGTGACGAGTATTGTGGCCAAACTACATCTACCCTCCTTCCCTCGCTACCTGACATGCCACTCGACGTGTGTGTGGCAGGAGGGTAAGAAATCAAGTTGGACATTAAACAAAATATTTGTATGTGTATAGATGGCGCTTTTCGTCTTTTGGTGCTACGCTTGCAAGTTCCTGCCCTCAGCCATATTTATACTCGCCTTATACGGATTCACTCTACGCAGCTTCTGTGAACAAATAGCACAGGTATGGAAAAAACATTTGACCAATTTACAACGTAATTAGGTATTTATTTCTTATTATTTAGCCCGTAACAGTCCACTGCTGGGCATAGGTCTCTCCCACATAAGCACATATATAATTTAACGTTATTTGCCAAAATAATATCATCATCATCATTACAGTCCTTTACATAGGCCATGTTTAGCAGTGGACAAAATAATATGTTTATGTGATGTAAATGTATTTAAAACTTTACCAAATATAAGTACATTATAATACTTAACCCTTCAAGCGCCATAAAAATCCCATGCAGTCGCATGCGCCCGGCAACCCCCCACCCACAGCACTTAAAATAATTAAAACTTATATTTAGAGACTACTTTCTATGAAGAAGTTTAGCATTATAAAATCTATACAAAATTATCTACCTTGTGGTTTAATCAAAAGTCAGGTTTTACTTCATTACAAAAAGATTTTATTGTATTTTGATAACAAAAAAAAATACCAAGCGAATGTCGGCAACGTGAAAATCACAATTATTTCAATAGTAATATATACTCGAAATTATTTACGTAAAAATATAAATTATTTTGACACAAAAACTTTCATTACAATTTTATAATAAAACACTATACTAAAACACTAATAAAACACTAGAAAAATCAAAAATCAACACAATAACATTTACGTAAAATGAACGTAGATTATAAATAAATATCTATAGGATAACTAACTTTTTATTGCATTAAAAGATAGAAAATTTCATATTGATTCTAGTAGTTCTTTGGTAGTAACCAAACTTCTTCATAGAAAAGTAGTCTCTATATATAAGTTTTTATGGGTTATAGTGCTGTGGGTGGGTGCGACCTCATGAGACCGCTAGGGATTTGACGGAATATGGCCGCGGTCTCATGAGACCGCTAGGGGGTTGAGAGATTAAAAATAAAAAGTAGTTGCGACCCGTGGGGACCACACTACAAACTGCCCAGTACGAAGTGACAAAAATAGAAAAACTAGAATGTGAAAAAGGAAAACGTCCACACTTACATCCACCTAAAAACAGTAGCGTTCGACCCTAAGCACCTTAAAATACAAAAATCTATCAAAATTTGAACTTTGGATATTCGGGCCTACGAACTTAATACATTTTCTATGTACGTACGACGTAGCAGATACAATAATTTTCTAATACTTTTTATTATTATACTTGTATTATTACTTTGGTATACATCACCTCTCTTCTTCAAACATGGACTTCTGCCATGGTAGCGAGAGTTTACGATAGGCGCACGGGCTGACAGTCGCACTACCAAATATCTCTAACCTTTGACGTCGCTTCTCGTTGCCAGTTTAATTTCTGGTATAGATGTCTTCTACCCTAGATATTTTTTCCCGTCGCCGATTTTATAACTAGTATATTATTCAAGATGGTGATATCGCTTTGTTGATAGTAAGTGATAGTAAGTGGATTCGGTGGCCCATAGACGTTTTAACGTGGGGAAAAAAATCATTCTCTATTAAGAATCGAAATGCAGATGCCGCCATTCCATGAGGACTAAGATGGAATGCCACGTTTCTAGTAAAGAGTTTCCGAGTCTACACTCACCATACGAAATACAGCAGCACAAACTGCTATTTTAGTCTGGTATTCTGTAAGAGATTCAGGTCCGCATAAAGATCCAAAAAAAATATTTTTGCGTGCTTATATACTCACTACGTCAGCCTAAAAAAATCATATAAATAGATCACGATTTCCGGGAGATACATGCGCCCTCCTTTCTGCCAAGGAGGGTCGCGTTCGTATACGGCTTAGAGATCTCTAGTCAGATCGTTAAGCCAATTCCTAAAAGGTTGAGTTTAGTGGGTAAAAGTCTCCACATAACCACGCAGCCGGCTGCGTGGTATGCTATGAGCATTCTCAACCTCCCTCCCCCGCTTTCCGGAGGGTTGCCCATATTTGGTTCGGGCGCAAAAAAAAAAACGGGAGATACATTCATTTGAATACGACCTGTCAAAGAGATAACATCAACATGGAGAAAGACGAAATTAGAGCTGTCATCAAGTACCTCTGTTTGAAAAAAATGTCTTCAAAAGACATACACAGTGACTTAGTGGAAACATTGGGGGACTCTGCTCCTCCATATTCTACAGTTGCACGCTGGGCCAAGGAGTTTAAACTGGGCAGAACATCCACTGAAGATGAACATCGCGAAGGATGCCCATCCACGTCCCTCACCGAAGACAACGTGAAAAAAGTCGAAGGATGTTGTGTTGGCAGATCGAAGAGTGACCATCAGGCATGTAGCTGAGCTCACAGGGATCTCATATGGCGGCGTTCAAAGAATCCTTGCGAACGAGTTGCATATGAAAAAGGTCTCTGCGCGTTGGGTACCCAGAATGTTAACCAACGAGCAAAAGGAAAATCGAGTTAACATTTCGAGGGTCAATCTCGAAAAGTTCCAAGCAGATCAAGAAATTTTTTTGTTCCGTTTTGTGACTGTGGACGAGACCTGGATTTTTTTCGACCATTTTGATCCTGAAACGAAACAACAATCGATGAATTGGAAGCGAGCCTCCTCACCGACGGCAAAGAAATTCAAAGTTTCAAGTTCGGCGGGAAAGGTTATGGCATCTGTTTTTTGGGACGCTCAAGGCATAATTATGGTGGAATATTTGAAAAAGGGAGCCACTATTACGGACTCTTACTACGCAGACCAAATAAGAAGATTACGGGGGGGCCATTAAGGAAAAAAGGCGCGGCAAACTGCGAGCTGGAGTGCTGTTTCGCCAAGACAACGCACCGGCTCACAAAGCCGCAGTTGCGATGGCTGCCATTCAAGAAACGAGATTCGAACTGCTCGAACACCTTCCCTATTCGCCAGATCTAGCTCCTAGTGACTTCTACCTCTTCCTCGGCTCAAGGAACGCCTCCGAGGCAAGAAATTCGAAGACGATAACGAAGTAATGGCCGCTGTTGAAGCGTTTTGGGAGGGTCAAGACAAATAATTTTTTTCAAATGGAATCCTGGGTTTAGAAAAAAAGATCGACTAAATGTATTGTTTTGTTAGGAGAATATGTAGAAAAATAAATTATTATTTTAACTTTAATTACCGTGTTTTATTTTCATTATCATTACTTTCGGATCACCCCTCGTAGCTGTAGTGTGGCTGTACTACTACTGACCACGTTGAAATTGTACATTTCTCGTCACTTAACGTACGAAAAACGGCGGCATTTCAACTTTACGCATACTTCAGGCAACGGGTACAACGTCGTGCTGGCTGGTGTATCCGATAAACGTGGGCAACTTCTCCGCCTCGCACGACCTCTCTCTACGCAGTTGGCACGGCTGGGGCGACGACTTCTACGACGGTTTCTACCTCGCGCAGCACATCACACTCGCCCTTGTCACACTGCATTTAAGTGAGTGACCTGTATTTTTTATTGTTTTATAATCCAATACAGCTTTCAAGATAGTGCCGTGTGGTGACGGCGTAAGAAAATCCACTACCTCGTTTTGTCTCGTGGGTATCGTATGAGGCGCCGGGGGAGGGGGGGTTTAACAAGCAAGGAACTGAACAGCAGCTTCTCTTTAATAACAACCGAAATATAAAAAATCTCCGGTTGCCAAATATGGCAACTATGGCTAATATCTCCCCTATGAAGCAATCTTTAGGGACGTCTATACTCAGCAGTGGACTTTTGAGAGGCTGTAAGCCAATAGAACAGCCTATGATTTAATCGTAACACAACAAATATTACTTTGAAAGAAATGGTCTCGGTGGGTTTCTTTTAAGTTTTGCCTGGACAGAGTTTTTTTACGTGGCAACTAAAAATAACCTTCATTAAGTAGTATTTTATAATCAATACACAAAATTGAGTAAAAATATTCTAATATTTTGTAAAATAAGGCCATTCAATCATTCATTCATCATCGAGTGTAGATGAAGATATCTATGGGCCACATTAAGCACTTGGCTGTGTTTGTCACCCATACCCATGTAAAGAAATAAAAATTTCTTATTTTTATGAAAGTAAGAGTGATAAACGCACCCATCTGATGGTAAATGAACGCTGTAGTCCATAGACACCTAAAAATATCCACGATTAAGATGCAAAATACAGATGTGTTGTTCCCTGAGGACCAAAGTCGAACACAACAGCATTAAGCTACTATTTAACGCTTGTATTCTGTGTGTGAACTAGTCAAAAAAAGAGTAAAAGTATGGCTTCCATTGCTTCTATGCAAATTCCTAACATTCCTACCTTTAATTTTTCTCCTGTTTCTCAGGATGATGTCAAAAAGTCGATTTTAGCAATCCAGTCCAAAGCCGTGGGTTACGACGAGATTAGTAGACATATGGTTGTATTTATACTAGAGCACCTTCTCCCGGCAATTTCCCATATAATCAATTTTTCCCTTGGTTCAGGTCAGTATCCTAATCTTTGGAAGAGGGCTTTTGTAAAGCCTCTCCCAAAAGTTCCTACTCCCATTCATCCCAATCATTTTCGTCCAATATCCATTCTACCCTTTCTTTCCAAAATTTTAGAATCCTGTGTTTACAAGCAAATTTCTACTTTTATTTCGAAACATAACCTACTGAGTATATATCAGTCTGGGTTTCGTCCTGGTCATAGTACCACTACTGCATTAATTAATGTTATTGATAATATTAAACAAGGCATGGAAGAAAAAAAAATAACAGTACTGGTACTAGTTGATTTCTCAAATGCTTTCAACACAGTTGATCATGAAATCCTTCTTTCCATACTGTCTCATCTTAATTTTGGCCCTACTGAATTGGATTGGTTTGCATCTTATCTTCGCGGTCGACAGCAGTCAGTCAGTGTGGGGCAACTGTCCTCAGCTTGGGCTGATGTGGATGCTGGTGTGCCGCAAGGCGGTATTCTTTCTCCTATAATGTTTTCAATTTTTATAAACTTTATTACCTCCATCATCGACTGCTCGTACCATTTATATGCCGATGACCTTCAGCTTTATGTGCAAACTGAGATTGGGGATATCCATAATGGGATCAAAAACCTTAACGGCAACTTAGCAGCTATCAAGAATTGGTCTACTCATTATGGAGTTTTGGTCAATCCTTTGAAATGCCAAGCTATACTGGTGGGTAGCTCAAGGATGCTGGCTAAGATTAATCTGACAGACTTACCTCCTATTTACTATGATAATACTACAATTCCTTTCAGTAATTCTGTTAGAAATCTTGGCCTTCACATCGACAGCACGCTGAATTGGAGAACTCAGGTTTCAGATGTGAGTCGTAAAGTCACTGCCACGTTATGCTCTCTGTATCGTTTAAAACATTTTCTTCCCACAAAATCTAAGATCATGCTTGTTCAATCACTTATATTACCCACAATTGATTATGCAGATGTGTGTTACCCAGATCTGTCCCAAGATCTTCTGAACAAGCTGGAACGCCTCCTCAATAACTGTATAAGATTTATCTTTGGGCTTCGTAAGTATGATCATATTTCTCAATACAGATCTAAGCTAAATTGGCTTACAATCCGGCAGAGGCGCAACTCCAGAATATTACTTGTACTTTTTTCCATATTAAATATCCATCTTCGCCTTCTTATCTTAAGAGTAAATTTCATTATCTTTCCTCATCTCATGATAGGGTCCTACGCTCTTCTTCTAACAACAAAATCTGTACTCCAGTTCACTTCACCGAGTTCTATAGTAACTCCTTCACAATTCAGGCTACACGCCTTTGGAACTCCTTGCCCGATGACATCAGAAAAGCTCCCAATAAGTACACTTTTAAAAAGTTGGTCCGTGATCATTTCTTAAAGACAATGCATTTTACATGACTCATCTATTTAACATATATTGCCCAGACGTATATATTCATAGTCATTTGTATATACTAATTATGTATGTATTTAAATATATATATATATATATACTTGTATGTATATCCATTTATTTATATATTTGTACATATGTAAGGATAGACCATAATATGTATAGTTTATTTATTAGTAGTTTGTATATATTATGTAGTTAATTATCATTTGTATATTGTTCTCTTATTGCCACACCTACATCAAATTCTCACCACTCCATGGGTTGACTGGTAGAGAATGCATCAAGGCATTAAGTCGCCCTTTGTATTCTTTTGTTTAAGGATGCAATAAAGAATAAAAATAAATAAATAAAATAAATAAATAAAAGTTTTGTTTTTACAGCACCTAAACAGCAGCCGCGCCGCATCTTTTCTCAATGGCGTAGCCTTAAATATTGTTAATGCTTTCAAATACCGCGGTCATATTATGGGTATGTTCCGAAATGTTTCCAGTATACTGCCGAATACAAATGAAGTCATTAATTGACGCCATAATGTACTGGCGTGACGCCGTCATATTGTGTCGGATATCCGGCCATATTAAAACAATTTTTAATTGTGTGTACGCTGTACGAATGAAGCATGCCAGAATTTGTTTTTATTTATTCAAATATAAAAAATTATAGAATAATTGCTGGTATCTCCATTAGGAGGATATAATGATTTTTGGAGCATAAAATGACAAAATAATCACCAACTCTTTTCCAATATGGCGCAAATGTATGACGTCATATACTGTCCTATTTTTTGGAACGAATCACCAGTATGGCGTCGATTCATGACGTCATTTGCATTGGACAGTACACTGGGTTCTATTTTGGAACATATCCTATATCGAGCGATTTAAGCAATGATTGAGATATAGTGCGGGACCATGGGACGCGTGTGGTAAAGAGCAACATGTTTATCCGCAGATTTGCGTGATGTATAATTGACGTAAAATTCAATCTTTTAAAGTATTCTGGTAACATTTTTACTTGTGCGGCCTGTGGATATCATACAGGTGATGAGCTTACAGCGCCATTCACGTTCAATATAACAACGCTTTTAAGATGCTGTTGGGACCGCCATGGCGCTACAGTGCATCGAAAATGTGAGCTGTTATGCGAAGAAATTAGCTTCAAAGTTACTGCGGAACAGTAACAACTGCATTCTGAAACTGATTACGGCCTGACCAGATGGCCATTTTCATCGACACTTGGTAGAGCTGTCAATAGGCTTGAAAGAAAAATAAAAGTTAAATTATGTTTAAATACTGACAATGCGATGTACTGACGATACGATGGGAAAGATCTCGAGTGACAGTTTCGTACCGATAGGCGAAGTGTAGGGCTACCACCCCCCACTAGATGGAGTGACGACCTGTTAAGACCTTCAGGAAGTCTATAGATACAAGTGGCTTGGGACCGTGCTTTGTGGTATTCCTTGGGGGAGGCCTATGTTGAGCAGTGGACTTGTGGCTGTAATGATGATGATGACTGACAACACTATACAGATTCAAGAAAACTGAACATTTACGAAATCAACTCCGAGTTTGTTTAACACGCTTTCGGAGAACTTACTATGAAACTACATTAACCATCCCCTTATTTTACCACTCGTAGGGGTAGAATATTTTCTCCGAATTTGTATGGGACCACCACTGTACCATAACCTATTTAATTAAAAATAAATATCAATATTTTATTTTTAACATTAAGCCTGTATTTTGATACCTCCATTTTATTATAATACCAGACTTCAATCGTTTACGCTGCGTAGTAAATTCTACAAAAGTGTGTAAACCAAACTCATAGTCGATTTCGTAAGTGTTCAGTTTTTCTTGAATCTGCTGAACATAGGCCTGCCAAAGGAATACCACAAAGCACGGACCTGAGCCACCAACATGTAGGCGATGGAAGTTTGTATATTGTAATAAAATGGAAGTATTAAAATACAGGCATAATGTTCAAAATCAAATATTGATAACTCTTTTTTTTTAGAAAATATTCTATCCCTAAGAGTGGGCAAAATAAGAGGACCAAATTTTTAATGTAGGTTACTATTTAGACAACCTTGAGATTGCAATTATTATTATTAGTTAGTCCACTAAAACTAAAATAATCTACGATAATGGTGTACAAGGCAAAATATCTATATAATTAAAAATCAATTGCCGCGTGCATAAAAAATCATCACTTGAGAATGGCTCGACCAATTTAGATCTTTTTTGAGTTACACAATTCGACCCGGCGGGTGGCCTGTTGTCGAGATCCAGAAATAACTCGTGCATAGCCGGGGCTGTTTGCTAGTATATAATATAATATTCCACTGTCGTTGCTTCTTTGCAGTTGTGATTTCGTTGTCTTTCGTGCAGCGACACTCCTCTATCTGGCAGGACAGGTTCTGGACGAACAAGGTGTGGCTGGCTACAGTCGTCGTTCTGTAAGTCTCTAAGCAAATTTACTAACATTTGTACCAAAAAACATAAGGGAATAGTTATGTCAACTGAAATACTTTATTTAATTTGTCAAAATGTTGTTTTCTTTACCGAAAATTGTATGAAATAACTATTGATAGTAGGTAAATAATGTTAAACGTTTTAATTTCGAATAAACAATTTTTGAAGCAAGTAAAACTGTCAAATGAGCACATGAGAAAAGGTTCTCGGTGCTCACCACTAACCGTACGGAACACAGCAGCATTAAACTGCTATTAAGGGGATAGAGTAAGTCAGCTCAAATTCTAATTTCGTCCCTACTTGCCCGCGCGTCGTACGCTACGTACCGACATGTTTGTAATCACTAATACTGTAAGTAGAAAGGTCTTTAGACACTTATTTCATTAGGTTTATCATATTTATGCCTGTTTCTTAACGCCAAGCCAGTCGCTTCTTATTTTTAATTACGGTTATTTCCCATTTTAATTTTACGTCGTTCTGTTGCGTAATGTATATTCTGATCGTAAGTGACACAACCTCCCCGTTGCCGAAGCGAAGTGACTGTGCGGCAGGAATTATGCTTCAAAAGGCCGATAGTTTAGGTAATTTCTTTTTACAGTGAAAATAATGGTATTTAAAAAAAAGTAAATAACATAAGCACTGCTTTATAGTTAGTTCAGTAGTATAGTATATTCAGTAAGTTTCATGATCTTATTTAAAGTATTTTATGAATAACAGCGGTTTATTGTTTATTTTGAAGGTAACTTTGGATTTTTTTCTATCGAGAAAATATTACTAAATCGTGTTTTCGTCTAACATAATCCTTAACATTAATCCTCAACTTTACCATATATTTATTTCAAAATTAATGCTGCGATATTTTCGGCATAACGAAGGATCTTGCTAAGCCATTTGCGATTATATTTCCCCTTAAACGATGGTATGCTGTGAGAAAGTTGTGACTCACCGTGCGATCCGACCATTCGTGCTGCAACCATAATCTAGTTGCTTTGTGTCTCTAGACTCTATTTCAATCACGGCGACTATTTTCAATGTAGACTAGACATATACGCAGGGCAGGTATAGTGCACCAGTGTACAAACACAGCCTCTTAGCTTACTTGATAGCTTTAACGATTGCATGAGTGAACTTTGCGAACCCCTCCTTTGTTGGTACGGAGTTGTTCACGTGTGCAATACCAGTATAAAAGCGACAGTAGCCTAATGGCAGGTCGCGGACCTCGAATTCAAAAAGGTCGTGGGTTTGAATCCGCCATTCGACTACTGGCGTGAACCACTCGTAACACAAGCAATTTAAGCTTACCACGAGTGGTTTAGGAGGAATATTAGTAATGTTTACATTATAGCATTGTTAATATTCTTTAAAAAAAAGTTACTCGGAAGAGAAGAGAAAACAGTTCTGAGGTAACATACAAAAAATACATACATTCGAATTGAGTCCCTCCTCCTTTTTTTGAAGTCGTTTTATACGTGGTAGAGCCACGCTGCAGCTATATTATGGTTGTAGCACGAATGGAACGGCACGACCGGGGAAGGACCACGCTCTCACAGAATACCAGCGTAAAATAGCAGCTTAATACTGCTGTGTTTCGTATGGTGACTGTAAAGATCCGAAGACCCTTTTTTATTGGAAACGACGCATTCCATCTTAATCCTGTGACAGCGCATCTGCGCTTTGATTCTTAATCGAAGATAAATAGAGATTTCTATAGGCCACAGCATCCACTTGCCATCAGGTGGACTGTGTGCTCGTTTGTCATCCTTATGTTATAAAAAAAGGATTTTCTCCTCTATCTTGGAGGCAGTTTACATACATAAATTCAACACGGACATACAAATACTTGTTCCGTGCGGTATTTGAATCCGCTGCCCACAGCCACTGGGCAACGAAGCCGTCAATGATGTTCGCGTGTTCCAGGATAGTGTTGCAGGGCAGCATGAGCGGTATACTGGCCCGCTCGTCGTACGGCTCGTGCGCTCGTTGGGACGTTTGTTCGCTGCGCTTCGAAGTCGGCTGGCCCCTCTTGTGCGCGTACGTTCTGTCCCTGCTCGTAGTCTTCGCGACCAACGAGCTCATCAAGTGGCAAGAGATCAAGTCAGTGCATTTTTAAATCTTTGTTTTAAAGTATAATGATCATGAAGGTTAGATAACAGGATAACGATCGCCGTAGAAAATAGTGTCCCAGAAATATGGACACCATAAGTGAGGCGCTGCGATCGCTAAGTTCGGTCAATAAAGTCATTTTCAGTCTATTTTTCCGATCAGATGCTCAACCACTTGCACATCCACGCATAATAAAATATTTCTCCATTTTTCAATATTTATTTTTATCAAAAATTTGTACATTATTCAACTAACTTCATCTACTTGTACTCAAAACAGCTAACTTCGCAGACACTACTCACCGACGTCAGCGCCGCTATATATTCTACAATTTTCAAGGACAGGCGGGCTATGCTTTAGTACGTAGTGATCGTTCTCCTGTTCTCTAACCTTCATGATAATGATTTTAGGTTATACCTTGTAGAGACAGTGAAATAGCCACTATCATATATCATCCCGTGGGTGTCGTAAGATGTCGCAGATGGAGACTAAAACAGAAGATGGGCAGCAGTATCTTTCTGATAATATCAAAATATTTACCAACTGCAGTTGCCAAGCGGATTGCCAAGCGTGACAAATATTGCACATATCCCCTCTATGAGACAATTTATGGGGGAGCTTATTTAATTTAGTTAGAGGTAGAGCCACACTGCAACTATATTATGGTTGTAGTACGAATGGGTCTCCTCGTCTCGACCGGGCAAGGACCACGCTCTCACAGAATACCAGCGTAATATAGCAGCTTAACGCTGCTGTGATATTTAAGTCAACATATAAATTAATATTAAATTTATATATTGCCTTAAATATTTCAATTAATTTGCTTATTCTCGCCGTTTGAAGATTAACGCCTAGGTGTTTAGTTGATTCAGTGTTTACAAGCTGTGGGCGTAAACAGGTTGTCATTGGGATTATCACACAAGTGGGAAACAAAAGTCGCTTGGAAGGGAAGGCTAAATTGGCCTCTTAAGAGCTTGGCGTGCTCAATAGAGCGGCACCGTACTTCATGCCGGCTCACCGCCTGCAATATTACAAGGCGCAAGTCCTCACATGGAATACTGTTCTATTCTCTGGACCGGGACACCACATCCTTTGATCGCATCCAACGAAGAGTGGCTAGAATCGTACGATCGAGCTCTTTCTGATCGGTTCGATTCACCGGCGCTGCGAAGATATATTGCATTCTATTGCATTTTCTATAGCAATTTCCACGTGGAATACTTAGAGAAATTATGATGATTAATTTCACACCATTTATCATCCACGCCATCTGGATGTTTGGCGATACACCCAGACTGTTCGATTTTTCCGGACTGATACGACTCAAAGATCTTCAAGAAACGAACCTATTTCTTTTAAAAAGTCCGGCAATTTCCCTGGTGTTGCAGTTGTTCATGGGCGATGGTCGACACTTATATCAGGTAAATTTCATTTAATGTAGTTGAAATCGCGGGTTGGAAAGCTAGTAAAATATAAAAATCTAGTAAATATATTCGTGGACTGGGAAATCACAGACGGAACAGCCCGGTTGGGGGGGCGCATGTTTATAGTTAACCTAGAGCTATCGCAACTCTAAATCAGGCACTGGTACCAACCCAGAGAGACTAGGCCCAAAACTAGACTGAAACATTGAGATTTTGAGTTTGAGTAAGAACTAGCGATCTCTTTGATACCGGACGTAAGAAGAAAATGAGCTCTTCAATCACCCAATGAATCTTGCGTGATAATTAAACACATAGCTCCAAAAAACAATTAACTGCTAAGCAAAATATTTGTCAATAACAATGGATAACCTAGCTCAAATGTTTTTCTTTCTTTTCAGAGCTGATGTCCGCAATCAACGTCGAGCAAGACTAGACTTTGGCACAAAACTTGGGATGAACTCGCCGTTTTAACGGAAATATCTAGTCAATTATATTAGTTGCAATTAACGGTACTTCATATTATGAAACAAGACGAGAGAAACATTGTTGAGTGATATAAATTAATTTTAAGCGAAAAAATGGAGCATTGTACTTTATATTATGTACCTAGCCAATATTTTGTACTTAATTTATTTTGTGCAGTTTTTTTGATAATAGCAAGATTTACAATAAATGCCAATGAAACAAGATGTAGCATTTTTTATTAAACTCGCGCAAGATGTAATTTATAGACCTATTTATTAGTATAAGGACGTATTTATCGGTGTACGTGGGAGAGCCACACTGCAGCTATGTTGTGGTTGTGGTATGAATGGGTCAGCTCGGCCGAGGTAGGACCATGCTCTTACAGAATACCTGCATGAAATATCAGCTTAATGCTGCTGTTTCGTATGCTGAATGTAAAGATTCGGAGACCCTTTTTATTGGATACCAGGCATTCCATATTAGTCCTCAGGGGTCTGCATCTGTATTTTGAATCTCAATCGAGGGTAAATGTAGATATCTATGGCCATAGTAAAAACAGAATAGTAGGATAACTCTGACCTAAATACTTACAGTTACGGGGTTGTCACAGTTGTCTTTGTTTAACAGCTAAGTCTCATTTAGTTTTGTAAGTACGGTAGTTATAATATTAACTAACATAATACATACGGAAACGTACCTATGCATCATATTTGTTAATCATTTCTTTAGCTTCCTCTCAAAGAATCAATGACTGTCAAAAAAAATCCAGCTTTACATTACAACAAATGCCAAATAACTAAAACACGAGTAAATTAACATTGATTATATGGTGTCAGTTCAGATTTAATGTTTAAAATTAATTTGATTTGATGTTATATGATACCTAATTAATGCACTTATGAGGTATGTATCAATGTGTAGATATAATAATATTACCTATTAAAAAGGCTAATTTACTTAAACAAACGCATATATTAATTTGTTTTACAAAAAGAGAAATAACGAAAAAAGACTGCTAGCAAAATTTTATTAAAATTCAACAAAGTCTCAAACAAAGGTGATTGCGGAGCGCGGCGATGGGCGTTTCCGACTCGGTCCGACTCAGCAAGTATCGTTGTGTGCGTGCTGTGGCTCGTACGTACGAGTCCGTACTGTGACGTGCCATGCACGCACACATATTAACGGCGTTCGGTACATTTCTTAGAAGATAGCCTATTATTCTGTTTTTCTATGCTATGGGCCACAGCATCCATTTAACATCAGGTGGACTGTGTGCTCGTTTGTCACCGTTATTCTTTAAAAACAGCATTTCATTCGCTCTCAAAGTACGTTCGCCCACATGTAGGTGTATTTTAATTGCGCAATAGTTTAAATAATTTAAAACTACATTTATTTTGTAAGGAAGTTGGTAAGTTACAGCCTGTGTACGTCCCACTGCTGGGCACAGGTCTCCTCTCACTTCTGAGAGGGTTTAGGGCAAGGAAATGTCAGCCGCGCTGCTCCAATGCGTGTTGCCGAACTTCACATGCCTTCGTAATATGTTTTATGCGTTTCTCAGACATGCAGGTTTCCTCACGATGTTTTCCTTCACCGCCTACAAGGAAAAAATTGAAATAAAAATATTGTTAGTAAGCAAATTTTAATTGCTGTTTTACCACGGTACTGAAGCAAGCATTTCTGAGAAGATACAAATATTTTAAAACCCATTTGGTAGTAGTAGTGATGGCCGTGCCATGCAGTAGGACATATATTTACGAAGTATTTATTTTTATTTTATGTATTTGGAACAACAGTCATATACTTAAAAGAGTATTTATTTACATATTGTTAAAATCTTGATAGGTCGATTACAGAAAATTTGCATTACGTTTACACAAAAAATCACATGAAATTATACTTATTACACAAGTAATTTGTATGTAGGTGTGGTATGTGTGCGTGTTTGCATGTTGCGACGCGCGTGTGTGCGTGAGCGTGCGTGCAATCATAGTTTTGACCTACCTTACCTAAAATAATAAAGTTACTTTAAAAAAGGCAGTGTGCTTGGTACGACGCCTAGGAACATGAAAGGAACGGAACGTTCAATCAATTCAGTACAATACGGCTGGAAGTATATTATAGAACAAATCCATATCTAGCACTACTTTCCGTTCTTCCAAGACAAGCAGGTAGGTACGACAATTGACCAAGGGCTAAGATGTAGGGCTACGATGGCTATCCGAGTACAGAACCAGAGTACAAAACCTATCCAACTGCAGAGAGGTGTAAGACATGGTGACGATATTTCCCCGAAACTCTTCACCGCTGCATTGGAAGACGTTTTCAAGCTACTGGACTGGAAAGGATACGGTATTAACATCAATGGCGAGTACATCACGCACCTTCGCTTTGCCGACGATATAGTCCTTATGGCAGAATCACTGGAGGACTTAAGCACTATGCTCAATGACCTCAATTGTGCCTCCCAACGGATAGGTCTTAAGATGAACATGGACAAAACAAAGATCATGTTTAATGTCCATATCACACCTATGCCGGTAGTTGTTGGGAGAACTAATCTCGAAGTTGTTGACGAGTACGTTTACCTGGGACAAATAGTCCGGCTAGGTAAGTCCAACTTCGACCGAGAGGTCAATCGACGGATTGAACTCGGCTGGGCAGCGCTCGGAAAATTACGACACATCTTCTCGTCAGGTATACCACAAAACCTGAAAACTAAGTTGTACAACCAGTGCGTGTTGCCAGTGATGACATATGGAACTGAGACGTGGTCCTTCACTGTTGGCCGTACGAGGACGCTCAAAGTCGCTCAGCGAGCTATGGAGAGGGCTATGCTCGGAGTTTCTTTGCGTGATAAACTTAAAAATGAGGATATCCGCTATAGAACCAGAGTGACCGACATAGAACAACGGATTAATAAGCTGAAGTGGCAATGGGCCGGCCATATAGCTCGAAAAACCGACAACCGTTGGGGAAAAAAGGTTCTCCAGTGGCAGCCTCGTACCGGTAGAAGTGTAGGGCGACCCCCCACTAGATGGAGTGACGACCTGGTAAGACATGCAGGAAGTCGATGGATGCAGGTGGCTCATGACCGTGCTTATGGCATACCTTGGGGGAGGCCTATGTTCAGCAGTGAACTTGTGTGTTGAAAGGGCTGTAATGATGATGAATGATGATGACAATTGACCAAGAAATGGAGACTATGACGACTTCCTTCTAAATAAAATAAATATTTAATTGACTTGATAAATTTAATTGAATTGATAAAACTAAATATTTAATTGTGTAAGAATTTCGTTTTAAGGGTACACTAAGTCACTCGTTCTTCCATACAAACATAGTCTGGCGATTACTCCACTGTTTGATGGTGTACGTACAAAATAAAAAATGATTTCAATTTGTCTCATCATTATTTAGCCCTGTATGGAAACAAAAAAGTAAAAAAAAAGATTATGTTTAAAAGTTATAAGCGTCGAAAATTCCGAATTTCAACACTATTTTTAACACATCTTTGGAAATAAATACCATAAAAAGAACGAAAATTGCAAAACAGATACCATACTGGGATAGATTAGTTTTTCAAAAATGCAAATAATTTTATTTTGAACAGATAAATTCAAAAGATTTTTCATGACATCCAGACTCCCAAAGGTCTGTTTATAAAATTTCGCGCGCTCCTTTTTGTTGTAAATCATCTTGCCTTTCGCTACAAATTATTTCCCCGATTAGTGGGACGGACGGAGGGGGGCGCAGCGCGCACCCACACATGCTCACTAGGTTAGCCGCTACTATCTATTTATGGATGTAATACCTACATATTTACATCTTTATTTAGAAAAATTGCTTCCTTTTGTTCGTGTCCACTTGCTGAAGCCGGGATGAATATAGCTGGTAAAATGTACCCATAAGTTTGTTGAAGCACATGTAGTTAAAATTGAAAACAGGTAGGTACATAATAATGAACTTTCGATACAGGTAGTACATTAGGTACTTCACTACTTTAATTTGCAAACTAACGAAAACATCTCATTGATAAGCACGATTGTCGAAAAACTTAAAATTATCTATAAATTTAATTAAAATAGGTAATTTTTAGATTTTCGATAATCGTGCTTACGTATAGGAATTTCATATCCTAATATACCTAATGTAATTTATGTAAGTACATAAGAATCTAAGAAGGGCAGTCAACGATAAATAAAATTTGTTTTGTAAGTTGTTTTTAAAAAAAAACATTTTAACACTACAAAAACATGAAACTGAGAAGAAGCACCCGATCTGCCGAAACAAACTCAGAGAGGTCAGTCCAGGTATTTGCATTGGTCATGTCATACGAGAACCAGGCAGGTGGCTAATGGTCCTTTGAAGAAAGAACCATACAGATGTCAGTGGACAACTTAGTACTTTTTAGGATTCCGTATCCGAAGGGTAACCAGCAGGGCCCTATTAGGCCTCTGCCTCGAATCTTGCGGGCAGCGGAGCGACGGCGACGGCGGCGCGGGAGCGGGGCGGGCAACGCAGACCCGTTCACGTAACTAGCAGGCAGATCGCGCGACACTATAGCGGCGTAGTGATGTGTTCATGATTGTGTTGTCGAGATGTTTGTTTTTATTTGCGAACGAAATGTCTGAACAACGGCGACAACATCTTTTTGATTCGAATTTATATCTAACGCTCGATTTACTGTGGGCAAAAGAAGTAAATCCCTACTACTTATAGGGCAAGGAAAAGAAAAGGCGAGTTTTATCAAAATTACGAAGAACAGAGACAATGTCCCGACAAATTCTACGACTACACCAGAACGAGCGTAGACACTTTTGACTATATTCTTGAAGCTATCAAGGGCGATTTAGAGTCTGTATTCAGTTCGTTTTTAATTTCTTCCCATAACTGGTTAATTACTCTTCTATTTTTATGGTTCACATCTTTGCTGTTCCATATCGGTGTTCTCTCAAAAATTGCTGAAATAATTTGCTCTTGCACGTCCGAGGACATTTCGAAACGTCACAGAAATTAATTGCACAACACTACAATGCAGGCGCGCGCGCGGTCTCCGCTTGACTGGAGTACACCGCTCATTGCCCGCCCCCGCGCCGCTGCCAAGCCGCTGTTTTCGAGAGTCGGTCCATTTGATTTTACGCATAAGATCCTGCCGCTCCCGCGCCGCCGCCGCTGCCGTCCCGCTGCCCGCAAGATTCGAGGCAGAGGCCTTACGAAGCCTCCGCTGTCCGTGTGTCTGTCTGTCAGCGGGCTGTATCTCATGATCCGTAATAGGTAGATGGTTGTAATTTTCACAGAACGTGTATTTCTGTTGCCGCTATAACAGCAAATAATAAAATTAAATTTGAAATTAAAGGTTTTCCTAATAGGAAAAGAAACGTGTATTTTTAGCTTTTTTGCTCGATAATAATATGTATATTAAATCTTGTATGATGATTCGGAAGCTCGGAAGTCGGATTCGCATTTGGCAAAAATATTTTTTATATTTAACCTTACCTCAGACATACTTTTATTTTTATATATAATTTATTATACTACTATATAAGCTACTACTAAATAAAATAGTAGTAGCTTTGCTATGGTATTATAGTACCTATATATTTTGGTTTAGATTTAATTTATTACAGAATTTATTCATTCATTTATTTATTCCGATGATATCCCGGACGTCAGTCTGAGCGAGATTAGAATGGTTCTCCACCACCTTAAAAACGGCAAGGCCCCGGGCGAGGATGGAATTACAGCGGAGCTTCTGAAAGCGGGTGGAAAACCGGTACTTGAAGTCCTTCGGAAGCTCTTCAATTCCGTCCTCCATGGTGGCACTACTCCGGAGGCGTGGAGCAGAAGCGCGGTGGTTTTGTTCTTTAAGAAAGGCGACAACGCTCTCTTGAAGAACTACAGACCGATTTCCCTTCTGAGCCGCGTCTACATGCTATTTTCGAGAGTCATTACGAATCGTCTCGCACGCAGACTCGACGACTTCCAGCCTCCCGAACAAGCCGGTTTCCGAAAAGGCTTCAGTACCATAGACCACATACATACCCTGCGGCAGATTGTACAGAAGACCGAAGAGTACAATCTGCCACTTTGCCTGGCATATGTGGACTATGAGAAAGCCTTTGATTCCGTCGAAATTTGGGCGGTGCTACAGTCCCTTCAGCGGTGCCAAGTTGACTGTCGGTACATCGAAGTGCTGAAGTGTTTGTACAGTAGGGCTACGATGGCTATCCGAGTACAGAACCAGAGTTCGAAACCTATCCAACTGCAGAGAGGTGTAAGACAGGGTGATGTTATATCCCCGAAACTCTTCACCGCTGCGTTGGAAGACGTTTTCAAGCTACTGGACTGGAAAGGATACGGTATTAACATCAATGGCGAGTACATCACTCACCTTCGATTTGCCGACGATATAGTCATTATGGCAGAATCGCTGGAGGACTTAAGCATTATGCTCAATGACCTCAATAGTGCCTCCCAACGGATAGGTCTTAAGATGAACATGGACAAAACAAAGATCATGTTTAATGTCCATGTCACACCTATGCCGGTAGTTGTTGGGAGCACTATGCTCGAAGTTGTTGACGAGTACGTTTACCTGGGACAAATAGTCCGACTAGGTAAGTCCAACTTCGACCGAGAGGTCAATCGACGGATTCAACTCGGCTGGGCAGCGTTCGGGAAATTACGACATATCTTTTCGTCAGGTATACCTCAATCTCTAAAAACTAGATTGTACAACCAGTGCGTGTTGCCAGTGATGACTTACGGATCTGAGACGTGGTCCTTCACTGCTGGCCGAATGAGGACGCTTAAGGTCGCTCAGCGAGCTATGGAGAGGGCTATGCTTGGAGTTTCTCTGCGTGATAGACTCAGAAATGAGGATATCCGCAGTAAAACCAGAGTGATCGACATAGCCCAACGGATTAGTAAGCTGAAGTGGCAATGGGCCGGCCATATAGCTCGAAGAACCGATAACCGATGGGGAAGAAAGGTTCTCGAGTGGCAGCCTCGTACCGGTAGGCGTAGTGTAGGGCGACCCCCCACTAGATGGAGTGACGACCTGGTAAGACATGCAGGAAGTCGATGGATGCAGGTGGCTCAGGACCGTGCTTTGTGGCATTACTTGGGGGGAGGCCTATGTTCAGCAGTGGACTTGTGAAGGGCTGTAATGATGATGATGAATGATATTACAGAATAATACGAACTATATAAAATTTAAGGAGCGCATCAACCTACCTCAGATATTGGGTTATGAATACAGATAAGTACACATAGGATTTAGTTTCTAAGTTGTACATATTTTATAGCCTTCGTTATCAATAGCATAAACAGGCCAAGCCCTCTAGCTTACAAACGTTTCGTAACTTTCTACAATCGCGCCTTTTAATTGTTTGGACTGACCACCTGACTAGTTCAGTGATGTCATTCCCATGCAGTGTTTAGTTTTCAACTAGCGTTATCTATCACAAAATAATTCAAAATTTTGTTTATATTTCGCTAATTGTGTCTGTAGGTACTGTGAATTTGATTTACAATCGATCTCTAAATTGTAGTTTTCTTCCAATTACTTACCTTGTCTAGACGTGTTCTTTGGACTTCTGTAAGGAAGTCTGTACTGTTAGTCCTATTCCGTTTAGGTACGTTACTATTTTGATAGACGTTTGTGCTTGTCCCTGCAGTGACACAATTGCTATTGTTGATAACTTTCTAAGTACTAAGAGAATATTGCAAACCGCTATTGAACACAAACAATCAATAAACAATTTACAAACTAACATTTTTATTTATTTAATTAACCTACATAAAAGCCCCACTCACATCAGTCGCGCTGTCGAAAAAGCAGTTATCCTGACACTGGCTGGCATATACTTCGGGGAGTTGCCTGTGGGCTGTGGGCTATTATAGCTAACTAGCTATGGTAAGTAAATACCTATTTAGAATTCATAGTAACTACAGTAATGTTTGCGTTACCTACAATGAAATACAAAAACATAATTATTTTACACTTTTTTCTGTTTTAAGAATGGGTGAGTTAACCATCAAATGCCTTTTGTACGCCGATGATCAAGTCATACTTGCGTCGTCGGCGGCCGAGTTGCAAATGATGGTTACATTAATGAACAGGTCATTAAAAGAAAGGGGAATGAAAGTGAACGCAAGTAAGACGAAAGTGATGGTTTTTGAAAGAGAAGAAAGCAAAACGGTATGTGAAATAAGAATAGAAGGAGAGTTAATTGAGCAAGTGGATGAGTTCGTATATTTGGGATGTGTATTCAGCAGGGATGGGAGATATGATAAGGATATTGAACAACGAGTGAATGGAGGAAATAAAGTAAATGGGGCTCTACACTCTATTGTGAAAAGTCAGAATGTGTCAAAAAAGGCACGTATGGCAATTCACAGTGCTGTATTAGTCCCTACTTTAACGTATGGTAGTGAAAGTTGGGTGTGGCAGAAGAAGCACGAGAGTAGAATAAATGCAGTAGAAATGCGGTCGCTAAGGAGTATGTTAGGGCTGAATCTGAATGACAGGGTGAGAAACTGTGTGATAAAAGAAGAGTGTGGTTTGCAAGATGATGCGGTGACCAGGATTAAGAAAGGAATGCTTCGGTGGTTTGGTCATGTAGAAAGAATGAATGCGGAGACTGACAAAGCAAATATAAGTATGTTGCAGAAGTGAATGGAAGAGTCGGATAGGGACGTCCTAGGCGGAAGTTTGTCGACCAAATTGGCGATATACTAAAAATGGGCCAAATTAAGAGTACCCTTAACCGACGAGTATGTATGCGTAGGTATATGGATGTGGAAGAGGCGAGAAAGGTATGTCAGGATCGTGCTAAATGGAAGTCTGTAGTATCTGCCTACCCCTCTGGGTGACAGGCGTGAGCGTTTATGTATGTATGTATGTTTTTTCTGTTTTAGAAGTCGGTTATATTTTTTTTCAAAAAAATTTTTAATCTTCGAGATATAGGGGAACAGAACATACATAACCAAAAAACAACGAATTGAGAACGAAATAAATTAATGAAATTATTATATAATAACAACATAAATTCACATAAGAACTTTCATAATTACAACTAAATTGGGTTCATAATAATAATACCAATTAGTTTCCTCTCTCTTTTCTCTTTTTAAAATACGTTACCCTCACAGTAGGATTTTCTCCTGTATCGTGGAGGCAGTTTACAAACATAAATTCCACAAGGACAAACATATAGACCCGGAACAAGTATTTGTAGGCCATACAAATATATGTTCTGTGCGGGATTCGAACCCGCGGCCCCCAACGTAACTACTCATTGCTAAGTCACTGCGCCACGGAGCTTTCTATTGCGGTTTGAGTTTATGTCGTCATTCAAAACAGAATTTTTTACGTGGTAGAGCCATGCTGCAGTTATATTAGTAGTATAGTTGTAGCACGAATGGGTCGGCTCGACCGGGGAAGGACCACGCTCTCACAGAATACCAGCGTGAAATAGTAGCTTAATGCTGCTGTATTTCGTATGGTGAGTGTAGAGAACCGGAGACCCTTTTTACTGGAAACGAGGCATTCCATCTCAGTCCTCACGGGTGACAACGCATCTGCATTTTGATTTTTAATGGAGGATAGATGTAGATGTCTATGGGCTGCAGCAACCACTTACCATCAGGTGGACTGTGTGCTCGTTTGTCACCCTATTCTATAAAAAAAAAAAAAAAAAAAAAAAGAATCGCAATATGTAGGCACGCGATGACGCCGTCGCTTTGCGTCACTCAGTAGTGCGTATGTGTGTGCGCAATAGCTTCTTACTGCTCATCACAGCGTCTATCCCTTTCGCACGTGATGTCTGCTGAGACAGCATGCATTTTAACCCCACCTACCATTTAGTTCGAGCTATCGACTAGGGCCACCTTAAATTAGTTCGATGCAAGTTTTTACTTGTTGCAGATAGGTGACCCTAAAGGACTTGCATATTCCAAAATACTGCGTCAATTAGCATAATACAATATTTTAAGGCTATTTAAATAGTTTGCACGAACGAATAATTAAGCAAAGATTCTGCAAAGCTCTACCAGTAATTATATTGACGTGATCGGATAGCAGCCTTTTGTTGTTATATGTACACTCCTGAATTATGTTTGAGATTGAACCCTATTGTACCCTCTAAATTGTAGTAATATTATTTAAAAAGAATAGTTTTTCTTTTATTAGTAATAATTGATGCACTGATATTTCCCTATGCTAATGGTAATTCTATTACGCTCGTAATAAGAATAAAAAACATATTACTCTCTCTGTACAACTATTCACAATGTGCAAGTGTGCAACATCGTTCTTGTATGAGATGTTCATTGTTTTTACGTATTCATCAATATAAAAAAATATCAAATTATCACGCATTATACGCTTAGTGTCGAAAGTGGTGACCCGAAACAAGAGAGATAATGACGGGTTTACTACGAGTACTGTTGAGAAGAGACGCCGGTTGAGACCCGTCTGTAACCAGCATGGGCGTCAAAATAAACGCAAGGACAACTCTGCATGTTGTGGAGCCCACAGCTCTACATCGCCCGTTTGGACAAAAGCACGTCGGGAGAAGACGTCCTGCGTTTGGTGGAAGAACGAAGCCGATGCCGCATAGAGAATGCCATCTCTTTACATTTGCAGCGCCTGGAGACTAATAA
The DNA here is from genome assembly GCA_907164705.1 of Parnassius apollo. Taxonomy (NCBI): domain Eukaryota; kingdom Metazoa; phylum Arthropoda; class Insecta; order Lepidoptera; family Papilionidae; genus Parnassius; species Parnassius apollo. The sequence continues at coordinate 5,645,111 of CAJQZP010001507.1, forward strand.
GGCAACGAACTTTAAATCCTACGTACTCCAAATTCCTGAAAAATGCAAAGAGACATTCTTCGCTCCCGATTTCTGGCCCTCTGGGAGTGTTTCGCCGATACAGGAACGCGCAAACGAAGAAAGTTCACTAAATAGTGTAAGATTGCTATGGGCCAATGTTTTTTTTCAAATCTTTATTTTTTTTTAAAGAGGGTTTTATAAAATTATTATAATGTCACCCCCATTGTATTTAGATATTTTTTATCTTCTTTTATGTCCAACTTGGACCATTTTGTACAGCATTCTGTCTTCCCCAGATAATGGCAAGGCCAGAATACCGTTACAAAATCCGATATCTAATCTATTTATATAATATTTCTTGCAAAAATTTGCTCTTTCAGCCTCGAATCGAACACACTCCACCAAAATATGTAATACTACTAATTGACCACATTCTACACAGTTAGGGGATTCGGTCTTTCCCATCAAAAAAGCAAAGCTATTCACTGGTATGTGTCCCGATCGAAGTCTTAGAGCTGTAACAATATCGGCCCTGTCCATATTGGCCCTATCTACCCATGAAGAACTGGAAATATTTGGTTGAATAGTTTTATACCATATTGCTTTTGTAAGAGATCTCTCATTAAAGTATTCCTTCCACAGATTGACACATCTTTCTTTCACCTTGTATAGAAAGTCTGAAAAATAAGGTAAACAATGCAGTAAAATACCGTCAGAGGAAGCTTCCTTTGCTAGTCTATCCGCCGCTTCATTACCTACTAGGCCAATATGAGCAGGAATCCACTGTAAAACAACAATTATATTTTTTTGGTTAAACTATCAATATTCTTCAAAATACTGCAGGCTATCGGTGTTCCTCGAAAATTCGAGGCACAACGAGCCAAGTGTTGCAGAGCACTCTTAGAGTCTGTCAAAATAACATACTGATATTTATGATTGAGTGATGCAATGTACGATACAGCTTCTGAAATTGCTATCAGTTCAGCATACATTATAGACACGTTTGAATTAATTTTGAATTTCATTGATATGTTTAACTGAGGGTCAAAAAAGCAGCTCCAATATTATTATTATTATTATCTCTAGATCCAACGGTATAGATTTTATAAGATTGCAAATATTTATCACCAATAAATTTTAAACTTATTTGTCTCAGAACCACATTGCTATAGTCGTGTTTAGGTTTATCAATAGTCTCAATAAGAGAAAGTACAATACCAGAAAGATCCACATTGCTAACCCAGGTATCTAAGGAGAACATTTCAAGTTGCGTGGAGGTATGAATATTAGAGCCTTTAAGACAATTATGTACGACTGCCAACAGAGGTTTCTTTTTCTTACATGATGGATGAGTCACGAAATATTCATCTAACTTATCTAATACTATAATTAATTCATTATCTAAAAGTTATTTTGTTTTCAGCCAGAATTTTGCTGCAAGATAATACCTTCGTATATGTAGCGGCTCAATACAAAGCTCATTCTCCATCACATGTATTGACGTGCTTCTTAAAAATCCACCAATCACTCTCATAGTTTGATTTTGCACTCGTTCTAATTTTTTAAGGTGCGTTACACAACTACTATCATAGAGGAAACAAGCATAATCAATTTTGCTTCTTATGATTGCGATATACAAACGACGCAAATGTGATGGATGTAGACCCCACCCCGGCCCAGACAAACATTTAAGAATATTTAGAAACTTAAGCGTTTTTTCGGCAAGTTTATTTATATGTTTTCCCCATCTTAGACCACGATCCAACCATATACCTAAATATTTTATATTATCAACTACCTGTAAGTAAAAGTCATTAATTTTTAAGTCTATCAACTCACGTCTAAATCCACAAGAGAACACACACACTTTACTTTTTATAGGAGACACTTCTAGACCTATCTTGAAAAGCAGTGAGCTTACTAAATCCAATGCCTCTTGGAGATAGTCAACAGCTTCTAATAAATTTTTACGGCCCACGTATATAACAAAGTCATCTGCATATTGTGATCGCATATTCTCTTTGCATATTTGTGTCGTAATTATGTTGAATAGCAATGGTCATAATGGGTCCCCCTGAGCCAATCCCCTTCCTGTATTTCGGCAAATTATGGCAATGTTAATTTGAATCTTTAATGATCCTTGAATGAGAAAATTCCATAGGTAATTACATATAGCTGAACCTATACCAAAACGATCCATAGCCTGAATTACACTAGTAATATCCACGTTATTGTATGCGTTATCTATATCTATGAAACAACCAATTGTAGCTATTCTACCTGTTAAGCCTAACTGAATTTCAGAAATCAGACTAGAAAGGTTATTTAACGTTGAACGACCTCTTCTAAAACCTTTTGTGTTGTTCGATAAAATGTTATTTTTTTCGGTATACAATTCTAATCTGTTTTTATAATAATATTGTGAAAAATTTTACACGTACACGAGATCATAGAGATGGGACGTAATGCTGAAACTAAACTATTATATCTCCCTGGTTTAGGGATTGGCACAATTACTATATCTCTCCTTCATCATTATGGACAAAACCACTCCATAAAAACTTATTATATAAATCAAGCAATAAGCATTTTCCATTATTTGGGAGATTTTTATTTATATTTTATATTGAGTATGAAATATTGTCCGCTCCTGGGGACGTGTCAGTAAGCCGAATACTCCTTTCTAATTCATGTAATAATATTTTGGTTTCTAATTTTTGATTAGTAGATAGAATAGCGGGTTGGGGGAAACAAAATCAGGTGTCACTCGAAAGCTTAATCCTTATCAATAAAATGGTTATAAGCCCTGTAACCCTTCAACCATTTCATTTTTCGCCACAAGTCATTTTGAGAGGCTGAATGATCAATGGTAGAACGAAACTCTTGCCAAGCGCTGTTTTTCGCTGTTCGTATTAATTTTTGCGCTTTATGAATTTTATCGGGGTTTCGGGATATCAAAATTCTGTGGAGTAGGGTTTCGTCTAAATTTTAATAGTGCCAGCCGTCGTTCAGCAACTACTTGAGATAGTGCAGAATTCCAATAGGGTAAAGGTTCGAAGTCGTTGCTTGGGTCTTGGTTGATTTTTATAGGAGGGATGTGCTCTTTAGCCGCTTCGTTAATGCATTCAATGAACAAATCATATGCGTTTTGTAAGTCTATAGGTAGTGATATACCTGAAAAATTCCTGTGAAGCGCATCTTTGTACCCAATACTGTCGGCTTTCTTAAAGTTTCTTCTTATAACCTTCATATTACTAGTTTTAATATTAATGGATATTTTAATTATTTGATGATCACTGCCTAAAGTTTCATTTATTATGGCCCAATTGAGTTTTAGAGCGATATTCGCAGATGAGAAAGAAATATCCGGAGAGTATTCCTGCAAGCTACTGTTAACTAACTTAATGCGCGTTGGTCCACCATTGTTTAATGTTATTAACGAGTTATCTAATAACGCGTCAAAAATCTGAACTCCTCTAGAGTCTGTTTTCATTGACTAAGTATTATGGTGTGCATTGAAGTCGCCAAGTAAAAGCGATTTTTTATTGATAAAAGATAGTAATTGATCCAAATCGTTAACGGTTGTATGTACAGGAGGACAATAAACAGCCATAATGTTTTCAATATCAACACAATTGTAAACCTTTAAATAAAGAATCTCTGTGCCCGGTTTAACTATTGGCATATTTTGTAAGCGACGCTTAACTGATTTGTGGGTAATTATTGCTATTCCACCGTAGGAATCGAAACGATCCCTACGGTGTATATTTTAGTTACTAATTTTTAATGGGCTGTCCTGCTCTAACCATGTTTCACTTAGAACCGCAATGTGAATCTTTTCCTGCGACAGTAACTGTTCAAATGCAACTAGCTTAGGTCTGATACTTTGACAATTCCACTGGATGATATTTATCTTAACATGTTTTTTTTGTACTGTCCATTTAAATATTCCAGCAATAATTTTAAAATAGGCCAATCCGAAATATTATCTACTACAACTAAAATCAACCATTCCATACAACAAAAAATGTTTTATGGAATATTCCATAAAGTGTTTTATGGAATGGTTGATTTTAGTTGTTAAATCACCACATTATATCTTGTCTTGCATATATGCACTTCTTAAAAATATGATCTCTTTCAGTCAATTTAATAAATCACTAAAGTTCACTTCCTTTTTCGGGAGTGCCTTGGCCTCCAAATGGTCCATTGTTGGTGTATCAATGGAATTAGCGTGGCGTTCAGGGGAGACAGCTCTCCTGGCGCCTTGCCGCCGTGTCTTCTTGATCCGGAGGTTATGTTTCGGTTCCGACTCACTATGTACTATTGCCTCAGTCTTAACCACCTGAGCAAACGTAACCTAATCATGTTCGCGGCCTTGGTCATATGAGGTAGACTGAGCTTGCGGAGCTTCCGACCTTAAAACGGTTATTTTACTGTTCGAGGTGTTTACTCTTGCACCGGAGAGCTAGATGTTACAATAATTGTAAGCGCTTTTCTATATGTACAATTAAACTCTGCCATCAATTCCCTCAGTCTTTTCTCCCGTTGATATGCACATGGCCAAGGACATGTGATTACCTGTACAATTAACACATTTGTATGTATTTATATTACAATTTTCATGATTTTCGCCACACTTAGGACATACTACTTTGTTATATGGGCATTTTTTAATTGTATGACCTAGTTTCCAACAGCGCGAACATTGTGACACCGGAAACACATATGGATCCACTTTAATCCTCAACCCCTCAAAGTGTACGTATGCTGGTAGAAACGATCCCTTGAAACAGAGTTGTATTGATTCACTAGGAACCCAACCACTTCCTGCTGCACTTCGTCTTTGCAGTCGCTTGATGGAAAGAAGTTCTGCATTGTTGGGACATGAAATGTTCTTAATGATTTCCTCTTCACCTAGTTCCATATCAACATCCCTAATAACCCCATATGAAACGCTTTTCTCTATAGCTTTCTAAACTTTCCAACCCCTTTCAATCAACGCTTTACATGTTTCCAACTTGATTAAACTCATCTCATTAGTAATATCTAAACGCACTTTGTAAGGGTTTAAATATTTAACTCTAGATATGTCTAAAATTTGTTGCTCCTTCAACACCCTAGCTAAGCCAAATTCTTTAGGTAACTTCTCATTACTTGAAATATACACCTCAATTTTATCGTGCCCAACTTTAACAATCTTTTCTTTTCTCTTTACCAACATCCATTCATTTTCTTCTTCATCCCTGTTTCTTTTACTTTTACATATAAAGCGATTGTAGTAACATATGTAAATATATAACTACACTCGCTATCCATCTGTACCTGAGATATTATTTCGTCATCATACTGGTCCAATTCAAATTCCGATTTATTTAATTCCATATTAGGGCTGCTACTCGACGCCCGCAGTACATCAGCGCTAAATTCATTACGCACAGTTACTCGTCCATTATATGTATTAACAGACATAACGTCCGACACTTAGATAAAATGCATCGCTGCAGTTAACAGCAAACCGGTTTGGCACGCCGCAACACAGCGCGTAACCGCGCGCAGTATATATCGTTGATTCACTTAACGTAATGAGTCTCGTCCGGACCGCGCCAACGAGCGGTCACGTCCGCCGGTCGTCGACTCCCGCCCGGGTGGGAGAAGTACAGCGCGTCGCTTCGCAGTGGGTGCGCGCGCTGTGGGGCCAACTCGGCTTGCGTCGAGCCTTGAGGACGCCCCTGACCCCACCCGGGATGAAGATCACCTAACGCTGCGCATCACCTACACGCTGGGAAGCGAACTCCGAAGGCCCGGCGAACTCCGAAGGCCCGGCGCACCCAAGTGCGCGCGCCTGTTGGCGACTTCGGCTCCGCGTCGAGATGCTTCTCCGCGGAACCTTGAGGTTGCTGACCCTTCGGCAGATTCCCTTCCCAGAGGCGCGAGACACGCCAACCTTTTGCCTAGGAATGCCGGGCCTTCAACTAGAGCCAGGAAGGAACACTGGAGGCCCGGAGCAGCTGCTGTTGGAGCGCCCTCCTGTCGGCAAGATTGGCCCTGCGTCGACGCCCATCCTCAGGACTCCGCGGGGCTTCGAGACGGCTGACCCTCTGGTAGCACCGACCTGGTGGCGCGCAATACGCCAACCAAGATAGCCAACGATGCCGTACTGGTACGGCTCCCAAGACCGGTTCATTGTCATGAGCCGTGAGGATCACCCGGGTAATGGGGGTTTCCCCGAGGCCGGAATCCTGCATGGGATGAACAAAAGTAGTTCTATAGCAGACGACAATCAACTTAACGCACGGTATAAACAACTACCTCGTACGCGTCGCGTACCGACACGAGACTGATGGGCCAATGTTATAAATTTTTAAGTCTTGATGCCTGAAATAAAGTTATTGTATTGTATTGTATAGTGTGTAAATGTAACTAATGTGTTACTTATTTTCGTTTCTTTCCAAAAATTCAACTTAACCAGCAAATTGTAAAACTGGACTTAGTACTCTGTGTTACCCAAATAATAAAGGTAGATACAAATAAAATAACCAATATCTAAACAAATAGTTTATTTCTACTAAATTTGTGATGTTTAATAATATAACATAATATTGCCAAGTCACCGACACTGACACAACAGTCACTATTATAATTCTTAGGCCATTTTAATACAAGGCCACAATTTGAGGCTAACATTTTTTTTGAAATGATGGTTCAAATCCATTAACCACCACCTCAACCAGGTTACAATTATCGACATCGTAAAACAAGTCCAAAACTTTTAACTTTAATACAATAATTTAAAAAAAAACTTAAACCTTTGTCTTGCTGTTTGTTACAGAAAAATAATTTACACTATGGCTCTATTGTGACAAACAATAAGTGATAATTTTACTTTCGTTTTCTTTCCGGTTTTAAAATTTTGATTAAACAGGTCATTAAAAAATAGCAGCTTCTGTTAAATGTGGCATCAATTAAATTCTTCAGCTACAACAACACAAAAATCCTTAACGACTTTATAAATTAATGTGTTAATAAGTTCAATTATGTTCTCTCAATTATTAATCTAAATTAATGTTAGTTACTAAACACTTGTACTTATAGGTTAATTGGATGTTTCTTGCTAACACTCTTCACTAGGACTGGGTAAGTCAAGAATTTCCTGAACAAAGGAAGCTACATCTGTTTCCTTTTTACTATGTTCTAGACAAAATGGATGTGATAACAGAGCATCGTAATTAGGCCTTTGTTTATAGTCCTTTTTAAGACATTTTGTAACCATATCTTCAAACTCCGATGAAAATACACCACTCGGTAGCTTTGGAGGGTCATCTTTTACAACTTGTTTCAACTGCTCAAAAGGCGTACACCAAGTATTGTAAGGAAATTTACCAGTAGCAAGTTCAATCATAGAAATACCAAGTGACCAGACATCACTACGAATATCATACTGTCCTGGATTGCCACTTGGATCAATCCTTTCTGGTGCCATGTAAGGCTTACATCCTGCATCTATTGTTTTTGCCACAGAATCTACGAGGTAGCCAGAAATTCCAAAGTCACACATCTTTACCTCTCCTTTTCTATTGATTAGTATGTTTGAGGGTTTTACATCTCTATGTATAACTCTAAGTTCAGAGTAAAGATAATGCAAAGCACTCACAACAGAAAATGCAATTTTACCTAGAATGTTTTCTGGTATTGTTCTTTTGTTTGCATAAACTTTTGCATAAAATTTGTCAAGGCTCATGTCCATGACCTCCATGCAGATCCAAACATCTCCTTCTCGAAACATTGCACCATAAAAATGCACTGTGTAAGGACAGGCACTAGCTCTCATGGAGACATCCAGATCCATCAATAAACGTTTGAGCTCGGGTGACTGTGTATTAAATGTTGCTGTTATTCTCTGAAAATGAAATAGTGATAATTAATTAAATAGGAAAAAGTATTTGATCTGCCACACTCCAGCAAATCATATAATTTATAGTGTGGTCTATAAATAAGTAACGATTACAAGAGGAACTTGTTTGTCTATCTTTACCAATTTGAACAAAAAAATGCAGTGCAGTATAAGAACAATAATGGCCTCAGGACCGAATTTCGGTCACGGCGGCATGCCTCAACGGAGACTAGCCATCAGCGCAGAACAGGATTATAGTGCCCAAGCGTTGCGCATACGAATCAAACACAGGCGAACTCTCGTTTCCTTCACTCTCATAATCCGATGAGACGTTAAACCGACACGACCGGATAGAAATAAGGTGCAGGCCCAACGGCTTTACGTGCTTTCCGAGGAACGAGGGTGAGACACCGCCAACTTCCTGACTCCGGGCAGCTACTGAGAATATCTTGACGGAAAACTCAATAGTTGACTTTTTGGCCCGACCAGGGATTCAAACCCAGAACCTTATGATAAGCAGTCGCTAGTGCAGCAGCAATGCAGTATACACACAATTCATACCCTCTAGCTACTCCAGCGCTGTTGTGGAAAGTATTTGAACTGTTATTTAGTGCTTACAGATGGAAACTTTTTCAACTATTCTCCTATGTGAGATGGTTCTCCTTACTTCTACACTCCATGCTGCGAGCATTGCTCAGTGTGTCCAGTCACAGACTAGCAATATTGTAGGTTATTACAACAATTTTAATACACAACACTACACACTGAGGTATCTAATCCCCTTCCCCTCTATGTGACAGCCATATGAATCAAAGGGTGTTCGTTACAATTCCTAACACCAGGGAAGAATTCATCACAAAAATAAAGTCAGTTGCCGAAGAAATAAAATCTGATTTACAAATGATTAGGCGCTCATCAACTGAGGTGGCACATAGAGCTCTAGCTTGCCTACAAGCTGGAGGTGGCCACATTGAGTAACTTCTTTAGATATTTTAATTCTGGGTCAATTTTTAAACAATTAAATAAAGACTAATTAGTGACTTAAGTGTTTTCCTGTTTAGGGTTTCGACAAAGGCCCTTTGTGCGCTTGTGCATAAGCTATGTTCAAACAACAATAATTCTTAAAATAATAAACATACAGCTGTAAACTTAATGTTTTATTGTGGCTTAACTTAAAATCTGTTATCTAGTAAAAAAATAATAATGCTAATAGGGGTTGTTTTTACACTAATTTACAATAATTTGCCAACTTGCATAATTTTCTGATAATATTTATTTGGACTCGAATGTTTTTTTTTAATTTACCGAGTATGTGAAGCCATTTTTGGCAATGTAAACGATAGACAGTATTGTTGCCTTCCGAATGAGTCTATTTTTATCTCAGTAAGAATAAAACTTTGAGAGATATGGTATTTTTTGTACACATGTAGATAATATCTCAAGAAAAAAAAACAAAATGGCTGTCACAAAGAGGGGAAGGGGATTAGACCTCAGTGTGTAGTGTATTTGTGTATTAAAATAGTTGTTATATATGTACCTAGAATATCGCTAGTCCAGGACCGGACACACTTTAGTATATGTACCAACTACAGAGACATGATCTTCAATAAAAACAGCGCCACCTATCGAATCCTAGCATAGCTGCATAGAGCTATCATTTTGACAAAAAAATAATTATGGTGAGAATATGACCTAATCTGGTTAAGATCAGTACCAACAACTATATATAAAGATAGATCAGTAGCTATGAAAATAGTGATCTGAAACCTACATAATGTGACCTACAGCTGGGCAGGTAATGTAAGAATTCTGTCATGCTGCTCCCATGCATGTTGGTATACTTCTACTTCACATGCTTTAGCAACATTTTTACTCTTTCATATACGTCGGCTCCCACATAATATTACTTAAAATAATTGCTATTTACAATTACAATCATGGTGAGGTGGTGCTGTAGAAATTTAAAAAACATTGATTAAAACTACTTTTACGGATTTTATCGCGTTTAATTTCTATGATTTTTAATTCCCGAAATTTCCAGTGTTTTCCAGCACCCATAGTACCGGAGGACTGAGGTGACTGAGGCCCCGATGTCAGTGTTAACCCGGAGTACCTTTAGCTTTTTAATTATTTTAGCTTAGCTAATCTATTTTTTGGACGTAAAGCTTTGATTATGGTTATAGATGATTTTTTTATTATTATGACACAAACAGTCATTACATAGCAAGTACAGTATTGCAACATTACATAATCAACAGACAATGAGTTAGACTAACACTTACTTCAATTTAGCCTGATAAATGATTTACCTATTTTAGTTGTAGCTGGTGAGTGAATTTATATTGTGTTCAGTTAAAAAACAATACTAACAACAACAGTGCAGCAACGCTTAAATATAGGTAATTTGATCTAAATTGATAAACATTAATATTTATGGACTGACAATTAACTCATTAGATGTTAACGAATGTTACGCTATTACGTATTTATCTAAACTTTTAGAGATAGTTCGTTTAACTTTTTAAGCAGCTACTACTCTCAGAGTAACAGAATGGTATCCAAGAGACAGCAAAAGAAGACGAGGAATGCAGCATACAAGGTGGGAAGATGAAATAAAACTTACAGCAGGACCAAACTGGAGAAGGGTTGCTCAAGATAGACAACAATGGAAATCGTTGGAGGAGCCCTTTGCCAATAGGCACGCCGAACTAATAGTTATTATAGCCAGTAGATTCTTTTATCTTAAGTTTTAATGTTAAATGCTATTAGATCGGAATAAAGGGCTTTATTATTATTAAGGCGCCACTAAAGAGATCGAGATTTACAAATTCTTTGTTGTATAACTTTAACGAACGAGAGATACAAGCAATATAGTGTATTTTTTTTTCAAAGTGTAGGTGGTACAAATGTATGAAATACGGTTTGAGGGCGAGCGCGCAGACGAAATTTACTTTTAATGTTTATTTTAGCCAATAAGGAAGAGCAATAAATTTTATTATTTTAATTCAGAATCTAATATCGACATATTTACGGCGATTCAACGTTTTATGTTTATGAAGGGAGTTAATATACGGATCGCCATTACGGTTACTGTTGCAACGGTAGTTTAAAATCTTATTTTTTGGACCTTTCAATTCTCTCAATGTGGTTTTTGTAAAAAAGGATACCATACTATACAGCCAAAGTCAAGAATGGATCTTACAAATGAGAAACAAAGAATTTTAAGGATGATAGTCTTATTGAATGGTTTAGTTATTCTATGAATGAAAACGAGGCTTCTGAAAGCTCTTTTTATAGCTGAATCTATGTGGTTGTTGAAAGAGGCCTGATTGTCCATGTTGACGCCCAGGTCACGAATGTTTTTAACACGACTAAGAGCCTTCTCACAAAGAGTATAATTATAAGTCAGGGGGTTTGATTTTTTTGAGTATGTTATTATAAAATATTTATCTGCATTGAGGTACAATTGATTACTTTCACAACAATTACATAAGCTAATAAGCTAAGAATTTATTTTCCTGAAAAGTTCAGTGTTCCCTGCATATAGTAGATGATGGCTGTTGTGTAAGACATTACCTATGTCGTTAATGTACAAGGAGAAAAGCAAAGGGCCTAGATCGCATCGAATCGTATATACGAATCGAATCTCCAAAGCGTTTTTAGGAGTATGTCATGCTTAATTTTGTCAAAGTTTTGGAGAAGTCAGTTTTCACGATATCAATCTGCGTTTTATTATCCATTTCATTAAGGAGGAAGTCTGTAAACTTGACCATATTGGTGTCCGCGCTGCGCGACTTCATAAAGCCACGTTAATTTTCATCAATTTGATTACGCACAATATTTGACACATAACTAAGAAATAGGCCGATACTAAGTAATATAATCTTTTTGTGAGTTCCTTGGTATTGGAGTAATGAGAGCCCGTTCCCACGCTCTAGGAAAGATTCCAGTTTTCATAGATAGTTGGAAAATCTTAGATATTTGTTTTAACAACTCTTTAGAACAACACAATATAACTTATGTAGCAACTGAGCATGTCCCCACAGAAAGCTCATAAGATGATTGATCTAAAATCATCATCAATATACATTTTTAATTGATTAAGAATCAAAATGCAGATGTGTTGTCACCCCTGAGGACTAGGATGAAATGAAGATCTGTTGTATACACTTACCATACGAAACATATCAGTATTATTCTGCCGTTTCAAGCTGATATTTGGTGAAAACATGGTACTACCCTGGTTAAGCTGACCTATTCATGCTGCCACTATACATAGATGCATCATCCTCTACAATGTAATTTTTTTTAACCATGTTCCCATAATCTGATGGAACTCTAAGCATATACTAATCAATTGAAAGTGTAGTTCAATTCACAAGGTGGGTCTTATCCCCTTACAGGCAATTTATGTATAGGGACCTTGGTAGTCTTCCTCTTCTTACTGATAAATAGTGACAGCAAGTTAAGGTTGGAGCAATGCTAGACAGCTACTATTTAAAGTGATTAATTTTTTTTTAATTTGAGGTCAGCATTGATTTTAGCAAACTAACCATAGTAATTTTATTGCTTAAGAATTCTTATTTAAGAAAATACTACACATTGAAACTAGACTTTTGTTTGATTTACTAATTCTTATTTCGTTATTTACCCAATGCATTTTTTATATCTATCAAGCAGGCAGTGATAGGTCAGCAGAAACCATCTAAATTTGCATTAGCTACTAAAAACTGATTTTGTTACTCAAAGTAGTTCTACAAAAAACAAGTTACCAAGTAACTTATTCACTATGAGCTAGCAATAAAACAACAAAATTAATGACTATATACTGCTTGTATGTATATTTATATTGATTTTCTTATGTTAAGTTATTAATAATCTCAGCTATATTTTAGCAGTAGTTACAATTTTCTTATGTATTTCGAATTTTTATTTTTTACATAAAAGTAACAAAAACGTTAAGTAAAGTTTAGGGAGAATCTGGGGCAACCTGATTTGGGAGTTTATATATAAACCAGTAGTATATATACACAGTAGTGTTAACACCTACTTCACGTACTTTACTACTTATAGGTCTATGTTTCAGATACTCTACCTCGTCTCTTATTATTGGTGTAAGTTACACAAAACCGACATAGGCAAAGCTTAATAAAAATTATTATTATTCTACATTGTTGAATCAGGGAAACTGTTCAAAATAAGAATAAAACAAAAACACAAACTCCATATTTATAATTGTACAACTTTTTTTTTTAAAAGCATCAATTTTGTCACCTACAACTTAACTGAAGCTTACTTTACAACAGAGATTATCAAACATTTCTTTTACCACCCCATTTGAAAATCAAATATTTTTCAGCGCACCTAATTTTATACACTCCTAAAACTTAAAAACCACAATTTCATTAGTTTAATTAATTTAGCTATGGTGTGCTATATTAGTCGGTTTTGGTGTTTATACTTACATTCTAAACTAGACATTATTACCAGTGAGAGCAATTAAAACGCAAATTTATAATATTAACAATATATGTTAAGCGAATTAAAAGAAACAATATAGATAGGTAATAAATTTTAGTTTTAAAACTAATCTAATGAGATGGATGAGTTTGATGATTTTTAACAAGTTTGTTAATATCAGATTAGATTTTACTCAAAAACAGTCGTAAGTTGCCATATTCGGTAACATGCAAATGATTACTTTTTTAGTAAGCAGCGTTGTCACAGCTCCAAATCCACGTTCACACAAATATGAGAATGCTATCAAAAATCATTGAAAGATGGACCACAATCCAGGGTACAACTGCGTGCCGGGTACAACTTTTGTAGCCAAAATTCTTAGTAGCCATTTATGAATTACATTTCTATTTTCTTGTTCATTGTCAGTTCTATAAGTTCTTCTTCCAGTTGGGTTGATATTGCTATGTTGGCATTTAAAAAAGGATCTAACACCCAGTCTGGTATTTCCAATTTCAAAATGTCCTGGAATCTTTAAATGAAATCACCATGGAGATTTTCCAAATGTTGGCAGTGGACAAAAAAGTCATTGTTGTTGCAGTATACTGATAAATTGGGAAATCATGGAATTCATGTCTGCCAATATTTTTCTTGTGTAAGAGCAGTTTGGCTACGAAAGCAGCCACATTTTTTTTATTAAGTTTAAGTATAAAGGTCCGTCAGGTATGCAATATCATTTTTTGATGTGATGAGATTGTCGCACAATTCTGTGTCTTTGTTTTCCAACAACTCTATAACAGAGTCAAACATCAGTCAAGATTGTAAAATCAAGTCAGACAATTTCCTTTTGACAGCCAACACACTTCTGTGCGAAAGATCAATTGATTGAAATCTTCATCATTAGTAACACAAAGCTAATTTAATAATCTGTCATTTAAAGAGTTGTTTCGGATTTTTTTTTTCATAACATATTACAATTATTGAAACATTCGTTCACTTAAATTTCTACCAACCAAATGTTGTCGATAAATAACGCAATGTACACCAAGCACATCTGGAATTTTGTTTTTTAAGTACGCTATGAAGCCTTTTTGATACCCCGTCATAGCAGCTGATATAATATTCTTCAAGAAAATTCTTTATTTATCACAAAACTTTTCCAGTGTTTTAAATATGGTCCATCATCCAACTGTGAAAATTTACTAGTCTTCAGATGATTGCACAGTGACTATTCAATCTTTTCAGCCACTTCGTTAATTTGTCTTTGCACAGAACAGAACTATTGCTCAAAGAAAATTTTAAAATGATTTCTGCCGCTGGTTTATGGAGCACAGTAGTTATAACTTCTTTTATTGCTGGCAAAATAAACTTTTCACCAATGGTGTGTGGTTTACCCGTTTGAGCAATTAACAAAGAGATAATGTATGAAGTTCGAAGTCCGTCATCGTCTTGCTTAACAGGCACAGAAAAGTTTTATACACTTGGTTGAGCATTATGATTCTTTTCCATGTCTTAAAAATAGGCTACATTTTTTCCTTCGTATCGGGATGCATATTATTCATATGATCTTGAAGTCTTGAAGGCTACATTGCTCCTTTTGAAAATTTTTTTGAACAAAGAAGGCACAAAGGCAAAGATGGATTTATCGAATTTTCTATGAATCCATATTTAATATATTCTGCACTATATTGCTGTCTCTTCTTTTTTGCTTCTGATATGGCTTTGTTTTTACAAATACGTAAATAAAGTGTTAAGCTTAAATACTTGTTTAAAGATTGATCGAAGATCAAAACCACTAATGATGATATAAAAATGATTACGAGTTTTTGTATAGGATTTAAATACAGCACGGACCGACAAGAACAAGACAAACACACACAAACTTGTTTATCTTTTTCGACGCTCAAACATACTGAGCAAGTTAAGACAAGTATTGATAAACGAGCCAATTGCTACCAGATTGTACCAATAGTGTTATTTAACAAAAACTTATTACAACTTGATTGCGTAGTGTGCATGGGCTATCTTACGAAATCTATGTTAAGTATTTCTAGTTTATATAGCATCATACAGGACAGAAATATAAACTAATTACTCACTATTGAATAGTAGGTAGGTTTCAATTTTAGTAAATTTTAAAATATAAGGTATCTAAATTAAATTACAAATCAACTATCGCCCCACTAAACTACGCCAACACACCCTACATTTTTTCTGAAATCCTTAACAACCTTTCTAGGTCTACAACGCCCACAAGGGAGTGTTATCACCTACTTTGAGAAAGACTGCTTTACAACTATTATTGTCAAGTAATTTAATCAAAAAAGAGGAAAAAAACAATTAAAGTAAACATCTAAAATAATATGATATTTTTACTGCTTACCTTCCAGCAGCAAATCTTTTAAACTTTATCTAGAAAACTATTGAAAGTGTAAGTATTGCCAGTCCTACTAACAACCTAAAGTAAATTTTGAATGATATGAATTTTAAAAATACACACAAACCTTGACTGCCATTATGGTGTTGCTAGGTTTGTGATGCATCTTCTCCACAATGCCATAAGCTCCACGCCCTAGGTCACATATCTTTACTAAATCATCTGCATGTACTGTAAATGTTTTATCATCTATGGTGATAGTTGTTTGTTTGTCAAGATTCCTTGGTGGTGTGCTGCAAAATTATTATGTTTTTTTTTAAATAAAATACTTAGTGAATATTCAATGCCATACTTAAGTAAAGCAAAACAAAGTAAAATCAGTTTAAAATATTAGTACCTTTTTTTTAAAGGATAAGGGTGACAAGCGAGTACAGTCCTAATAATGTGGATGCTGTGGCTCATAGACATCTACATCTATACTTGATTAAAAGATGCTTAGTCACTAAGGACTACGATGGAATGCCTTGTTTCCAGTACATGTATTTTGTTCTCTACCCTCACCATACAAAACATACGAGCATTAAGTAGCTATTTTACGCTGGTAATCTGTGAGAGCGTGATTCGTCTCCGTTTTAGCCGACCCATTCGTGCTACAACTATAATATTACAGCATGCTTGACTCTGATACATAAAATCAATGCACTTGTTTTCAAAAATTATTAAAAATACATTTATGACGATTATTTTAATTTTCGTACTGATATAAAAATACTTCATTCCAAAAAGACACAAGAAAAATTTAAGCGATAGAATAGCAAACGAAGCAGCAAAGATCTAATACATACACATCAACTTGTTCTTCAGGTGGCTTAAAACTAAAGCCTGGTGGTGGTGGTTTTCTTCTACCAGACATTATCTATTCAGCTGTTACACAGGTATAATAGTTAAATAATAGATACAATAGGACTTATGTTGAAAACTGTTCAACAAGCTTGACAATACGTTATAGTCCTAACAACTTGTGTAAAAAATTTACTAATTATGTTGAAAACACCACATTGTAATAAAATATAACAAGTGTTTTCAAAATTTTTAATTTATATCCATAAATTATTGTTTTTGTAACGTTTAACAATATTACAAATAAAAATTCTTTAGGCTGCTCGGTGCTTCAAGAAAAATGACATTATACGCCGGTGTTACCTTATTACATAAGGATTACCATAGACAAAGTAAATAATGGAATGGAAAATAAAAAATGTAGCCACCACAGTCGCCGTTAAAGTGGTACTAGCGCTATGGACATGCTCTAGTAATCTAGTACGTCCATGAGTAGCACTTTATACTAATAAGAAGTACCTCCTAGGTGCCCTAAGAATTATAAGACTTATGCGGACGATACAGCTACTGTTTTTAGAGATAAATTGTAGGGTGGTCTAGTCTTCAAAAAGGCAAAACTTGCTAATGATTAACATATCTAAGGCAAATTTATACGCTTTTCTTTCAAGAAACGGACACAACTTACAACACAAATTCTTAAAGTACACAACTGTGGTTTTTGCAACACTGCTACTACATATTTGTGGGTTTTTATTGACCAAAGACTTACAAACCAAGTATATGCTGTACTAGATCAATCGATTTTGACATATTGTATCTCAGTTTGAGGCTTTGAGGCGGTGAGGTGTGAGGCGGTTTGAGGCTTTGAGGCGGCTACGAAAACAAAATTCCTACAACTGAAATGTAGACAACGGTTTTTGATCTTCAGGAGATTCACAAATAGATTAAATATATAAACTATGTCGCTTATTATGTTATTTATATACTTATACTATAAACGTAATAGAATATTAAATTCTTGATAAAGGCCTACATTGCCTTCGGCATAGAATACCATAACACACTATAGAATGGCTGTAAAACTTTATTTTATACGAGGATCGGTGTCACCGGGAACACACATAAAAGCAAATACGTCGTATTATCACTGTTACAAACCTGATTCGCGAATTTAAACGTTTTAGACTCTTGATTAAAACTACTTTTACGGATTTTATCGCGTTTATTTTTACTTTTTATTTACTTTTATTTTTAATTCCCGAATTTAAAAATAAAAGTAAATAAAAAGTAAAAATAAACGCGATAAAATCCGTAAAAGTAGTTTTAATCATGTATAGTGTTCGCGTAAATATAAGAAATCATTATGTTTTAGACTCTTGATTAATGTTTTTGGCACATCAATATTTCTTTATTTTTGTTTCTAATATTCACAAAATATAAATAGTTTCAACTTACTGGTTGTAGGATGTCTCCTTTACTTAAATTCCATTTTTCGCTATTCTTTCGATACGTAATTATTGCACTAGTTGCAATTTTTTTTAATAATTTGCGTGTAGCGATGCTTAACACTAAAATTGGAAACGATTGATTGTGTTGACATTTATAGGTGTGAATTGATATGTTAGTAACATATTTAGTGGCTACACGGACTCCGCCTACTCCCCTGTTCTATAACGTATGTACTATAGTATTATATGGCCTTAGGTGACTAGTCGTGATCTGATTCCCATAACAACCACGACACCGTACTGGTTGTATTGTAAAGAATTGTTATTTTCCACAGCTAAATTCCATCGGTAAGTGCGTTGCGTAGACAGTTAGCTGTGTATGGCTGATACGCTACTGACCATGGACTCCTGTATAACACCAAGAAAAGAAATAATTTAGTGGTTGCAAATAAATTACTAAGAATCCAAAGCAAGCAGAACATTACAAGCAATAATTTAACAAACTAAGAACTAGTTTAGAATAGTAGTAAGAACTGGTCAGTCGCGAGTATAGTACCAACAGTAGTGGAGTAAGTGGCTAAGATAGTTTCTTATCTATTTCTTCCGTCATAAGGGGAAAGTGAAAAAGTGTTTCATTTTAATAGTAAGAAGCCCTAGGTTGTGCTGCCAGTAAAGCTCTTCGATGTGCCATTAAGTAGAGTTTGCCAGTTTAAATATTTGGAAAACATCAACGAAGATCTGACAGATAGCAATCACATAGAGAGAGAGAGAGAGAGAGAGAGAGAGAGTGACGCGCGTTGACGGTCCGATGCAATATGCTTGCCCGCAGGTCTGCTGAAGTAAAAATTACATCAAGATACCCTTTTCAAGACCTATAGCCTGTGGTGTGACAATACACAGACGACCTACAACGCGCTTCAAATTCTGAATGATCATGCCTTTAGGATGCTAATGAGCCTTCCTAGATACTGAAGTGCTTTAAGCATGTTCGCATAAGTAGGTGTTGATGTTTCTTATGGGCTTCCCAAGAAATTGTGCAATTGGATCACCAGTTTTCCTGCAGATCTGACCATTGTTGTAGACGATGCATGCTCCGATTACAAGCCCATTAACGCTGGCGTTCCACAAGGCTGCATGCTATCACCAACGCTGTTTCTTCTGCACATCAATGACATGTTGCAAACCGGTAACACTCATTGCAATGCAGTCGACAACACTGGTGATGCTTTATGGACCGGCTGTTAGTGACGAAAAGTGAATTTAATTACTTATTTCCATTTTATTCTTATTTGTGATCTGAAACTACGTAAAGAATATTAGTGTTAGTAACGAAAAGTAAATTTAATTACTTATTTTAACTTGATTCTTATTTATAATCTAAAAAACTACATTGGAAATGCTAGCAACGAAGTGTGAATTTAATCACTTGTTTAGTTCCTTTTTTATTGTAATTTAAAAACTACGACAATACGTGATTTAACTACTTGTATAATTTCGTTTTCTATTATAAAAATAGATCTTAGTCAATAAGAAAATTCAAATGTACTCTGCATAATTTCTTAAGATTAAGCGTAATGTTGTTATCACGATAAGCATTGTGCATTCCTGCCGCCTGGCGGCGCTACGTGTATTTATTTTTATTTTTTTTTTGCGCCCGAAGCAATTAAAGGGCTACCCTATACGTAGGGAGGCGGAAAATGCATTACGCATACCACGATAGCCGGTCTATCGTGGTTATGAGGGGCTCACTGTCCTACCGGGGACCCTAAGTGATACCCTCTAAAAACCGCCTTTGGGGACAGGCAACCGGCTGATTAAGCTCTATTGTGCCTTATCATGAGCGACCCTCTTTTGGGAAAAGAGGGCGCAGGCGGCTAAGAGCCGCTGAGGGAGTGCCTACGAAGGCAAATTAAAGTTGGTTAATACAATAATTTAGTTTAATTAGAGTTGGCCTGAGCCGCCAGGAGACAGTTCAGGTCGTTTGACAGTTTATTAGGCGGGTCCGAGAGAGAGTTTCTCGGCCTGCGGACACGATAGCGAGAAGGGGGTGGGGCTGCATAAGAAGCTGCCTCACGAATTAAATGGTTTGGGTGCGACTCTGAGGCTTTGAAGAAGTTCTCAGAGAGTTTTTAAAAAAATTGTTGAATTGTTGGGAGCTCTAAGTCCCGATGAAGGTCGGCATTACGGACGTACCAAGGTGCGTTCGCAGCTCGACGACAGAAGAGGTTCTGAACTATTTGGAGTTCATTTAAAATATTGGGGTTTGCGTGGGCAAAGACGGGGCCCGCGTAGGACATGACTGGTCGTATACAGACCTTGTAAAGGGTACGCTTGTTTCGAAGGGACATTTTACTGTGTCGGCCCAACATACTGTTGAGCCTACTCAGATAAAAGTCAAAGCGCGCTTCCATCAAAACATACTTCAAGCCGCCGAAGAAGATTGGTCAGTTTTTACCATCAGTCAAGTGTAACGTCCCTCTGCAAGATGCAGGAGTGTACAAGCTTGATTGTGAATGTGGTCTCTCCTACATAGGACAAACTAAAAGATCAATTAAAACCCGCGTCAAAGAACATATAGCTGATGTGAAGAATCGACGCTCCGGGAAGTCTGCAGTCTGTGTTCTCCGTAATCTCCGTTCTCCAAATTCCGTAAAAACTAGTATTATTTCAAGGAGTTGGGCTACCATCAGGGTGGCGCCACTTAAGAATCGGGTGAATTATTTGACAAATTTCATGGCAAAGGAGGGGAAGCAAAGTTCTCGAATGCCAGCCTCGTACTGATTGGTGCAGTTTGGGGCAACCCACTAGATGGAGTGACGACCTGGTAAAACATGCAAGAAGTCAATGGATGTAGGTAGCTTAGGACCGTGGTTTGTGGCATTGATTTGGGGGGGACCTATGATCAGCAGTGGATTTGTAAAGGGCTGTAATGATGATGATGACGGTAAAGGAAGTTTATTTGTTAGAAAAATGTAGGAGTTAATATTTATTTCTGAAATAATGGTTATATTTAATATTATTTAGATTAAGCAGAATCTGAATGACGGGGTAAGAAATTGTGTGGTAAAAGAAAAGTGTGGTTTGCAAGATGATGTTGTGAACAGGATTAAGAAAGGAATACTTCGGTTCGGTTTGGTTTGGTCATGTGGAAAGAATGAATGAAGAGTGACAAAGAAAATTTTTGTTGCAGAACTGAATGATGGAGTTGGAAAGGGACATTCTAGGCGAAAATTTATCGACCAAATTAGCGATTTATCGAAAACGGGCTAAATTAGGTGTACTCTTAACTGACGAGCATGTATGCGTAGGTATATGGATGTGAAGGAGGAGAGAGTGGTGTGTCAGGATCATGCCAAATGGAAGTCTGTAATCTCTGCCTACCCCTCTGGGTGAAAGGCGTGAGTGTTTATATATGTATGTATGTAATTAAATTAGAAATGGATGAACCAAGCTACAGATATTCCTAAAGTAGAAATATTTAAAAAAATAGTCAAAAATATGCAAAAAATTGAAGAGCAAAGTTAAACTTTTAATTTAAACGCAACCTATCTTTATTGATATTGCGTAACAATTAACTTCAATTCAGTTCAAACTAGCGACATCTGGCGAGCGAAAGATTATTAGCCCGCATGATATTTAAGAAAGGTTATTGTAAAGGCAATTCCATAAAGAAAATTATACTCAAAGTAAAAAAAAAATTGTTGAATTTTCAATCGCCGTTTAGAAGGTACGAGTACAAGTTTTTTATTCCATTATACGCTTCCAAATTTTTAAGCGTTGGAAAAAAATATCTTAAAGACTATTTGCATTAAAACAAAAGCATTTTAAAGAAGAAAACTTCGCTTTAAAATTGCTTAGCGTATTTATTAGCAAGCTATAGAGTGCAGGTAAGCATGGCTTCGTACAGTCTCCAAACGGCCAGGGCGACGTTATTAACCACGAAAGGTCACGTGCATTAGTAGTTTCTCTTGACGTTATTTATTTGAATTTTAAGTAACCATGGTGATGTATACAGTGTCACGATTCACGAAATCAAACTAAGAAGAACAATGATAATTCTTTTCATCGCTATGAAATAGTTCGATAAGAAAACACTGATTTTAACAAAATATAATAATTTGTCAAAGGGTATATCGGCTGCGGTGACACAGTATTCGGGTTTTGTCCAAATTAGAACTATATCTGTACCAAGTTGTACTCTAATATTTTTTAACCTTTCGAGTGCCAAAGTCACCTACATTTGATCAGCACTTGCGAGCCTTGTGCGCCAACGATATCTATAGTCGACAAAAAACCCGACCCACAAAAATATGAAATATAGATATTGAAAAATTATTACTGGTATTTTAATTCTATATGTCTCAATATAGAATATCCCAACAACACGTGACATGTGAGTATAACAAACACAGAATACTAAGAGGATACTACGCATATAACAAACAAGTCTCCTAGAGCCAAAAGTATTTAGAAACATTGAACTAAATACATGGATTTTTTCCAAGCAAATACTATGTCCAGCACGCCAAATGCGTCTATGGTTGATCGCTAGTGTCGTAATGCGGTAGGCATAGATTTTGAAAACTATTCAAAATTTATCTCAAACGTGTCATTTGTGTCAATTATAGTAAATACTTGAATAAAGCAAAAGGTAAAAAACATAAAATTATCATCAGCTACATGAATAAACACATGTCATCAAATCAACTTCGCATAATAAATCTAATATCTCAACTCTGACGCATCCTTAGCGCGTCATCGATTATCAGTTCACTGTTCTCTGGGCGCCTTGGTCAAAGATAGATGACACCCTGATGACGTCATAAGCGAATAGTGGAAAAAGCATTGCAGTGCAACAAGAACTTTTTGTTTTCGAAGTAAAAATAATTCTGATCATGTTTATCTATTTTTATAATGCAAATAGTACATCTTTTTCTCTTAAAATGCGAATTGTAATATTCTTTAGAGAAATAAATCTCTTAAACGGAGCATCATCAGCATCATACTTCTGAAAATTAGGTACCGTGAGTAGACCACAAATTATAAAAGGCTAAAAATCGATCTAACTATTAAGCTAAGATCTAAAATAGCGTACGATTCAGTACTAAGCAGCTCTTTTGTTCCCAGTGGCAACGTTATTTTTCTAACACTCGCGTCTTACAGCATAGCCGTACAAGAGCTACCTACCTAATGAAAAATGGATCTTTAATGGAATATAGCCACGTAGAAATAAAAATATGATCGTAATTAAGTACTCATATATTTAATGATACTTTCAACTAAGTTTAAAGGTAAAAAATGCACGACTAATAATAATAATAATAATGACTACGGTTCTTACGGCGCCACGATCGAAGGCGGATTCGCATAGATCTTGACGAGTTACGCCAAATAGTAAAAATAAATTTTTTCGATTACTCGTTATCGTCGTAGTTTCCGAGATATCGATACACAAAAATAGAAAAATGAAAATAAATTACTAATGATTGATGATGTGTGTATGTTCATCGTGTCATTCAAAAATATATTGATATTAAAATGATTTATTTTTATTTCTTACGTAATAATTTTATCTTGTAAGTAAACTGCAATCAAGCAAACAAAACGACCATTATGTAATAAGTTATACCTCTATTACACTACCCTGAATCAGGATCCCGACGCCCTGATTCAGGGTGGTGTAATAAGAGAAAGGGAGTAAGGGTCCCTAATTAGGGCGTCAAAGTGTACCTGGTCTACAGTGCCCTTCCACCGTGCAGTGTAATAACACTTAAGGGAGTTAGGGCACTTATTCGATGCGCGACTAGGGATGTAAACGATACATCAATTCTTTCAAACATCGATATATCGTTCATAAACATGGTTCTTCTCGAGCTATGTTTTATGAACGATATTCTGCCGTCGAAGTTTACGAAATAACCAACTATTCGAAGGTATAAAATTCCGTACGTTAAAAGTTGCGAACGATGATTATTACGAATTCTATGTTGGCAAAAATAAATATTCGAAACAAAATATGTCAAAGTTAGATAACGTCTAAATTTTTAGAGTTTGAAGGTTTACTAGTATTTATTAGAAATAACTCAATCCCGAAAATTTTAATTACGAATCAACAAACAGGTGAATGGTCTTTCAGCCGAAAATAAATATACTTGAACTTCAGAAGTACATTTGTCTTCTATCGGTAATTCCATTTTCGATGTAAACTTGTAGTTATTTTTATTGTGATAATAATTAAGATAAGTTTATAAATATTGAAAATGGATTGAATTTGTTTCATTTTCTTATTAATAATTATATATATTTAAATGACGATAAAAAACATCGAAAAAATCGATATATCGTACATAAGCTTTGATGCTTTAATGAGCGATGTTGCATTCTATAGATGTGCTTACTTGGAAATATTACGACTCGAGTTAACTCAAGTTCAAATTCACACAACTCGAACTAAACTCGAGTTATGCAACTAGAGTTAGTAGGACGATACACAGTAAATGATTTGTTACAATGACTTTAAAAATACATCCCTATGACTGAGTAAGGGCGTAAAATCAGGGTAGTGTAATAACTGACGTCCCTAACTAGGGCGACGCGAACCCTTCATTTAGGGCCTTGATTTAGGGTGGTGTAATAGGGCAATTAATACTTTTTACGGGGTACAACTGCGTCATCTTATATCGTATCAGTATCTATAGAACACCCGCCGACGCTTGGCTTAATGGGCAATGAGTGGTACGCGCACTCTGTAGCTTGCTTATTTATTCCCCAATGGCCCTTTCATCCTTTTACGTGCGACCGGTCGTGTCCGCACGCAACCGGCATATATTTTATGAAGCTAATGGCCGTCTTTCACTCTGTCGCGTGCGGTTGGTTGCTTTTTCGAAACGCCCGATCGGCGCATAGACCCGACCAACACTAGCGCGCCCAGCGTTTTCCGGTCGGCGCGCGTGTCAGTTTTATGTACAGTTAAATATAGAGCATTTAATACGAGAAATCCTATCACCTAGAAAAGGATATTATTTTATTTTATTATTATTGAAGGCTTACTTTACTTTTTTATAAGAGCAAGAAAGTATACACCCCGAAACGCCAGTACGTATTGACAAACTTCACATGTCTATGAAATACTTCGTTACGTTCTGAAGTAATTGAATATTTTTAATTTCTCGTAGTTGTGAATACAGCATTACGAATGTACCACTGAACATACGCGTCGAATTTATGTGTTGCATGAATAATTTTCCATTTCGGTACAGAAACAAAAATAAGTTTTCTTTTTATTAATCGCGTCCATGACTGTACGTAACCAGCTCAGACGAGTGCGCACGTGGAAGTGTAAAACTATGAATGTGAAAGTCCAACACGCTATAGTAAGTAAGGAGCATAGAATACTATAATACATACATAATATAGTATTTTTAGGTAAGGAGCCTAAGTTCTGAGCAACTTGGCCATAAAGAATATAATCACCGCATTTTAGACTTGGCAGCACTGTACTAATATCACGAAATGTATCCTCTTAATAGTCTGTGGTCATGTACAAATAAACAGAACAGAAACCATAGATAAGTGTGTAGAAACAAAAAAAAATATTCTGATACTGGTATGTTGAATTGTTGAAATTCGGAAATCCAGAGTTTGCACTTTCCAGAGAACAGTAAGAAAAATATTATAAACTCTCCGCTGGAAGTTCTGTGAATTTTCTGTGTAGTTCTATGAGAATTCTGTGTTGTAAACCTACTAGTACTTCTTATTAGTTTGTGATTGTAAACCCTCATAACTTAAGTTAACCTTGAATACTCCAAAAATAAAAAACTTGAAATGATCTTTGTTGTAAGCGATTGCTAAACGTAGTGAAATAAATGTAGCTTTCAGTACTTACTCGGAGAGCAATAGTGCTCTGCTGTATCTCTCACTTACATTCCCCAAAATATTCTTTGTTAACATTTTCTCTGATCAAAAGTAAAAACATTTTGTAACATGATAGATATAAACAAATATCTTGAAAATCAACTCGCACTTGCCAAACAAAGAAACGATGATAAGAACAGAAACATCAACACAGTTACAACTAAAAGCAAACTTGCTGCCGACAGCATTTCCAAAAAGCAAAACAAAAACTTTATGAATGATGATACAAAGTTAGGGAAGAACCATTTCGCAGAATCACAGAAGGCTAGTATGTCCAAGGATTTGAGTAATGACGATGATGTAGATTACTTATCTTCCTGTGAAGAAGACAATCAAAAGGTTCAATCATCACTATGCATTCGTAGCAAACAAAATGTAAAAAAAATCATTGATGATGGTGATACCAAAGTTTACAAAAACCGAATTGCCAGTTGGAACAAAAATCTTAAAGCTGTTTGTTCAGGTAGCAGTGATGAATATATAGATTACTACACAGCAGATATTCAGTATGTTTTAAATGGTAATCCAGACATAGAAGAAAATCATGAACTTCAGAATGGATTATATGTTCCAAAATACATTTGGAAACAATTGTATAAATATCAAAGAACAGGAGTTAAATGGTTGTGGGAGCTACATCAAGTGCAATCTGGTGGTTTATTAGGTGATGAAATGGGCTTGGGGAAAACTGTTCAAATTATTGCTTTTTTAGCTGGACTTTCTAAATCTAACAGTGGATCATGGAATGGTCTCGGACCTTCAATAATTGTGGCTCCAGCTACAGTCATATACCAGTGGGTGTCTCATTTTCATTATTGGTGTCCTTATCTTAGAGTTGCTGTCCTTCACCATTCGGGATCACATAACGGAAACCATAATAAACTGGTAAGAAATATTCAGGCATCTCATGGCATATTATTAATCACTTATGCCGGTGTGGTAAAATATATTACAGATTTGTTGTCTTATAATTGGCAATACATTATACTAGATGAAGGCCATAAAATAAGAAACCCAGATACACAAATCAGTAAATTTGTGAAAAAATTTAAAACTCCTCATAAATTACTCATAACAGGATCACCAATGCAAAACAGCCTGCAAGAACTTTGGTCTCTTTTTGATTTTATGAGGCCCGGACTTTTAGGAACATACACTGCTTTTATGGAACATTTTGCTGTGCCCATAACACAGGGGGGATATGCAAATGCAACAGAATTACAGGAAGCAACAGCTTTAGAGATAGCCAAAGCTCTCAAAAATATAATTACACCCTACATGCTGAGGCGCACTAAAAGTGAAGTACAAGAACTTATAAAATTACCTGACAAGAATGAGCAAGTATTGTTTTGTGCTTTAACCCCAGAACAGAGGGATCTATACATGGGTTATTTATTGAGCACAACAGTGAGAAGTATCCTTGATAAAGAAAGTAGATTTGGAGACCCACTACGAGCTAGAGTACTTGTTGCATTGTCTACATTGAGAAAAATTTGCAACCATCCTGACTTATATCTGTATGAAGCTCAAGAAGAATGTGAACAAATAAATGAAGAAGTTTTTGGCCACTGGAAGAGATCTGGAAAAATGACTGTTGTTCAGTCTCTTTTAAAAATTTGGCAGAAACAGGGACATAGGACTTTAATATTTTCTCAATCAAGAGCTATGCTTTGTATACTAGAACAGCATTTACAAAGTCAGGGTTTTAAATATCTGAAAATGGATGGTACAGTTAGTGTCAGCCTCAGACAAAATTTAATTAAAACTTTCAATGAAAGTAAAGAATATTTAGTTTTTCTTGCAACAACAAGAGTAGGAGGCTTAGGGGTCAATCTAACTGGTGCTGACAGAGTTATAATATACGACCCAGATTGGAACCCCGCAACAGACAATCAAGCAAAAGAAAGGGCTTGGAGAATAGGTCAACAAAGAAATGTTACTGTTTATAGATTACTTTCAGCAGGTACAATAGAAGAAAAAATTTATCAAAGGCAAATTTTTAAAAACTTCTTGAGTAACAAAATTTTGATTGATCCTAACCAAAAAAATGTTTTGACAACCAGTACATTGCAAGGGCTCTTCACACTTGAAGAACCTAATTGTGAAGGGGACACAGAAACTGCATCACTTTTCAAGCACACTAAGGTAAACATTAATAAACATATCAACAGGGATAGTGAGAAAATTCACTTGAGTGATAGTGTAACATTTTCAAAAAAAAAACTAGATGCAATGAAAAGGATGGCTAGGGAAATAAGTAAAAAAATTTCCAATGATACTGTAGCGTCCAAAACGGACGAGGATCCACGACAAAGATACAAAAAGAAAAGAGAACAGCTTTTAAATCCACCTGTAGTTCAAGAACCTGAAATTAATTTAGTTGACGATAAAGTAAGTAATATACCATTTGAAAGTGTATTATCTGAGTTAGATATTATTAACATGCATGTTAAAGAAAACTATGAAGAAAACTTGCTAAAAGAAGTATTAAGCAGTCAAGATGAAGAAATTGAAAATAAAGAAGATAAAAACTGTGAAACAGATCTAAATAATGTAGTAAACTCAATACACCATGATAAAATTATATCATTACAAGAGATAACTAAAGATACAAAAATATCAGAGGAAAACACTCACAAAAGACAGCATTCGCCGGAACAAAGTATTGAAAA
The DNA here is from genome assembly GCA_907164705.1 of Parnassius apollo. Classification (NCBI taxonomy): domain Eukaryota; kingdom Metazoa; phylum Arthropoda; class Insecta; order Lepidoptera; family Papilionidae; genus Parnassius; species Parnassius apollo. The sequence goes on from CAJQZP010001507.1 coordinate 5,673,713, forward strand.
TTTGGTTGCAATAAAAAAAATAAAAAAAACAAAGCACAAGCAAAAAAAAAATAGAAATGTTAGTGATGATGATTATGTACTAAGTAAACTTTTTGCCAAATCTGCTGTTAAGAATGCTTTACACCATGACGTTGTAGTGGGATTAGCTGAAAAAGAAAAGAGACATCAAATGAAAGAAGAAGCTTCGAAAAGAGCAAAGAAAGCAGTAAGAGCTATAAAATTTTCATCAAAATAGATATTATACACATTTTTAATATTATATAATATTATGATCTGTATTATGCCAGTATATTCTAAGTCTATGATCTGTATGTACCTCTATTAATGAAGCTTTAAACTAGAATTAATAATTATTAATTTGTAATAAGTTAAATCTTAAGTATGATTAAAATATTTTTATAAGCTCAAGTTGCTTTTAATTATTAAAAGAGTTCTAATAAGTGCTTTCTATTATTACTTGAAAGTATGGATGATGTAAATTACTTATTGCCTGTTGTAAGTTGACATACTTCACATGTTGTGGAAACATTAGCTATCCACTGCTAGACAGCACTCATAATGTGAAGAAAACGCTTTTTGTTGTTTAATTTGTCCCATTTATTCTACAAAGTAATTAAATATTTGTAATAAATTAAAATTGACTTAAAGTCAATTTTAATTTATTACAAATGCTCCCTGGATAGTGAAATATCAGTGCTGATAATGCTTGATCTTAATGCTAAGTTTACACACTTGCCAAGTCTTAGCAAGCTTCCACAAGTTCAAAGTTTATACTTGATCCATTGTCATCTGCATGGGCTTTCTGCCCAGCAGGTTTCGGGCCTCGGGGCATTCCCCATTACCCGGGTAATCTTTACAGCACACCAGTGTGCCTGTCTTGGGAGCCATTCAGAAACGACATTGTTGTCAATCTAGTTTGGCGTATTCCGCGCCCCTAGGATGGATCTGCCGAAAGATCAGCGGTCTCAAAGCCCTACGAGGACTGGACGTAGACGGGTCTCAATGTGGAGCCAATTCCACCGACAGGCGCTCCTGATAGCAGCGCTCCGGGCCTAAGGAACTCTCTCCTAGTTGTATATTAAAGCCATCTCGGCATTCGTGGCGTATCTCGCGCCTCTGGGAAGGGTCAGTGCCTTCCCACGTGAAGTTTCCACGGAGACGGATCTCGTCGTAGGTCCGATATGACGGACAAGTGTGCGTTCTCCTGACAGCAGCACACCGGCCTCCGGAGCTCGCTTCCCCAGCATATAGGTTAAGGCAGCTGCAAGGTTATATTATCCCAGGAGTCAGGGGCTATCTCGAAGCTTCCCGGAGACCAATCCCGACGTGAAGCCTAGTTCGCTCCAACACGACACGTGCACCCGCTGCTAAGTGACGCGACGCGAACTACTCCCTCCCAGGCGGGAGCCGACAACCGGCGGACGTGACCGGCGACGAACGCGGTCCGGACACGACTCAAGTTTATACAAATGCTAGGCTTGGATTTGAGAGTTATTCATATGCTTCTGAATGCGTCAGTGCCTTGTTTTGGCTATTGTATATTATAAATACAAAACTCTTAATACTTTTACTGGTTTTTGCATTAATTCGGACGACTACTGGCATCTGCCAATTTTCTATATATATATAGTTGACGTATTTATGATTCCAAATGCATGGTTCATTCTAGTCATATTCTAGAAAATATTGTGGCCTCGTTTGGCCAGACTTATTTTGCAATAGAGCTAATCGTTTATCCGTCATGCGATCACAAGCGGTACTAAGCGTTTAACGTTTTACTCTTTCGGTTTATACAAAGTTGAGGTATTCTATGCTAAGCGCGCAGCAACGTGTGAATGGGTCGCAAGCGTTTGTCACAAGAGCCCTTTGATTTTTGTTTAAAACCGATATTTTTTCACCCTACAAACGGGTTCCCGACTTGTACCGGAGGGCTTAGTAGCCATGGCTTGGTCACCTATGGTGAATTAAGAAAAAACGCACATTGCTGGTGAAGGATTGGCCAGATGTGGCCACTCCGAGTGGGCTTGGAAGCTCACTTCGGATTCGAATGTGTTTTGGTGGGCTGCGACGAGAGAGATGTCCTCCGCTCCTACCGCTGCAGCCATTGTGAAAAAAACCGACAGTACCGGAGGTGCGACAAGCTCATACAAGTTCACACAAGCCAAATAACTCCGTTTACACGTTTATGCCTGTTGACGTTTGCTGAAACTTGGAATGCTTGTAATCCCGGCATTAAATAGTAGATATGGGCCGAATATTCGGCCGAACATTATTCGGCAGGATTACCCCGATACCTAACCAATTTATGTCGAAAAACTTGTTACCGTAAAGCGCGCTGGATTAGCTGCCCCTCGCTCCCCCGCCACACCTGACATGTTATTGCATCAAGCAAATTGCCAGCACATGATTATGTTTTTACTATTTTTGTGAGAAAAAAGCATTTCGTTGATATTCTTAGTGAAAATTGATAATTATATGATACTAGCTGTTACCCGCGGCTTCGCCCGCATGGTCACTGGGAAATGAACTATCCATTGCTTTTTGAATTGAAAGAAAACTGAGTTTTATAGATTTGTCAGAGATGCAGCCATTAAAAGGAAACTTGAGCAAAATTGATTCGTCAGCCTATTTAAATGTTTTGAAACGCAGCGTATAGGAAAGCATGAAAATAGCCTGTTTATTCCAAATGGAAATGGGATATTTTTTTAATTAAAGGAAACTGAGCATAATTATCCGTCAGGGATGCAGACTGTTGAAAAGAATTTGAGCTAAATTGATTCGTCAGAGATGCAGTTTTCTGAATTGAAAGGAAACTGAGTCAAATAAAAGATCCGTCCGAGATGTAGCCTTTTGAGTTGAAAGGAAACTGAGCTTAATAGGTCCGTCAGAGGTTCAGCATTTGGAATTGAAAAGAAACTGAGCTAAATAGGAAATTTTGAATTGAAAGGGAAGATCTGCCGGGAATTCTGATTAATTGATTGTGGGAATTTTGAAAAAAAACTAACTGAACACTATTTTAAGACGCTACTGTACACAATGTTATATGTTTTTCCATTCCGGGAAAGAATGTGAGAGATTTTGGGCATTTGACACATGCGAACATGCTACATACAGCTGACCATGAGAGAAGCACGGTTTTTCTAAGTTGACCCCCGCTACCTGTAACGTTTGCCCTTGCGCTTTATTAATTGTCATTGCGAAACTGAGCTTAATAGGGAACTGCAACCTTTTGAATTGAAAAGGAAGATCTGTGGGAATTATAGGGATCCGTGGTATAATAACATTTTCACCTTTTCCTACGCCTGTCAAAATTGTAGCACCGATTATGTTCCGTCCAAGATGTGTCACACGCAGCCTTGTCCCGTTACATAACCGAGGAGCATCTAAATTTTGCATTAGCATGACTGGGACGCCTAATTTTAATTGAAGCTTATGTGAGGGCACACCTGACAACTCTAGAGAATTTCGTGCTCCACATGGACCGTGAATCATATTTCGGACGATGGTATCATACAATTCTTTATCTTGCTCAGGATCCGGAATCTCGGCGCTTATGATGTCGTCTATTTGGCTGGCCCGCAACTTCTCTTTAAGCCATATTAGAATGTTGTAATTGAATACATGAAGCACTGCACCTCTCCGAAAATTTTCCCTTTGTTAATTACATACATTAATTTTTGTACTTTTAATCTAAATACTCTAGCAAATAAATCGTGTCTGTCAGTAATTTTTTGGCCCGGCATTAGCTCCTCGGTTATTTCTTTCCATGTGGGATTGCAAGTAAAAGTAACAAAAAGATCAGATCTTCCGTAAGTTCGTACATAGCCGAATGCGTCTTGTGTGTACTCATGTAGGTAGCGGGGACTGTTAATGAATGATGAGGGCAGAATTACCATTTTACCTAAATCTCTGGGGTTTACATTGGCGTCGCTACAAACTGCATCTTGTAAATGTATATAATTCTCAACGCGCAGCTTTTTTTGATTTAAAGATATATAACGGAGACGTTCACTTTCTACCTTCACATACATGTCTACCAAAAATTGATGAAATAATTGTCTACACCGGGCTGAGGTTAAAATCATTTTCTCGTAACATCATATGATACGCATAAAAATCCATACATGATACTTTTTTGTTCGGAGTAGGCTCCTTTGTGACCGGGTTAATGAGTGGAATTTGAAAATGATAACCCTCTTGTCCTTTGCAATAAATCAATGGGTATTGCAGAGCGTCATAAAACTTGTGTGTATCGGCTACCCGTTGCAACGTATCATCACGTGCTCGCAAGACAATGTCTCGTGAAATAAATTGATCACCATTAATTACGGCTGCTATTTCGTTTATCAAAGGTGGATTGTAGCGCCTTTCATGCTCTCCTCGAGGGTTCTGATCTGCGTGAATGACGACCTTATAATCCTCTTCAGGTAGGTTTTCTAAAGCAGTTTTAAATGTTTTGACTTAAATGTTACGTTCGTGCAAGAATCTTTGAATGTTGAACACTGTGTTTCTCTCAACTCCCTGGATAAATAGGCAGCGACGGTCTACCTCAATTTCTTCGTCATCCATAAAATATACTCGTAAAAATTTATGCTGTTCGTTTTCAGCTGAAAAAAGTGAACCTATTCTATGATAAATTTGCCCTTGCACCGTAAATGTAGGCGAAAATCCCGGCATTATTATTTCCCGGTCAACTCCGAAGGACGTCTTTTGAAAGCATGAGTTATATTTCCGGATCCTGTTTAAAAAGCGCCGTAACTCATTAGCATCATATAAAAAGAGAGTTTTCAAAGGTTCTTCTGGTTCCCCAAGTAACGGAAGAGACATTTTGCCATTGGAACAGCACATGCCTGCGGTCTCATCTTTCCATTTTAAAGCGCTGCAAAATCGACACGCCTTGTCCATCAGTCCGATAACAACTAACCTGTGATTTTTATAATCAATCAACGGATCATAATGCTGCGTCATTAAAAGCCGACCAATTGTTTCTTTGAAAATTTTGTCGACGTTCAGCTTGGAGCTGTGCATTTGCATCTCTTCGCGCCTGTGTCTGTTCTGGTGTTTCAGATGCCTTTATAGTAGATTGACGTTCAGCTTGCTCAATGAGTCTGTGTTGAGTTTCATCAGGTGTTTCCGCGGCTCTTAAGGCGGCCTGACGTTCCGCTTGTTCGAATAGCCTTTGCTGACTTTGAGCAGGTGTTTCAGTAGCTCTTAACTTAGATTAACGCTCTGCCTGTTCAAGACGCCTTCGCTGACTTTGAGAAGGTGTTTCAGAAGGTCTTAAAGTAGCTTGACGCTCTGCCTGTTCAAGACGCCTTTCCTGACTTTGAGAAGGTGTTTCGGAAGTTCTTAAAGTAGCTTGACGCTCTGCCTGTTCAAGACACCTTTGCTGAATTTGATCAGGTGTTTCAGTAGCTCTTAAAGTAGCTTGACGGTCTGCCTGTTCAAGACGCCTTTGCTGACTTTAATCAGGTGTTTCAGTAGCTCTTAAAGTAGCTTGACGCTCTGCCTGTTCAAGACGCCTTTGCTGACTTTGAACAGGTGTTTCAGTAGCTCTTAAAGTAGCTTGACGCTCTGCCTGTTCAAGACGCCTTCGCTGACTTTGAGAAGGTGTTTCAGAAGCTCTTAAAGTAGCTTGACGCTCTGCCTGTTCAAGACGCCTTTCCTGACATTGAGAAGGTGTTTCGGAAGCTCTTAAAGCAGCCTGACGCTCTGTCTGTTCAAGACGCCTTTGCTGACGTTGAGAAGGTGTCTCAGATGCTCTAAAAGCAACCTGACGCTCTGCTTGTTCTTGCCTTCACAGTTCAGCATCTTCTAAAGATTCTACCGATCGAGCTAATCTTTTCGCTTGTCTTTGAGAAGATACTCTTGAAAGGCTGGACTTACGTTTGCGAGGCATTATGAAGTAACAAAAAACCTATTTATAAAAAAAACGTTAAAATGCCTAAAAGGAATTAAATTTCCTTTTAAATATTTTTTTTAAATCAAATCCAAAATATCTAAAAGGAATAAATATTCTCTTTAAATATGTTTTAAAATCAAAACAACAAAACCAATTCAAGACACAACACGAATCCGAAAACGATATCCAAAAAAAATCGAATCAACTTAAACCAAATCACAAAACAAATCGCAGAAAATCGAAATCGAAATCGGTAGTCAATATAAATATAACCAACGAAAAAAGAAGTAAGTGTATAGGTACCGTATACACTTTCTATACTATTAATATTCCCTTGAAATATTGTTAAACAACCTAAAACAACGAAAACCAATTCACGATTCAAACGAACGACGAAATAAACAAAATCCAGAATCAAAGCCAAGCCAAGCCAAAGTCTAAATATGTATAAAGGAATACCAACCAAATCAACAAAACCGATCCAAGAAAATACACAAATCCGAAAATGAAAGCCGATATAAATCCATTCAACCTTAACCAAATCACAAAGCAAATAACAAACAACCGAAATCGAAAGCAGGTAGTCGAATAAGCTACGAAATAGAAACAATTTAAGCGTATAGGTACTGTATGAACTATAAGTTGACGCGCTCAACGGCGGTCAGTCGGTTAAGTACATGTCAAGACACATTTCGTTACCGCGTTTTAAAAACCTAGTAATGACATCTAGCGGAATCAATTTAAACTATGTATACTTAGTTAATAAGAACTCTCAAAAATATTTTTCTTATAATTTTGCACAATTTTTCTTATTGTAATACCGATTCATTCATAACCACATATAAGAACTGTATTCTTTTCGTTCATAAACATTTCCGTTCAATAAATATTACTAAGGCTTATTAATAAGGCTTACTAAGAACTGTTTCTACCACAGTTAAGTTATAGTTAAGGGTGAAAGCGTGACAGGTGGTGATAGTATTTCTGATCCATACTTATAATCACGCCTGTAACCCTTGCGGTGTAAGCAGAGCATCAACGGATTACTTAACATCGTCTGCGAGGTTATCGCCTATTCTGAATTACAATGCACCAAAACGTTTGAAGAAAATCAGCTGGTGAATTTTATGTTTTTTATCGCTCTCTTCCCGGTCCTGCGTGGAAAAATACAGATCCATACATTTTTTATCTTAATTTTGGTAAAAAGACATAATGATCGAGATATTCTGACCTTCTGTGTTCGTCCGTCGTACCGTCGTCCGTCTTGTAGAATCACGGTGGCGCCACCTAGCTGAATTTAATTTTGCAACATATTCGATTTTCCCACGGGAATGATATGTTTTCCGCTAAAAAAAAGTAGCCTATGTCACTACAGCCACCGAACTATACCCATACAAAAAATCATGTCATGCCAACGCTCTGTTTCGACGTGAAAGAAGGACAAACAAACAAACAAACAAACACACTTTCGCGTTTATAATATTAAGTATGGAAGTATGGATATGGATATGATGGTATGTTATGAAAAATATGGACTTATTTTAGGGAAAATGACGGCAAAAGTAAAGTGAATTGTACTAATGTTATGTTTTTTTTTAATAGGAGAGGGGTCAAACGAGCATACGGTTCACCTGATGTTAAGTGACTACTGCCGCCCATGAATAACTGCAATATCAGGGGATTGCAAGTGCTTTGCCGGCCTTTTAGAACGGAGAACGGAGTAAGTTCTTTTCTTGAAGGTCCCTAGGTTGTATAAGTTCGGAAAAATCGTCGGTGGTGAAACGTACAGTGGTGGACCGCCAAACATCCAGATGGTGTGAATAGTATCGGGAGGTTGGCCGTGTAGTGCGTTCATGAAATTTGGCGGCTGTATGTAATGTTTCCTTGCTTGATTCCAAAATCATTTTATCAAGCTTTCTATTTGCTATAATTGTAAATAAATCTAAAGTGCCTCAAAAACATAACGCTACCAATACAAGTAGATTTAACCTATAAGTAAAATATACTTTCAACAGTAAAATTATGAAAGACATGGCATGACACTTCAAGTGCCGCTTTAACGAATGTTTGGTGATTTAGCCGAATATTCGGCAGAATATGCCGAATACCATATATGAAACGAATATTCGACCCATCTATTTATTATAGGATCCAATAGAACTGTAGTTTTAGTTAGTGTTGTGGTGGGTTGTGGCTAATAAACAGACTACATCTGGCCTCGATTAAAAACCAAAATTGAAATGTTTTGTCACTTTGGATTAAGATGGAATGCCACGTTTCTAGTCGGGATCGGTACGTGCTCGAACATTCTAGATGTTTCAGTTGAAATGGCCTATATAAGGCCAGTAAAAACCGCGACCGGATCAGTATTAAATTGGCGATTCATGCGAATACTTCGAAGCGATATAACTGCGAACTAAAGTGATCAGTATGTTTTAAGTATGTTAGTTAGTCAGTATGTTTTAATTTGTAATAGGTGTTCGGTAATTAAAGTGTCAATTTTGGTAATTCGATCGGCAGTTTTCACTTTCATGAACCGGAAGCTCGTAACAATTGGTGTCAGAAGTGGGATATTTTTTATTATGTGCGAGCGGCTATGCAGATCTAGGGAAAGAGACTAGTATCACTGCAACCTAAAAGATCTATTGTGATTGCTGCTATGGCTATAGTTCACTGCTAAGCCCTATGTCTTGTCGTGAAGCGGCAGTTAAAAACTAAAGAACCACCTAACAACAAAACAACCAAAAAGAAAATAATTATTTAAAATTTGTAAAGAATTAAGTTTCTTTAAAAATGTAAAGCCACAATTAAAAACTATAGAACTTAACCTAACAACGAAACAACCAAAAAGAAAATAATTTATTTAAAATTTGTAAAGATATTTACAGCTTTTTTTATATAAAAAAAAAGGTATGAGGGTGATGATGGGCTGTAGTGATGATAGTGAATTACAATTTTTTAAAAAAAAAATAAAAGTTAATAAGGATAAATGAGTACAGAAACAATGTATGTACAGGCTATGCCTGTGGTAGATGCACAGCGCCTAATCTAGGTACACGCAGCGCTTGAAGTAGGCACACACAGAGACCAGAATGAGCACACACAACCCACGGAGTAGACACACACAGCGCCTGGAGTAGACACGCAGCGTCTGGAGTAGGTGCACGCAGCGTCTGGAGTAGGTACACACAGCGTATTGAGCAGGTACACGCAGCACTTAGAGTAGACACACACACACCGGAGTAGACACACACAGCGCCCGGAGTAGACACACACAGCGCCCGGAGCGCCGGAGACACGCAGCGTCTGGAGTAGGAACACGCAGCGCTTGAGACAAGCACGCACAGCGGCCGAAGATAGCGCGGGCACTAATAGGTGGAGGCGTAGGCGTGGCTAGGCGACGACTTGAGGAGAAGGCAGAGGCTTGCAAAATCCCGAGGCAGTGCGGATAAAGCCTTTAAGAGGTGCTTCTCGTATCAAAGCTGAAGTGAGACCCTTTATTCGCCGATTCCTCGGCTTTTATACTTTTTGACGGATCTGGGATAAGAACGAGAAATTATTTGAAATTATTTAAATTAAAAGCAAATTTTTGTAAATGGCCAAGAAGAAAAGAGTATTTTTTAAGTAAAAACATCAGGCCGGTAACAATATTTGAATAAAAATTGACAAGACAACCAGATAAACAACGATGTCAAAACATGTCAAATTTTGGTTTTAGGCTCGTAATAGAGAAACGGCAAGATTTAAGTGAAAAATGAGATATTATTGATATAGGAAAAAAGGTAGCGCAACAGTGCGCACGAAGCCCGAAATTGCAGAGTTACGGAGAACTAAATAAAATACCGAAAAAGGTAGACTCCATTGACACCGATTTAAAAAGTGCTGATAACGTGAAAATACGATGTGAAAATGATTTGTTATTGTGTTCTTATGGTTTAAAAACGTTACAGGATCCTATGAAAATAAAGATGATGCAAAATATCCAGTTTGAGGCGAATGCAGAACATCAAAAACAGAAAGGAAAAATAAATTTAAAATAATGTAAAATGATATGTAAGTAACATAACACTACATTTCCCCCCCGACCCTGGAAAATTTTTGACTCAGCAAAAATTTTGACATGTACATTCTAAAATAAACCATAAAAACACAGCTTTGCAGTAACAGACATCACCAGGCAAAATCAGATATACTACGAGGGTGGATTGAAAAGTACTCGGCCTAACACAGATCCATTCAATTCTAAAAATCAAATCTACCCACATTATTTAGTTCAGTTCAGACTAGTTCATTATGTGAAGTTCGAAACGTGTGCGATAATTAGTTGTGATTTTATAAATTTATTAACAAAGTAATCGGACATAATTTCCGCGAATAGAGCAAATCGAGCAGCGTGCCGTCATTAAGTACCTCCATAAGAAGGGGCTATCATCAAAAGCCATCTATGATGACATGGTCAGTACATTAGGCAATTGTGCTCTGTCATATTCATCCGTCAAAAAATGGATAGCAGAATTTAAGCGTGGTAGAGAGAGTGTGAAAGATGAACCCCGCTCTGGAAGGCCTTCGACGTCAACTACTGACGAAAATATTAAAAAAGTACTTGATTTAATAATGGGAGACCGCAGATTAAAAATTAGAGAGATAGCCGAGATTATAGGCATCTCTTATGAACGAACTCAAAACATCATTGTCAACGAGTTGGGTTTCCACAAGGTGTCTGCGAGGTGGGTTCCGCGACTGCTTTCAGTTGAACAAAAAAAGGACGCGATTGACTATTTCACGCGACTGTTTGGAGTTATTTGAAGCCGATGCAGATGATTTTTTGAATCGTTTTGTTACTATGGACGAAACATGGGTTCATTACTGTACACCGGAAACAAAACAACAATCAAAACAGTGGAGAAGACCTGGTTCACCACCCCCTAAAAAGGCTAAGTCGATTTTGTCGGCAAATAAGGTGATGGCTTCAGTATTCTGGGACTCGAAAGGTGTGATTATGATTGATTATATTGAAAGGGGTCAGACTATAAACTCTGATTACTACTGCACCTTACTACGTCGTTTACGAGAGGAAATAAAAGAAAAACGTCGAGGAATGCTCAGAAGAAAAGTCCTGTTTCATCAAGATAACGCCCGTGTTCACACGTCAGTATAGTCAATGGCTGAAATTCACAACTGTGGCTTTGAACTGTTACCGCATCCGCCGTATTCACCTGATCTGGTACCATCAGACTTCTTTCTGTTCCCTAACCTAAAAAAGCACTTGGGAGGTCAAAGATTTTCGACAAACGACGAGGTCAAAGCAGCTGTAGACGCATATTTTGACTCTAAGGAAGAATCATTTTTTTTCAACGGTCTAAATGCTTGGAAGGGGAGGTGGCAAAAGTGTATTGAGCTTGATGGTGATTATGTAGAAAAATAAAAATATAACTGATTTAGTATGTGTTTATTTTCTTGGTTAGGCCGAGTACTTTTCAATCCACCCTCGTATCTCTTACATTCATCATCTGCATTCAGGTAAGGGTGGAGTTCACATTCAATGACTACCACTCTAAAAGTGTGTTTTCGAAAGGACATTCAGGCTTATTTAAGGAGTTGTCATCCGCTCCTGCGTGGAAAAAAACATTTCGAAAGGACATCCAGGCTTATTTAAGGAGTTGTCATCCGCTCCTGAGTGAAGATAAAGTTAAAGAAATTATTCTTAAGCAAGCTTTAGTCGCCATGACTTAAGTAAAGATTAAGAACGGCCAGAGCGGTAGGGCTCAAAGCCAGAGATCAGCAACATCACTAACGAGATGTGTCTGAAATTGATATTTATACATATATACAAACTTATACACAAACATATATACAAATGTAGTGTCATGCAAAACAGTATTAGCTGGTTTCTCACATCTAATCTTCACTTCGTATTCGAGTTCGGCCTTGTTAAGGAATTCGTACTTAATAACCCTTTTCATTGTTTTAAGTGCAAAGTTAAGTTTAAGAAATAAAAATTTAATTAAAAATTGTACCTCTTTAAGCTAGAATAAAAATATTAAAGTGATGAATGAAGTGAAGTGTTATATGTAGGTCTAATTATAATCCAGATAAGTTGAAAACCTAGATGAAGTTTTGTTTTAGAATTTGGAAGATATGATAAGGATGAGTAAATAAAGAGTTAAGAATGAAAGAGAAAGCAATTAAATCAAAAGGAAATGGATAAGGCGTAGTTAAGGTGAAGAAAAGAGAAAAAAGAAAAATTAAGAGAGAAGAACTTTTACGTTGGGCGCCAAAATGTCGTGAAGCGACAGTTAAAAACTAAAGAACCTAACCTAACAACAAAACAACCAAAAAGAAAATAATTTATTTAAAATTTGTAAAGATATTTACAGTTTCTTTTATAAAATGTAAAGCCACAATTAAAAACTATAGAACTTAACCTAACAACGAAACAACCAAAAAAGAAAATAATTTATTTAAAATTTGTAAAGATATTTACAGCTTTTTTTATATAAAAAAAAGGTATGAGGGTGATGATGGGCTGTAGTGATGACAGTGAATTACAATTATTTAAAAAAAAATAAAAGTTAATAAGGATAAATGAGTACAGAAACAATGTATGTACAGGCTATGCCTGTGGTAGATGCACAGCGCCTAATCTAGGTACACGCAGCGCTTGAAGTAGGCACACACAGCGACCAGAATGAGCACACACAACACACGGAGTAGACACACACAGCGCCTGGAGTAGACACGCAGCGTCTGGAGTAGGTGCACGCAGCGTCTGGAGTAGGTACACACAGCGTATTGAGCAGGTACACGCAGCACTTAGAGTAGACACACACACACCGGAGTAGACACACACAGCGCCCGGAGTAGACACACACAGCGCCCGGAGCGCCGGAGACACGCAGCGTCTGGAGTAGGAACACGCAGCGCTTGAGACAAGCACGCACAGCGGCCGAAGATAGCGCGGGCACTAATAAGTGGAGGCGTAGGCGTGGCTAGGCGACGACTTGAGGAGAAGGCAGAGGCTTGCAAGATCCCGAGGCAGTGCGGATAAAGCCTTTAAGAGGTGCTTCTCGTATCAAAGCTGAAGTGAGACCCTTTATTCGCCGATTCCTCGGCTTTTATACTTTTTGACGGATCTGGGATAAGAACGAGAAATTATTTGAAATTATTTAAATTAAAAGCAAATTTTTGTAAATGGTCAAGAAGAAAAGAGTATTTTTTAAGTAAAAACATCAGGCCGGTAACGATATTTGAATAAAAATTGCCATGACAACCAGATAAACAACGATGTCAAAACATGTCAAATTTTGGTTTTAGGCTCGTAATAGAGAAACGGCAAGATTTAAGTGAAAAATGAGATATTATTGATATAGGAAAAAAGGTAGCGCAACAGTGCGCACGAAGCCCGAAATTGCAGAGTTACGGAGAACTAAATAAAATACCGAAAAAGGTAGACTCCATCGACACCGATTTAAAAAGTGCTGATAACGTGAAAATACGATGTGAAAATGATTTGTTATTGTGTTCTTATGGTTTAAAAACGTTACAGGATCCTATGAAAATAAAGATGATGCAAAATATCCAGTTTGAGGCGAATGCAGAACATCAAAAACAGAAAGGAAAAATAAATTTAAAATAATGTAAAATAATATGTAAGTAACATAACACTACAGTCTTCAATCAATAGTAGGAGTTGCTTAGCCGTGAGCAATTTTACTTCCTCCGGGCGGAGTACATAGTTTCCGAGATGAGTGTTACGTTTACGCATTAAGAGTCAGCAATAAGTTAGAATGTGCAGAAGCATTTCTTCCGTTATGGAACAGAACCGACGCATCCTTGAGTTACTTAGTCCATTTGCTGCAACAACTGCAACATTTGCTTTTTAAGACAACAGTGTCCAGTTAGGGCTCTTGCCAGAATGCGCAATTTATTTTTACTTAATCCTCGGGCTTCTGAAGCTAATTTACGATCAAAAACCTGGATTAAGGTTTGAGAATCTTTTAAGCCTGGTATGTCAGACCAGATCTTAAGTGATTTATTGTGATAAAGAGTTTCAAGGACCAATCGGGCTGGGCTTCTTGAGATTCCACAAAATGGCTCAGATCCAAACTGTAAGCACTTTGAGCCCTCCCGTGCAAGTTTGTCGGCAAATTCGTTGCCTACAATACCCGCGTGACCCGGAACCTATCGTAAGACGACCCTGTTGTTACATCCCAGGGCGTTTAAACGGTTCACGCTGTCTCCAACTAAGTTTGACCTCACCGCTAGCATAGTCCGGGGCGTTAATCCTATACAAACAAGCCCTCACCTCCTTGTTTAGATATAGATCAAAGGCATAGAAGTGCATTAAGAGCCGCTCCAGGCGATAATCGCGTAGATCCAGTTGCCATTAAGCAGGCAGTCCTTTGTAGACTATTTAGTCTGTCCGCAGTCATCTTTTCGTTGACCTTGTTACACCAGACAATAGAGGCGTAGGTGAGAATCGGCCCCATTATGCCGCTGTACAGCCATAGAACCATACTGGAACGCATGCCCCAGTTGTTCCCGACCAAACGACTACACGTAACTAAAGCAATTTTTGCCTTATTTTTGCCTTATGGCATACGTTGCTAAGGTGAGAGTTTCACGTTAGTTTTAGTCGATTGTTACGCCCAAATACTTAACTTCAGTGGAAAAGTACTTCTTTACCATTAAGTTTTGGTGGGACTAATTTGTCTAACCGTCTCTTTTTGTAAAGGGTATAACAGTTTTATCAGCATTAACTGATAACCTGTTATCCCTACACCAGTTATTTATGGTGTTTAGGGCTCTTTGTATTATTGACGATAAAGTACTTTGGCAAAAGCCCCTCGCAATGATTACAAGATCATCAGCATAACCTAGTGTGTCAATGCGTAGGTCTGCCATTTTGTGCAATAGTTGGTCAACCGCAAGAGTCCAAGGAAGGGGTGACAAAACACCTCCTTGTGGGCAGTCACTTGTTGTTGCAACCTCAATCGAAGTTTGAAACAGCGCTATTTTTGCCTTTCTGATTAAGAGCATCGACTTCACCCATCTGATGGTTATAGGGTCAACATTTTTTAGATGTCAGGCCCCCAATCAGCAGTGATGTGGGGCTTTGTCGAAGGCGCCCTCAATATCTAGTAAGGCACAAAGAGATATTTCTTTATCCTCCAGTGCTTTTTCGACCCTGTAAATGACACTGATCAGGGCTGTTTCCGCAGAATTGCCTCTGCGGTAAGCATGCTGGTTGTAATGTATGGGCTTCGTAGCTAGAGCTACATCCCTTATATATCTATCTGTGGCCGTGGTAGGATAAGGGGAGATCTCCCGCCGGGCAAGGTGTTCTGCACGGGGAGTGGCCAACATTCCGTGTGATAGTTCGGAGATGTTCTATATATACTGTTTATGATTCGAAATTTTGATAGCGTGATTTAGGCTTCGGTGTGTTTCGCTTGCGGCGCGACTACAGCACCGCCACATCACCCCCCTGCTCAGACCGGAGGTCGATAGTGCAGCCTCATTGCCGACGAATGTACAAGTGCCAGGAGATTGCCTTGTAGTCTGCGGTGAGTCGAAAAGAAGGCTTGTAATCAGCCACTACTGCTTATCACCCAAGCAGCAGCAAACGGACTCGTAGAGCAGTTCCACCGGTAGCTGAAAGCAGCCATCACGTGTCATGCTGAGCAAAGTTGGTATGAAATCCTTCCATTAATTCTTCTCGGAATACGGAGTTCATGGAAAGAAGATATCGCATCCTCGTCGGCAGAGCTTGTATATGGCGAAGCTATAAGACTACCAGGCGATTTTTTCGACTCTACTTCCACAGCAGTCGTAGATTATAATGACTTCCTATCACGATTACGACACTATATTCAAAACTTAAAGCCGACAACGGTAACACGACATGGTTCAACAAAAGTTTTCGTACACAAAGACCTACGTAAATCAACAAACGTATTTCTAAGACACGACACCATAAAAAAAGCTTTACAGCCACCTTACGCTGGACCTTTTAGAGTGGTAGAACGTAGTGATTAAACATTTAAAATTGATCTTAATGGTAAAATTACAACTGTTTCCATTGACAGACTTAGGCCTGCTTACCTGCTTACCGAGACACCAGAGAGCTCGCAGAGGAGTAAGCTGAGTCCATCAGAAGAACCTCCCCCCTACGCCACCAGATCCGGCAGAAGAGTGAGGTTCGCTAATTCCTATCGACCGTAAAGGTCTCCGGGAGGGCTGATGTGGAGAAACGACGCGCTCCGCCTCGGGCGTTCCCGTAAACAGTCGGCGGCGCGAACTCAGGTTCAAGGGGCACTCGGTTTTCTCCAGCTCACCATTCGATCTAGCTACGCGACGCCGAGATGCTGCCCGTTTTGCGCCCCGTTCACGCCTACGCGATGTGATTATTGTCCACCCTTAATTGTTTTATGTGTCTTTCAATATCTGACTGTTCTATAATTTTCATAATTTCGTACTTCTCGCTAATTAGAAGTGTCTCGACTATTCTCTTACTTCGTGTTCCTTCTACTCTTGTGTAATAAACTATTAACTGTATATGTGTGGTTTAATTCACCATCTGCCACAAATATATAGAAGCAAGTTTAAAGAAAACTGTTCATAAAGGTGGGCATATCTTATTTCAGATCATGGACTAGTCATTTCCACATAATATATGCTAAAAAGTCACATTCACGCTCTATTAAAGTTCTCAAAATTGATAAGTTAAGTACTAAAACAGGCTTCCGCTCTACTTATAATGGGTCCTCGAAATCTGCTTATATAGTCGAGACTATTCTCTTACTTCGTGTTCCTTCTACTCTTGTGTATACTGTAATAAACTATTAGGTAACTGTATATGTGTGGTTTAATTCACCATCTGCCTCATATATTTGGTGACTCCGCACGCCCAAGTGTAAGGACAGTGTTAAGACTTTAATTTCGCTATTCGCTATTTTCGAAATGAACAATAGCAAATTTGACGCATCGGCACCGACGCTGCCGGAATCGAGCGTATGCCGTGTCGGTGTAAAAGCACCGCCATTTTGGCCTGACGAACCGGCGTTGTGGTTCGCACAATTAGAGGGACAATTTCAACTGGCAAATATTACTGCAGACAATACGAAGTTCAATCATGTGATCCCCAATTTAGACTATAAATATATAATGGAGGTGAAAGACGTGATTACTAACCCTCAGTCTGAAAACAAATATAAAAAAATTAAGATCGAGCTTATAACCAGATTATCAGCATCCCAAGAACAACGGGTTTGACAACTATTGGCGCACGAAGAACTTGGAAACCGGAAACCGTCCCAGTTCTTACGGCATCTAAGAAATTTAGCGGTTAACGACGTTCCGGACGAATTCCTAAGATCACTTTGGAAAAAACCAATTGCCTAACCACATCCAGGCTATTATCGCAACGCAGACCAGTTTAGACGCCGTGGCACAATTGGCTGACAAGGTCAACGAAGTCATATTCCCGCCGCAGGTGCAACACGTGGCTTCAACATCGACGATTGCAGCGCCATCTGAGTTTGACGATTTGAGACGTCGCTTAGATGACCTATCTCGTCAAGTAGCTTCACTGACTATGCATCGTGCGCGTTCAAGATCACGAAGGCGTACTTCTAGTTACCGTAAACGTTCACGTAGCCGTTTGGCTTCCACCCATGACCAGTGCTGGTATCACTGGAAGTTCGGAAGCTCCGCTAACAAGTGTAGATCGCCGTGTAAGTTCTCCGGTCCCCAACCGGGAAACACCAAAGGCAGTCAGTGATGGCGGCCAATGACTGCCATACTTCCAGCCGCTTGTTTGTTACGGACATTAAGACGAAAGTATGTTATTTAGTGGACACCGGGTCAGATCTGTGTGTATATCCGCTTGGCATACTACGCAGTAAGCGCCTTTTAAAGACTAATTATGAACTTTTTGCAGCAAATGGGTATACTATTGCTACTTACGGCTGGGTGGACTTCGGACTACGCCGTGCTTTTAATTGGCGCTTTGTGATAGCTAATGTTACGAAACCAATTATAGGAATAGACTTCTTATCGTTTTATAATTTACTTGTGGATGCTAGGCACCATAGGTTAATAGATAATACAACCTCTCTCGTCGCTAAAGCATCTCCTGTTGCATTACCTGCTTTATACCAAATAAAAACATTTACAGGCATTTCACGCTTCTATGATCTGCTAGCACAGTACCCGGAGATCACGTGCCCAGCAGGCTGTCACGCTGCGCGTAAGGTGAAACACAACACCGTGCACAACATTCGCACCACGTCTGGACCACCTGTCACCTGCCGTCCACGCCGATTAGCACCTGACCGTCTGCGTATCGCAAAAGAAGAGTTTGAAGAGATGGTAAGATTAGGTATTGCTAGACCCTCCGACAGCTCGTGGTCGTCACCTCTGCATCTCATCCCAAAAAAGGACAACACGTAGCGTCCATGCGGTAACTATCGGGCGTTAAATGCACGCACGATACCCGACCGCTATCCAATTCGACACATCGGAGATTTCTCACACAATCTATTTGGCTGCGCCATCTTCAGCAAAATAGATCTGGTACGTGCTTATAACCAAATACCAGTAGCACCTGAGAATGTACCTAAAACTGCCTTGCAACTCCGTTTGGTCTGTTCGAGTTTCCTTATATGGGCTTTGGAATGTGCAACTCGGCACAAACATTCCAACGTTTTATGGATGAAGTTCTAAGAGGTTGTGATTTTGCATTTCCTTACATTGATGACATTTTAGTAGCATCTAAAAACATAGAAGATCACTAGCGACACTTACGATCTGTCTTCGAGCGCCTCAAAGAATATGGTGTGCTAATCAACAGCTCAAAATCAATCTTTGGAGTACCTGAAGTGGAGTTCTTGGGCTTTATTGTAATCGCCGAAGTAACGAAGCCAACACCAGATAAGGTCAGTGCCATTTTGAATTATCCACTTCCAAAGAACATAAAAGAACTCCGCAGATATCTTGGCATGTTGAACTTCTACCGCCGCTTTGTACCTAATGCAGCTAGAGTACAGGCACCTTTAAATTGCCTCCTCTCAGGGACGTCTCTGAAGGCCACTACACCAATCAATTGGACAACCGAACTAGAAAAATCATTTGAGGAAAGTAAGGAAAGTATAGTTAAAGCGACTCTGTTAGCACACCCTGACCCACGAGCACGCTTAGCCATCGTCACCGATGCCTCCGACAGTGCTATAGGCGCAGTGCTGCAGCAGAAATCTGGTTCAGAATGGATTCCTCTAGGATTTTTATCAAAAAAACTGAACAACGCTCAACGTAAATACAGCCCCTACGATAGAGAGTTGCTAGCGATATACGAGAGCATAAAATAGTTTAGGTATATGGTCGAACTTAAGCCATTCACTGTGTTTACCGATCATAAACCCATCATCTCCGCCTTAAAGAAAAATTCGGACAGCGGCTCACCTAGGCAATTTCGATACCTAGATTATATCGCCCAATTTACAACCGACATTCGCTACATTTCAGGAGAGAATAACGTCGTTGCAGATGCCTTATCTCGAGTAGATATCATAAGCAGAGCAGTCAACTTAGAGGATGTATGTGCAGCACAGGAGACAGACAACGAACTTCCGCATCTTCGCCATCATACATCTTTGAAGCTTAAGCAGTTAGACCTATCTGGCACTGGAATGAAACTCTACTATGATGTATCAGGTATGCCCCCACGGTTATACTTACCGAAAACGTTACGACGCCAAGCCTTCGATACGATTCATAGCCTGAGACACCTAAGTGCGAGAGTCATGATTAAGCTGATAACAGCAAGATACGTATGGTCTAACATTTGCAAAGACTGTCAACAATGGGCACGTACCTGTGTTGATTGCCAACTCTCAAAGGTAGCACGGCATACACGATCGCCAGTACATGCTTTTGCTTCACCAACTAGCAGATTCGCTCACGTGCATGTGGATCTTATCGGACCTCTGCATATCTCCAAAGGATATCAGTATTGTTTAACCGTTGTTGACCGGTTTACACGATGGCCTGAAGTGATGCCACTCGAAGACATAAAAGCTGAAACCGTAGCCAATGCATTCGTCAGAGGATTGATTTATATATATTGGTTGCCCGCTAAAAATAACTACGGATAGAGGCAGGCAATTTGAGTGTTACCTTTTTAAAGAGCTTTCCAAATTAACAGGCGCACATCACATCACCCCCCTGCTCAGACCGGAAGTTGATAGTGCAGCCTCTTTGCTGACGAATGTACAAGTGCCAGGAGATTGCCTTGTAGTCTGTGGTGAGTCGAGAAGAAGGCTAGTAATCTGTGAGAGAGCCATGAAGCAGAGGCGAGCAGTAAGGCTCAGAGACGTGCCGAACACTGTATGGCGCAGAGAGTAGCTTGAAGGAACAGGAAGCATTATTACTCCAGTGCTGCAATGAACCTTGTGAAGCTAGATAGCTTGCAGGATATGAAGACTGCAGACGATATCTGCTCGGGAGCGAATGGGTGGGGTATTTTATGACGATGATGAAGCTTGAAGTTTCCGAAGGTTGTTGGTTGCGAGTTCAGATCACGTCGGGGTCACCACTGTGGCCGTGGTAGGATAAGAGGAGATCTCCCGCCGGGCAAGGTGTTTTGCCCGGGGAGCGGCCAACACTCCGTGTGATAGTTCGGAGATGTTCTATATATACTGTTTATGATTCGAAATTTTGATAGCGTGATTTAGGCTTCAGCGTGTTTTGTTTGCGGCGCGACGACAGCGCCGCCACATATCTATAACCTTTTCTAATATCTTAAGGAGAAAGGAAGATAGGCTTATAGGTCTAAAGGACCTTCTCCAAAGGAAAGGGTCTTTGGTAAAGCGTAGTCCTTTCTACCAGTCTTAGGTATAAATAGAACTTTGACAATTGTCCATCGTTCTGGAATATATCCTCATGCAAAACTTGCTCTGGAGATTATCACCAGATAGAGAAGAAGGATGTCGATAACCCTCTTTAGTTGGATGGGATTATTACGTCCTCCCCGCTTGTTTTAAAAAGTTGAAGTAGAATAAAATCGTGCCGATTTTACCTAAGGACGACAGGGAGGGTGTCTGTATCCAAAGTAAACGCCAGCAGGAGATGGACCAGAGACGATTTGGACGTCGGAGGGCCAGCCGCCGGCCACGGAGGCCGGTACGTCAGCAGCTTCTATATCTGCAGCACCTGACTTAGCTATAGGAACAGGCCCGTCGATTGGAAGATCAGCAGATGAACAGGCCCGCCGACATGAGGAACAGGCCCGTCGTTTGGAAGCGCAGCTGTGGGGTGGACAGGAGGAACAGGCCCGTCCGTTGGAAGAGCAGATACTCCTCATGAAGGACCTTCACGCTGCCTTCGGGAAAGAGATAAGGGAGGTGAAGGATAGGGTTGCTCAACATGACAACCGTTTGTCGGAAGCTGAAACCCGAATCGAGCAAGTGAACAAAAAGGACTAATGGTGGTTAATATAGCACATAGCGCCATATTATAGCGCGCTATCTCTTCACAACACATAGCGCGTGTTATGTAAGTAGTCGCCATGGCGCTATTGCGCTATGGCCCTATGGCGTTATTAAGTATTAATATCTAGCGACAATTAGTTCTAGCAGCAGCGCTATTAGGAGAGGACGTGTGACGCAAATTTGATCTCGTAGAGCGCTATTCATCGCGCGCGTCCTAATTTAGTGTTAGACGTTGTTTAGTTAGTGTATACTGTATATTTATAAATGATCAAAGGACACAGCTGTGATAAAAGAAACCTAACTAATGTTTTTTAAAATGTAAATAAAATATAGATACAAAAGTGTATATAATAGTGTATGTAAATAATTGATTTTTATAAATACAATAAATAAACTTTTAAATACACCTTTATTTGATTTTCAATTTATATTAAGTTTATTTATTAAATTCCTGTCTACCATTTGACATTTCAATTGTGTGAACATAGCCGCAAGTGTATTTCAGTCGGATAAATTATGTTATTTGGATTCAAAAATAAATAAATCCTATTTTAAAAAGTACATGACTTAAAAATATTTTTAGGATTATTGAAAGTAGTAAGCTTGAAAAGTATGAAAAAGCGCGCATTGGTTTTTCTTTACCGCTTTATTTTATTTTAGTATAAAATGCGACTTATTACGAAATAATGTTCTTATATAGCACGCGATCTATCCAATGAACGATATGTAATTTTACATGCTAAGAGATATAACGTGCTGCAAAACTTAACGCGCTTACCGGCCTCCTACACGCTTTCTAATAAATAGCGCGCTATAACATAGCGTATTTAATAGCGCGCTAGAAATTTATAGTTTATAGTCTGTGGCGTGCTATTGATTTATAGTCGTTTTGAACAACTTTATTAAGGACGCCTTGGCCCATGCACTGGAGGTGGAAGCCATGCGGCAGGATTATCGTTTCTATCCCGTCAGGCAGGTTGCAGCAGCTACAGTTCGCGACTGAAATAAAGGATACAGCCCTAGGTGCTATGACTGTGGGGAAATAGGCCATCTTCGATCCAGCTGCCCTAAGCGAACTGTAGAAAGGGAAGGTGATCATACTCGAGAGGGTGGTGCGGCTAACACCACCACCCAGTAGCAGGGAAACGAGTAAAATCCAGGACTACGGGGCGGGTTCTAGCTGATATTAAAAGAGCCCCCAAGGATTTTGATCTCATAAACCCATGATGGGAACAGCCTAATCATCAAGAGCGAGATCAATGGAATGCCGTATAAACGTATGACCATAGACGCTGGAGCCTCTCGCACGGTCAGTTCCCGACTTATAAGTCTGTTCCTTGGGGACTCCGCATACAACTAAGAACGCATTAATTTGGTAACAGCCACCGGTCAGCGCATACCCGTCCGTGGAGAGAAGAAGATGGAGTTGAAGCTAGGCAACATGATCTACCTGCATAATGTCATCGTAGCTGATATAATGGACGACTGCATCCTGGGCTTAGACTTTATGAGGACGAATTGTTGTGAGATCTACGTTAAGCAAAGTGTTTTGAAATGTGGACAGGAATGTTTACAGCCTTAAAAAGATAGTTCTTCCGCCGAGATTAGAAATGATTGTACCGGTTAGTCTTCCTGGGAATCCTAGGCAAGGTCATCGTTGTGTACTCGTGGAAAGGGTAGACAATGGCCTTCAATGGAAAGTAGCGTGAACCTTGGTCAGAACCACTGACATCTCAGAAGTACGTGTGCTGAACCTTTGTGACCAGGAACAGATTATGGAAAAAGGCACACTGGTGGAAGTTGATTGGTTGCCTCGGTGCCAATATCTATCGACTGGGACTCCCAGCAAGGATGCACAAACGAGACCGTGCGGCATACATGAGGTATTGTTCAGTTTTTAAGACTCTCTCTATTTTAGTAATTGCTTAGAGGCTTACAAATAATACTCTTAGTAGTCTGTGCATACAACCCCAAACTAATAAGAAGTACTAGCGTACCTGTAGACAGAGAAATCAATAGACAGCGTGATACATTTTGTTTCATTCACACAAGGACGCATATTTCATATCAGCACTTGTAAGACACATAGCTACTATGTATATTGTTTTTCTTTTTCCGTACGACCTAAGAAGACGATTTTATTTAGTGGCAGAGTTATTTGTTCTAGAATTTATTTGCAAATCATTGGACGTTTTAAGCTAGACAATTATTTGATTTTATATCTTATTATGGTGTCATGCAATTTTATGAGCTGTAAAATGAACAATGCTGAAAAAATTGAAGGCATTACATTTCACGCGTAGGTAAACTTATTTCATGAATATGTATTTCAATAACTTTCTGAATCACGATTTAAATGGTAGTATTAACTAAACTGATGTGTACGGTCGTCTTTTCTTTAAATTATAATGATATCATTATTATTAACGTAGTTATGGTCTCAAACCTATATTGCCAGCTGAAGTTCATAATTACCCGAGGTAAAAACCTCTCACTTACAATTACGGCGAGAATACCTAAATTAATCTTGATTTTTTTATTTGTTAGTTTCTCAATTGATTCGGAAATAAAAAGAAAATTGGTAAGAAGAATTTGGAGCCTACTAAATACTCTCGACTTTGCTCCAGGAATTTATTAGTCCAAAAAAGGACAAGAACTGAATTGTTTCGTAATGCTGTCCCAACAATTTATACAGAGGTTTGTGTGCTTAAATATGGTCGTATTTTAAATCTTCTAACTTCTAACTGTTTTATATAGTAGATAAGCTTGCTTTTGACTAGAATTTAATTAAAGTATGGAAGTTGTAATATGATGGGATTAGGATAGGATAAAAATAGATGTAAAAAACATCATTTCTTTTACACTGAATGTATACAAGAAAATTGAAAATTTAACTTTTTCAGGAGGATGTTACAAACATTGAAGGACCTGCGCGTGATGATTTAGTGATAGAACAACCAAATACGGGGCATCTTTAATATTCAGTGAATTGCTAACTAAACACTTGTACGAGTGACAAAAATTGATATAAAAGTTATAGTTATCATGTAATGACATACTGTTATATTCTTTTATTGAGTGCTAAATAATATTGAGAATATGTAATATTTTCCAGGAGGAAGTTAAAATGACCGAAAATGGACATCATGTTGATGATGTAGAAAGTTATGGAACTACCAAGCACTTTTAATACTTGAGTTTTTCAAAAGAAGTTGTATTGTGGCAGTTACGAAAACTAGTCAGTACCTAGCTATCATAAAAGTGAGCTAAGGTATTAAGCTATTAAACTTTATACAGAGGTTTGTGTGCTTAAATATGGTCGTATTTTAAATCTTCTAACTGTGTTTTATAAAGTAGATAGGCTTGCTTTTGGTCAGAACTTAATTAAAGTATGGAAGTTATAATATGATGGATTAGGATAGGATAAAAATAAATGTAAAAAACATCATTTCTTTTACACTGAATGTATACAAGAAAATTGAAAATTTAACTTTTTCAGGAGGATGTTACAAACATTGAAGGACCTGCGCGTGATGATTTAGTGATAGAACAACCAAATACGGTGCATCTTTAATATTCAGTGAATTGCTAACTAAACACTTGTACGAGTGACAAGAATTGATATAAAAGTTATAGTTATCATATAATGACATACTGTTATATTCTTTTATTGAGTGCTAAATAATATTGAGAATATGTAATATTTTCCAGGAGGAAGTTAAAATGACCGAAAATGGGCATCATGTTGATAATGTAGAAAGTTATGGAACTACCAATCACTTTTACTACTTGAGTTTTTCAAAAGAAGTTGTATTGTGGCAGTTACGAAAACTAGTCAGTACCTAGCTATCCTACAAGTGGGCTAAGGTATTAAGCAATTAGGAACTGAACAGTAGCGTCTAGTATCTTTACCCATAAGTTTGTAAATTTAAAAGAATTAGCTTACATTAGTGCACTGCATTATTTGTCATTGTTTTTGTGAGCCATTAGTTTCCTTGTTTACATTCTGTATTTCGCTTTCCTGAATATGGTATAGGTGAGACTCTTCTTCTGCTAAGGAGTCCGTCTGGGTGGGTATCACCTTTTCATCTCTTTCTACTCAAATGGTAGTGCTTGCTTTTCTATATTCTGGTTTAAAGAGTACATAGAGCGATTTATATGTGGCAGAGCCATGCTGCAGTTATATTAGTAGTATAGTTGTAGCACGAATGGGTCGGCTCGACCGGGGAAGGACCACGCTCTCACAGAATACCAGCGTAAAATTGTTTCGTATGGTGAGCGTAGAGAACCGGAGACCTAACATTACGAACACGAATTGAAAATCTATTGTTTGCGATCAATAACAGCCCCTAAATGGTGAAATGTATTAAAAATTTTTAATTTCTCTTTTAGCTACTGGGTACACCCAGAAGTCTCACCAAGAGATTGATACAGCAGCAAAATCTGTTCGAGAAGAGGTTGAGAATGGAGTGCGCTCTTCGTCAGAAAAAAAGGCATCTTATATTAAAGGTGGCAAATATGGAACAAATCCTTGAAGAGTTGAGGGCCAAAGCTCTTGTTAACGAAGAACGAAGTTGTGAACGAAACTATCCAGCTTGGAGACTTAACTCGATCGATCCCTTAAAAAAAATTTCTTTAAAAGAATCGTAAATGCCTCAGAACCGCGGAAATATTCACCTTCACTGGGTAAATTTGCATTTTATCTCTATTTTATGAGTCCTCGAGCATATAAATATCTGAGACAGCACTTTAAAGCATGTTTACCACATCCCAAAACACTATGTTCTTGGTGTAAATGTGTTGATGGTGACCCTGGATTCACCGTAACTTGCCAGATTTCCGATCGTTTGATGAAATAGTTCAAGATACGTTTCCTCGCATTAATAGCGATAATGATTATTCGCCGGATCACACAAGATTAACTTTGTATACCAAAGAAATAATAAAATACATATCAGGTTTTGTTGTAAGAAAATTGACAAAATGCTTTATGTGCGAAGATTGCTTGCTTGCATTATTTGCTAATAATAAATACGACAGTTTTATTTTGAAAAAAGATAAGGCAGGTCTTATTTATGACATAATTAATATATGTAATATTTGTGAAAAAATATTCCGTCCTAGTTATGCAAGTGGCTTAGGTTTTTTTTTTACGGAGAAACATATTTGACTTAAATTAATTAACAGTTGTCTTGAAAACTACTTGAAAACGACCATTTTTTCGAGAGATCATTTTAATGAGTCATCTTATATTGATAATCATAGAATACTCCTTATAAAAGCTGTCGCTTTAAGATATTTTGAAATAAGAAACACTATGAAACCAAAAAAATTTGCGAGCTCATCGAAAAAATTTAGAATATTCGTACTAAATTAGTTTTATTTTAAGGAAAATATTAATTAAATTGGAATTACCAATAGCTATAAGTGTAATTATTATGATTTTCCTAATAAAGTTGTATGTTATAATATTTGTTATTAATGTTACCTATTTGTTTCATTTTCTTTAATTATCCTATCCTATTAATATGTGAATAAAGTGGCCTAGAATTACCGAAGTATGCTTCACACACTAAATCTCCCTACTTTTGGGTAATATTGCCAAAGTGATAGCACTGTCGTGGGAGAATGATAGGCAAAATAGCGGTTACGGGACTCCAGCCCGATTGGATTCTCTGTCTACGAGCGTAGCTTACTGTCCACGGTAGCTTACAATTCCTGTATATATATTTATTATACTCTTTGGCTTACAACTCTCTATGATTATATTATATGTAGGTATATATGATTATATGGTTCATAAAAGATAGCTTGATCTCTGCGACAGCTATCAGTAAAAATCACGCCTATGAAGTATGAAGTCCTGATGTACGATACTTTCCTCTATGAGTCCTGAATTTCTTAGTAGTACAGACAGTACCTGTCAATGCCATACTTTATGGGCATGCACTAATCAGGTCGTAGATAGAGAAACCTATAGACAAATTGACGCCTTCTTTCGCATTCGCACACGAAAAAGATAGATTTATGCATACGTCTTGCATAGAAATGAGATAGAGCGGTATGATTGTTTGTCCCTTTCTCCGTGCCGGTTTTTTTCTTTAGCAAACTCTACATTTTACTAAACAACTTTCACAGCGTAGCGATTTAAGGAGTTTACAAGTTGGTTTAAGAGAAAAAAAAGTGTTTTGTGAGCAAAAGTGATTGGTGAATCTTGTTCAGTTCAGTTCTTAGAACAATTAAAATTTTTATCTAAATGTGTTTAAAAGTCATAAAGATTATTGTATGACCTAAAAATTCGTTATCGTACTTTCTTACTCGAGGCCACGCCGATCATTATTCTATAGGTTTCTCTGTCTACGAATTAGGTCGGCATGCCCATAAAGTATGACATTGACAGGTACTGTCTGTACTATTAAGAAATTCAGGACTTCATAGGTGTGATTTTACTGACAGCTGTCGCAGAGATCAAGCTATCTTTTATGAATATGTATATGAATAGTATATATACAGTAGTATCCTCTTAGTAGTATGTGCAGTAATTTATGGTCTGGGTATTTGCGGGAACTTGGCCGTCGACGGATTGTTGCTCCTGTTTTTTCGCTTAAATAATAGTTTGAAGCGGATTTTGATTTGTAAAAGTGATGCGATTTTGTGAATTAAGTGTCTGCGCGTGTGAAGTACTAGAGAAAACGACGAAACAAGTGCTTTGATGTTGATATAAACCTCAAGTTGTTTTGATCGTTGGGCGCCTTATGAACTTGAGTGGCTGTCGGCATTAACAGTCTACTGAGTTGAGCTGTCGTCAAAATCTCCCAAAAATTTTGCAATGTGATGCATCAGCATATTGTAAAGAAAAAATATATAAAAATGAAGATTCCAAAAGTAATGATAGACTCAGAAAAGCTAGAACCCAGAACCGTAAAGCCAAGTTAAATAAAATAAGAAAACCTATGGTCTGGAGTTTTGGCGGGAACTTGGCCGTCGACCGATTGTCGCTCCTGTTTTGTCACTTGAATAGCGGTTTGAAGTGGATTTTGATTCTTAAAAGTGATGCGATTTTGCGAATTAATATATAAAAAAGAAGATTCCAAAAGAAATGATAGGCTCAGAAGGGCTAGAACCTAGAGCCGTAAAGCCAATTAAATAAAAAATCTATGGTCTATGCTTACAATTACGACCAATGTTGCCAGATACACTGTAATTACAATAGATCTGCCGTATTTTTACGCCGTCAATATTACCGTCTAGATACCGTATTTTTATAAATCTCATCAAAAACATAATTGTGAAATGAAAGTCAAGTTCAATATTATATACGCCTTGGTTATTGACTCCAACGACATAAGAAGTGAGATCTAAATGTGTGCTAAGTTGTAAGTGTAAAAAAGTGATATTTCTAAAATATAAATATTACTGAGAGTGAAAATGCCTTTTTATTAGAATGCATTCCTTAGAGTTTCATCTGAGTACATATTATAAATGATCCGCAGACATCGCTTTTGCAGAATAAATGTTGACTGCACGTTTATAGAATTACCCCAGAAAATAATACCGTAAACTAATAGAGGGTATACCTGGCCGTATAAATAAAATGCAGCCCTTAAAAATATGCAGCCCTTGATACATCAACGGAGGTTGTTTCTGCTAATATGGATAATGCGTAACTGTAGCTAGAGATTTTTTTGTTTATTTTTTAAATATGAGATTTCCAATTTAAATGACAGTCTATGGTGACTCCAAGAAATTTAATGTTATTAACTATTTCTATTTGGGTGTCTTTATCTGCTATATTTAAATTTAAAGAATTTGTTTTGTAATTTCTGAATTGAATTATTTTAGTTTTTGTTAGATTAACGTTTAAATTAATTTGTTTAAGCCATTCAACTGTTATTTTTAAAGTTTTATTTATATTATTTTCAAAATTCATTTGAGTATCAGGTATAAAGATAGTTGCATCATCAGCGAACATAACACATCTATTGTCAGTGATATTTGGCAAGTCATTCACATAAATTAAGAATAACAAAGGGCCCAAAATACTTCCTTCTGGCAAGCCTAGTGTCATTTTAACTGGCTTGGACCGTACTTCTTCAAAAGTTTTGATCTATAGGTCAGTTAGATAAAAATGACGATTTTTGGACGTTGATATCTAAATAGCCATTTGAGATGTGTTTATGAAATTTGAAACACATATGTATCTCGCAAGTCTCAATATATGAAATTTGACACGTTCATGTGAAATAGTTTTTGAGTTATGAGGGGGTCAAAAGTGACTCCCAATGGTTCCTGTAATATTACACACGGTGCTGCTCGCCATTCTGCTTGAACTTGGCTTGACACGCTACCGCGTGACTAGATACAGTGTATAGAGAAGCAGTATTTGTTTTTAACAAAAAATATAATTTACTTTTGTAATGAACGCTACATAATGGCCTGTTTTGCCAACATAATATATCCAAAAAAACTAAGAAGAAAAACAGATAAAATTTTCACCACTAACCGTCTATTTGTTGTAGCTCGGCCAAAGCGGTTGGTGTCAAACCATCCCATACTATAAAATTTAAATGACAAGTCATATTATAACATTAAGATGTTTAGATGTTTAGTTAGTTTGAGGATATTATGTTTAAAATAAATGCATATCTGACGTATTTTATATCCTTTTTTATACGTCATTTAATTGCACTGTAAAATACATTTTTTTTAATATTATTTTTCTCGAAAACACCGTACTTTTAAGTGGAAAACACTGTATTTTCCGTAGACAGAGAAACCTATAGACGTTTTTTGACGTTTTCTTTCGCATGAAAGAAAACGTCAATTTGTCTATAAGTTTCTCTGTATATTAAAAGTACGGTGTTTTCGAGAAAAATAATATTTAAAAAAATGTATTTTACAGTCATCATAACAGTATCTTTTTCGTGTGTGAATGCTCGCACACGAAAAAGATAGATTTATGCATACGTCTTGCATAGAACCCTTAAAGATAAATATAAAATCAGGTGTCGGTTTAAAAAATATCGAAATCCTATGGATGAATTAGAGTTACAATTATTAAGTTCTCGTTGTGGACGAATGGCAACAGAGTGCTATAATCGTTACATTAGCAACTTGGAGAAGCAAATAGCCAGTAATTCAAAATCATTTTGGTCATTCATAAAAAACAAACGCGGAGGTACTAGTGCATACCCTATTTCAATGTCTGACGGAAATGTAACTGCTACAGATGGGGAACAAGTATGTGAACTATTCTCATCTCAATTTGCATCTGTATATACTGACGGGGTTGACAATGCTTCGAATAATTACGTTCTCTCTAATTATTTAAATTATTTAGAAAACTATAGTCTACATCTTTCGCCTATTGTTATCGATAACGAATCACTTTTAAAAAAAATTAAAAAGTATTGACTGTAATAAAGGTCCCGGCCCTGATGGGATCCCACCCGTTTTTATAGCGGCATGTGCTAAATATTTAGTATCACCCCTGTCATTAATTTACAATAAATCACTCTCAACAGGCATGTTCCCGGCTAAATGGAAAATTGCAAAGGTTATTCCTATTCATAAATCGGGAAATGAAGATTCAGTAAAAAACTACAGGCCCATTTCAATACTGTCATCATTTGCTAAAATTTTTGAAGCTTTGATATGTCCATTTCTACAAGATCATTTTAAGCAATTACTTAGTGATAAGCAACACGGGTTTGTTCAATGTAGATCAACAAACTCTAATCTGGTAAGCTTCACTGAAACTCTTTATGAAGCACTTGATGCCAATAAACAAGTTGACGTCATATACACGGATTTTAGTAAGGCTTTTGATCGCATTTCACATAGTGTACTCCTAAAAAAACTGTCCGCATATGGAATCTGTAATGGTTTAATGCAATGGATCTGGTCTTATCTAACCGACCGTACTTTTTATGTGGTCATCAATGGCTTTAAGTCGAGTTTGCGTAAAATCACATCTGGCGTACAACAGGGATCTCACCTGGGCCCACTTCTGTTTAATGTTTATATTAATGACCTGCCTTTGTGCCTAAAATTTTCTGAATCTTACATGTATGCTGATGACTTAAAATTTTGCAGAATAATTGAAACGACAGATGATGCACGTAAACTCCAGTGCGATCTTGACAATATCTTTAACTGGTGTAATTTGAATAAAATGGAACTCAATGCAAAAAAATGTTTCTATGTAAAATTTGCTCGGAAAATGAATCTAGTTCACTACAGTTATCATATAGGCAATAATAATTTACAGGAACTACAAGAGACCAAGGATTTAGGCGTCATATTCGACAGCAAACTCACATTCGTGCCTCATATGGAATATATTACAAAACGTGCCACCAAAATGTTAGGATTTCTTTACAGAAATATTAAATTTTTCCGCAGCAATAACATCAAAATAACGCTCTACAACAATTTAGTACGAAGTATCTTAGAATACTGTTCTGTAGTTTGGAGACCACATTATGCAACGCATTCTTTACGCTTAGAACGAATACAAAAAAAGATTCATGTGGCATTTAGTATACTCAAATCGAATTTCAAAAAAGAAACTTTCTTCGTATAAAAAACAGCTATCTTTTTTCAAAATTACGTCCTTGGCTAATCGCAGACAAATATCCGACTTACTCTTCGTAAGCAAATTATTGAATAATAAAATTAACTGCCCTCAATTGTTGAATAAGATAAAATTTCGCGTACCTCATAGATACCCCCGTAAGAGAGTAATTACTATTAGATCACCTCTTCGTAAAACAGTATTTGGCGCTAATTCCCCCGATCTCTAGGTTAAGTAAATTGGTCAATGAACTTCCCCACGCTTTTGATATTAATTCCGACTCACCTAACAAGCTCAGAAAAGAACTACTCAAACATTATGCAAATGTAATAGATTAAGTTTTTGTATTTTTTTTTTAACGTTTTAGTTTTCTGTAACTATGTAATATTCTTGATGTTTATTCCAGTGCATGTTGTAATCACCTATAATAGTTTGTAGCATTTAAAGTAATACCCTATCTATGTATGTATGTAAATTATAATTTAACAATGTATACAAATGTTGGTGATGCTTTAATAAATAAAAATAAAAAAAAAAAAAAATCAGATATAGCGGTGTGATTGTTTGTCCCTTGCTCCATGCCGGTTCTTTTGTTTAGCAAACTACACTTTGCTAAACAACTTTGACAGTTCGTAACGATCTAAGGAGTTTACAAGTTGGTTTAAGTGAGAAAAAAGTGTTTTGTGAGCTTAAGATTGGTGAATCTTGTTCAGTTCAGTTCTTAGAACAATTAAAAATTTTATCTAAATATGTTTAAAAGTCATAAAGATTATTGTATAACCTAAAACTACGTTATCGTCCTTTCTCACTCGAGGCCACGCTAATCATTAGTCTATAGGTTTCTCTGTCTACGGTGTTTTCGGTAATCTGATCTGACAACACTGATTACAACTTTCAAAACATTGAGTTCATGCACGTGGATGCAGGTTTTGTGTGGTTTTGAATTTAAATAATACACTTAATAATAATAATTTAAAATAACATAACTTTGTAAGCTATAACTTTGCAATTGAAAATGTTGAAAACTAAGAGAAAAAGTTCTGAAGATAATTCAGGTGCATCGAAGAAAAAGAAAGTACAGTTCAGTGAAACAAAAAATAACCCAAAAGAAAATGATTTTTCTAAAAAAGAGAATATAGACTTTAACCAAGAAAAGAAAAAAATGAAAAATAAACTTATTGTTGACATGAAAACTAAAAAATTTAAGTCTGAACTAAATAAAAAGGCAAGTAAATTTGGTGCCCAATCAGGCAAGTTTTTAAATAGCAAAGGGAAATTTAGTAAAGTTGGAAATGCGACGGGCAAACCAAACCTGACTAAAGGTAAATCTTCTAAGGAACAAGAGCAAACCGAGAAACCAAAATGGGCTGAAATGAAAAAAGAAAAGAAAAATTTAAGACTTATTCGCCGTAAAGCAAAAGCTACTGCAGAAATATTTGAAATTTCACACAAAGCAAAACTATTATCTGCTCAAATACAGAGGTATAATTATTGCTTATATGTAATATTACAAAATTAAATGACTTTATTATATTATATTGTAATAACTGTTGAAAGGGCTTATGTTTCAAATAGCGTTACTTTTTTGACTGTGATATGAATTTTCTTAGCATATGAGGGCTTATAATCTTACTAAAAGTAGGTGTAGCCGATCGTTAAACTTTACTGTACTGTTAAGTTTGTCAAAAATATGAAAGCATATACTAAGTAATATCAGCGAAATTAGGTTGATGTATGGCTGGGGTCCTTGGGCATTTATCTAATTTATAAATTAATCAGGATACACCTAAGTTTAACAACTGCAATAGGCTCCATGTAGTTGTAGCCGACTTCACTTAGATGTATCCACATTTTTGCCTTTAGCTTTGACATATAAACAAAACAATGCCTCAGTGCTGTATTCTTTAACTTTTTATACATTTTAACTTTCTACTTTTGGGAGTATCTGTAGTTTGGTTTATCCATTTATAATATAATTAATATTAAATATAACTAATATTTCAGAAGACTTCTAACAAATTAACTTCCAACACTATGAAATCTGTCAAATATCTCACCTCATTCTTAAGTGACACCATTGTCATTAATGGTGTTTTTTTTTAATATAAAATTCAGTTACAATGCCTTCAATTACAGCTTAATTATGAGCTGTAATTGGTTGGTTGTACTGGTTCTTTATACCACTCACACCAAGCATTCTGCCACCAAGCAGCAGTAAATGCAAAGCTGTTTGCTCAGCACAAGAAGTATTTAAGAGGGTGGTAATTTCCCAAATGGGCTACTAGACAGACACATAGTCCTACCATGTATATTACTTTAGTTTCTTTTTTAATATGCTCAATACTATTAAATGCAAATATTAGGTGGATCATTCTATACCAATATTGCTTAGTGCTATATGTAAGTATACATGTTATAAAAACTTATGGTAGTAGTATTTATAATGATTCAACTGATGACCCCGTGGCGCAGTGGCTTGGCAATTAGTTGTAGTGCTGGGGGCTGCGGGTTTGAATCCCACATAGAGCAAGTATTTATATGGCCTACAATTAACTGTTCTGGATCTGGATGTTTGTCTTTGTGCAATTTATGTTTTTAAACTACCTCCATGATAAAATCTAGGAGAAAATCGTAGTGTGGGGTAACATTTTGTTTTTTCTTGAAAGAGTTGTTCCTCAATTTATGGTAATAATTGGTCGGTGGCAGCTTATACTACCAATAGCATTTTCAAAGAATTAACTTCAGTTTAATATACTGTTTTCTCATATAACCCATAATATTGATGTAGAGAAATGGCAATATGCGTTTTTGAATGGATATACTTTTTTAAAGACAAATGATCATGATATAATGATACAACCTATCAAAGGTACAGCTAAACAGTACAGATTCATAGAATGCCTCATAGGGGGCATATTTGCTTTGGTTACCACACTTGGCTAACCTGCCTGAGGTTAGCATTAGTGGTTTTTAATTATTTTGAGTTGTTGTCAAGAAGATGCCGCTCTTCATATGCTGTTTCATTTTCCTCTTGCCTCATACAACACCTACAGGATTATATAAGGTAGTGGATTATATAAGGTAATGGTAAACTAAACTAAACTAAGGTAGTGGATAATCTTACTTCACCACACGTTTACAGAGTTTAAGTAAGAGAATTGAAGAATGACAACTTCTATATTTTATGTAAAACTGCCCAATATATTTGAAAATTTTGTTTTTAGTTGAGCTATATATACACGCAACATAATTAACACACTTTGAGAAAGTAGTTTGTTCAGAATCGTTTACTGAATCGACTCCCTATCATTTTGAATATAGGTAATTTTTTATCCCAAAAATAATTAAAACTACGTAAATTACAGTCACACTAAATCTGTACAGTCAAAACAAACTGAAATGGACCGTAACTTAAGGCAGTAAGACTTTTAAGGGTGCAGTTTTATATGTATTATTACTAATTATGTCATTCAATAAAAATAAAGAAAAATGAATTTATTTCAAGCACATTCAAATCTTTGCGTTCATGGATTTGTACTGTGACCACAACATTCTTCCGGAATTAGTATAACTAATTTGATAAATAATCAGTGCATAAAAATGTTTAACTACAAATTCAGTGTATGTATTATGATTATAACACAATATACTAATTGGGGTGTCTGAGGGTGTGCATTAATTACGTTACATATCAATTGTTTATTAATTTTTAATTTTTGCTTATAGAAAGGTAGTTAAGCAGGACTTTAAACTGAAAGCCTGTAAGGAACTTCACTGTTTACTCAAAGGACAATACAAATCTATAGCTTTAACTCATGATTTAAGTAGAGTCATACAAGTGTTACTCAAGCACAGCTCTGAAGATATTAAAAATGGAATAACAGAAGAATTGCTGGACATTATGGTACAAATGATGCAGTCCAAGTATGCACAACATGCTGTGAAACGTATAATGAAATATGGCACCGACTTTATACGTCATGAAGTGATAAAAAAGTTATTTGGTCATATTGTGTCTTTGGCAACTCACACTATAAGCGCTCCAGTGTTGGACTATGCATATGGTGAATTTGCTACCAAGAAAGAAAAAATCTACATGCAACAAGAATTCTATGGTGAAATATATAAAAATGTTAGTAAAATCTTTCGATTTACAGTGTTTATTACTAATGCTGAACACAGACCTCCCCCATAGATGGTATATTTACCATAGTCGCCACACTTTGCAAACACATTGGCAACCACAGTCTTATTTTTAGTTGTATTAAGAAGATGCTGCTGCTCATCTTCTGATTTGTTTCCCCCTGTTGCCTCTTATGAGACCCATATGATAATATATGGTAGTGGATATTCTAAAACTGCCACTACATGGTATTGTTAGTTTTCAACCGACTTCAAATAAGGGAGAGGTTCTCAATTCAACTGTATTTTTTTAATGTATGTTACTTCAGAACTTTTTCTAGGCAAACTGATTTTGTTGATTCTTTTTTTATTTGAAAGCTAGTGCCTCTCATGTAGTCCCATATAAATTTGATTAAGATCTGATCTTTGAATCCATTGATGATGTTCTCATTGTAAGTATTTATATTGAAGTTGGTTGTAAAAAAAAAATATTTTACCATTTGTTATTATATGCAATGAAATGTTCATTTTTATGTTCATAAGAGCTTCAAACAAGCCTGAATTAAATAGTTTTGAATTTTAATACAAAAAAAGCAGCAGTAACCTCATTGTTAAGGATGTTACTGGACTGCAAACTTTGCTAGTTATGGGTTTGAATCCCTCATTTGACTCCCATAAAACAACAGCTAATGGAAGATTTTAAGCTTAATTAGAATAGTTTACATTAATGTCAGACTTATATTGGGAAAGGTGAGAATGTCCATTTTATTTTTCAGTCTAAAGATGATAAAGTAAAAACTCTCAGTGATGCTTACAAAGGGTCACCTGAAATGAAGACTGCTATTTTACAAGCCTGTAAAGCAAATATACAAAAGATTTTAGACAAAAATCTTCATGATAGCGAGTATGTATTCATTTATAATTTAAGTCAATATCAAAATATATTATTTTTTCATTTTAAGTTATGTTTATTACATATATATGTTTGTAAACTTTGCACAATTTTTGATTGTATTTTGACATCTGGAATAAGATTTGTGTCAATTCTGTTATCCAAATCCCTAAGCTTCATTGCAGTGGTCCTTAACACTCATAGATGTTGTAGATTGTTTGCTTTATAGGCTCTTGAGTTGAATTAAATATTGCTTACCTCAAATAATTAATTTACCAATCGCTTTGCGCTTGCCCATGCTCGCTTTTATATTCAACAAAAGAAGAGAAAACATAGAACATTCTATGTCATTCCAGTTCATACTAATAAAAAAAAGTAGAATTCTCTTTTAATTTAAAAGTTCTTGCACTTTTGACGCTGCTTCCCATTGCTGGTCTGTGTATTTTATCTCATTTATCTCATATAAATTGAAACAATTGAGCACCCTTTTTCCTGGTTTAGTGACAAAATTAGCTATATAGCTATATACCAAGCTATTTCCAATTCGTTTTGTGTTTTTAATTATGTAACATGTTATTATTTTTCCCTGCTGGGTTTCTTGCTGGTTCTTCCCAGGACAGAGGTTTCTATATGGAATAAAAATGTTTCTGTTTCTATCTAAAATATTGATTAATTTATGGTTCTCTATGAATGGTGATTATAAATTGTTTTTTTTTAGGTTATTTCAAACTGTATTGTATGATTACATCCGTGAGTGTACGCCAGAAGACAGGGTAGAGCTCATTTCAACTTTAAGCCCACTAATTGTGCCTCTCAGCAACTCACTGCCGGGTGTCAACACAGCCAGTATATGTGTGTGGCAAGGAACAAACAAAGACAAAAAGGTAAAAATAATCGAGTATTATGAGGGTCAGCTGCTTAACAGATATGTGGTTTGAAATATCAATGACCAGCATATATTGTCCTCCAGGCAGAATTTGATCACATTGTTCTGTCTCAACAGAGACTAACCATCTGTGTAGGAAATGATTATAGAGCTAAGCACAGGTGCACTCTCTATTCCCTAACTCTCTAGGTCCGATCGTACGGCAATAGGACACGAGAGCATTCAGGCGCAGGACTCAGGACTAAAAGCTTTATGTGCTTTCTGAAGCCTGGGGGTGCAACGTTGCCAATTTCCTGGCTTCGGGCTGCTACTGAGAATTTCAAAGCAGAAAACCCAGTAACTCCCGGGATTCAAACCGGATTTTGATCCGACCACATATTCAGCAGTAGCATTTACAACCCCTAGACTAAGGAGGTAGTCAACATGGGCTGTCTGACTAGACTAAGACTTCTACTTTTATTTGAAATTATCCCAAATTTAATGTGATTTATGGGTAACAACGTTTTTGCCTACCAATCGATCCTTAAACATGTGTGCGTGTGCAGTAAAATCAGTCAAAATAATACATTACCATGCATTTCGAATTTTAATTTTTCTTCACCATTTGCCTATATTACTTATTATGAACCTACTCAACAAATTTGGCCGGTTATTGCAAAATAACCCTGTATATTAAAATACAGGCTATTCTATCATTTTTGCATTAACATGTAGTGCATCATCAAACTGTCACACTTGTATTTAACTCGTATTTAAAATTATTTTTTATAAATTTCAGACAATATTGAAAGTGGTGAAAGAGCATGTTGTGTCTCTATGCAAACACAAAACTGCATATCGTCTACTTATAACAATATTCGACGCTGTCGATGATACTGTTTTAGTAAAGAAAGCCATCATATCTACATTAGCTAGCAATTTGAAAGATGTTGCAAAAGATCATTGGGGTAAAATGGTAAGATAGAAATTTATTTGTTGAAAAACACAATGTAGTGTCAAAAACAGTTGGCTTCCAAAGTAAGTAAGAGTGCAACGAAACCGGCGGAGTTAACGAACCTCATCGCTACAGTCCCGGCACTATCGCTCTATTTGAGATTCGTCGCTACCAGAAGAGCACTGAGCTCCTCATTTGGAGCGTAAGACCGATCTCTGTTTCCATAGATCTGCCGCAATGGACCTTCAAGGGCTAGCGAAACTTAACTAGCGTTACAAACGAAAGACATCCAGTTGGCACG
Source organism: Parnassius apollo (assembly GCA_907164705.1). Classification (NCBI taxonomy): domain Eukaryota; kingdom Metazoa; phylum Arthropoda; class Insecta; order Lepidoptera; family Papilionidae; genus Parnassius; species Parnassius apollo. Next base: position 5,712,814 of record CAJQZP010001507.1, read on the forward strand.
CAGTATTCGTGGATAACAAGCTATACATCTCTTCCGATTGAAATAAATATAAATGTAAATAGCACTGGCCCCTAGACTTGCTTTCCTGTAGGCCTCCTCTCACTTCTGAGAGGGTTTTAGGGCAAGGAAATGTCCGCCGCGGTGCCCCAATGCGTGTTGGCAGACTTCATGTCTTTGAAATATTTTTTCCTCAGATATGCGGGTTTCCTCACGATGTTTTCCTTCACCGCCGAGCATGAGGAAAATCAGCAATTAACAATTTCATTGGTGCCGGGCAGTATAAATCACTCTCAATATTAGGGTTCCACTTAGTTATTATTAAACTAATTGAAAGAAATAAAATGTTTATTTCGCCACATTATGACAATGCTATATTGTACATAATGTTTATTAAATAATATGACGTTTCCAACGAGACGAAAGGAGCTCGCGCTCAGTATTTGACGTGGCGAACTAGCTATTGTTAATCTGGGTGGCCCGTTTCGTCCCTTTCGAGTAGTTCGAGCTGTTGTGTTAGAAATGAATGAAATACTTCAGGAGTTCTATTGCTCAGTATGACTTTTTAAGTTCTTTTAAATTCTCCAATCTTTTTTATTATCTAAAATGATCATATAGCAGCATAATGCTGCTGTATGCTGTGGTGGGTTTGGATAGGCGAAAATGACTAAGTTTAGTATAACTTGTACTCTACATTAAATAAATAATATTTTGTGTTAATTTTTTTACTTATATAAATATATATATATATATATATATATATATATATATATATATATATATATATATATATATATATATATATATATTAACTATAATAAATATAAGATCATAGCAGAAAAATGTTTTTGTCATTCACTTTTTTTTACTTACCAACAGGGATCTTCTTCAGGGTAATTCTTATGTGCCCAAGGGCCCTGGTATGGCCTAAAACGGCGTTGGTCACGTTGTTTGTCCACGATTGGCTCCTAAACTACTTAACCGATTTTAATCAAATTTGCACACTGTGTGCATTGATCCAACTTGAGAGATAGGATAGTTTTTTTGCCCACAATTTTTTTTTGCGAATTTAAGGATTTTTAATAAAACATGACAAATTGTCGTCGAAAAAGGCAGTCAATGTCTGCTTGGCAAGCTAGTAATATATTATAATTATATAATAATAATTTATATTTAATATTTCTAGGTGTTGCACTGGCTTGTGAAACCCAAGGACCCGGCAGCTTTCCATCCCAGTTTCATAAAGTTCCTGGAAGATGGCGCCAAGAGCGGTACATCAAAAAAAGACGCCGAGCTTCGCGTTTCAGAGCTACGAGAAGCGATTCTTCCCGTTTTAAAGAAAGATATGGAATCAGAACCAGAGTTCTGGCTGAGTAATAAAGCTAACTTCCTGTTGACTGTCGCAGTGTTATCAATAGGTAATCTATACAAATAAATAAAACTGAAGTGTCTGTCAATCAAATCTGAAAATTAAAAATCGTAATTAAGGGAAAATATTAAAAATACTACCACAAATGACTTAGCAAGATTCCCCGTTATGCCGAAAATATTGCAGCATTAATTTTAAAATAAATATATGGTAAAATTGAGGATTAATGTTAAGTACTATGTTAGACGAAAACACGATTCCGTAAAATTTTCTCGATAGAAAAAAATCCAAAGTTACCTCCGAACTTAACAACAAACCGCTAATTCATTTTCAAATTCATAAAATACTTTAAATTAGATCATGAAACTGCAAACTAACTGAACTAACTATAAAGCAGAGCTTGTTTTTTTTTAATTACAATTATTTTCACTGTAAAAAGAATTTACCTAAACTATCGGTATCTTGAAACTTGTTTCCTGCCGCCCGATCAGTCTCGCTTCGGCCTTTGAAGGGGGAAACTGTGTCATTTACGATCAGAATACACATTACGCAACAGGACGACGTAAAATTAAAATGGGAAATAACCGTAATAAAAATAAGAAGCGACTGGGTTGGCGTAAAGAAACAGGCATAAATATGATAAACCTAACGAAATCAGACCTAACTGGAGAGGTCCAGCTGGAACTCCCTTCGGTTGGATCGAACAAACGGTTTTACGTACTTTCCGAGGCGTGAGGTTAAAACACCGCCAAACTCTCTGAATTGTTACTAAGAATTCCTTGATAGAAACAACCCAATAGCTGAATTTTGCCCAACCTAGGACACTTAAGTCAATATAACAAATAATTTACTAACTTTTAACTATTTTTGTTAACACTGATTCTTCAGTCCTGAATAGGAAGTACCGTAATGGGATATGGACTCTTGTATTGTAAGGATGCCTTTGACGCTTGTGGCGGCGCTGTCGTCGCGCCGCACGTGAAACACACCGAAGCCTAAATCTCGCTATCAAAGTTCCGAATCATAAACAGTATATATAGAACAGCTCCGAACTATCACGGACGCGGAGCGTTGGCCGCCGGGCAGAACACCTTACCCGGCGGGGATCTCCTCTTTTTCACGGCTACAGTGGTGACCAATAAACCAAAAATTAGTAATTGAGAATTTCATTTTATTTCCAGAAACATCAAAGGAAATTTTAGAAGCTTTATCTAAGGTCATATGTCAGTCGGATTGGGTCATTAAGATTGAAGATAAAGAAGTGCTGGCTGTGGAAGACGCGGGAATACACATGTGTCTTAAGAAACTTGCTTGTTTAGACAAAGGCAGGCCTGAAGGGACTTTGGGTGAAGTGATGTGTGACCATCTGAATGATGATGCTGTAAGTTATTTTAAATTTCAAGGTGTGAGACTCAGATTGTGGTCCTTTTATTCTAAATTTTTCATCATCTAATTAGCTTTTGTTTAAAAGATATGCTGAAGTCAATTGAATATCCAGTGACCAACCTTATTTAGAGTTTTAAAAAATCTATATAAATAAAATAATCGAGGTTTGCAGTAGTGCGCGCATCACAGAAAAATTACCTACTGAATAGATTTGAATTAGTTTTTCTAAGTTAAAATATTGCTATATCATCATTTAATATAAACTTATTACAGTTTTAAGAACGTGGACGAAGTCGCGGGTATCAACTAAGCAGCTAAGCAGCAGCTAGTAATACATAATTTTGTCAGGAATGACAGCTCTTATAAACTTAGTAACAATTTCTGAGAAAAATTGTTAGTCATTTCAGAGAAACCGATTACATATAAAAAATGTTTTTTTAATTTAGTTTTAATTCACCATTAGAGCTATTTAAATTTTAATAAATAAAACTAAATCGTTGCCTTTTTTATTGCAGATTCAAGTTTGGATACCAACTAATAGGGGATGTTTCTTTCTCCTAAAGTTGATTGAAAACAATGAAGAAGAGATAGCTAATAAACTTCTTAAGAAGATCAAAACACATTCAAATCTTATAAAACAACAGTCATCTGAAGGAGCTAAATTATTGTTACAGAAAATTCGAAAAAAATAAAACATAAGGAAAATTATAATTTATTATTTCACTTAACTACCATACGATTATTTAAACTATCACATCAAGTAGACACGAATGAATCACATGTCACATATATTTAGCTGCTTAAAAATTACTCGACCCAAATCTTGCCTATGGGTTTTAATCCAACACTGTTAATAACATTTAAAGATTTTTCTAATAATTCCTCCTCAATTGTTGTTATTGATCTGCAAGAGAAAGAACAAACTCAATAAAATTTTAATAGCTGATTAAAATATTAAGAATTTATAAATTTTAGCCTTTTTTTTTCATTGTGGGCTTTGCAACAAGGCCTTCAGTCAAAAAGAATACATTTTTCAGAATATGAATATACTAAAAATTTCTTCACACTATGTTGTTGATGCATAATATTATTGCGTATTTTTGGGACATGAACGTAAGTATCTCAAGTTTTCAAGGCGTCTAAGCAAACAAAATAACTTAAGGTTTCTTATTCTTAATATCACCATTGCAGCACTTATTTAATTGTTTCCACTAAATTGTTCAAAATCGCAACACTTGCGTATTATAATCCAGGTTTTTTTTAGAAATTTGAAGTGATTAAAAACATCAAAAAAAAAATGTCCACCTGATGGTAAATAGCTACTGTAGTACATAGGCACCTGGAGCCTTTAAACAAAAAGATGCGTTGATATCTCTGAGGACTAAGATGAAATGCCTGTATTTATATTGACTCTCTATTAACCTACTGTAGTACGGCTATTTGGCAGCAGAAATACGTAGAAGTACCCACCATTCCATTAGTGTCGTAAGAGGCGACAGAGGGAAACTAAAACGGGAAATGGAAAGTAGCATCTTCCTGATCATCATAAACACACGCTCGTCAGAGTTGCATTTGACACAATCATGACATACCTCTCTCGCCTCCCTTTACATACCTACGCATACATGCTCATGGATTAAGGGTACTCTTAATCCAGCCTATCTTCAAAATATCAACTCTGAATTTTATTACCTGAGTTGACTTGTAATCGCCTATACTCAGTCAGAGGGTTTTTTATAGGCTGTAATGAATGATGACTAACCAATATACAGTGTGTAAGTGTAAACACCGTTGTCACTGAAACCATAGTTGGTTGGCTTTAATATAAAAATATTTATCCGATTTTTTAAAAAAAAAACGCTATTTTCTTTTATAAAATTAAAAAAGTTTCTGTCCGACACCGTCCGTAAATTCATGGATACCCTATGCGCTCGAGTGACGTAATCACTGTAAAGATCACCGCCCGCCCTTGCTACCTACACAACATTTCAATATAAACACAATGGTATACATAACCTATCATGAAACTTTTCCTTCATACTTTCACACTTGCTTAGGACAGATAAAAATTCCTACCCTTTGTGTTGCGTGACGAGTCCAAATTAATGTAAGTTAGATTTAACAACAAAGAAAATTAAACATTAATAATAGTAAATTGTAAATCATTAGGTAGGATTTTTGACGTATTTACCGTATACCGTACCGCGGCCCTGGAACGCAAAGGGCATTTGAAGCATAAGCTGACCATTCATTGTACGGAAAGATCATACAAAGCGAGGCCAAGACAAAGGATTTGTACAGCTTGATGTGTAGCCTGATTGATTGGTTATTTACACTTACCAATTAAATAAAATCCTCGTAAATGAATTCCATTTTGATCAGCTTTTACATTAATCGTAAAAGCTAGAACCACAACAGTGTCATTTCTCTAAATACACTAAGAACTCTCCTTTTGAGTTCGGACGTATTACGGAACTTAGTTGCATACACTCGGCGCTTCACTTCTCCCCAAAGATAAAAGTCCAGCGGGGTAAGGTCGGTTCATCGCCCAGGAAACTCCTCAACCAGAATAGCCCTGATTTGCAGCTGAAAATGTGCAGGGGCACCGTCATGTTGGTAGTAGAGGTTTCTCAGTGAACGCAGAGGCACATTTCCACTGCACGTTTATGTAAGACATAATAACATAAAGCGACGTAGAATGTCGGCACTGCGCGGCGCGATTTTAAATCAAATTAATATGTACATTCCGTACTGACGCAGCGAAGGTGACTGACACACTGACACAGTGACATTGGCCTTGACCGCGAATCGCTGCCGCTACCTACGATATGTTGAGTTTTTTGTTGTGAATTCTGTAGGTATAATATCCCTACTTGCCTAGGGTGAAATAATTGTAAGAAAAAAATTGAGATTTGACTAAAAAAAAAATGTTGTTATTTTTCATTGAAATTACTTTCTATAAGTGAAACCAAACCACTGGTTTCAAGGACAACAGTGTTTACACTAACACCCTGTATAATTGTAATAATTGGTTTTCTGCCCGACCGGGGATTCGAACCCAGGCCCACATGATCAGCAATCGCATTTACTACCACAAGACCAACGAGGCAGTCAATGAATAAATATATTGATTAGATTATGATATTATAACATATACATTATAATCTTTTCTTTCAACTCACCTGCTGGCATCCAGAATTTCCCAGTTATCTTCTTTTAGTTGCTGGTACATTTCTGAAACTTTCTTTTGAAAGTCTGGGACTTCATACCTGCAAAAAATTTTGTTTATCATTATAAAATAATGTGCTCATATCTAAGTAGCGCAGGGGCTGCTGCACTACCACGCTACCATGCAGGTGAGAATCCAGCATGGGACAAGTGTGTAACGTCTGCAAATAATTATTACAGGTCTTGTTATTTGTTTATATGCAATGTATGTTTGTAAAACACTCCCTTACGGTACAGGGGAAGACATTAAAGAGGGGTAATCTATTTATGTCACCAAGCAGTAGTGCATGTTTGAAGCTTTGAAGTTGGTTGCGGGTCTCAATAGACTGCAGTAGACATTTACCAAGTAAACTGTAAGTTCGCTTGTGCATCAAGAATCAACGTGTGGTTGCGGCAAAAGAGAAGATTTATCACCTTATTTCGTTACAGTGTTGTAAGAGGTAGATATGGGAAATGCCAAAAATCTCATGGTCATTTTAAAGATCGATATAATCATCCCATTTAGGTTAACTGGCAAACTGAAATAATCGTCAAAAATTCGGACATCGTAATTACATCGAAAATCAACATGATATCTATGTGTCTCTCAGTCATTCTGAAAGATCGCTCCGTACTAGTTAATTTCGGACAGTGAACTAGTTCATTCTATTAGGTGCTCTTTTCGGTCATTACACTGACCGATTCTCGAGTTACGTTTACATTCGGTATGGACGTCTTGCGAGTGCAGGTGTACGAAAGGAGCTGTTAGACCGATTAACAATCAACATTCGGAAACGTTTCTTTTAGTACAGTGCCAAGATACATTTCCGTATCGTTCATCGTTCGCGAACTACACAAGACTAATCTACTACAGAGGCCTATGTTTTGCAACTGACTTTTAAGCTAATTAGAAGATGAATTTAGAAATCTTGTTAACTAGCATTTAAAATTAGAAAAATTATGATTATAGGACTTTCCTCTTTACTTACTTGTGTACGACAAATGACAACATTCATGTAAAAAAAATGAAAAAATCTTATAACGTTAAAACAACGCAAATGCGTATTTAAACATGACCAAGTGACTTTAAGCTAATTAGAAGATGAATTTAGAAACTTGTTAACTAGCATTTAAAATTAGAAAAATTATGATTATAGGACTTTCCTCTTTACTTACTTGTGTACGACAAATGACAACATTCATGTAAAAAAAATGAAAAAAATCTTATAACGTTAAAACAACGCAAATGCGTGTTTAAACATTACCGCTTGCCTTTCTATCACCAGAATCTTAACCCGGTTGAAATGGCATGGACACAGATCAAAGGTCACGTAGCAAGTAAAAACGTTTGGAATACACCCGCGTGACTGAACTAGTGAACGAAAAGGTATATATGATGGAAGAAGGTGAATGGGAAAAATTGTGCAGTAAAGTTAAAAGTATTGAAGAAGAAGACCGAAAAAATAACCATGTGGTCGATCTTATGACGGAAACATTTACGAGTATCATTCGCGTTGATGATGATGATACTTATGACGGAAGCTCAAGCGAAGATGAAAGTGATGATGAAGTAGCATCCAGTAACACCAACACACCATCGACATCTGGCTTCCATGTGACCCCAGACCATTTAATGGAAGGCCTTAGAAGAATTTTAAGACCAAAGTTAAAAATAATGCTTGAGCATTATTTTGAGGTTGGAGTTAAATAAGATGTTTACTTGAGTAAACACCTTATTTAACTCCAACCTCTAGAGAACCGGAGACCCTGGATATGAGGCATTCCATTTTGGTCCACAGGGGAGGCAACGCATTTTGATTCTTAATTGAGGATAGATGCAGATATTTATGGGTCACAGCAACCACTTACCATCTGTCGGTGGACTGTGTCTCACTTGTCACCCTTACTGTATATAAAAAGGGAGTCTCTTAGTTTCACAAAGCAGTACTTAAATAAATTGTTTTAAAGGGTGTTCCTTTTTATGAATTATTACTGTAATCATTCATAAAAAGCAAATCCTTTTAAATGGTCAGTGACAGAAATTAACGAAACAATGACATACATATTATTATGTTACTATGCTCAAAATACATGGTTTTATATGCTGAAGAAATGTGGAAAACGATTTCGTAAAATTCACTAGGAATATAATCTACATCATGAAAAGTTGTGATTATATACTGCTTATATCTCTATTTATATTTTTACATTGCTTTATTGTTCATAAAGTATAGGTAGTTAATAGTTATTTTATTTCGGACAATATTCTGTATATTTTATGAATATTACTTTACTTTTATTCTAAATATGCCGTGTTGTAGCGGCGTATAAAAATCCACTTTCCCATATCATCCAGTGAGTGTCATAAGACTCAGTCATAAGACAGCAACTCATTGGTAACAACTCAAAATAATAAAAAATACTGTGGTTACCAACCTGTATGATGATCATAGCATATTTGACAAATCATTAATCAATAGTAGACTTTGATAGGATGTAATGGATTAACAAGCATTTGCTTCAGTATAAACAAACATTAGTATCCACATACTAGCGTATAAAAGCATAAATAGGCAAAAGAAAGATACTTTCCTTTCATTTCCAAACCCGTTTCTTTGCTGTATTTTATCAAGAGGCATTGTAAGAAAGAATACCCTGTCAGGCATTGGCAGACCAGAATCTGGTGATTTGCACCAATTTAAATCTAAACCTACAAACAATTAATTATATGTAATACTCTATAACATTTTTGTGAATAATGTAATATTAACCTGTATAATTTAATTAAAATTAATTAAAAAAAAACTAGGATATTAATAATGCTGTCACCCGGGCAATGCTGCAGCTAAACATTATTGCGGTAGCAATGGTTCAGCTTCACAAAGGTAGATATGGCTTTTTCCCTTATTTTTTTTTTGAGATTTTTATGGAATTGACATGCAAATCCCATCATAACTTATAAACTAACACTAAAACTAAATAGTATAATTATGAGTACTAATTAAATTACTGTAAGTACTAAAAAGAGGCTTTCACTTATACTGAAGATGTGAAGATAATTATTCCGTCTTAGTAGCAAACCGGAATAACTCTCTTGACACCCTTGATTTGGGGTTTAAAAAATGTAAATGAGGCATTCCATCGCAGACCTCAGGGGTGATATAGCATCTGCATTTAGATTCTTAATTTATGTAAATAAAAAATGTAGATGTCTATGGGCTACAGCATCCACTTACCGTCAGGTAGACTGGGTGCTCGTTTGTTACCCTTATTCTATTAATACCCTTTGTATTAAAATCAACATCCAAAATATTTGCATAAAACACTACATCAACAAATGGTATACATCTTCAATTTTATTACATACATCACAATTTGGTGAAGGTTTTTTGCCTAATAAGAAAGCGAACATTGCTGATGGTATATAACCGGAATGAAGTCTGAGGGCTAACTTAAGAAAATTTCTGCTGAGTTCACAATCATTAAACCAAGGTAAGATAAGGCTTACTTTGTATAGTTCTACATCAGATGCCTTTCCATATTTTTAGATTTATTTATTTATGCCTTGCCATACTCGTATTTTTTATGCAGAGACAACTTCATTTACACGAAAATTTCGTTCACCACTGAAGAGTTGTTACCCGATCGTCACAAGGAAGTCAATATTATTTTTGTTGAAATATAGCTAAAACAAATCCAATATTTGTGGAGCCATTTCTGGACAATTTTATCATTAAGAGTTGCTCCTTCTCCATAAAATGATGCTATTCCAAATTTTTCCCAGTTTGTGCCTAGTTTTGGAAGTTATAAATGTATTGCTCCAGAGACTTCGGATTGTGCCTAGGTTAGTGCATTAACCTGTATGATCTTCAACAGATACTGTTTAGGGACACTAAGAATTAAAATCTGAGATAGATATCTGGATAGGCACTATGCTAGATGCTCTATAGGCATACAACCAATCACAATTCCAGACATTTCACACCCTTACTGCTGTTTCCCATTGCCTATCAGAATAATTTATGTCTAGCATATCATCATCATCATCATCATCACAGCCCTTCACAAGTCCACTGCTGAACATAGGCCTCCCCCAAGTAATGCCACAAAGCACGGTCCTGAGCCACCTGCATCCATCGACTTCCTGCATATCTTACCAGGTCGTCACTCCATCTAGTGGGGGGTCGCCCTACACTACGCCTACCGGTACGAGGCTGCCACTTGAGAACCTTTCTTCCCCATCGGTTATCGGTTCTTCGAGCTATATGGCCGGCCCATTGCCACTTCAGCTTACTAATCCGTTGGGCTATGTCGGTCAATCTGGTTTTACTGCGGATATCCTCATTTCTGAGTCTATCACGCAGAGAAACTCCGAGCATAGCCCTCTCCATAGCTCGCTGAGCGACCTTGAGCGTCCTTATACGGCCAGCAGTGAAGGACCACGTCTCTGATCCGTAAGTCATCACTGGCAACACGCACTGGTTGTACACTTTAGTTTTCAGAGATTGAGGTATACCTGACGAGAAGATATGTCGTAATTTCCCGAACGCTGCCCAGCCGAGTTGAATCCGTCGATTGACCTCTCGGTCGAAGTTGGACTTACCTAGTCCGACTATTTGTCCCAGGTAAACGTACTCGTCAACAACTTCGAGCATAGTGCTCCCAACAACTACCGGCATAGGTGTGACATGGACATTAAACATAATCTTTGTTTTGTCCATGTTCATCTTAAGACCTATCCGTTGGGAGGCACTATTGAGGTCATTGAGCATAGAGCTTAAGTCCTCCAGCGATTCTGCCATAAGGACTATATCGTCGGCAAATCGAAGGTGAGTGATGTACTCGCCATTGATGTTAATACCGTATCCTTTCCAGTCCAGTAGCTTGAAAACGTCTTCCAAAACAGCGGTGAAGAGTTTCGGGGATATAACGTCACCCTGTCTTACACCTCTCTGCAGTTGGATAGGTTTCGAGCTCTGGTTCTGTACTCGGATAGCCATCGTAGCCCTACTGTACAAACACTTCAGCACTTCGATATACCGACAGTCAACTTGGCACCGCTGAAGGGACTGCAGCACCGCCCAAATTTCGACGGAATCAAAGGCTTTCTCATAGTCCACATACGCCAGGCAAAGTGGCAAATTGTACTCTTCAGTCTTCTGTACAATCTGCCGCAGGGTATGTATGTGGTCTATGGTACTGAAGCCTTTTCGGAAACCGGCTTGTTCGGGAGGCTGGAAGTCGTCGAGTCTGCGTGCGAGACGATTCGTAATGACTCTCGAAAACAGCACGTAGACGCGGCTCAGAAGGGAAATCGGTCTGTAGTTCTTCAAGAGAGCGTTGTCGCCTTTCTTAAAGAACAAGACCACCGCACTTCTGCTCCACGCCTCTGGAGTAGTGCCACCATGGAGGACGGAATTGAAGAGCTTCTGAAGGACTTCAAGTACCGGTGTTCCACCCGCTTTCAGAAGCTCCGCTGTAATTCCATCCTCGCCTGGGGCCCTGCCGTTTTTAAGGTGCTGGAGAGCCATTCTAATCTCGCTTAGACTGACGTCCGGGATATCATCGGAATAGTGTCGGATAAGACTTGCTCTTGGATCGTTACTCACACTTGCGTGTGGCTCCAACGATGATGTGTACAGCTGCCCATAGAACCTCTCAATCTCACTCAAAATCTCAGGTGTCCCGGAAACGATGCTGCTACACTCAGTCTTCAGCCTTGACAGTTGGCTCTTTCTGGCAGACAGATCTCTGGCAAAGACTTTGGAGCCCTGGTTCCGCTCGATCGCTTCTTTAATACGAGCAGTATTAAAGTTGCGTAAGTCTCGCCGCATGCATTTGGAGATCTGTCTGTTCAGTTGCCTGTATGCTGTCAAATCTGTTGACGATTGCAGCCTCATCTCCCGTCTAACAGCCATGAGATTAAGAGTGTGATCGGAGAGTTTTTGTGTTCTTCTGCGGCGGGTCTTGCAGAACTTAGCTCCGACCGCATGGACAGTTTCCACGAGCTTGTCATTCATATCGTCCACTGCATTGCAATCTTGTCTAGCATATACATTTAGCTATTCCCAAAATCACTCTCTTTATCATTGGAATACACCAACTATCATTTGTTGGTTGAGATATCCTCAAACTTAAACTTTGGGAGGTTCATCAAGTCCAAGGCCAAAGCAGCTGCAAAGAAGCAAGGAGTCTTTGTAAAGTTGCGGCGATACTTCACGCCGGGAAAGCTGCTAACTCTATAAAAAGTCCGGTCGTGCATGGAGTATTGCTGCCACATATGGGCTGGTGCTGCAAAATGCCACCTAGCAGCTCTGGACTCAGTGTAAAAGGCGTGCACGAGGCTTATTAATGACCCGAATCTGGTTTAAACAAATCTTACCAGCCTCGAACACAGGCTCAGCAATTATATTACTTAATTCCTCCCTCTTCCTTCCACCATCGGACAACAAGATATTCGCCCAGTCTCCACCCTTTCATTGTTGGCTTACCCCCCCATTTGAACCGAAAGGTTTGCTACATTGTTCATCATGTGTAAAGCAAAGGAGTGGTATAACTTGCCAGCGACTGTTTTCCCATCCAATTACAATGGATGTCTTCAAGGCAAGAGTGAATAGGCTTTTCTTGAGTAAGTGCTCTTCATAATCTTTGGCTACATCACCACTTACCACCAGGTGGGATAGTAGTTGAGCGCTGGCTTAGAATAATAAAAAAAAATCAATTTGTAATTCCAACAAGATGTGGTGAGGCGATTCAGAATTTTCTTATGATTACACTACATTACGATAGGAATTTTCAATATATAGGTTTTGATTAAATAGTAAAAAAAAAAAACTATTGAATAGCTATATTTCTTTAAAACTTTTACCTTTTGCAGCAGAGAATGCTACACCAGAATAACAGTACCTATCCACAATGACACTGACTCCTTCTTCTAATGTTTTTATTATGCCTCTAGATTTCTCCCAACGATTTGCAGAGAAAAGCAGGTGGATAGTTTCATCTGACAAGTCATTCTGTAATATAATTTGTGTACCAAATTAATTATTTTAACACAACTTGCAAGGCTTGCCTAGTTGTGATAACATTATTAATGTTTTTTATATTAATACTAGCTGTTCCTCGCAACTTAGCATGTGAGGAATATACCACAATTGGATTTCAGAGGTATAAATGTTTTTGCATAGAACCCTAATTCTCTATCTAAAATAAAAGTAGCCTAACTCCTACTCCTTATATCACCTATTTTCCAGTTAAGTAAAGTAAAGTAAAGTTACAGCCTATATACGTCCCACTGCTGGGCTCAGGCCTCCCCCTCATTTCTGAGAGGGTTTAGGGCAAGGAAGTGTCCGCCGCGCTGCCCAAATGCGTGTTGACGAACTTCACATGTCTTCGAAATATTTTTTTTCTTATTACTCAGACATGCAGGTTTCCTCACGATGTTTTCCTTCACCGCCGAGCACGTGGTAAATCAGCACTTAAAATTGTAATTAACAATTTCATTGGTGCCGGCGGGGATCGAACCCGGGTTACTCGCATTCCGTTACATTTACAGCGAGCGTTAACCACTGAGCTACCACGGCTTTCCAGTTAAAGTTCTGTCAAATAGGTGGCAGCGTAGCTGGAATAAACAGACAGACAGACAATTTTTTTAATATTATTTTGTTTTGATATAAGTATTGTTATACTTTCATATACATTTAGCTGTTTTGACATTACTAACAGACACTTCAATTTTATTTATTTATATAAATTACATCTAAACCCGTCTATAAACTAATTGATAGAATCAGGCGTTACTTTGCGGAAATCCATTATAATAAAAAATAAAAATATAAATTTCTTTGCAACTTTCCGCTAAACATATAAAATGATGTGTCTTACCTGGAATGAAGCGCACCTCCCGCCCTCCCTCAATTGCATACACTAACTCCGTCACCACTATACCAAGCACCACTACTCTCAACACCACTATTCCAGGCAAGACACACCATCGACGATAATACGACACGTGTTTCGCCTCTACACGAGGCATCATCAGGTAATATAGACTCTACGGCGGCTGACCGCTAAGGCGGTCAGCCGCCGTAGAGTCTATTTGGTCTATTTGGTATATTGAGGGAGGGCGGGAGGTGCGCTTCATTCCAGGTAAGACATCATTTTATATGTTTAGCGGAAAGTTGCAAAGAAATTTATATTTTTATTTTTTTTACCGTCTATAAACCTTGTGTAAGTTCATACTCAATGTATGATTAGGAAATGTTTCTGAATGCTGAATAAAAAAACTGATTTCATTGAACTAAGTTGGTCATCTGCTGCAGTTGGTGTATGCACTGATGACCTTCTGTCTAAAGCTTAGACCATTCAACCGTATGGACTCGCCTCGTATTATTTCCCTCTGCGCAGGTATTGGATTTAAAAATCTTGTGCTTTTATAAAAACTGTTTACAGAATCGATTTTATCATTACAAGAATCGTTTTCTTCGTTGTAAGTGTTCTTTAAAAATGCCGACGTGTGCAAAAAGAAGTTTAAAAAGATGAAGTTACATTCCATATGTAAGTATTTTTAATGCTTTCTTTTTATTATAAACATTTAAAATAATATCATAACTAATAATCGAGAACAGGGATAAGATAATCGAGTACAAAATATTTCATAAAAATCGTAGTGATAATCGAAATGTGAGATACGGACTCCCCCCAAAATTAGTTATATTTTATTTTAAAGTCAACCCTTAGCTGTTGCAAATTAGGTTTAAAATTGAACACGCAAGCCCAATGGCACTCCTTTAAAAATAAACAAAAATGTGTTTTTATTTTATTATAAATATGAAATCTCTGCTTTCAGCAAGGTATATTCCCAAATCCACTAAAAAAATCTTTAATTACTCCAGTGTACAAGAATGGAGATCGAGGTGATGTTGGTAATTACAGGCCAATATCAATTCTCCCTGTGATTTCAAAAATAATAGAGAAACTTACAAATACTAGACTCATAAATTATCTTAACAAATATAAACTTCTATCTTCAGGCAAGGTAAATCCACAGAGGATGCAGTAGCTACTCAAGTCAAATTGTAACTGAACAGTTGGACAAGGGAAATAAGTGCTTATCAGTGTTCCTGAACCTAAAAAACGCCTTCGACACAGTTTCTATCCCTATTATTGTACATAAACTGGAAAGACTTGGTATAAGAGCCAATGCACCGTCTCTTTATATGAGTTATCTCTCGGATCGAACTCACATAGTGAAGCTCAATACATTCATGAGTGATGACGTCACGGTATCACACGGCGTGCCGCAAAGTAGTATATTGAGCCCTACACTTTTTCTAGTCTATATAAACGATCTTTGTTGTCTGCAAATCGATAAAGCCCATATTCTCTCCTATGCCGACGACACTGCTGTTATTTTCACTGGAAGAGATTGGAGTGATGTTAAGGAAAAAGCGGAGTCATCGGAGGCAACAGCTCATACTTAAGTATGACTTAGTTGCTGGCTGGTTTAAGGATAATCCTCTTACCTTAAATACAGACAAGACGAACTTTATTTGCTACAGTGTCCGTGACCAATCACAACCTAATCTTGATTTTGAAATCAAAATACACTCCTGCAATTCCTATCCAACTGTGTTTGTCTCGTTATTAAAAAAAAAAAACGACAAAACTAAGTATCTGGGGGTGATAGTTGACCAATGGTTATCCTGGCATCCACATCTTGAATAAGTAACAAAAAAATCTTAAGATATGTGGTGCCGGGTGAGAAATCAGGTAGCTAGTACTCTCATAGAAACATACTCAAGGAGATCTATATGGCGTTAGCACAGTCCCTACTAACTTACTGCATCCCAATCTGGAGAGGGACGGGTAAAACCAAAATGTTGGAGGTAGAATGTACACAATGTGCTCTTTTGTAAGTAAGCACTTCAAAAAAAGGAGGTTTCCAACTGATAAACTTTACTCCATCAGTAAAGTATTATCAGTGAGAAAGCTGTATGTTCTACTCACTGTATTAAAAAACATAAAACCTTAACCTACGATGACAGCATTAAACAAAAAAAGACGATAAGCTGACGTTGCATTAAAGAAATTTAAAACTGCATTTGCTAATGTTTTCTTATATTTATGCGAACACTACACATTGATTAAAACTACTTTTACGGATTTTATCGCGTTTATTTTACTATTATTTTTAATTCCCAACGTTTCGGGCGCTTTCCAGCACCCATGGTCATGGTCATCTAAGTCCCCCGTAACCATGGGTGCTGGAAAGCGCCCGAAACGTTGGGAATTAAAAATAATAGTAAAATAAACGCGATAAAATCCGTAAAAGTAGTTTTAATCACTGCATTTGCTAGTAAACAATACTCAAGCCTCTCCGTTTTACTATATAACAAATTAAACAAAGAACTAGAGATCTACAGCAAAACAAAAAAAGGAATGTAAGAAATTGAATAAAATTTTTTTAACTCCCTTAAATTATG
Organism: Parnassius apollo; assembly: GCA_907164705.1. Taxonomy (NCBI): domain Eukaryota; kingdom Metazoa; phylum Arthropoda; class Insecta; order Lepidoptera; family Papilionidae; genus Parnassius; species Parnassius apollo. The sequence continues at coordinate 5,729,257 of CAJQZP010001507.1, forward strand.
AGGAAATAGAGACATTATTACAATACAGATACTAAATGAACACATACACATACATACACCCACCCCCTACTCATACAACATGCACAAATTTATAAACCACACCACATACTACAACTACTAAATACACATACTTATATATATATATATATATATATATATATATATATATATATATATATATAGTAACACTACCCTAATATATTATATTATTGATGTATTAATGCTTTGAGACTGATGGTAGGATACTAAGGTCATGTTTTTATTATCTTTATTATTTACTTTAGAATATTTTATTTCGTTAATAATATTGTAATTCTTAGCTATGGAAGAGCGAAGTCACCTGTTACAGGCATTATTTTGCTTACTAGGTGACTTTGATCACTGATCATATAATGTAACATTAATGTTTGATGAAACAAATGATTTATTTATTATTATAATTATTAGAAACATGTAACATTAGTTAATGTTTAGTCATATTTAATAAACAAAAACCATTTATACATCCTTTTTTATTAAAATTATAATATATAAAAAAAAGACTTTTACACATTAATATATGAAAATACCACATTAATTTCAAAGTTAGATCACAAATTAGTTTACAAATTTTTTTCTATTCATTTGGTTCCAGAAATAACAAAATTGAGATTATTTTACAGTGGTTTACTATTTCACACCACTGTAGTGTTTAATTGAAAGTAGTGTCATATTGATGTGTAATGTGACTGTGATGTGCGGATCGATATCCATAGTAATTTAAATTTTTCATTATTATTCATTGAAGAAGCATTAAATTTATCATCAAACACTCAACTAAAGAACATTACCTATTATTATAACATAAGTGTAAATGAACAATTTTTGTCCCTAGATTAAATAAATTCAACCAAGAAATTTAAATTACTACTAAAACTTCCTTCAATTATTATATTTAAAATATATTTACTTATTTTACTTGTTATCTAAAAGATGCCGTGACTTTTTCCACGTGGATTAAGGAAAATTAAAAAGATCCTATAAACTTTTTAATTTTCCAGGACAAATGTATTTATTTAATGATTTCTTAAATTTACGCGAACACTACACATTGAATAAAACTATTATTTACGGATTTTATCGCGTTTAATTACTTTAATTTTTTTTTTTTTTTTTATTTTTTTATTTTTTTTTTTTTTTTTTTTTTATTAATATCCCGACGTTTCGGGTGCTTTACAGCGCCCATGGTCACGGGGGGACTGAGATGTTTGACGTCCCAATGTCATAGTTAGTCCGGCTACCTTCAGTTTTTTAATATTAATTTTTGGTCCGATTTACGCAAAACGAGCTTATAGTATCATGAAGTCTTGCAGTGGTATGCTTGGGTTTGGGTTTAATTTTGTTGATTATAGGATCCCAAGCAGATGGTAGCACCCAACCATCTTCTCTATTGAAATTTGGATGTTTTTTAATTTCAATAGCCTCGCGTATCATCCTTGGTAGGAATCGGTGTTCTTTTGCGAGAATTTGTGGTTTATCAAATCTAATGTAATGGTGGGGACGATCTTGAACATGTTCGCAGAAGTCTGCAGTCTGCGAACATGTTCAAGATCGTCCCCACCATTACATTAGATTTGATAAACCACAAATTCTCGCAAAAGAACACCGATTCCTACCAAGGATGATACGCGAGGCTATTGAAATTAAAAAAACATCCAAATTTCAATAGAGAAGATGGTTGGGTGCTACCATCTGCTTGGGATCCTATAATCAACAAAATTAAACCCAAACCCAAGCATACCACTGCAAGACTTCATGATACTATAAGCTCGTTTTGCGTAAATCGGACCAAAAATTAATATTAAAAAACTGAAGGTAGCCGGACTAACTATGACATTGGGACGTCAAACATCTCAGTCCCCCCGTGACCATGGGCGCTGTAAAGCACCCGAAACGTCGGGATATTAATAAAAATAAATTAATGTATTTATTTATTTTTATTTATTTAACAGTTTATGTACACACATACTTTGATAGGAAAATGGTAAAAACAAAAATATGTACAAAGGCACTGCTTATTCCATAAAGAAATTTCTTCCAGCAGGCCTATTGAAGGATTGTAGCTTGTGTTAATTCAGAATATCCAAATCTGTTCAGTTGTTGTGGCGTGAAGGAGTAACAAACATCTTGAATCTGTTTGAATGCAATTAGGCATATTTATACACTGGATTAAGCATTAGAATTAGCTTTATTCCGAAAAACTTTAGTACAGAAACCATTAAGCATTTATACTTTATACTTATGTATTCTCATAATCGTTTTACTTTTACAGATTTCCAAAAGACCCTCTCTAAAAAATGTGGGCACAATTATGCAATCGAAAAAGGGGTTGGGTACCTACCCACACAGGTAGTCTGTTTGATGCACTTTGATTCATCCCAATTTCTGTTTGCCTAGTAAATGTCGTAAATTAGTCCGTAATTCTTTACCAACATTACTATTAAGAGATTTTGGGAATAAAGTTTGGGATTTCTTTTTGAGGCAACCCATGGGATTTTATAGGTCTGGAGTAGGCACATAATTTCCTCAACAGGATATTATTTTTCTTTCCAGGAGGTCGAGTCTGTAGAGAGCTATAAATCTCAGGAACCAGGTCCTTCTAGTTCTACTCCATCATTAATCACGCAAGCAATATAATATACGCAATACCTGTCTCTTTAAAAGTGTGCTTTCTTCAATTCATATCTTTTCTAGGACCTGTTAGTTTTATTTATTTATCAAAAAAGTCTCTGTCAGCAAATCTAGTACTTATTTAAACTTGTAACTTTTTTCTTTGGATACCATTTTAAAATGGACAATGTTGTCACTAAGATCAACCTAAAATAAATATTTTTTTTTATTTTCATTTATAATTTTATTATTATTGTTATTTTTATTGTAATAATATAAATGTCGATTTTAAAACTATTTTTTTTTTGTTATGATGGCTTGTTATTTAAAACATAAGTTCCTGCACTTTTTGTTTTTGGTACTTGGAGCTTTTTATTTCTGGTATTCATGTTTAACCATGCCAAATTACAGCTTTTTAGAATACCAATAGTCTCTGTACTAAGCCGCGGACAAAATGACAGACTGTTGAGCTTGTCGAAACTATAAGGTTACCTTATTGTGTTACTACGAAACCCTTGTTCGAGTTCATTTTGCTAATGCTTGTGAGTTTTTCTCTTTTTCTAAGGGAAACTATCGATATAGTAGCATCACAATTGGTTTGTCCGTCTTACACTCATAACTTTTTCTATGTTAATGTATTTAACCTACATGTGTGCATAAAATGTAATAGTGTTGGAGATTTAGATTTGTGTGTGCTATAATGACACAAAATTTTATTGAGTAGTGTATGTGCAGTGCTGTCTATGTAGTGTTTCCTCCCCCCGTACCTAGCATTCCTAGTATTTTATTAAATAATAAAAAAAATAAGATCATCACATTCCTTGTCTGACCAGGATCATACTTTTCCCTATCACAAAATAGAAAATAATACAATCCTCTCATTAAATATACAAAAACTGAATAACTGATAGAATAAAATCAATAATTATATAATCAAGAATTGTACAAACTGTTTGAAGATCTACTAGAATTACAGACCAAATACAACGAATAGTATTGTTAAAGCAAACTAATAATAATTATGTTCATCAGACAGAATTTAGGTCAGGGCGGCTAGTCTCAATAGAGACAATCTTTTTTTTTTCATAGCATTGGTGAAGTCTACCCGATGGCAAGTGGATTTTATCCTCAATTAAGAATCAAAATGAAAATGCATTGTAACCCCTAAGGACTAAGATGGAATGCCTCGATTCCAGTTAAAAGGGTCTTCGGTTCTCTACAGTCACCATATGAAACACAGCCGCATTACGGTGCTATTTTATGCTGGTATTCTATGAGAGTGTGATCCTTCCCCGGTCTAGCCGACCCATTAGTGCTACAACTATAATATAGATGCAGTGTAGCTCTACCAATCTACACAGGATAGGATTATAATGCATGATGTGTGTGTGTGTGTGTGCATGCATGCGTGCGTGTGTGTATGTGTGTGTGTGTGTGTGTGTGCACAAACACAGGTCCACTCACCATACCTTTACTCTCATAGCACGATGGGACGGTAATCCTACACAAATATAGAAAAATCAGTTACAGACTAATAGCGATACATGCTGTCCAAGGCATGGAGATGAAACACTTCCAGATTTCTGACCCTGGGCTGACCCTGAGCATTTCTTGAAAGTATAATCCAATAACTGACACTGAGACTGACAGAGCAAACTATTACACTGACTAGGCACAAGACTGTACTGTCTCTGAAGTTTTGGAACTGATATTTTTATAGCTTTTGAAAAATCATATATGTAGGTAACAATCCAAGATCAGTATTAAATATGCTGATTAATTCTGGAAATCAATAAAGTATCATTATGGAGATTTTATCACATTTATTTATTATTACATATTACTGACATATATTTATAAATTATACCGGTTCCCTTTAGAAATGTTTGTTCACAGGTATGACAACAATATAGTAATTAATCAACGTGCTTGAGCATGGAAGGAAGCCTTGGTGCTAATACAAGCAATCAATTAATGGCAGCTTATTCAAGGCTCTCCAGAGATTAAACAAGCCACAGATTAGGATAGCAACAAGTGCTATTATTTGAAATGGTTCTTTTAACAAAAATTTATTTATCTTTAAGTGTGAGAGAGGAAGAAACAGCAGCCCAACATAATAATAGTTGTGTCCTAAAGTTGCCACATACAAGGCTAAACATTTCAGTACAATGAGGTCACAGGCAACATCAAAACATCTTCAAGATTTCATGGCTAGAATAATTATAATATTCTTGCCCACATGCAAAATATGTGCTTAGACATAGACTTGCAATAAACAGCCCCATTTTAAAGTAAAGTAAGCTAATTATAAGATTCCAGGTAGGTCCAAGCATGGTAGCCCAGCTATCTTATATAATAAAGAAAGGATGATTTTGATTTCAATTGTGTCACAAATTATTATTAGTGATACTGTTTACAGAATATAGAATTTGATTTATAAAATTAATTTAACATCAAATCAATGTAGATAAATTTTACCATATTCCGATGTTTTACTCAGAACATTGGCTAATAGCTATTAGAACGGCTCTTTTAGTACAAGCAGTGATGATAATATGCAGATATAATTGCTTAAAAATGAACATTCTTAAAAGTAAAGTATTTCAAAGAACTAAAGAATAAAATAATTTCTCATTTTGTATTTGGTGCTATATGGTTTTTTTTATAGAAGAGGGGGCAAACGAACGTACGGTTCACCTAATGTTAAGTGAATACCGCCGTCTGTGATTAACTGCAACACCAGGGGAATTGCAGGTGCGTTGCCGGCCCTTTAGAAAGGAGTAAGATCATTTCTTGAAGGCACCCAGGCTGTATTGGTCTGGAATAATCACTGGTGGTAAATTATTCCACAGAGGTTGTATGCGGAAGAACTCCTAGTGAATTGAACAGGTGGACCGCTAAGCATCCAGATGGTGTGGATGGTATCGGGAGGTTTGCCGCATAGTTTGTTCATGAAATTTAGTGGCTGGGATTAATCCAAACAGTTCATCAGAGCACTCCCAGTAATAGATGCGATAAAATATGCAAAGAGATGCAACATCTCTTCGCAGCGCCAGTGAATCGAGCCAATCGGAAAGCACTCGGTTATCAATGATTCCAGCCACTCTGCTCTGGATGCGGTCAAGTGGAAGGAGCTGAAACGGGGGAGCCCCAGCCCTACAGTATTTCATGTGCGGCCCAACCCGCGCCTTGTAAAGTTGCAGGCAGTGTGCCGGAATGAAATACTTGTGTATAGAAGAAAGAAAGCCCCGACTTCAGAATATGAAATTATAAATCAAATCAATCTCAATGTCGTCTAAACATCATCATTATGAATTTAGTTTACGTTTGATGATACTGCTAAATATTCATAAAATAAAGAAAACACATGATCAAAAAGTAACCAATATCCTATTTTCGAAATAGGCTAAAAAATCACTGTACTTGATAGAAATTTATGATAATAGCAACTTACCTTTGATGTCAAGTAACCATTAATTACTTTACCAATTTCAGTGCTCCTATCTGGAAAGTTCGTGTATTCAGCTTGTATTTGTTTATTCTTTAAGCTTTCAACTATAAAACAAAACGAATAATTTACAAAAAAACATAATTCATTTTAATTTAGTAGCAAAAGAAATGTTTAAATACCTAAGCGTTTACTTTGTGTTGATTTACCAGTTCTATCAACACCCTCGATAACTATTAAAGCTCCTCGTTTAAGTGTCATCATAAAAATTATTAATTATGATTGTAAAAACAACTCTTTAACAGCGGTATTTAGTATTTGTATTTACAGATTTTGATTAAAAACAATATTTGACCATGTTTTTGACTTTTTGACTTTGATTTTTTGGCGGCAACACCATTATCAATGTCAAAGAATTTTTTTTATTAACTGGCTTTACGGCTCTGGGCTCTAGCCCTTCTGAGCCTCTCATTTCTTTCGGAATCTTCATTTTTAAATTCTTTTTCTTCACAATATGTTGATGCGTCACATTGCGAAGCCCTTGGGAGATTTTGACGACAGCTCAACCCAGCGGACAGTTGATGACGACAGCTACTCAAGTTCATAAGGCGCCCAAGCGATCAAAATAACTTGAGGTTTATATCGACATCAAAGCACTTGTTTCGTCATATTCTCTAATATTTCACACGCGCGGAATCTTAATTCAGAAAATCGCATCACTTTTACAAATCAAAATCCACTTCAAACCATTATTCAAGCGACAAAACTGGAACGACAAACCGTCTACGGTCAAGTTCCCGCAAAAAAACAAAGTCAAAGTAATGTCAAAGAATTTTACTCACTACCAAAGAGTATATAATCACTACGTTAATAGAATTGTAATCATGCGATCATGGACCTAGAAAAAAGGGCATGCGATGTAATCTTCTAAACGAATCAAAACGAATATTTTCTTTGAACTTAAAGTAAAAAATCATACTAAAATAAAAAGCTGCGATTACCCAGTTGTTAAGTCTGGGATTAACAGGTGGGTTTGTAATCGCAGCTTTTTTGTTTTGCCATATCTAATGCCAGCATTAGATATGACAAACATTTCTCTATGAACAACGAATAGAAACGACTTTCAGATTTCAGCTAGTATCTAAAAGATTGTAATACTGTTTACGATATAAAAACTAATTCGTAGACATAACCGGTCACAGAATAATAAAAAAGAAAAAACTGGTAAACTCCGATCACATTCTTAATCTCAAAAATGTTAGATGGGAAATGCAGCTGCAGTCTTCAGTAGATTAGACAGCATACAGGCAACTAGATATACAGATCTCTTATCAGATTCAGATCTCAAAGTGTCTCTGTGTGTGTGTGTGTGTGTGTGTGATCTCAAAAAATACATGTGATGAGACTTACGCTACCTCAATACATCCCTTATTGAAGAAATTATTGAGCAATCACGGCTCCAATTTTTTTATTTCAACTATAGATTGATTTAGTGCCTAATCCATGTTAATGTGCTTGTTTCGAGAGTACTCTACGAACTTAACTTGCACTCTCACTCGAAAATGTCGGTTTTCCTTCAGCAAAATGTAAAGACTTTAAAAGCCTACGATTACTTTCCGAGATCTGAACCAAACCTATCCAACTGCAGGGAAGTGTCCTCAATAGTGTTTCCTAACGGGTGGGTCTTATATTATGATGAAAACGGACAAGGCAAAGGTAAAAGGCAAAATAACAGCCATGTCACACCTATGCCGGTAGTTGTTGGGGGCACTACGTTCGAAATGGCTGGTTAGTATGCTTGCCTAAGAAAAATTGTCCAACTAGGTAAGATCAGCTTCGACCGGTCAAACTAAGGATGCAATTTGGCTGAGCAATGTTCGGAAGATTACGGAAATAAATAATGGGGGGGGGAGGAAGGCTCTGAGAGGCAGCCATGTTACGAACGTAATGTAATAATGTAAGCGAAATGTATAGTATCCCATTAAAAATATATAATTTGGCTTGTTGAAGCACAGCATGACCAAGAACAGCGAATTTTTACGTTAGGAAAATCAAAAAACATCTAAATATTTTAATTTAATTTGCCCCACAGCCATTACTTTTTTTATAACTTTAAAAGATCTATTGTTACTACTCCTGGGTCTATACTAGGGTGGAGCACGGTTGTAGTTTTTTTTTATATTTAAAATTCTAATAGCGCGGGATTAGTGCCTTATGTTTAAAGTCAATTGACGTGTTTTTTTCAGCTCAATTGAATAACATCTTTTGCCTCCGCAGGGGCCTCAAAGTTAATGTTTTATCGAAAAAATTAAGTACGTTTGGACTAAGATAAAAATAATAAATACGAGTTAACTAGAGATTGTAAATGAAACTCATTATTAATATAATCAATCACATGTTTTTAACAATTCATCAATTTGCCTTAAAATCTCTTTTCGTCCCGAATTTATGCAATTTTTAAAGGAATTTCAGTTTGGCTTTTATCGTGATGAATCCTTACATTGAGAATTGGCCGCTTCTGTCGTCAACTTCACAGCTTGCTCAACAGCCTGGATATGACATGGGAGGCGTAAAAACAAAAGTTCACCCTCACGTATGTGTTTCAAGATCGGCGGTTCAGTAATGGTGTGTTGCCAATTTATCTCATCAATGTAGGTTGTTGGGCTGAAATTAAAATCAGGCATCTTGAATAGTCTTGGTGCAGGGGATCGCCGTATATTGCGTGCTTTTAATATACGCCAGCCTGACAATTCACGAACGTGCTTTTTATTATCTGTAATCATTGCAAGTAGTAAATGCTCAGGAAGTGCGAAGTAGCTATTGTGTTGAATGACGAGGTCGATCACTCATTACAAGGATTGTGGCAGGCTAATATAATTTTAAATAGATGTCGAGCTCCATCTTTACGTGATGGTTTCTTCTTAATCGATAAGTCGAGAACCAAGCTGGGTAAAATTTTACGAAAAATGTAGCCGGAAGAATCAAATTTTCTGATGGTTTCTCTTTTGCTACATACAAACATGGGATCGATTAGCACGTGTGAGCCAACGAACATGAGATTGTGTACCTGGAGACCTGTTTGCTAGATCTTCTGGAAAAAAACTTGATTGTACCGCAGAGACGATCTCGTGCAAGTGCTTTTGATCTGTGCTCAAATCCGGGGCCATTTCTTAGAGTGATTCTACTTCGAAAGGGTGGAATTTTTTATCGGAATTTGTTCACAAATTTCCAGTATCTTTCCCAACTGACCAGTGTAAGACTTGGGTCCCGAAGTGCCTCCGCCAATATGTAAAAACAATTGCCTTAATGGCAGCCCGTTCATATGCAGTAAACAATCGAAATAGAAACCTACCTGGCAAAGAAGAATTGAAAGCAGAATAGGAAAATATAGATTAGAAATTGGAAGATTAACACAATACATAATAGGAAATAGAAATCAGAGAATATTAAAGACTGTAGAAGAAATAAAGAGGAAATATAAAACACACTCTCAACATGAAGAATCTAACACGGAGCCACAACATTTTCTCGATACACTCAAGCAAAAATTAAACGCGCTCTCAAATAGATTGAGAAGATATTTAACATGTACTAAACGTAAACAACAAAATGCAAACTTTTTAAATAATGAAAAACAGTTCTACAAAACTTTAGGGCACGAACACCATATTAATACTACACGTCCTGCTCAATTCCCATCACCACAACACTTACAACAATTTTGGGCAGGCCTATGGGAAAACCCAGTAGCACATAATAGTAAGGTTGAGTGGTTAGAAAAAAAGAGCAAACATACCAAATATTAAACAAATGGATTTTGAAAACATCACAGTAGAAACATTCATTCAAATAATCAAACGCACACAAAATTGGAAAGCAGTGGGTACCGATAATATACATAATTACTGGTACAAAAAGCTCACATGTACATATCCATTTATCCACAATCATATTTGTCAATTCATACATTCACCACATAATATGCCAACATTCATAACAAGCGGTCTAACTTACAAACTACGAAAGGCTCAGATCCAAAAGACCCAGCAAATTACAGACCTATAACATGCCTACAAACGATATACAAGATTATTACCCATGGACGAACATATCACATATAAATACTTAGGGTTCCATCAGTCCAAACAGATACATCAAAAACAAGCAAAAATAGACTTAACTAAAAAATTTAAAATTAGAATAAACCAAATATTAAGAACTCAGCTAAATTCACGCAATATTATAAAAGCCATAAATACCTGCGCGATACCCATTCTCATCTATTCTTTTGGAATAATAAATTGGTCTCAGAGTGATTTAGTTAAACTTCAACGCACAATTAATACACATATGACAGTAAACAGAAAACACCACCCCAGATCATGTACACAGCGTCTCACATTTCCACGCCAAGAAGAGGGAGAGGCATCATCGATATACAAAATTTACACAACAATCTAATAGACAAATTTCGCAAATATTTCTATGTAAAATCTGAACATTCGCAACTGCCAACTGCACAAATATATTGTAGGTATAGACAAAACACTAACTCCTCTTAATCTAAATGACAGAAATTTTCAGCTCCAGATAGTAAGTAAACAGCAGAAAATAGATTTGTGGTCACAAAAGTATCTGCATGGTGGGCACCTTGCAGATGTCGGTCAAGCACATGTTGACAGGCAAGCGTCAAACGAGTGGCTCCGACGCGGAGAACTCTTCCCAGAGACGGAAGCTTTTTTAATTGCTATTCAGGACCAAGTAATAGATACTCGTAACTATCAAAAACACATTATTCATATTCCAAGCCCTCCAACTGACTTATGTAGAAGATGTCACAGTAGCTCAAAAACAATTCAACATATTACAGGTGCATGTAAATCTATAGTCCAAACTGACTATAAACATAGACATGACCAAGTTGCTGCAATTGTCCACCAAAACCTGGCCCACAAACATTCATTCATTCTAAAAAAGGTCGCCTATTATAAATATATTCCCAGCACTATTTTAGAAAGTAATTCCGTCAAAATATATTGGGACAGGACAATTATAACAGACAAGACTATACATTACAATAGACCGGACATAACAATACTAGACAAAATGAAAAAATCTGTTTTTATAATAGACATAGCAGTTTGCAACACACACAACCTCATTACTACACATTCGGAAAAAATTACAAAGTATGTAGACCTGGCTATCGAAATAAAAAGGCAATGGCAAGTAGATTTCGTAAAAATAGTTCCTATCATCATATCTACAAATGGTGTAGTTCCAAAGACCCTTCAAATCAGCCTTAACATGCTTCAAATGCCTAAATCCACTCTTACACTTATACAAAAAGCAGTCCTACTGAACACCTGTCGTCCCCAACATTACCACTACACGTAAATTTCTTAACTCATCACCGTCATCATTGTAATTCTTTCATTTTTCCTGCGTGCACACCTGGACAAGGCCCGTGTGTTCGTTTTCTACCCCTCAATACAGATTGAGAAATAAAAACAAATAATAATAATAAGTTACGTAAGCGAACCCATCGCCCGCTGACGTAACGGTTATGTGACAAAACCACTACGTCAGCGCAGTCAGTCAGCACCTTGCCAAGAGGTGTTAGTGCCGTGCCTCGGCAAAAATTGAAGGTGCAAAGGCCCGCTTGTGCACATGGCTCCACCATGAAACGGCGCCGGGTCTGGGCGTCTCCCGTTAAATGACGCCCACCACTATGGATGATGGAATACGGGAGAACGCGCAAAGGGCCGATGGCTGGAGGTCGCCAGGGAGCGTCTGAAGTTGGCGCTGGACGCGACAGCATGCGAACCGCCAGTCGAGCGATAGGTGCTGCACGACCACCCATCAGCCCCTCGCATCCATCGTCCCCACCAGCTGGCTTGGTGTCGGCAGGGTCTTCGCGGGCCAGCAATCGGTACCCGCTACTGGTGGAGTACGCCGCATGCGATGGACAATTGAAATGAATACTAACGCATTGCGGGCGTATTTTAGAGCGAAAGGGGGAGAAGTTGGAGGTTTGGCGTATCGGGCTAGGATGCATTGCTTTTTTGCAGAGCTGGAGCCATCTCTATCCGTCACTGAGCAAAACCTGGCAGACCGAGTTCGGTACATCCTGCGCTCCAACATATTTAGTTACGCCGAACTCGAACGACTACGACGTGAGGCTGTTCCCTCATCGAATGAAAATGCTACGGCTGGGAATACGGCGCCACTACATGCGCAGCAAACTGCATATGTGATGTTGCCGTCAATATTTCATTTGTGGTTAATTCAGACGATGATGCACTAGAGAAAATGAGGAGCATATTGGAAGAGTCGATGCTGGAAACGCGCAGCATGCCTCTCGAAAATCGACCGCGACTTCCCCGCATTCCCCTTAGCAAGCGAAATCAGGCTGTCGTGCGGGCTCTTAACCCAATGCTGGTGACCTATTTGGAAGCCAGCGAGGACCTTTGCGAGATGGACTCAATTCTTTTTGGCGCCGCACTGGCAGTATGCCGTATTATTGGCGCCAAACTTCCCATGTATGGACGTGCTACTCAACATACTTTGTTGAGCGCCATCCCAGCCTGGAGAAAAAGAATCGAAGACCGTATCGCAAAGGCAAGGGCCCTTATCGGCAGACTGACAAGCTTCAGGTCGGGTAATAATAGACCGAGAGTTGTGCGCACCGTTAGAATGGCATTTGCTGGGACAAATTTTAGTTTGTCCCAGCCGGATATCACGCAAAAACTAACGGAGCGCATAGATGACCTGAAGCAAAAAATCGCTGCTCGGGGGAAGCGGATTCGACGATTTAGCGAGAGGTCAAGGCGGTTCAACCAGAATCGTCTCTTCCAGAGTGATCAGAAGAGGCTCTATAAATCATTGGAGCGACCAGAGGTATGTGGAGCGGCCCAGGACCGGATCAGGCTGACACTGTCGCATTTTGGCGTGACCTGTGGTCAGAGCCCGTAAACCACAGCGAGGGCCCTTGGATGGAAGTTGTGGCGAGCCAGAGTGCAAGTGTTACGCCTATGGACCCCGTCACCATAACGCCTGAAGACGTGGCTGAGGCGGGCCGGGGCTCGACGGGCTGCATCATTACTGGCTGAAGGGGTTCGTAGTGTGTCACGTTGTGCTCGTCCGACAGTTTCAAGAGGCTCTCGATCAGAAGTCGCTCCCGAGCCTCTTCACTACTGGGATCACTCACTTGATTCCTAAAGATCAGGATACCACAGACTCGAGCAAATACCGCTCCATCACGTGTCTACCCACCATATATAAGACACTGACATCCATTTTGAGCGCAAGAATCACTCGTCACTTGGATCTAAATCAGGTTATGGCACGCGCTCAAAATGGATGTCGGGGCGGTGGTCGTGGAACCAAGGAACCACTCCTCATTGACGCGGTCATTGGCAAAGTGGTGAAACGCAACCGTCGGAATTTCTCCGCCACCTGGATAGACTACAGAAAGGCATTCGACTCGGTGCCCCATACATGGCTAAAGAGAGTCCTCCAGCTGTACAAAATTGACTGTACAGTTGGAGACTTCCTTGAGCAGTGTATGGGGCAGTGGAGTACGATCCTTTGCTATCTGGGCGAGCGGGTGATGGCTGCGGAGAACCACATAAGGATAAGAAGGGGTATCTTCCAGGGCGATTGTCTGAGTCCAATCTGGTTTTGCCTCTCTCTGAACCCTCTCAGTACTTTACTAGAGCGCTCCGGGAGGGGATTTCAGCTTCGGAAAGGAGGTACAAAAGTGACCCACCTTTTCTATATGGATGTCCTCAAGTTATTCGCTTCCAGTCGCTCCCATCTTATAGAATTGCTAAACATCACTTGTGGATTTAGCAATTCTATTGGAATGAAGCTGGGGACGGATAAGTGTGCGGTCCTCCATGTTGAAAGGGGAAGGGTTGCTAACTTGGAGGGCATAGACTTATCTATGCCCGTCAACTTAAGGACCCTTTCCGAGGCTGAAACATACCGATACTTGGGTATGTCACAGAACATCGGTATCGATGAGGCTGGTATGAAACAGTCAGTTTGCGACGTGTTTTATGCACGCTTGACCAAAGTGCTTAACAGCCTTTTGTCCGGTGTGAATAAGACACACGCATATAACGGTTGGGTCATGCCTGTTCTCATGTATACTTTTGGCATACTCAGGTGGACTCAGACTGAACTTAACGCCCTGGATAGAAAAGACCGCACTACAATGACGTCCCATAGGATGCATCATCTGAGATCGTCGGTAATGAGGCTGTACTTGCCGCGAAAGCATGGTGGGCGTGGCTTCTTGAGCGCTCTCACCATGCATAATCGCGAAGTGTGCAGCCTCCGTGATTACTTTCTGGCGTAATCGGATGATCCATTCTATAAGGACGTAATTTTTTGTGATAAAGGACTTACCTCTCTATCCTTAGCCAACGAGCAATGGCAAGACCCGGCAGTGCAGAGTATTTCCGACCGAAAGACCGTATGGAAGGAGAAGGAGCTCCACGGGAGGTTCTACAAGGCTCTATATGAGCCTTTCGTAGACACAGTAGCCTCCCTCCACTGGCTACGCTTTGGTGATCTCTTCGGGGGAAACCGAGGGTTTTGTCTGTGCAATACAGGATCAGGTTATTAAGACCAACAACTATCGGAGATACATCCTAAAGGATGCACCGTCGACATCTGTCGAGCTTGTCGCCATCCCGGCGAGTCACTTAGGCATGTCATCTCCGGTTGTTCGGCGCTTTCTAACTCTGAGTACTTGCACAGGCACAATCTAGTAGCCAGAATTCTTCACCAGGAGCTCGCTTTGAAATACGGTCTCGTGGATCGGATATTGCCGTATTACAAGTACTTGCCGGAAGCCGTGCTTGAGCAATGATCGCGCCAGGCTCTATTGGGACCGGGCCATCATCACAGACAGGACTATTCTTGCGAATAAGCCTGATATTGTGCTGATGGACCGGGCACAGTCAAGGATATTTTTGGTCGACATTACCATCCCGTATGGCGACAACGCTCTCTTGAAGAACTACAGACCGATTTCTCTTCTGAGCCGCGTCTACGTGCTGTTTTCGAGAGTCATTACGAATCGTCTCGCACGCAGACTCGACGACTTCCAGCCTCCCGAACAAGCCGGTTTCCGAAAAGGCTTCAGTACCATAGACCACATACATACCCTGCGGCAGATTGTACAGAAGACTGAAGAGAACCTGCCACTTTGCCTGGCGTATGTGGACTATGAGAAAGCCTTTGGTTCCGTCGAAATTTGAGCGGTGCGGTCAAAAGTCCTTACTATTTTTTTACACGCAGACTTGACGACTTCCAGCCTCGAACAAGCCGGTTTCCGAAAAGGCTTTAGTATCATGGACCATACATACCCTTCGACCAATCGTACAGAAGATTTAAGGGTATCAACTGCGTCTTAATCTTGCATATGTAGGCTGTAAGAACGCCTGTGATTCCGTCGAAAATTGAGCGGTGCTACAGTCCCTTCAGCGGTGCCAAGTTGACTGTCGGTATATCGAAGTGCTGAAGTGTTTGTACAGTAGGGCTACGATGGCTATCCGAGTACAGAACCAGAGATCGAAACCTATCCAATTGCAGAGAGGTGTAAGACATGGTGACGTTATATCCCCGAAACTCTTCACCGCTGCATTGGAAGACGTTTTCAAGCTACTGGACTGGAAAGGATACGGTATTAACATCAATGGCGAGTACATCACTCACCTTCGATTTGCCGACGATATAGTCCTTATGGCAGAATCGCTGGAGGACTTAAGCACTATGCTCAATGACCTCAATAGTGCATCCCAACGGATAGGTCTTAAGATGAACATGGACAAAACAAAGATTATGTTTAATGTCCATGTCACACCTATGCCGGTAGTTGTTGGGAGCACTATGCTCGAAGTTGTTGACGAGTATGTTTACCTGGGACAAATAGTCCGACTAGGTAAGTCCAACTTCGACCGAGAGGTCAATCGACGGATTCAACACGGCTGGGCAGCGTTCGGGAAATTACGACATATCTTCTCGTCAGGTATACCTCAATCTCTAAAAACTAGATTGTACAACCAGTGCGTGTTGCCAGTGATGACTTACGGATCTGAGACGTGGTCCTTCACTGCTGGCCGTATGAGGACGCTCAAGGTCGCTCAGCGAGCTATGGAGAGGGCTATGCTCAGAGTTTCTCTGCATGATAGACTCAGAAATGAGGATATCCGCAGTAAAACCAGAGTGACCGACATAGCCCAACGGATTAGTAAGCTGAAGTGGCAATGGGCCGGCCATATAGCTCGAAGAACCGATAACCGATGGGGAAGAAAGGTACTCGAGTGGCAACCTCGTACCGCTAGGCGTAGTGTAGGGCGACCCCCCACTAGATGGAGTGACGACCTAGTAAGATATGCAGGAAGTCGATGGATGCAGGTGGCTCAGGACCGTGCTTTGTGGGCATTACTTGGGGGAGGCCTATGTTCAGCAGTGGACTTGTGAAGGGCTGTAATGATGATGATGATGATGACGAGAAACTCGTGAAAGCCGAAACAGATAAGCAAACAAAATATCTGGGCCTGGCTCACGAGAATTTTTATAGAACCAGTATAGTGGCGATCACCTCATTCCCAGGGGTTATTTTCATTTGTGTATTCTTTGATGTTATAATAACCCTCTTAGTACAATTTTTCTTTAATAAAATATTTAAACTTATTTAATGACAAATTTTGTGCATTTTCTGGGATTTTGTTGTAAAAGCGTATACATTCCCTCTTAAATGAATTGCTAATTCTGTGTAGTCTAATAACTGGTATTACAGAGTTATGTTTGTTCTTAGTGTTTAAACTACGAACGTCTTTATTTTTATGAAAGTTAATTATGTTTTATGTATATACAATATACTTTTTCATAAACATATTGCAATGCCAAAGTTAATATGTTTATATCTTTAAAATTATCTCTAAGGGACTCTTTACTATTTAAGTTATAAATTGTCTGTACAGCTCTCTTTTGCAAAGCAAATATGACTTTAATGTCAGTAGCATTATCCCATAGTAAGATTCCATAAGACATTACGCTGTGAAAGTAACTAAAATAAACTTATTTAGTTGTTACAACATTGGTGAGACATGAGACGTACGTTGGTTAGTTGGTTTTGGTTGCATATGGGATATCGGTTATGTACTTAGATTCATCGATATATTATGATATTTTGATAACATAACGTTAATAGTTACGTTTTTTTATATCGGTCTCATGCCTAACAGTTACTATAGACTATAGGTCTATAACACAGAGTACTTTTTGTAAACCTGAAAGTCTATTTCTCTGTCTACGGTCTATAGGTACCACTGCGTAATATCCTCTTAGTAGTCTGTGGTACCACTCTTTATGCTCTTTACTCTTTGTACACGGGTTTGATAATTTGAAATTTGATTGTTTGATTTGTATTTGTAGTTTCTTTGTACATATTGTCGTGGTGTATTTTTATTTTCTAATAATCATGAAGAAAGGCTATAAAGTTACAGATGTTAAAAGAGAGAAAAAAATAGGTATAGCTGCAGAAAATCTGGAAGAGTTAATCGAGAAATCACTCAAAAAGCTAGGTGTAAGTAAATATTAGACTAAACTTTATGTTTAATTATTATGTGCTTTCCTTATTTCTGGTTCCATTATACAATTTTCTCATATCATCATCATAGCGTGTCTTGATATTTCTGATAAAATTAGGCCAAGGACAGATACATCCCTTGACCTGATTACAAAACCTTGACCTATTTCAATTTGACGGTTTTCAGTTCAATGTCAGCTGCGCGGAATGTAGGCTTTTTGTGGCCGAAGACGGGACACAGGTGGATGATGATGACTATCTAGCTACTTTACCTCCTCAGACTTTATTCATTTTGTTACCTGGCAAAGAAAAAATGGTAACTGGTATGTTTTTATAAATTAACAAGATATATTAAACATAAAATTTACTTAAGACATAGTTTATTAAAGTGGTTTTCTCTTATGCTTGACATCTGGACCCAAAGTAATAATAATTATAATATGATTTATAACTACATTAAGAAAGATATTTGATTTCATAACACATTTAATAGGTTGAATGTAACATAGTGTAAGATTAAGCATCAATAATAATATTTATATCAGAGATAATAGAATAATAGATGCAGCAATGTATTGATGTAAATGGACACTATTTTGAAAAGATATAATAAAATTAACAACTTGCTAGTTTGTTCAGTTTTTGATTTTCTAAGAACTTTCAGTGTCACCCTCATATATATTTTTTAAAGTCTAGTGTGGGTGTGTATGAGTCAGTATTAAGTAGTCTTGTTATGATTGTGATTGTATGTACAGGTAGTGTTTTATTATTACATTTATGTTCAATAAAATATAATATACTGATTACAATGTTTCTTGCATTATTTGCATATATTTTTATTTTTTGCTCGAAATTAAAATATTTTATTATTAGCCTTTAAATAGTATTAAAAGTTAAAGCAAAAATAATTATAATTACTTAATATCCTTTTAGATTTCGAATTCTACTATAATTTAATTAGGTCATCAAAAAAAGATTACATTAATGCTGGTGTTGCTGCAAATGAATTCCTAACTACCAATATAAGGGATAAGTTCAAAGTGTTTCAAAAGTATATAGCAGCTGCTGATGATGCTAAAACTATGCTTAGTGAGAGGACACAGGATCCAGCTTGGTTTGAAGGTGAGTCTAGGAAGTATGGGTGCGTTTGACAGAAAAAAGCACTAGCAAGCGCTTGTAAGCAAAATGGCGAAACTAAACACTTTTCAGCCAGGACATGTTTGCTAACTTCAGTAGCGCTGACACAATCCACCATTTTGCTTATTTAATTTGTTTGTTTTGAAGTAGAGTTTATAAGTTGTTTTGTGCAATATTAGTTTTAAGTAATATGACATGAATAAACATATACATGTTATTAAAAATTCATGATTGGTAAGTTTTTAATATGAATACTTTACAAACATATATTTAAATTAGGTTAGGTACACCGGTTAAAACTAACTTCGTGTACTAGAGGAAAATAGCTACTTACGATTTAACAGCGCTTACTGCTTACGATCGCCATTTTGCTTACAAGCGCTGGCTAGCACTTTTTTTTGCCAAAAGCAGCTTATGAATTACTGCTTGCTTACTTTTTTATTGATATATAGATTTGGTTCAAATTTTATGTGTATGGGTCACCAAACATGTGGAAACTAAACTAAGTTATCACATAGGTTTTGGATGGTGCTAAGTTTTTTTTAAAGTACATATTCAGTATGATTAACGAAAGCCCTCCTTACTTTGGAAGCTTATATACAGATTAGTACTTTTAAAAGCTGGTATAAAAAAAACATTTTAATGAAAACTTCTTATATATTATATTAACTTAACTTTTCAAATATATACAAGGTAGAATTTTCACTTACCTATTTAACCTTCAACTGGTGACGTACCGTCAATTTGACGTCGCAACGCAAAAATCATTGTATTTCTTAGAAATGGCGTACCCCCGTGACCGCGCCTCCTAATAGCTGCCTTGTATGCAGTTTGGTGTCGGCCGATACACAGAACGGACGTCGCACGTGCACAGTTTAGGCTATAGAGGCTACCCGACGTCATTTTGACGTTACGTCACCTTTAGTGTTATGTTTTAGTTGTGAGCCTCAGACGTACAATTTCATTCAAAATGAATCCAAATGATCACGATTACGAGAGGCGAGTTACTGAACTTTTAGATCAAACTGACAGTGATATCAGTGACCAAGAGGATCGCGAGTTGGATCAAAATCATGCCTTAGAATCCGACCATGACATTTCAAGTGAAATTGCCGAGTCTGAGGGTGAAGAACGAGATCCAGAGAATGATAGCGACTCCGACGATGAGCCTTTGATCAACTCAGCAAGTACCAGACCATTCTATTTAGGAAAAACAGTAGGAAATAGCCAACCATTTAAGTGGTATAAAGATCCTCACAGAAGCAGTGTTAGAACTTGAAGCCATAATATTGTTACAGTTCAAGGCTCAAATATGACGCGTGATTGTACTGAAGAAGAAGACTTCTGGAATATTTTGTTCTCTGAAGATATTTTACAGATAGTTGTTCAACACACTAATAGAAAATTACAAGATATGAGGCATAAATACAAGAAGGAAGATCGGCCCGAGTTGAAAGACATCGATATTATTGAATTACGAGCACTCATAGGATGCCTGCTTTTGACTGCTATTTTTAAAAGCAATAAAGAAGATACTGCGTCTTTGTTTGCCACAGGTGGAAAAGGCAGAGAAATATTTCGATGCATTTTTTCGCAAAAACGTTTTCTTCTGTTACTAGCAGCATTACGTTTCGATGATCACAATACCAGAGAAGAAAAAAAGAAAAATGATCCGGCTACACATATATCCGAGTTGTATGGTATTTTCATCTCGAATTGCCAAAAATACTATACTCCTGGTTCTTATATGTGTATTGACGAAATGCTTGTCAGATGCCGTTGTCGTTGCAAGTTCCTCATGTATATGCCGAAGAAACCGGGCAAATATGGTGTGAAGCTCATGTGCATGACTGACGCTTTGACAAATTACCTCTACAGTGCTTATATATACTGTGGAAAAGATACGGATGGACAGGGATTAACGCATGAAGAAAAGGAGTACTCGAAACCTACACAGGGCATTTTACGGCTGACGAAACCTATACAAAAATCCAACCGAAATGTAACGGAGACAATTGGTTTACAGCAATCGAAGCCATGAAGCTTTTGAAGGAAAAGGGTCTTACTTATGTGGGTACTATGAACAAGAATAAAAGGGAAATCCCCACCGAATTCAACCCTAAATGAACGAGACCAGTCGGACAAACTCTTTATGGTTTTACGAAGGAAATGACTATGGTTTCTTATGTACCCAAACGTAACAGAGCAGTGGTTCTTGTATCGTCCATGCACCATGATAAGTGTAACGATCGAGAAGGTGAAAAACCAGAAATAATATTGTTATATAATCACACGAAAAATGGTGTTGATGGTCTGGACAAAATGTGCAATAACTATTCCTGTATTCGAAGAATGAAGCGATGGCCACTGGTTCTTTTTTACCGATTGATCGATATTTGTGCAGTAAATTCATATGTACTGTACAAGTGCCAATACCCTCAAAAAGCTAAAAATATTGACAGATATACATTTTTGAGTACAGTAGCCAACCAAAAATCCCACATGTTGCGCCGGTGTAATAATCAAAAAATTTCTCGAGACATACGCACTTCTATCAAGCGAATTTTGAAGATAGAAGATGCAGAACCTGAACCTTCTACATCTGTAAAGCTGGAGAAACGTGGCACATGTACAATATGTCCAGCAAAGAAAAAAAAAGAACGTCATACTTATGCAAGAAGTGCAGAAAACCAGCATGCCTAGATTGTCTTGAGAAAATTTGTGTGAATTGTTACCAGGCATAATTTCTTTTTTTGTATGGAACCAATACACTAAAATATTTTTTTTAATAATTACCTAACCCTTGGTTAGAGAATAATGTTGATTTTTGTTTTTCTTTTTAGTTTTTTTGAATTTTATGATGATTGATCTCATGCCTACCAAAACACAGACCAAAATTTCATTATAAGTTCATGTGTATGTATTAAAGTGATTTTTTCATTTAATTTGTCAAAAAGGTGTTTTATTTTAAAATCAAACAAACCTAATTTAAAAAAACATGACCTATTTTATTACCACTGTCCGTAATATACATTATTTATGGCTTTTAATTGAAACGTCATATTGACGTCACCTCTCCAATACTGTGACTCATATGCATGTCACCAGTTGAATTTTAATGATAGCAAAGGAGCTACGGTCGCTCAGATTATTAGCGCTCACTGTAAATTTCACTGTATGCAAACAACCTGGTTTCTATACCTACCGGCACCAATGAAATTGTTAATTGCAATTTTACGTGATGATTTACCACATAATCAGCGGTGAAAGAAAACATTGTGAGGAAACCTTCATGTCTGAGAAATAGGAAAAAATATTTTGAAAATGTGAAGTTAGCTAACAGCCGAAAACCCTCTTAGAAATGAGAGGAGGCCTGTGCCCAGCAGTGGGAGGCTGTAACATTAACTTTTGAACTTTAATGGATATAACACCAATTTAAAAGTCGATAACATGGCTGCAGTGATTTCACTAATATTAAATACATTTCTTAAATAAATTATAATTATATTTATTTATGATTATTCATATTATATTATAGTTATAGTTTTTTTTAAATTATGACAATGAGTTTATTCATTGAAATTGGTTATTAATTAGGTACACAAACAGATAACAACTACTTAAGGATGTAATATCATTAAAAACTACTTAAAAAACATAATATTAAAAATAAAGCTTAGTCATACATGATATTGTGGTAAGATAAAACATCTTATTATTAAACATGTGATAAAACTTTGCACAATTAATAAATTGTGCAAAGTTTTATAAGAAGTTTTAAATAATATTTTGAAATAAGTAACTTTTGAGCTAATTACAATTTAACAATCATTTAAGATATTGTTTACTAGTTAGCATTTATTAGCAGATATCATGTGTAATTAATACAAATAGTGAGTCAACTCAGCAACTAGATGGAGCAACAATGGTGTGTGGCATCAGTCCCCCTCTTGTATAATACACCTTTATTACTGACAACTTCTTTGACACCGCATCACGCCGAAATACTGTGTGCCATGTAAGTGGCGATTTCGAAAACCACCTCCATAGTCAGGTGACCTGTGTGTGTCCACACTGTGTCCAAACACAGTTTTGATTTGGCGGCGGACTGCGCCTACCTAAGAATTGTTGATGAGTCGCACATTTTCATGTTCACCTCTTGGCGATGTGGACTCGTCGAGCACTCTTTTAACTATTTCTTCTTTCTTGCCAGGTTGTTTTGTGGCTCACAAGGTTCCTTGCAGGTATCTTGTACCCCCGCAGTATACTTTTTGTATTCTCTATTTCTGCACAGATACTAGGACCTGCTCTATGCGCCACGACCTCAGCCTGATCTGCAGCAGTGTTGCCAGATGCCTTGAACCTTTTATCTGTATTAGAAACTGCTAAAATCTGTATTAAATCTGTATGCTATTTGAACTTAAAATCTGTATAATCTAATAAACCAAAATAGAATGATTGATCATCATTATCATCATTGCTTCTTTTGAAAAACAAGGAATAACTACTAACGTGATAAGCTAATAAGGTTTGATTATCGTTATTAAATGATTTTTTTATAGAAAAAAGGTGACAAAGGAGCACATAGTCTACCGATGGTAAGCGGATTCTGTGGTCCATAGACATCTACATTTATCCTCGTTTAAGAATAAAAACGCAGATACGTTGTCACGCCAGAGGACTACGATGGAATACGTCATTTCCAGTAAAAAATGGTCTCGAAATTCCTACACTCACCATAGGAAACAGCAGTATTAAGCTGGTATTTTACGCTGGTATACTGTGAGAGCATGGTCCTTCCCCGGTCGAGCTGACTCATTCTTACTGCAACCATAATATTGCTGGAGCGTGGCTCTACCACATATAAAATATACACTATGCACAAAATTTTTTATATAGCAAAATTGAATACATTAATTTAAGCAAACAACAAATTAAAACTCAAACATTTACAACAAATGAACATAATGAATTACTTTATTATTTTCAGTCATATATATTTAATATATACATATTTTATAATACACTATTAATTCTGTCATACTAACTGATTACGTTGTGAAAAAATAAAATTAACCATAAAGAATAGAATCATGCAATTATGTGTGTAACGCGGTATCTATAATATCTATCTATAATATCTTATAGTCACTTATTTTGCTTCATTCTGTTTTAAGTTGAATATTACGGTAATCCAATCAATAGAGGTAGAAAACTCTGTATAAAAAT
Source organism: Parnassius apollo (assembly GCA_907164705.1). Taxonomy (NCBI): domain Eukaryota; kingdom Metazoa; phylum Arthropoda; class Insecta; order Lepidoptera; family Papilionidae; genus Parnassius; species Parnassius apollo. The sequence goes on from CAJQZP010001507.1 coordinate 5,753,328, forward strand.
CTGTATCCAGTGCTAATCTGTATAAATATGGGGAAATCTGTATATATGGCAACACTGATCTGCGGCCTTGGTCTTCAGTTAAAAAAATGCCATCAGCCCTTATTTTTTGGGCCTTGCCACGCTGCTTCTTGTTCTTACTGCCCTTGCCTGGTCTGTCAGATCGTGTAATCTCTTTTTTAGGTTCCTTTCCTTTTACACCTTAGCATTGCCAAGCAGCGTAGAAGTCATCAGAGTTTGGGTTCCACAAGAGTTTTATAGCTTGCCAGCTGGCTTGTACCTAGGGTATATCTCAGGTTTGTTTCTGGCTAAGATGCTGGCTTCCTGGTGTTAAAATGTAACTATTTATGTTTTATTTGAGCGGCCAATAATCCATGTGATAGTATAGAGCTATTCAATATATATAGCACTACTTGGAAACTGATAGCGTGATTTAAGCTTCGGTTCATTTCGCTTGTGGCACGACTAGAGCGCCGCCACAAGACAATATGTATATTAAATACTCGTCTTATTTATGAATGTCAGTATTTCACCAAACATACAAATATTACGTTTTTTGTCCATACGCCTTTGGCAGGCCGTAGTTAATGTAATTTGAATTATAAAACTACGACATATATATAGTTCATTCACGATATTTTTGTATAATCTGTAAGCTATCATAAACTTAATCCGATTACAGGTTTAGAGCTATCTGAAAAGACAAAGGAACAATCAATGTGCAAGAGAGTCAAAGACAGAATGAGAGGATATTACTATAAAACGAAAACCGCACTACAAACTTCAGACCTGTATGTTCAGTCTAAAAACGGACACGGTAAGAAATTGATAGATCAGTTCCTATTAGATCTTCGAAAAATTCTCGAATCGAAGAAGTACAATGAGAGCTATTTTAATAGGAAAGCCAATAAAGACCAGCGTTTGTGTGCTGATAATGGTTTATTTGAATGTGGGGGCCTGTGGAACAATACTAAATGTAACTATATTGGAGAACATGTTATAAATCCATACAGGAGTCGCGAAGAAAGAATTATATTTCAGACCTGGAACTTAGACCATAAAATTGAGTTGTCGCGTTCAATAATACCTAGCATTTTACAAGCAATTAAAGGGTTATACAATGGGAGTTTTAAATGTGTTTCATGCGAAAAAGATCATAAAGATGGGGGTGTTGAAACGGATAGATATTATTTACAAATATTTACGCGCGAAAATTTAAAATTAGTTCATATTGTATGCCATTACAAAGGGAAACATGATGCGCAGTCGGATATATATACTGTGTGCAAATCATGCTTTGGGCAACAACTTATTGGCTATAATAAGTAATGATATGATAACCAGTTTGGTTTTATTACAATATTTGTTATATTTTTCATACACAAATATATGCATATGTATTTCCTTCTATTTCCCAAATACTCTTTTAAAATCTGTGATAAAAGTATAAGTTTAATATTTTAGACAATTATTTTGGTGTAGTAGAAAAATATGATTTAAAATATTTATTACTATAATATCAATGTATGAGCTTAGTATGAAACCACGGTAATTTTGATGTCAAAGAAATTATATTTTCTAAGGAGTCTTAATTAAAAAAAAAAATCTGCATCTATACAATAAATATTGTGTGTTATTGTATTTTAATTCAAATTTTAATTAATATTCCGTTTTATATTTTTTTTATAAATATGAATTATTAAATATTAATTTAGTTAAATTACATAAATATATTTATCGATCTTAGGACATGAGGCTGCAATTATTATTATTTAGTTCTTATACGATCTTGACGAAAATGCATATGTATATATGTGCGAAATAACTATTTTTCTATATTAGGACTTTATGTAACTTGTATAAAATGTTATTTATAAGACATGTATTAAAATAACATATAAATATAACAGGTAGCCTTTTAAAGTAGTGATTTAATAACTTTTAAATGTTTAATGTTGTAACTTTTAATTAGAATAGGAAAAAATTTGTATTCCTTCATTACATTACCAAAACCCTTTGTAATATAGTCCCTCTGCCATATTGTCTAATGATAAGATTGCGGCAAGTCAACATCGATGACCCTAGGAGTGAGACCACAGTGCGTTACTACATCATGGTGGTTTCTTACCTCTTCACATGTCTCACGTCCTCGAAATATATTTTTTTAATAATTGAGACATACCGGTATACTCATGATGCGTTCTTTTAAATGCGATAAATAAGCATCCCATGTATCACTCAATTTGTACATTGAAATGTTAGACAAGCGCTTGTTCTTTGAGCTACCATGTCTGTATGGTCTCACATAACACTAACACAAAATATTTTTTATAAAATACTTATGGGTGACAAACAAGCACACTGTCCACCAAACAGTATGTGCATGCTGTGGCCTATAGACACCTTCATCTATTCTGGAGTAAGAATTAAAATGCAGATACATTGTCACCCGTGTGGACTATGATAGAATGCTTTGTTACCAGAGAAAAGGATCTCCAGTTCTCTACACTCACCATATGAAACACAAAAGTATTAACCTATTTTTCGCTGCTTTTTGAGTGTGCGTTCCTTCTCCGGTTGAGTTGGCCCATTTGTTGTGCAATCATAATATATCTGTAGTGTGGCTCTACCATTTTGAAGAACTGGGCTTCAAAACAGCATGTTCTTCTACATTAAGTAAAAATTTATAGTGTATAAATTTTTACTTAATATAGAATGTAGCTTATCAAATGACGGTATGGTTGACTAGAATAAGGAAAAACGTGAGTTTTAAAATGTATATTTTCTTGTTAGTAATAAGTGAACTTCTAAAAGAAATTTATTTTTATACTATAATGTTCCAGTATCCTAAAATAATGATGGGTTGTGTAATATTAGTTTGTATTAGTCAGTTTAAATGTGAGCACTTGAGTGGACAATGACAGAAGGATAATATTAAGTAAAAATGTCTAAATCACTTTTCTAATACAGGGTCATAGATAGTCATATACAATTGTATAAATTTTTATTTTCTATTATGTATCGAGACTTTATTTATATCATAAACCAATCAGAATAGTTTTTTACTTTTTGTTTACTTTACTAAATTATAAATATTTAATTTTGATTGTAACCTTTCAACAAACTACTTCCTTAAAACTCCATGGACTTTTTGTAAACATCTTTGAGAAAAGCTACTAAAACAAATATTTCAAATCCTTGTTTAAAATGTAAGTTCTAGATTCTTATAATATATATATATATATATATATATATATATATATATATATATATATATATATATATATATATATATAAACATTCTATCTATATTTACGCTAGTACAAAATATATCGATTGTTATAAAATTGTAATATTTTATATTTAAGTAATTCTTGTAATCTGCAGTGTTTTTTCATGTATCTGTTATCTTAATGTTAGTAGATTTCTATTTTGACAATGTAGCTAATGTGAATCGAAATGATAATGGTTAAGGGGATGTATTAAGTCAGCTCAAATTCTAATTTCGCCCCCACTTCCCCGCGCGTCGTATGATATGTACCGACATGTTTGTAATCACTAATACTGTAAGTAGATAGGTCGTTAGATACTTATTTCATTAGGTTTAATCATATTTATGCCTGTTTCTTAATGCCAACCCAGTCGCTTCTAATTTTTATTACGGTTATTTCCCATTTTAATTTTACGTCGTCCTGTTGCGTAATGTGTATTTTGATCGTAATCGACACAACTTCCCCATTCAAAAGCCGAAGCGATACTAACCGGGCGGCAGGAAACAAGCTTCAAGACGCCGATAGTTTAGGTAATTTCTTTTTACAGTGAAAATAATAATAATAATAATAATTGTGAATTTAGCAATTCCTTTTATCCTTTTATTGGACGGATAAGTGTGCGGTCCTCCATGTTGAAAGGGGAAGGGTTGCAAACTGTGAGAGCATAGATTTATCTATGCCCGTCAACTTAAGGACCCTTTCCGAGGCTGAAACATACCGATACCTGGGTATGTCACAGAACATCGGTATCGATGAGGCTGGTATGAAACAGTCAGTTTGCGACGTGTTTTATGCACGCTTGACCAAAGTGCTTAATAGCCTTTTGTCCGGTGTGAATAAGACTCACGCATATAACGGTTGGGTCATGCCTGTCCTTATGTATACCTTTGGCATACTCAGGTGGACTCAGACTGAACTTAACGCCCTGGATAGAAAAGTCCGCACTGCCATGATGTCCCATAGGATGCATCATCCGAGATCGTCGGTAATGAGGCTGTACTTGCCGCGAAAGCATGGTGGGCGTGGCTTTCTGAGCGCGCTCACCATGCATAATCGTGAAGTGTGCAGCCTCCGTCATTACTTCCTGGCGAGATCGGATGATCCATTCTATAATGACGTTATTTCTAGTGATAAAGGGCTTACCCCTCTATCCTTAGCCAACGAGCAATGGCAAGACCCGGCAGTGCAGAGCATTTCCGACCGGGAGACCGTATGGAAGGAGAAGGAGCTCCACGGGAGGTACTATAGGGCTCTACATGAGCCCTTCGTAGATACAGTCGCCTCCCTCAACTGGCTACGTTTCGGTGACCTCTTCGGGGAAACCGAGGGTTTTGTCTGTGCAATACAGGATCAGGTTATTAAGACCAACAACTATCGGAGATACATCCTAAAGGATGCACCGTCGACGTCTGTCGAGCTTGTCTCCATCCCGGGGAGTCACTTGGCATGTCGTCTCCGGTTGTTCGGCGCTTTCTAACTCTGAGTACTTGCACAGGCACAACCTAGTAGCCAGAATTCTACACCAGGAGCTCGCTCTGAAATACGGTCTCGTGGACCGGAAATTGCCATATTACAAGTACTTGCCGGAAGCCGTGCTCGAAAATGACCGCGCCAGGCTCTACTGGGACCGGGCCATCATCACAGACAGGACTATTCTTGCGAATAAGCCTGATATTGTGCTGATGGACCGGGCACAGTCAAGGATATTTTTGGTCGACATTACCATTCCGTATGACGAGAACCTCGTGAAAGCCGAAACAGATAAGCGAACAAAATATCTGGACCTGGTTCACGAGGTGACCGACATGTGGTGTGGTCGGCCGACCGAAATTATTCCTGTAGTCGACTCTGTGAATGGGCTAATCCCAGTCAGCCTCTCGGGTCATCTGAGGCGACTGGGACTCCGTGACGGACCACTCCGGGCTCAAATGCAGAAGGCGGTGCTCCTCGATACCGCCTGCATCGTCCGTCGGTTTCTTTCCCTTTCCTCCTAACCCTCGGCCGTTTGGTCTCCCCTGCCGAGGGCTTCCATCTGGTTGGATCTTTATTTATTTGTGTATTTTTTGTATTTATTTTATTTTATTGATATTTATGTATCTGTTCATTTTAATTTATAATTATATATTTATAGAAACCAACCAGATGAGAAAACTATACAGATACCCCAATAATAATAATAATAATAGTTTTTACCATTTAATTCCCAATTTTCATACAATAGTCGATATTAGTTAAAACCAATTACAATATTATTATGAGTCATGCAATTTTTTTTTAGTTAAAAGACATGATAATGCCAGAGTCAATTTTAAATAAAAAGTTTAAATTAAATTTACAAAATTGAAATTTGTGAAAGTAATGGTACCTATTTAGAAAAGTAAATAACATAAGCCCTGTTTTATAGTTAGTTCAGTTAGTATGCAAAGTTTCATGATCTTATTTAAAGTATTTTATGAATAACAGCGGTTTATTGTTCAGTTTGGAGGTAACTTTGGATTTTTTTTTCTATCGAGAAAATTTTACAGAATCGTGTTTTCGTCTAACATAGTCCTTAACATTAATCCTCAACTTTACCATATATTTATTTCAAAATTAATGCTGCAATATTTTCGGCATAACGGAGGATCTTATTAAGCCATTTCAGGTTATATTTCCCCTTAAAAATCGCAAATAAATATTATATAATACTTGCAATGAGGTGTGGGTTATAGAAATTAATTGTTAATTGCGGGTATATACAGCACAACACATACACATACAACTATTCAAATTTTACTAAGCAATTTGGAAATATAATCCTGGCAATGAACTGATCATTTTGCTTAAAAGAAAAAAAGTAACAATGTAAGCCTCATTATTTGTCTATAAGTTCTATTTTTATATCTTTGTTGTAACTGTAATACACCTGGTATGGCCATAAGTTTTGTTACAAAATAATTATCTTGGCTACCACTGTTAGCTCTAAAGATTTCTTGTGAGACTCAGTGTCAGAATAGCGTTTTGAGCAGAAAATAGTTTTACGGATTCCAGTCTAGGCTGGACAATTTAAAAAAAATGTGTCGCTGAAGGCATCACTGGCCGACTTTATGACAAACTTTTTCTTCTATATTTGGCCCTACAAGAAGTGGACCTGATCCAGCCTCCTGATATTTTTTTGAGCGAGATTGTGAGGTGCTACAAACAGCTGTGACATTGTTGTCGGTGCCACACCCAAGTCTGAGTGAGTAACGACCCACGAGCAAGTCTCATCCGATTATTCAGCTGACATCCAATTCCATTCTGAGCGAGATTAGCTTTTCAGCACCTTAAAAACGTCAAAGCCTTAGATGAGGATGGAAATACGGCGAAATGTTTGTAATAGGATAGAATTACGGTGAAGCGCTTGAAAGAGAGCGAAAAACCGGTACTTAAATCAATTCCGTTCTCCATGGTGGCAATACTCCGAAGATGTGGAGCGGAAGTACGGTAGTCTCGTTCTAAGAAGGTAGTAAAGGTAGGTCTCGTACGTTCTATCGAGGAATAAGCGGCCAATTTTTCTTCTGAGCTGCGTTTACGTGCTACTTTCAAAAGTCCTTACTATTTTTTTACACGCAGACTTGACGACTTCCAGCCTCGAACAAGCCGGTTTCCGAAAAGGCTTTAGTATCATGGACCATACATACCCTTCGACCAATCGTACAGAAGATCTAAGGGTATCAACTGCGTCTTAATCTTGCATATGTAGGCTGTAAGAACGCCTGTGATTCCGTCCAAAATGGGGCGGTGCTACAGTCCCTTCAGCGTTGCTAGGTTGACTTCTGTATATCGACGTGCTTAAGTGTTTTTGTACAGTAGTGCCACGATGACTATCATAGTACTAAACCAGAGTACGAAACTTATCCAACTGCAGAGAGGGAGGTGTAAGACGTAAGGAAGACTTTTTCAAGCTACTGGACTGGAAAGGATTCAGTATCAACATCATTGGGTGATGTGCTCACTTACCTTCGATTTGCTGACGATATAGTTATTATGGCATAATCGCTCGAAAACTAGCACTATATGGAGTGACGCCTTATTTAGATATGCAAGTTGCAAGCAGTCGATGAATGTAAGCGATTCGGGAACGGGTTTTTTGGCGGGTCATGTGGCCTTTGCGGAGGCCCAACTAAGCATAGTTGTGGACTTGCGAACAGCTTTAATAATGGATGGATTATAATGAACAATTCCTTGATACATTTTGGCCGCCTTTACTGCTATTTCACAAAAAATAAATTTCGTAACTCCTTGGTAAGACAGCCTTCACTAAACCCCCATTTATATGGGATGATGACCACATTGAACTTTTTCATCAAGTTACGAGGCTTCATTATAGCTGTGATCACATACTCATCTTCTTTGCTATAGTGATCCTTAACCCTAAACCGACGAAGTTTTAAATACCTACTTTTTAAATTGTAACATTATTTATGGCCAGATTAATTATAGGTATTATACTTACAAATATAATAAGCTATTAGCAGAGATATAATGCGATAAAGTTATAATGTAATGGTTAAATATTAGTGTTCATGAATAATTAACAATATTGTTGTGTAGGGTAAATGATATTGTGATATCATACATGATATTCAGATAAGAAATCAGTATTGGTGGCTTGTCATTTAATATAAATTAGAACTATTTACAAAAAAAAAAAAATAGTTTGATTAACTTAGAACATATTAGCCAACTAAACAACATAATTTTCTTCCATTCGCTATCAAAGGCATATACTATTATACAATATGTGAAAAAACCCGTCTTATTTGTAATGGTTCATTTATGGTGCTTTTTTAACGGAGGCATCTTGATAATATTATAATATGATTCTGTTCATGTTATCTTTTTCAGAGAGTTAATATAAAAGATACCTTGCAAAAAATATAATATAATAAGGAAACTTAGTTGCAAAGTTGCAGCGCGGGTAGTTTTCAAGTATTATTATCCCTCCACACAACGGTTTTGCCAGATTAAAAAAAACTGTATTTTAACAAGCAGGTAAAACATTTATTTAAAAAAAAAACAACATTTTTAATATTCATTAATAATATGCCCGCGCATTTTCGGATTGGCAGGTTATTTTTTTCGTATGGTATTAAAAATAAAAAATAATGTATAACACCAAGTTGAGAAAAGAAAAACGATTGAGATGTTGATATCACAATAACATGCTTAATTGACAATGAGTAATAATCGTAACGGTAGATGCTTCCATTAAAGCTTTATAGTTGTTTGCGTGTAGAAGTGTTAGTACTTTAAGTAGGAAGTTTTAAATATTTTGATGATCTGAATATACAGTATTATTATTACCTGCTCCGAAATATAATACTTTATTGTATAGTTGATGTGTATTGTAATGTAGGCAAAGACATTGTATTGTTTAGATGATATTAAATAATGATGATTATACTTAAAAATATCGTTTCAGTAGCTTTTATTTATACCACCCATCTTTTGTACAATTTTAACACCAAATGCAGATGTCCGAAAAAAGCACACATATATACAAATAAATAAAATTAAAGTGTCTGTTTGTAATGTCAAAATAACAGCTTTTTAATAAATGGATATGAAAGTAATAACGGTACTTATAGCAAAAACATAATTTAAAAAAAAACTGTGTGGGTTTGTTCCGGCTAATCTCCGAAACGGCTGGACCCACTGACCTCTATATATGGACTGGACATCGTGACATAATGAGGCGAATTGATTTGTGCCATTTTGGCGCTGACAGCAAAAGCAAACGTCCACGGTACTAATAATAGAGATAAGACTGTGACATAATGTATCGATAAAAATCCTATACCTAAATAAATAGAATGAATCCATTATATTTTTGTACCATATCAATATAATGCCATCATCATTGATCATTATTACAGCCCTTTACAGGTCCACTGCTGAACATAGGCCTCCCCTAAAGAATGCCACAAAGCACTGTCCTGAGCCACCTGCATCCATCAGTTTCCTGCATGTCTTACCAGGTTGTCACTTGCCACCGGTTATCGGTTATTCGAGCTGTGTGGGCGGTCCGTTGCCATTATTGATCCGTTGGGCGATGTCGGTCACTCGGTTCCACTGCAGATATCTTCATTCCTAAGTTTATCGCGCGGGAAAACCCCGAGCACAGCCCTCTTCATAACGCGCTGAGCGACTTCCAGTTTCCTCATACGGCAAGCAGTGAAGGACCACGTCTGATGGTCGAGTGGCGCATCGCCAATCGCTATACCAACACTTCTCTTCCCTTGCAACTCCACCTCGAATGCAGCAGTATAGGAAGAAGAATCTGCTGTAGCTGCAGCCCAGTGACACACATCCAAGGGCTCGACAAGCCTACTCAGAGTGACCATCTCGGGCCAGCCATGCGAGTCCCCTACTTTTAGCATGGCTCCTAACCCCCCGCCCCCGCCGCCGCTACGGCAAGGCGGGAACCCGTTCAAAGTCACGCAAACTCACTAAGGACATTAATAATTTTGCAGTCCCAATATAAATTTATTTACTTGATATAATGAATTAGTCATATTTGAACAGATTAAAAAAATATATATAATACATTGATTAAAACTACTTTTACGGATTTTATCGCGTTTTATTTATATTAATTTTAATACCCGACGTTTCGGGTGCTTTACAGCAACCATGGTCACGGGGGGTCGGGTATTAAAATTAATATAAATAAAACGCGATAAAATCCGTAAAAGTAGTTTTAATCAATGTATAGTGTTCGCGTAAATATAAGAAATCATTATTATATAATACATTTTCGGATCTCTCAATTAACTTATCGGGGGTGCTCGGTTTTAAGCGACAGTAGCCTAATGGCAGGGCGCGGACCGCGAACTCAAAAAGGTCGTGGGTTCGAATCCGACTACTGGCGTGGACCACTCGTAACCCAAGCAAATTAAGCTTACCACGAGTGGTTAAGGGGAATATTAGTAATGTTTATAGCATTGTTAATATTCTTTTATAAAAAAAAAAACTTACGTATATCCTCAAAAAAAAAACTACGAAACTGCTTCCTTCACTTCTTCATCACTTAAAAACTTTTTCCACGACATTAAACAATAATCACTGGGGGCCAGGTCAGGACTAAAGGGTGGGTGTGGCAAAATTTCGAAGCCCACCTTTTGCAGGGTAGCCATCGCAACATGGCACTTGTGAACAGGCGCGTTGTCGTGCAGAAGAAGGATTCATTTGGTCAATTTTCCCCTTCTTTTCTCCTTTATGGCTTCCTTCAATTGTTCTAGGATTGAAGCGTAGTAATCTCCGGTTATGGAGACACCCTTTATCTTTATGATTAATTAATAGGATTCCTTCTGAGTCCTAAAAGACTGTCGCCATGATTTCCCCAGCAATTGTGTTACCTTAAATTTCTTGGGTGGTGGTGTGCATTTTTTGTGCCACTGCATAGAGTTCTGTTTGGACTCAGGTTCATAATGGTGAACCCAAGTTTCGTCACCAGTAACAATTCGAGCCAAGATTCAATCATTGTCTTCCATACAGAGGTCCAAAAATGCACGAGAACACTTCACGCGCTGTTGCTTTTGAGCAGCGTGAGCATTCTAGGCACCCATCTTGCGCTGACTTTAGTCATGCCAAGGTGGTCATGAATTTTGAAAATGGTTGTATCCAACTTATTGTATACTCCAACCATTTCTGCGAGCTGTTTTTTCTTTAGGCGGACATCTTCTAATATTATTTTCTGCGGTTGGTAAGGAACTTTATAACGGCACGAAACTCGATTTTCTCCATATTTCACAATTTCTTCCCGATTGACTTGTTTAGTTGACGATAACTCAAAGACTAATTATCTATTACAATAAAACGCGGTATTTATACTAATAATGAGTAGCTCAATTAGCACGTAACTCATGGACTTTCCCACTTGTTACCTACCCATTTAGCGAACTTAAAAACGCACCCTCGTATATTATAGTTGTAGCACAAATGGTTTGGCTTGACCGGGGTAGGACCTCGTTCTCACAAAATACGCTAAATATGCAAATAACTCTATAGTGAGTGTAGTGAACCGGAGACCCTTTTACTAGAAACGAGGCATTCCAACTTACTCCTCAAGGCTACAACGCATTTTGAATCGGGGATAAATGTAGATGTGTATGGGCCGTAGCATCTGCTTACCATCAGGTGGACTGTCTGCTCGTTCGTCACCTTTATTCTGTTTTATTGACATTGAGAATGTCGATAAGCAGATTATCCTAGAATTTTCTAAAATGTCTAATAATCAAATATTTATCATAAAAGGAAAATTATTTTTCGATTTCCTAAGTGCCACAATTTACGCTATAGCTTTTTTCACTATAGTTCTGCTAACAGATATTTCGAATTTCTGCTACGTATTCGGTGGTGCTCGGTTAAAGGCCGGGTATTGAGATTTACAGGTATATCTCGTACCTAATGTAGAGGGTAGGTTATTGTTTGAAAAATAATTTGCATCAATTTTATAGCATAAAAGTAGCGCCTGGGGAGAATCTATCAACCATCTTGTTCCGCGTCTGTCGTAAGAGTTGACTGTAGGTAACTAGTAATAAGTAAACTTATTATTAACTACACTATAGGATATGTAACAAAGATTTTATAGCATCTGATACATGACTTTATAACTATATCGTCTACACCAGGCGTAACACTCAGACCCGCGAAGGGGGAGCAGTATCAAAATTACCAAGCGTGACTTGAAACGTGAAGGCTAATAATCTCTACCAGGGGAGAGACGTATCCAGACGTAGTGATTAATACATTCCTTGGTGTCCAGGATTCGAATTTCTACTATTAAGGCAAGAAATAGTATTCTCTAGACTTTAGAGAATAGTATTATATATGTAGGAAGTTAGTTAAATAGAATTAATTTACAATTACAAAATACACGGATCACAGGTAATCAACTATAAATTGTACTGAGACTAATTTAATAGCTGATAATAATGATAATTCGTTTTTGAAATATAATTTAAATAAATAATTTTAAATATTTTGTGGTTTCAATACACAATTTTTTGGGGGAGGCCTATGTTCAGCAGTGGAATTGTGAAGGGCTGTAATGATGATACACTCTTGCCAAATCCGGTTCGAAGGACCAGGCTACTATACACTACCCTCTTCATGTCACTGTTGTTGAAGACACTTTTGTCGTTCGGTAGCCGTGACTGCGAGTTACTACGCTCGGCAACGCAAATAAGCGCTCGCGCAATTTTTATTCGTTGGGTCGTAATTTTAACGACTACCGTAGTACACGTTTCTAATATATTAATACAATTCACTCCAGTCTATATCATTTCTCCAATAGGATGCCGGAATTGACAAATTGCGGTGATATCTTGTCGGCCCTTAATACTGCTTTCCCTGAACAGACTCTTAGAACAAAAAAAAGTTTCGGGTAGGAAAATAAATATGTTCTTCCAGCGAATTTAGATCAAGCGGTTATAGTCGGTCTGTTATTAAAATTTAACAATGTTGAATAAACTAGAACTGGAGATGGGACAGATCAGTTCCCTGGAACAAATTAGCCGTTACAAAGAGAAATACATTTCTAACGCCTATCTATGTATATATGGAACTAATTAAGGCTGACAAAAAAGAACCCAAAATAAACTTATACTAATAAAGGATGATAATATCTAAAATGAAGTATAAAGGTATTTAGAGGAATTTATTAATACATGTACACAATACAATATTATTATCTCCTCTTTCTTCCAGGATTCTTTTTATTAGGATTCCTCTGGCCCTTACCACCTTTAGGTTTCTTAGCTGTGAAATTCGTAGCGTTGCCTCCCTTGGCCTTGCGTTTTCCTTTACCCGGTTTCATAGATTTCTTCTCTTCTGACCTCCTATGTGAAACAAAGAATTAATATTAATAACACAAGATACAGTTTGCTCAACAAAAAAAAGTGTAAGTGATTTCTATTAAAGTTTTGGCATATTTGACTTGTTTAAACATAAGTCTTTTCAAACAAAAGATTATAGTGAAAGAGTGTGTGCGCAAACAGGTGCAACTGTGGATTGACGGTATGTTAATCCAACACAACCAGTGAGAGATTAATCGCAGAACCAAACTCCTTTTCATACTTTCCGAGACACGGAGGTGAAACATCAGCAATTTCCCAATCTCAGACTACTACTGAGAATTTCTCAACAACAATCAACCCAGACCAACAAGGTAGTCAGTAGTAAGGTATACTACTATAATAAGATTTTTATTGCACTTTAGATCTTCAAAGTGCCAAAGAAATTCATTTTATTCAAACATGTGATAACTTACTTATTTTTTGCAGTTGGTTATTATCTAAGTATAGATAAGTATTCTGTCACAAATACTTACTGAACTTGTTCATCATGTATGCGTTTTGCCACTGCCTTGTCTATGTCAATTTTGGGTCTCTTATTCAATATTTTGTCCAGAAGGTTCAAATTATTTTCTTTTTCTGCCTGAGGTGTTGGTATTGGAGCCTTCCGTTTCCTTTCCTTGCCTGGAATCAATTCATGGATCCCTTTGCCACGGGCTTCTTTCTCCTTAGGCAATTTATCTTGGAATTTACCAAGTGATGCTGTTGAAGCCTTTGCTACTACAGCAGCAGTTGCAAGCTGTAAGAAATATTAAACATTTAAAATATCTGATATAAATACCTTTATTTTTACTTCTAGTTCTGATATTTTAATTCTTATTTTACGCAAAATCTGTGTTTTGATGGTAAAGTTAAAACTTACAAACAACACAAGGATGAGGAGCCTTTTATGGAGCTATTATGTAAAATTGGATATTTTTATATTTCCACACATATGTGTACTATACTGATATTATGTGTGACCTGTTTCTGTTGTTTATGTTAGACCATTGGATTAAAAGAGTAAGGGAATAATGCAACCTGTCCCTGTGCATTATAATCCTTTCGAAATCTGGTCTGAAGAGTGATAATGAAACATATCATTTCTAAAAGTCTCTTAAATACAAAAAAAAGTTACTACCTGGTTAACACTTTCTAAAGTGCTACACTTGAAAATTTAACATTTACCTGTGTTGCATTAGCTTTATCAGAAGTGACAGGCAGTCCCACTCGTGGTATTTTTACTTTTCTTGCCCTGGCTATGTTTTTCAATCTTTGCAGTTCATTCTTGGCTACTTTTTCAGATTTTTCACTGGCCTTCTTTTCATACATATCTGTCATTGGATCAACATGCTGTGGAACTTCTATGAGCCAATTCTTTTCTTTCTCAGCTGCAGCTTTCTTAAACCTGAATAAATGTACTTTATTACTTATACTCTATTTATGTAGTATTTCCTATTTATGTAGTATATATTACTGTAGGGAGGTTTTACCTTATTAATTAAATTTGGCAGGTGAGTCAAAAATCACTGTATCAGACTTCTCACACCTTTGACACTGCTCTCTATCACCAGTTTGGGTATTTTACATCTGATGTATTAAGATGGTAATACTCAATTCATCTATCCAAAGACACATATCTATCTATCTTTCATTTCCCAAAGTCACATACTATGAGACTTTGGGAACATCACATTGGAGCCATTGTCACCTGTGCAAACCGGTTCTGGTGTGGCCACAACAATACCTCTCTAAACATCCACTGGACCAAATGGGAGAATGGATTCTATTACACCAATAGGCCATCACACATGCTACTTTATTTTTAATGTTTCATATATAAAGCTAATAAATATCTACCAAACAATATATGAATATTTGTAATTTCTGACTTTTAATATAAGAAAAATCTGATATATATATATATATATATATATAATATATATATATATATATATATAATATATATATAAAGAAAACCCCAAAAATTTTTCATTCTTTTTATTTCTTTGAAATCAGCTTTTACTTTTCATTAAAAGTCAATTTTTTACCCCTTTGAGTCACTCAAGGTAACAACAAAAATATTCAAAGCTATTATTTTATGTTCAGTCTAAGGGAGTATAATCATTCCTAAGTCAAACCAACCCTACCCTTTTTTCTTAACACTGGGTGAAATGTGTGCATATTGTTACCCTTACTTCCTGAATCCCATCACCAAGAATATTGGCAACATAGTAGCAAAGAAATAACAGAAAATTCTAAAATAATAAATCTACACTAATGGGAGTGAGCAGCTTTTTCTTGTCAATTCAACAATAAAGCTTAACCTTCCTTGGTTCGAGTAAGAGGTATGCAATATTCATAGATCGTATCATGTTCATCAGCATAATAACTTGAAGTCTACAGTTATTCTGCTACTTGCATCAAAATATTTTTTTTGAACATAATATAGATAAATAAACTTACCCAAACAATGGCACCCATTTTTGTAACTGTTCATCCCATTGTAGTTTATCCTTCTTCTTTTTAGTAATGCCCTTAGATTTAGCAAACTCCTGCCATTTAGTCAAAGGCTTAGGTTTGGGCACTGGCTTAGATCGAGGCAATACAGTTTTGGGCGCTGGTAACCTGACAACTATGGCCTCATCAATTCTCTCTGTTGGTAACTCCCAAACTTTGTTTAACAACAACTGAGTATTGTCCCGAGATAAATTTTGAAGATAATTATCTCTTTCCTTATCTGACCTAAAAATGAGATTCTAATATAACTATAAATTGAGGGTAAGGGGGTATCAATTTTTTTCTAAAAAAGCTAACCTCATCTATATATTGCGGTCATATTAACTTGACGCATCGCTGGAATGCGAGGCCCCGCCCGCTAGCCCCCGCACTCCCTTAGTTCGCCCGGCAATCGTCAGTATGGTTAGCATCTCTGTTACACTGTTGTAAATGACGTCATCAAAGCCATGCGTCAAGTTAATGTGACCGCATTATACATAGTAAATTCTGTAATACAACCAACATATTATTATTAAAAATATTGCTTTTAAGTACAGTAAATTTCGGTTATAACGACGGCGGAGGGATCACTTTAATATCGTCGTTATATCCGGAGGTCTCTATATCCGAAATAATAAAAAATCATGTACATATTTACTTATCATTTATTTAAGTATGTTATACATGGGTGTTATTGCAAAAACGTGTTATAGTGCACTGTTTAAGTTTAGTTTTTATGTACGCTGTAAGTAATGTATTCCATTTTCATAATTCCTTCAACGTCTAAATTATTTTGGCCTTCATCAAATAAACAGTACTTTTTGAGCGTTGTTGTAGTACATAATGCATCTCTAGTTGTTGGAATCTCATTTAGATTGCAATCTTCTTCCTCTTCTTCATCCTCCTTTTCTTGTGTTTGAAGCACAGACTCAATAATTTCATTATCAGTCAAGTTATCAGTAGTGATAACTTGATCGTCAATATTCACATAAGTTTCCCAATCCGTAACTGTTGCTTCTGCTGATGATAATCTCGCCAATGGCAAATTGTCCAATTCATCATAGAATCGTCATCAGTTGTATTTAAATTCGAAAATTTACCAAACCCAGCATGTGAAAAACATTTTTTAATTGTATCTGGAGTAACTCGTGCCCATGCTGTTGTAATCATTTCAATGGCATCCAGAAGATTGACGGCAAATGGGGTAGTACTTTTTTCAATGTCGTTTACCATTTTCTCCACTAGAAGCTTTCGATAATGGCTTTTAAGTGTCTTAATTATACCTCGATCAATAGGCTGAATAACTGATGTGGTGTTTGGTGGTAAGAATACCAGTTTGATGTTAGTCAAATTTTAAATTTGTGGCTGAGCTGGACAATTGTCAATAAATAAAATGATCTTCTTTTTGTTTCCTCTTAGCTGAGAGTCCCATTTGCGTAAAACTTTTTCAAAAATCTCCGATGTTATCCACGCTTTTTGTTGGCTTCGCAATCAACTGCCAAAGTTTTTACATTCTTGAAACACCTTGGATTTTTCGCCTTCCCTATAATCAGCAATTTTTATTTTTTCGCCTGCCATACTTGAAGCAACAAGCACTGTTATTCTATCTTTTGATAGTTTGCCGCCAGCACACTTTTCTCCTTTGAATTTTAGTTTTCTATCTGGAGTCAATTTAAAAAATAAACCCGTCTCATCAGCGTTCCATATTTGACTGTCGGTACACCCTTCAGTTAATTTTAGTAAAACTGTTCTCAACCAATTGTAACAGTCATTTTGCGACATGCTGGCGGCTTCTTCACAAACTTTACCGACCTCTATATTATGACATTGTCTAAATCTGTACATTCAGCTTTCTGAACATACAAAGTTTGTTTTTCCAAGCTGTCTGGCAGAATGATTAGCTTTCTCTTGCAAAAGAGGACCGCTTATGGGTACATTTTGGCTTCTCTGAGCTTTAAACCACACTAGGAGAGCATTTTCAATATCTTGATGAGTTGGATTACGATTTTTCTTTATTTTCAGGGATTTTGATTCAAAACACTCCATAATTTTAGCGCGGTTTTTCCACATTGTTGATATTGTAGAATGTGAAACTCCAAATTGTTTACACAGATCAACATTGTTTTCTCCATTTTGGAGTCTCGAAATGATGTCCACTTTTTCTTTACCAGTAAACGTACCTCTAGGAGCCATATTCACAAGTTTAAGAAACACTGCTCACTCACTGGAATTGCTATGTAACTGATTCACAAGTTTAACTTCGTAAACATGCTACGTAGTCCTACATACAAACAAAGCAATAGTTTGACCATCTGTGAATGTAAACAAAGGATAAGAAGGCTTAATAGTTTTATGAATGAGTCTTTGTGCCTTTGCCGACTCATCTGCAAGGGATTTCTAGGAATCGGTCATAAATAAAAGTCGCTATACCCGAAATTGACACTATAACCGAAGTCGCTATAACTGAATGAATTTATTACGAAAGTATGCTTTAAATTCAAGGGACGTAAGTTGACGTCGCTATAACCAAACAGTCGTTACAACCGAGGTTGTTATTAATGAAATATTATGAAATCAAATCCACTGTAATTTCGAATATTCCTCTTTCATGGAAAGGCAAGAAAATATTTATTTTATATTTTGTACTAGCTGTTTCTCACGGCTTTACACTTTATTATAAACAGATTTCATGGTTTTTTTTTGTGCAGAACCTATATCTCTTTATTTAATGTATTAGCCCTAAGTTACTCCTTATGTTATCAGCTATCCGCCAGTGAGTTCTGTCAAAATTAGTCCAGCCATTTCGGAGATTAGCCGGAAAAAACAGACAAACACAAAATTTAGGATAGGGTGACAAACGAGCACACAGTCCACCTGATGGTAAGTGGTTGCTGTGGCCCGTAGACATCTACATCTATCCTTGATTACGAATCAAAATGCAAATGTGTTGTCACCCGTGAGGACTAAGATGGAATGCCTCATTTCGAGTAAAAAGGGTCTCCGGTTCTCTACACTCACTATATGAAACACAGCAGCATTCAGTTACTATTTTACCCTGGTATTCTGTGTTTTCTTTTGTTATAAGTACTGTATAATATACTTTCTTATGCATTTACTAAAAAGCTGTTATGACATTACAAACAGACACTCCAATTTTATTTATTTCTTTAATCTACAAACTTAAAATTTAATAGATTATGGTTAAATTTCAACCACTAAATGACTATTCTAAAATGTTAAAACCAAGCCCAACAAAGCCAACGAGCAGTATGATTGTATCGTGACTGCGCTTACCATCTCATCTCTTGGTTAGTATTAAACTAAAGCTAAGGCTTAACAAAAAAAAGTTTTAAAATCTATTTAGCACATTCTTAAAAATGCCTATATCCCAGAGTTGATTTAGGAAAGCTGATAAAAAGAGAGAACAAATTTACAAAAATTAAAAAAATATATATTATCATTTGTAAAATTCTAGATACCTTCAAAGAGCAACAGAATGATTATTACCTATGTACTGTTTCAAAAATGTTACTTACTGTAATGTTTTTAAATCCAAGTCATTAGTGTCTGAAGCAAGAAGTGTTCCAATATCCAATTCTACTTCTAAATGTTTTTCCACAATAATTGGTTTATATTTTTCAGCTTTTTTTTGTTCCCTCTCTAAAATCTCATTAACTATATCCATTATTTTATTTTATGGTAAAGTATGAAAGTTAACCTATAAATTACACATTTATAATTATGACCATAGATAAATAAATATGTAGCAAGCTAATTATGACTATATACACACAGTCTATGATTATGACTTTTGAGCACAGATCACTATATACTAGTCTACGACTTTTGAGCTTTTGATTTTGACAATGCGTTTCTGACACGTCGCGATTGAACTTACGACGTAACTTTGTAATGGCGCAGTTACGATAAAAATATTTTTGCTGGTTGTTTACCGTTTTGACAATTGATGAACATTAAAACAATATTATTATATCAATAATCAATGAATGTTATAATTTTGTGCTAAACTGAGAGTCAAATAACTTGGTAAACAATATTTTTCTAAATCTATACGGCGCTATCACAAGGTTATGTAAGCGCTTTATATTTGTAGTGCTGTGCTAACAATAACAGGCAATAACAGTATCGTAATCTGTTCTTATACAGTTATACTTTATAAAATAATACGTTTTGTTTTTCTTTTTAAGAATTTGAAAATAATGGACTATAAGATAACTTTTATTAAATATAAAAATAAAACTACGACCAAACCGAACGCGCGAAAGAAAGTAGCATTTTTATATTTAGGTTAAAAATGGTAACCCCAAATGGCGTTATGGGCCGCCATTTTGTGACGCTAAAACAGTTGTCTGTTGTCGTTTCGTGCGTATAGACCACGTTCTTCAAGTCTTTTCGATCTGTTTTTATTTGATTACCCGGCTTTCGTTTAATGGACTGTTTCTGCTTTTCAAACTGACAACGGCGCTAAATCGGACTTCGATTGTGTTTTGTAATGCGTTCTTTTTACTTTTGGTGCATAATAATGCCTAAACGTGGACAAATATTGAAAAGTGGAGCCCGTGAGTTAATCATTAAGCTGCATAATTACTTTGAGTGGGAGCAGCAAAACGGCGGACCCCTGTTACTTGTCGAACAAGTACAAGAAAGCGTCTCTCAGGCGCTTGGAGTTAGCAAACGGACGATAACAAATATTAATAAAGAAAAGTTCGGCTCTACTGGCACGGAAGATAATATTTTACGTACTCCGAAGAAGAAACGTAGAACTAAACCCGTGACAGATATTGACACCTTTGACGCCGATGCAATCAGAAATCAGAAAAGTATATGGTTACTATTCCAGAAATGAATATCTCAACAGGAAGAAGCTTTTGGCATCGTTAAGAGAAGCTGGACTGTTTAGCGGGGGTAAAACTGCTTTAACCAAAATCTTAAAAGATATTGGTTTTTCGTATAAAAAAACAGACAAAAGAAAAATTTTATTAGAACGATACGACATAATTTTAAAACGGATAAGTTTCTTGAAAGAAGCAAAAAATATTGATAACTGGGATAATGTCGTGTTCATTGACGAGACATGGCTAAACGCCAATCACATAGTTTCCTGTTCTTGGACGGATGATACACAAGCGTCGACGTCGAAAGTACCAATGGGTAAGGGGGCCCGTCTGATAATATGCCACGCAGGTTCTGCAAAATACGGCTTTGTGGAGAACGCGTTACTGGCATTTCAATCAAAAACCACAAATGACTACTGGTGGAGCCACGTGTTTAAGGCTGCCGAAAATCTAGTTCCCCGGTCAAACCTCAAACCTATTACGCGAGATATTAACTAAAGTGGACTGTATATGCGATTGCTTCTATGCTTATGTGAAGCGACTACTATAGCATGCGGTACAATGCACTCGCTCTTCCCTAAACTAAACTATTACTTGTCGAATCGATGAAAGGAATCCTGCTTGACTAGGAAAAAAACACAAATTGGAGCGGGTTAAATTATTAGCAAGCAGGTATAATTAAGGAGTATTGACTCACCGGGGTTTCTTCTTCCTGTCGATCACTATGGCGGCTTCTGGAACACTCCGGAGAGGGGCGGTGCGCGACGATATCTCACACGAGGTGAGGCGGGTTCCTGGAGCTCGACTGCTTCCAGGCCAAAGCGGTTTCCACTAGTGAGGTGTTTCCAAACGAGCGCGCGGGAAGAGGAGGTTGTAGTTCAACGACGACTGCGGCGGGAGAAGAGAGCGCGCGTCGGTCGCGCGTGTCTTATATATCCTCGGGTCCGATGATTACGCGATGTTCTAGAATCGTCTTCTTTTCCCTCCCACCCCACCACCCCGATGTGTCGATAGGAGGGTACGAATGATATTGTTTCGGAAGGGAATAATGATTCGACAAATTCCTACCGTCAAAAATAAAAAACGCGAATGGTTTTCCGCGCAACCATCTCCCCCCGCCCTTGAAGGATTTCCTTCAAAAAAAAAAATAACTAAACAACTAGAGCTAAGATCGACTAACAAATAACTAACTAACGCTAAGATTACCTAAATTAAACTACAATTTCAGTCAAAAAAAGCTAATTTAAATTATGGAAGAGGCAAGGGGCACAAACGGACAACAGGACGTAGGTAAGACCCAACCGTGGTCTTAACGCGAGCTATCCTAATTACTCCGTCGGAACCGGGAAAGACCTCCTCGACGATTCCTAACGGCCAGTGGAGAGGCGGCGTATTCTCCTTAGTGAGCACAACTACGGTTCCTACAGCTAAAGGCTCTGTCGCTGTGTTCCATTTTTGCCGAGACTGCAAAGTATGCAAGTATTCCATCCTCCATCGTTTCCAAAACGATTGCACTAACCGATCTAATAATTTGTGGCGTGTGGAAATGTTAAGTCTGTTCTCATCCATATCCGCGGCGGGCAGATACCTTAGAGGCGTTAAAGTCAAAAAATGTGCTGGAGTTAGAGCCAGCGGTTCCGAGGGGTCACTAGATAACGTCCGACAAAGTGGGCGGCTATTCATTACGCATTCAATTTGAGCGAGCACCGTACTTAGCTCTTCGAAGGACAAAATTTGATCTCCTATTACTCGGTATAAGTGGCTCTTTAGACTTTTAATATTAGTCTCCCAATTGCCCCCAAAATGACTCGCGGCTGGGACGTTCAGAGACCATTCAATGCGGTTCTCGGCTAGAATGTGAGCGAACTCCGAATTATAATACTTGCTAGCTAAGAGCTCATGTAGTTCCGATAGAATACGTTTTGCACCGACGTAGTTCGTACCGTTATCCGAATATAATCTACTTACAGGGCCTCTGCGCGATAGAAATCTTTTAAATGCACCCATAAAGCCTGCTGTGCTTAGATCACCAACGAGTTCTATATGCACTGCTCGAGTAGTTAGACATACGAAAATGCAGACGTAAGCCTTTGTGGATCTTATACCACGCCCGCGAGTGAGCGTGACCTTAAACGGACCAGCAAAATCAGACCCGGTGTGCGTGAAGGGCTTTACCGATTGTATCACTCTACAAGATCTAAGTTCCGCCATTTCCGGAAATGACGGCTTGGGGCGTGCCCGAAAGCAAGCTATACATCTGTGCACCCGATTGCGTATTAAACTACGTGCAGAAAGAATCCAATAATTCTGACGCAAGATCGACATCAATAAATCGGGGCCAGCGTGCGAGTTCAATTTATGATGATAATCGACTAATAAGTTCATGATATGGTCTTTACGCGGTAAAACTATAGGGTGCCGTTGGTCGAAACTCAATTGCGAGTTGGACAAGCGTCCACCTACCCTTACAATCCCATCCTGTAAAAATGGCTTAAGGCGTTGAAAGGCGCGACTACAAGCTCTATTCGATTGTAATCTTGTAATTTCTTCAGAGAAGTGTGCACGTTGAAGTTCACGTAATACTAGCGACTCGGCATAGTTGTAATCGGATGCTAAGACATACGAACGTCGCGGTAAAAGCTTCGCGAATCGACAAACGTAAATTACGCTACGCAATAATTTCGACCAAGAGGACAAGCGGTTCGCCAGAGCAATGATTGGAGAAACCTCGCTCGAAACGTTCGCCACTAGAGCGTGTCTCTTCTCTTCCGGCGGTTGTGACACTGACGAAGGTTCGAAATCGGTTATTGGCTGTTGTGAGGGATCCAAGTGAACCCAAGAAGGTCCATGGAACCAAAGCGGGTGGTCCATTATTTGCATCGGGGTGAGTCCCCGGGATAGACAATCGGCAGGGTTTTCCTTACCGGACACGTGATAAAAGTTCCGCGTTTCTAACTCGTCTTGGATCTTGGCCACTCGGTTCGCGACAAACGTATCCCAACGGTGGGGTGAAGAATGAACCCAACATAAGGCGACGGTGGAGTCGGAAAAGGCAAATATTCTTTCAATGTGAACTCTATCCCTACATGCGCCGATAACTGTGGTAATAAGCTTGGTGAGTACTAATATTGCGCAAAGCTCTAAGCGCGCCAGAGAGACAACCTTACGGGGGGAGACTCTCGACTTAGAACTAATGAGGCTAATCGAATTTC
The DNA here is from genome assembly GCA_907164705.1 of Parnassius apollo. Lineage (NCBI taxonomy): Eukaryota > Metazoa > Arthropoda > Insecta > Lepidoptera > Papilionidae > Parnassius > Parnassius apollo. The sequence continues at coordinate 5,777,024 of CAJQZP010001507.1, forward strand.
TACCATTATTCTGGACATGGAAATATACAACGCCCCCGTAAGCCTTCTCGCTGGCGTCTGCAAATCCAACAACCGTTATGCTGCTATTTCTATCGACATTTATATGACGCGGTATTTTAATTTCTCTTAGTAAAGGAAGTTCCTCTCTAAAGCGCTGCCACAATCGAACAATGCTGTCAGGCGGCGAGTCATCCCAATCGCATTCAAATAACCAAAGTTGTTTAATCAAAAGCTTAGCGTATAATACCACCGGAGCTACGAAACCCATGACGTCCCATAATCTAGCAACGCATGACAGTATTGTGCGCTTTGTGCATTTCTCTACGGGCGGATTTACCTTAAGGCTAAACACGTCGGACTCTGGTGACCAACACAGACCGAGCACCTTGTGTGTATCGGAATCGTCGAATTCCTTTATCGCCGAAAGACGGTGTGATAGTGGGATTGTATCTAAAACCGGACGCGAATTACTAGTCCACTTCACAAGATCGAATTGACCCGATTTCATGAGCCTTATAACCTCGGCGGTGGTTAGGGTGGCCTCCTCCACGCTATCGACCGAATACACAAAATCATCCATATATAATCCGCTCTCAATTGCCCTCTTAGCTTTAGGATAAGAGGGACCTTCATCGTGAGCGAGCTGTCTCACCGTGCGTAACGCATGAAATGGGCTCGACTTTAAACCAAAACAAACGCGGTTAAATTCAAACACCATTAGAGGTTCCTTTGGGTTGAAACGATATAAAATGCGCTGGAATCTACGGTCGCATTCACGGACCCCTATGCAAAGAAACATTTGGCGAATATCGGCGGATAGTGCTATACTAAACAAACGAAAATTGACTATTATATCAAATAAACTGCCCTGTAAATTTTGCCCACTATAGAGGATATCGTTAAGCGACAGGTGAGTGCTAGTTTTAGCACTAGCGTCGAGCACTACACGTAATTTAGATGTAAGTTTGTCCTCTCTAATGACTCCGTGGTGTGGTATAAAATACGACGGTGTGTCTTCGTAGTTATCTAATTTCGAAGCCACAAGTGATATGTAACCTTCTCTTATATATTCGTTAATGACGCCGTCGTAAGCTTCCTTTAACTGGGGCGAAGCGAGCATCCTACGCTCCAAGCTGTAGAAACGTTTTTCCGCCATTTGACGCGAATCGCCGAGAGATAAAACATCTCCCTTAAAGGGTAGCGCTACACTATATCTACCGTCGCGATCACGAACGGTCGTGCGGACGTAAATTTCCTCGCATATCCTGTCAGCTGAACTAGCTATGGGTGGGACGTTCACCTCCTCCATCTCCCAAAATTTGCGGACTAACGACTCGAGCGGTTCGACAGCCATACCACAATAAGAGGCTGCCGAAATACTATCTAGGATGGGGGCGGAGCCAAGGATCACATAGCCCAATACGGTTTCCAGTGCGTAAGGCGCGGTATGCGAGGAGTTGCCCCTGACCTTATTGTTTAACAAAAGATGAGGGAAAAGCGATGCCCCAATGAGCATGTCTATGTTTCCAGGAACGGCGTAAGTATCGTCTGCTAGAGTCAAATTTTTAAATTCAATCATTGCCGAGGTGTCAACCGAAACGGTTGGCAACCGTTCAGTGACCCTATCTACTACTAGTGCATTTATATCAAAGTTAACGTTACGATCTATCCGAGAATAAAATTTTAAATTTATATATCCCTGTGTCGCTTTACTAGTACCTCCGATGCCTTTAACTACAGGACATGAAAGTGACCTATTTATTACTAAGCCTAAGCGCTGACAACATTGTCGTGTTATAAAGATATTTTGGGCTCCGCTGTCCAGCAGTGCACGGACGGTTTGTGCTTTACCACGCGAATCCATAACCAAAATACGCGCCGTACCCAGTAACACGGTTGAAGGAGGTTGTGCTCCCATATTTGCCAATGAGCACAGAGCGACATCATCAGGTCGACCGCTAGAATCGTTGACCTTAGTAGGGGTGAATTCCTTATTCGCCTTACTTGACGCCGCTATGTTGCTATTTTCAAAATGTAATAGCGTGTGATGTTTCCTGGCGCACTTGCTACATACGGAACTCGAATTGCATTTTGCAACTAAATGCTTATCGCTTAAGCAGTTCAAACATAGGTTGTTTGTCTTTACTAACTTATAACGTTCGCTTGGTGAATATTTACGAAAAGTCGCACAGTTATATAAGTTACCGTGTTTATCTTTACATACTATACAAGTATGCTGGAGTGATGTCGGCGTAGCGGTTACGTAAGTTAACGACCCTGCTATTTTAGATGGTTGAGTCTGTCTACGGTCGGCGCACCTTTTAATCTCCTGTTTAACGTTCGGTGAGCGCTGCATCACCTTTATTTGATCTCGCACGAACGATGCTAATGAATGAAAGGAAGGCATCTCCGAGCTACGATGCTCCATTTCAAACGCACGCACGGTGTCGGAGTCTAATTTCTTTAATGCTATATGGAGAAACACCACGTCCATAAGGTCATCAAACTTCAAATTCTTAAGTGCAGCCACCGATGCCACAAATTTATCGAGAAACTGCTCTAAGCCGTTGATGTTCGCGGATGATATAGGTTTAAGATCGAATATCTGGTTCAAATATTCGGAAGCTAACATTCTCCTATCTTCATATTTAGTTTTAAGCGTTTCAAATATTAATACGTAATTGTTTGCTGTAGGTGTAAAACCCGAGCAGATCGACTGTGCTCTGCCACTAAGTTTGCTAATTAAGTAATATAATTTTTCAGCGTCCGATAACGATGGGTTGTTGTGTATATTGTTTTGAAAACTACTGAAGAAGAAGGGCCACGTCTTAATATCACCATTGAATACCGGAATATCTATTGGCGGTAACCTAATTGAGTCACGAGGGCGTACCTGTATTTCCGGCTTTGCTTCGCTTTGAGATTGTAGGAGTTTTGCAGTTCTTTTTACGCGACACAACATATCTTCGAATGCCAGCAGCGGTTGGTAGTTCACTATGTATTTCGGGTCGGTTTGTAGTTCCGAATGATTAATTTGATCTAATATTCTTTCGTAATCTGTCCGCAAATTATCTATCGTTTCGATTTCATTTAAAAAGGCCTCCCGTACTGCCTCTATATGAATGTTCTTTATATAATCACTTATATTTTGCACACGCGAAAAGAGTATGTCCCTCTTGGCATAAAGCGTTTTAATTTTGATTTCACTTCCACTAACTGCCATTTTAAATTATTATAATAAAGTTATATTAATCACAATTAATCTCACACGCATAAACGACGTAGGATGAATACTCGGCGTGCTGTATTACGTAATCAGATCGAGCGCCCGATGCAGTCAAGGCTACGCGTCGTTTGCTAAACCTAATAATTTTATAAAATTGTGGGGTAAGCGTATCAAACGGTTGCTATCACGCCGTTTCAATTATTTAATAAGCTTTAAATTTAACCAAATACGAGCGCTATTAAATGAATAATTCTGTTTGCGAGTAACAAATCAAAATTTTAATTTAAACGAACACTATTTAAGTCTATTCCATAAGTTAGAGTGCGTTATCTAAACAATTAATTTAATAATTCGACCAGAAAATGGTTGGATAACCACTAAACACCAATCCAGATCCTGCCGAAGTGACCATAAAATGGTGGAGCCACGTGTTTAAGGCTGCCGAAAATCTAGTTCCCCGGTCAAACCTCAAACCTATTACGCGAGATATTAACTAAAGTGGACTGTATATGCGATTGCTTCTATGCTTATGTGAAGCGACTACTATAGCATGCGGTACAATGCACTCGCTCTTCCCTAAACTAAACTATTACTTGTCGAATCGATGAAAGGAATCCTGCTTGACTAGGAAAAAAACACAAATTGGAGCGGGTTAAATTATTAGCAAGCAGGTATAATTAAGGAGTATTGACTCACCGGGGTTTCTTCTTCCTGTCGATCACTATGGCGGCTTCTGGAACACTCCGGAGAGGGGCGGTGCGCGACGATATCTCACACGAGGTGAGGCGGGTTCCTGGAGCTCGACTGCTTCCAGGCCAAAGCGGTTTCCACTAGTGAGGTGTTTCCAAACGAGCGCGCGGGAAGAGGAGGTTGTAGTTCAACGACGACTGCGGCGGGAGAAGAGAGCGCGCGTCGGTCGCGCGTGTCTTATATATCCTCGGGTCCGATGATTACGCGATGTTCTAGAATCGTCTTCTTTTCCCTCCCACCCCACCACCCCGATGTGTCGATAGGAGGGTACGAATGATATTGTTTCGGAAGGGAATAATGATTCGACAAATTCCTACCGTCAAAAATAAAAAACGCGAATGGTTTTCCGCGCAACCAACTACTACGAGGAAATGAATGCCACTACATTTAAAGAATGGTTCCAGAACGTGCTTTTGCCCAGCCTACCAGAGCCTTCTGTAATATTCATGGATAATGCCTCCTATCACTCGGTTCAAATACAGAAACCACCTACCCAAGCTAATTAAAAAAGAAGAAATGGTGGCTTGGTTACAAGCAAAAGGCATTGACGCAAATATGCAGATGCTAAAACCAGAGCTAATTAAATTAGATAAAGAAAATAAAGCGACAAATGTGCGATACGAAATCGATGAACTGGCTCTGGAGTACGGTCATCGCGTTCTAAGAATTCCACCGTATCATTGCCAATATAACGCGATTGAGTTAATCTGGGCTCAAATAAAATGTTACGCCGCCCGCCACAATACTTCCCCGCAATTCAGCACGAAAAAGATGATGACCCTATTAAAAGAAGCCTGCGGGGAAGTCACAAGAGATGACTGGGCAAAGATTGTTGAGAAGACTAAAAACCTGATTATGGAACATTTTGACCGAGATATCAGGATTGATTCTGTTATTGATAATAATATAATTATACATGTAGGCGAAGATGATGATGAAGACACCACCTCCTCAAGCGAATCGGAGTCTGATTAATATTCTGTACGCACATTCAATTCAATGTACTTTACTGCATAGAAATACAGATTGTAACTTTGTAACAAAGAATAAATAAAACAATTTTATTATATTAATATTACCTTTTTTTGGTTTCCACTTAAATTACTAAAATATAAATTTTAAATGATTCCGCCAATTTAAAACGAAAATAATCTTTAAAATAACACGGCGGTTCATTTTGGTGGAACGGTAACGAACTCAGTGTTATGTTGTGCCCATCACTAGTCGTGACTAACTGATAGGTGTCAGGAACGCATTTTTTTTTGCGCCCGAAGCAATTTAAGGGCTACCCTATACGTAGGGTGGCGGAAAATGCATTACGCATACCACGATAGCCGGTCTATCGTGGTTATAAGGGACTCACATCCTACCGGGAACCCTAAGTGATACCCTCTAAAAACCGCCTTTGGGGACAGGCAACCGGCTGATTAAGCTTTATTGTGCCTTATCATGAGCGACCCTCTTTTGGAAAAAGAGGGCGCAGGCGGCTACGAGCCGCTGAGGGAGTACCTACGAAGGCAAATTAATTATGAGTAATAATTTAATTTAATTAGAGTTGGCCTGGGCCGCTAGGAGGCAGTTCAGGTCGTTTGTTAGTTTATTAGGCGGGTCCGAGAGAGAGTTTATCGGCCTGCGGACTCGATAGCGAGAGGGGGGTGGGGCTGCATAAGTAGCTGCCTCACGAATTAAATGGTTTGAGTGCGACTCTGAGGCTTTGAAGAAGTTCTCAGAGAGTTTTTTGAGAAATTGTTGAATTGTGGGGAACTCTAGGTCCCGATGAAGGTCGGCATTACGGACGTACCAAGGTGCGTTCGCAGCTCGACGACAGAAAAGGTTTTGAACTATTTGGAGTTCATTAATAATTTTAGGGTCGGCGTGGGCAAAAACGGGGCCCGCGTAGGACATGACTGGACGTATACAGACCTTATAAAGGGTACGCTTGTTTTTAAGGGACATTTAACTATGTCGGCCCAATATGCTGTTGAGCCTACTCAGATAAAAACGTGCGTGACGGGTTACTCTTTTGACGTGGGGCCTGAAAGTGAGCCCTGTGTCTAGAGTGACACCTAAATATTTGGCAGTCGTATGCCAGGGGACAGGGGTCCCTAGCATACGTATTGGTGGAGTGTTTTTGAGACGGCGTCGTTTATAATCGAAGTGAACGGCGGAGCTCTTCTCCGGGTTCACATCGATGCGCCATTTTTTGAACCAAGCTCCTAGGTCGTCAACTGACTTTTGAATCTTGTTCCGTATGAAAGGTAGTGAGATACCTTTGCAGTATATAGCAGTGTCGTCTGCGAAGAGGGAGAGCTGAACACCTTTCGACGGGATGGGAATGTCGTTGGTGAACAGCATGTACAGCAGAGGAGCAAGTACTGAGCCCTGAGGGACACCAGCTTTGATAGTTCGCTGTGAAGATAGCGTGCCTTCGTGTCTAAAACGAAAGGTACGATGCTTTAAGTAAGAGGCCTATTTTGTACAGTTTGTAGATAAGGCCTGTATGCCAGACTCTATCGAAGGCTTTAGCTATGTCGAAAAAGACCGCGATGGTCTTATGACGACGAGGATAAAAACCGCTGAGGATATATTCCACAATACGGTGAACTTGTTGTGGACATGAGTGTTGCGCTCGGAAACCGAATTGATGGGGAATGATAAGAGGGTCACCGTCTGTGGGAAACAGATAGCGCCTCATACGAGTTTGGATGACTCTTTCAAAGAGCTTGCCCATTGCCTTGAGGAGGTTAATGGGGCGATGACTGGAGGGGAGGTTGAGAGGCTTGCCTGGCTTGGGAATACCAATCACAGTTGCCTCTTTCCACTTGGTGGGAAAGTAACTAAGGTTGAAGCAGGCGTTGAAGATAATAGATAAAAAGGTTAACACCTGCTCAGGAAAGTGTTTTAGGGCTTGGTTGGAGATGCCATCCGCGCCCGGAGCCTTTTTAGGCTTAAGTCCTTTGATGAGGGATGAAATCTCATCATTGGTCACAGAGATAGGTTCGGAGGCTGTAGGGGGTGAGTTCCGGCGGCGGACCTCATCCTCCACTGCCTGGACGTGTGAGGGGGGAACGCATTCTCTGAACGGCCGAACTATAGTAAGAATTTTTTATTATGTATGTTTATGTAACTAGGTTTACACTGATTATATATCAACTCAAGAACTTGTTTTATTTTTTCACATCTGCACAAGCTATATCTGACAAACATACTAGCTTATTTTTATTATATTATATATATAAAAAGTATATTTACAATCATAAAACTAAATGGAAACACAAAGTAGGCAAATGTAAAAATGCTGGAGGCAGGCAGCCCTATCACATGTTTACACACACATGGTTCTAGTCCTTCTAAGCCTATCATTTCGTTCGAAAACTTCATTTTTATTTTTTCTTCACAATACCCTGACGCGTCACATTGCGAAGTTTTTGGGAGATTTTGACGACATCTCAACTCAGCAGACAGTTAATGACGACAACCACTCAAGTTCATAAGGCGCCCAACCGATCAAATTAACTTGAGGTTTATATCAACATCAAAGCACTTATTTCGTCGTTTTCTGTGAAGTTATTATTTCGTCTCTAATAGTTCACACGCGCATACACTTAATTCACAAAATCGCATCACTTTACGAATCAAAATACACTTCAAACCATTAGTTAAGCGACAAAACAGGAGCGACAATCCGTCTACGGCCAAGTTCCTGCCAAACCGACATAATTAGAGTAGGGATTATGGCGTAGAGGGAGGATATAGACTAGAGAAATCATCAGCGTATGACGTGTGAGATAGAAGTAGTATAATCCAACTATGTGCCTGTGACCCGAATTCAATATGTAATTATCTGTATTGGCATACTTCACATTTTGGTTGGTTTATAGAGATAAATCTGAATTTATTTTATTTATCAATATTTAATGATGCTTTACTTTAAACTTGCGTAATCTTAACGTTAAACACCTGTAAGCTTAATAATATACATAATAGGTAATAAATAGGTTTTACAGTCACTTTTAACAAAAAAAAAAATACGTTACAATGGTATTTATAACGAAAATTAAGTAGACACCACTCATTTCTCTGCCATCAACGAAACTGGTGGCAGACAACAAAAAACCTGTACGCAAAGAGACAAAAGAATTAAGCTCTGTCCTTTTCTCATACCGTACTTTTCATAGTAATTCTCACTCTAGTAATTAATTAAGTTGTGACTAAGAGGAAATTTATATATTTTTGGAACTTTAAGTCTTAATTGTTGCATTCATGTGATTATTGATCACAAATATTAAATATATTACGTAGTTTGATTACTTGAATTCGTTAAAGTAAAGCATTAGGCCTTAATACCCTATCATAGTAAAATAAAGCCGACTAGCAAATTTTTGAAGATGTTTTTAGGCCATATAGGCGTATAGTAGACGTAACAGCAATATTATTGCATATTGGGACAGATTTGACGTGCCACATAGACGTATTTGCATACGACCGTCAATGTCCACATGATATACAAATATATACAAACTCTCCCTATAACCAAGTATAAAAAATTTATCAAACAAAATCTGTAATAAATGCTTATTTTATTATAAATGAATACCTGGTTAATAATAACCTCTGGGAATGAGGCGATCGCTTCTAAGAGGTTTCGTGAATAGGTTTTGTACAACATAAGTACAAATTATTGTATGATATATTTAAAAAAAAGTCCCGCTGGGTATCTTGCCAGTTTTACCCAGGGCAGGGGCTTTTATCGAACGAATGGTAAAATTAAGAAATTATTTCTTTACTTGTAATCTATATCGAATAAAATATTTTATTCTAATAGTACCAAAGGTGTTTCATTAGCCTCATATTTGACACCAATGTCATTATAAAATAACCAACTAAATACCATTTGAAGAGCTTCTTTAGTTCAAAGTAGAGAACTTACACTATTTTCTACACTAACCCCCTATATGCAGCCATTATTAAGAGCTAGCATATTAGAAATTCAAACTACCACATCTAATACAAATAATAAAACATTACCAGAAACAGAGAGAAACTCTGATTATGATGATTCTATTGCATACCCTAATTACATTCCTTCAGATTATGAAACTTAGCCTTCCCCAACCCAATGGCACCCATTATCTTATATTCAACCCTCTCCACCAAACACAATGGACTACCCACAAAAGTCTTTTAAAAAAGAAGTGACAGAATAAGTAAACTCCATTAGCCAAATTCAACAAGAGGAGGCTGATTGTATAAATAATATAAACAACATTGGATAATAACAAGGATTTTATCAGCAAGACTTCGTACAAAGAATTGATGCTGGCAAAAAATATAGATTTTCACAAGCCGGGAGAAGACCAATGCTGATATCATACATAGGTTTGAGTAGTTATCGAAGAACAACAAAAAAAGAATCATGAAGGGTGTGAAGGCAATGCGAGATATCTCTATTGGAAACACGCTAAAACCCACAGATGGCACACTTTTAAAATGGGCAAACGTTAGATGGATACAAGTGAGGAAAAATGTTCCTATTCACTTTTCTTCAAATTCGACTACTGAAAAAAAATAAGGAGTTTAGCTCTTCTATTGAAACAAATCTGTACTCTGAGCCACTTTCATTAAAATAAGTTAAAAAAATAAAGACTTTGATGGCTATGTGTAAGGATGGAATTATTACATTACAATTACAATAGCTATTACGAAAATTGGCCTTTTGTAGGAAACAAAATTTGGAGACAGGAGCTAATAATAACAACGATGAGTTAACCCTTGCTGCAACAAAAGCATCTTACTTTGACATCTACCTATAAACAAAAACTGAAACTATAGTGTATTATTAATATAATAAGTATATAATATTGGCATGCCTATTTAACGCAATTGGTCATTTAAAAAATATTAAAACTACAATTTTTTTTTCATAACATTTAATACCATTCATCATCATTCTTTAATAATTTTAATGGCAAATTGCATAAATGAGGCATTTCAAGATTATTCATTAAAAACTGAAGACAAGTAAGTTAAACTTAAGTATCATTTACGTCACTTGTGAAAATTTTCCTATGCTCTTATTTTTTGGAAACATTTATTTTGTTTTATTATGTTTTAGAGAATTTATTATGCTTGGTTTTATGACTGTAAGTTTAAAGATTAAAATTTTATTTTCTATGAAAATCTCATTTATCTTGAATCTCAAATCCGATATCAAAGCATTTATCTTTAATTTTAAATAAATCAGTTCTTTTGGACTATAAATAAAATTTAATTTTTACAATTTCCCTTGAAGACTTCAGTTTTATTTCTGTTCTTCTAATGTCTTATGCTCAATTTTAGAGGTTTGTGATTTTATGTCATTTTAAATAATTATATTCAGATTTATGAAAAAAACATGCGTTCACCTCACATGCCACAGAAATGAAACCTTCAAATGAAATGAAATATAAAATACAAATGATTTTAGCGCAAATGATTTATTTAATATTTTAACTCAAACTACAAGTTCTGCATAAATTATAAGAAAATTTAATTTTAAAATAAATTTAATAATCATTTATATATATAATATAACTACTTAACCGATTTTAATCAAATTTGCACACCGTGTGCAGTTTGGTCCAACTTGAGAGATAGGATAGTTTTTTTTTGCCCCTGAGTGATCCACAATTTTTTGCTAATTTAAGGATTTTTAATTGAATATGACAAAGGGTCGTCGAAAAAGGCAGCTCACCCTCAAAAATGCTTTAACGATGATAAAAAACTACGAAAGCCACTGAATGGCATACTGCTTTAGACAGTCTTCAGCTCGCACTTATCGATTTGTACTGTGACTACTAAATTCTTCCGGAATTAGTATAACTAATTTGATAAATAATCAGTGCATAAAAATGTTCAACTAAAAATTCAGTGTATGTATTATATAAAGTCACACTGAAATAAATAGACAGAAGGAGAATACAACGTAAGTTTTTACAATAAGGAACAAGTACAGTGATAGACAGAAACTAAAAACAAGATAATAAATTAACATAGATTTGCACATACGTAAACAATTTTGGAGCGTGAGACAAAGCGACAATCTCTCCGCGTCGAAGCACGTAAGCGACTGGCCGATCGGTCAAGGGGGTGGTGTTTCAATACCACTGACTCACGATATAACCATATATGCTCTTGCATCTATTTTCAATATCTATTCCCAAATATGGTCTTGTATCGACGACGCCGCACGGAATCGAACCTACGAAACTTCGGCCAGCTGATAAGAAGGGTGTATAGTGTAAAGTGCGTGTGTGTGTGTGTGTGTGTGTGTGTATTTGAGTGTATGATTGTATGTTTGAGTGGAATGTACGAGAGTCCCCTACAAGCAGATCATAAATATGCAGCAGGAAGAGAGTTGCGGAGAGAACGGATCCCTGAGGAACACCGGCGTCGCCACAGGATTGGATGAGCGGCCATCGACGACGACCGAGACCCGGAGACCGTTCACTCAGAAAGTCCTTTACCCATTCAATCAGACCAGGGGATAAGCCGTACGCTGGAAGCTTACCCAAAAGGCTAGCGTGCCAAACCCTGTCAAAGTCATTCGAGACATCAGGGGAAAGAACAAGAACTTCCCCACGGTTCTCAATTGCCTCGCCCCATACGTGTATGGCATACGCTAGAAGGTCCCCAGCTGACTAATTTCGGCGAAACCCATATTGTCGGTCACTAAGGAGGTCATTTTGTTCCGGGTATGCCATTAAACGGGCGTTCAATATACGTTCCATAATCTTGTAGAGTATGGAGGTAATTAAAATTGGCCGATAATTGGCGGGGTCGGCACGGCTACCCTTTTTAGGCACAAGCTGCACATTGGTCAGCTTCCGAGATTTGGGCACTATTCCAGTCCTGAATGAGAGGCGAAAAAATTGCGTCAACACAGGAGACAACTCAGGTGCACAGACCTTTAGAACTATAGCCGGTACACAGTTAAAAATTTTGTTAGTAAACAATGTTTTAATATCAGTGTTTTGTGTTATTATAACTTAAAATATAAGTATAGGTATGTAAGTAGATACTTGGATAGTGAAGTAAATTTCAACTAAATTTTGTAATAAAGTTCGTAGGTATTAGATAAATTATTACTTAATTCTTTTTTGATATAAGTACCTATCTAACAATAAAAATTAAATAAATTCACGTTTCATAACTTCCTACTCAAATCCTTCGATAACTTAAAGAATGATATATCTGAAACATTTTGTTGGTCATTTAGCGTTTATCCACGCAACAATTATAGTACGACGTTTTGCCATTAAAATTTATCAAATAGTATACATAATTTTTAAATTACAAACTTTTTAACTATTTTATCCTAAAATTAAATATACTAAACAAATACTATTTCAAAAAGTATTTAAAAAAATTAATTACGTAAACAGCTTTAAAAAACTGTAAAATTCAATCGCCTACAACGGGCTAGCCCCGACCCGACTGCGTATTTCACCCTGGGTGCCTTGCGATTGTAGGTAATTATTGCACCTGATATGAAGCCTGGGAAATAACCCTTTCTTGCCATCCCACATCTCCAAAGCATATATTATATAAAAATCTTCTTCTGCTTTAGTTTTATTTCTTATGTTGTGGTGTGTTACTTATTTATGGTTCAACGCAAAACTAGGCACAAGAGAAAACGGTGAGCTGAAGTTAGGGAAATTTGGAATAGGGCAACGGAACCGAAGGGGCCAGCAGCTGGCCGACTTTATGGAGAAAGAGGGACTCTTTATGATGAACTCTTTCTTCCAGAAGCGGCCCCACAGGAAGTGGACCTGGTCGAGCCCCGACGGTTCGACAAAAAATGAGATTGACTTCATTATGACGACCAGACGCCAACTGTTCAGTGATGTCTCAGTGATCGCAAGGGTGAAAACTGGCAGCGATCACCGAATGGTTAGAGGCACACTGAACCTAAACGTTAAGTTGGAGAGGTCTCGTCTAATGAAGTCAACGCTCCGTCCCCCTCGTGCTCTAATCCAGAATCCCGAAAACTTTCAGCTCGAGTTACACAACCGCTTTCAGTGCCTACAAGATTGCAATGCAGTGGACGATATGAATGACAAGCTCGTGGAAACTGTCCATGCGGTCGGAGCTAAGTTCTGCAAGACCCGCCGCAGAAGAACACAAAAACTCTCCGATCACACTCTTAATCTCATGGCTGTTAGACGGGAGATGAGGCTGCAATCGTCAACAGATTTGACAGCATACAGGCAACTGAATAGACAGATCTCCAAATGCATGCGGCGAGACTTACGCAACTTTAATACTTCTCGTATTAAAGAAGCGATCGAGCGGAACCAGGGCTCCAAAGTCTTTGCCAGAGATCTGTCTGCCAGAAAGAGCCAACTGTCAAGGCTGAAGACTGAGTGTGGCAACATCGTTTCCGGGACACCTGAGATTCTGAGTGAGATTGAGAGGTTCTATGGGCAGCTGTACACATCATCGTTGGAGCCACACTCAAGTGTGAGTAACGATCCAAGAGCAAGTCTTATCCGACACTATTCCGATGATATCCCGGACGTCAGTCTGAGCGAGATTAGAATGGCTCTCCAACACCTTAAAAACGGCAAGGCCCCGGGCGAGGATGGAATTACAGCGGAGCTTCTGAAAGCGGGTGGAACACCGGTACTTGAAGTCCTTCAGAAGCTCTTCAATTCTGTCCTCCATGGTGGCACTACTCCAGAGGCGTGGAGCAGAAGTGCGGTGGTCTTGTTCCTTAAGAAAGGCGACAACGCTCTCTTGAAGAACTACAGACCGATTTCCCTTCTGAGCCGCGTCTACGTGCTGTTTTCGAGAGTCATTACGAATCGTCTCGCAAGCAGACTCGACGACTTCCAGCCTCCCGAACAAGCCGGTTTCCGAAAAGGCTTCAGTACCATAGACCACATACATACCCTGGGGCAGATTGTACAGAAGACTGACGAGTACAATTTGCCACTTTGCCTGGCGTATGTGGACTATGAGAAAGCCTTTGATTCCGTCGAAATTTGGGCGGTGCTGCAGTCCCTTCAGCGGTGCCAAGTTGACTGTCGGTGTATCGAAGTGCTGAAGTGTTTGTACAGTAGGGCTACGATGGCTATCCGAGTACAGAACCAGAGCTCGAAACCTATCCAACTGCAGAGAGGTGTAAGACAGGGTGACGTTATATTCCCGAAACTCTTCACCGCTGCTTTGGAAGACGTTTTCAAGCTACTGGACTGGAAAGGATACGGTATTAACATCAATGGCGAGTACATCACTCACCTTCGATTTGCCGACGATATAGTCCTTATGGCAGAATCGCTGGAGGACCTTAGCACTATGCTCAATGACCTCAATGGTGTCTCCCAACGGATAGGTCTTAAGATGAACATGGACAAAACAAAGATTATGTTCAATGTCCATGTCACACCTATGCCGGTAGTTGTGGGGAGCACTATGCTCGAAGTTGTTGACGAGTACGTTTACCTGGGACAAATAGTCCGACTAGGTAAGTCCAACTTCGACCGAGAGGTCAATCGACGGATTCAACTCGGCTGGGCAGCGTTCGGGAAATTACGACACATCTTCTCGTCAGGTATACCTCAATCTCTGAAAACTAAAGTGTACAACCAGTGCGTGTTGCCAGTGATGACTTACGGATCAGAGACGTGGTCCTTCACTGCTGGCCGTATGAGGACGCTCAAGGTCGCTCAGCGAGCTATGGAGAGGGCTATGCTCGGAGTTTCTCTGCGTGATAGACTCAGAAATGAGGATATCCGCAGTAGAACCAGAGTGACCGACATAGCCCAACGGATTAGTAAGCTGAAGTGGCAATGGGCCGGCCATATAGCTCGAAGAACCGATAACCGATGGGGAAGAAAGGTTCTCGAGTGGCAGCCTCGTACCGGTAGGCGTAGTGTAGGGCGACCCCCCACTAGATGGAGTGACGACCTGTTAAGATATGCAGGAAGTCGATGGATGCAGGTGGCTCAGGACCGTGCTTTGTGGCATTACTTGGGGGAGGCCTATGTTCAGCAGTGGACTTGTGAAGGGCTGTAATGATGATGATGATGACTTATTTATGGTAGTTCCATAAGTCACCTTTAGTATTATCGCATTTTCTGAATACATCTTCTAAACTATACCGAAATACGAAGAGCTGAGTAACCGTTCATACATCAAAATCAATATTTCATAAAAGTGATTGTAACGAAATACGAAGTACCGTAAGCCGATAAAATAATTTCCATTACAGAATGACTATTGCCTTATAAGACTGTACTTAATCTATTGATTAAGTTAAAGCTCAAACAATAGAATTATTAATAAAAAATGAATAAAACAATTCCAATCCATTGTCAATATTTGTAAACTTATGTTAATTCATTACCACAATAAAAATTAACCACAATTTTACATCAAAAATGAAATTACCGATTAAAGACAATTACACTTCTGAAATTCGAGTATATTTATTTTCGGCTTTCGGAATTGAGTTATTTCTACTAAATAAACCTTTAAAAATCCTAACTTTAAAAATTTTGACGTTATCTAACGTTGAAAAATTTTTTTCGAATATTTATTTCTCGGCGTCATAAAATTCGTGATAATCATTTTTCGCAACAAAAGGAATTTTATACCTTCGAATTGTAGGTTACTTCGTAACCTTTGACGGCAAGCCAAAACATCGTTCATAAAACATCGCTCTTGAAGAACCATGTTTATGAAAGATATATCGATGTTTGAAAGAATTGATGAATAGTTTGCATCCCTAACCGCGCATCGAATAAGTGCCCTAAATTGCTCTAATATGGTAATTTGGTATTGGTAGTGGTAATTTTGTACTTTCGCGGTCCCGTCGTTTTTTGGCTCTAGAAAATCAAAAAATCATCCGATTTCGTAGAATTTTTTTTAATCCTCGTTTTTACGGCGCATTTATGAAAAAAAAAATATGGAAAATATCTGACCTGAAGATTTCATATAGTGTTTTATTGAGAGTAAGATCGAACGAAGCAAGCACGGAACTTAGGGCATCCCGACTCGGACAGGTTAGGTTTGAAGGAGATGGCGGGCTCGAGTGAGCGAGCGAAGCGAGCGAATAGACCCCGCCATCTCTTTCGTGGTTATTTTTTTATAACCCCGAAATTTCAACAAGTTGGACTATTTTTAAATTTTATAAATAACAGAGATTGATTTATGCATGACAGCAGCTACAGCACAGTAGAAGGAGATAGCGGGGTCGAGTGAGCGATTCTTCCTACAAAATCATAACACATAAAAAATACATTCATTACATTCCCCTCAAGGGAAATTGGAAGACTAATATTAAGAGTCTAAAGAGTCATTTATACCGAGTAATAGGAGATCAAATTTTGTCCTTCGAAGAGTTAAGTACTGTGCTCGCTCAAATTGAGTGCGTCATGAATAGTCGCCCCCTTTGTCGTACGTTGTCAAGTGACCCCTCGGAGCCGCTGGCTCTAACTCCACTAACTCCACTCCAGCACATTTTTTGAATTTAACGCCGTTGATGAAATATCTGCCCGCCATAGACATGGAAGAGAACAAACTTAGTATTTCCGCACGCCGTAAATTATTGTACCGGTTGGTGCAGTCGTTTTGGAAACGATGGAAGATGGAATACTTGGATACGCTGCAGTCTCGGCAAAAATGGAACACGACAACTGAACCTTTAACTGTCGGAACTGTGGTTGTGCTCACCAAGGAGAATACGCCGCCTCTCTATTGGCCATTAGGGATCGTCGAAGAAGTTTTTCCCGGTTCCGACGGGGTAACTAGGGTGAGCTACCCCAGTTACCCCGTCGGACGGCGTTAGGACCACGACTGGGTCTTACATGCGCCCTGCTGTCCGTTTGTGCCCTTTGCCCATTCAATAGTTTTAATTAGCTTTCTAGATAAGAAATTGTAGTCGAAAATTAGGTTTAATCTTAGCGTTAGTTATTTTGAAGGAGACCCTTCAAGCCGGGGGGGATGGTTACGCGGAAACGATTCGTGTATTTTAATTTTGTTCGAGGGTATATTTGCCATTTATTTGTCCCTCCGTACACACTGAAAGGGGAAAGAGGGAAGTCTAGAAGGTGGCGCGATTCTTTCGACCAATGAGAAGCGCGCCTGACCGAGGTGCTTTGGTGGGAAAGCCGAGGCAATATAGGCTCGCGCACTGCCCTCGAGCGCGCTCTTGCCTTCGCGCCACTAGTCTGAACCGCACTACCTGGAGCAGTCGCACTCCAGAAGTAACCGCCTCACATAGTGTGAGATATCGTCGCGCACCGCTCTCTTCCTTCGCACCACTGGCCTGGATCGCATCTCTGGGGCGCCCCAGAAGAACCCACCTCAAGTCGCATCACCGCAACGGAAGCGTCGTCCGCTGCACCAGAATCACCCCCGGTAAGTGTCTTCCCGTAATTTTGTTCTACTTGAGCATTTTGTTTATTAGTTAACCCGCGCCATTTTAGTTCTCCTAATGTGCTCAAGCAGAATTCCCTCCTAACCTTGGCAAGCAATAGATTTGCAAGAGCGAGTGCATTGTCAAGGTGCCGCGTGTCACATCCGCCATCTTTGCCATCCACCCGCTATTTGTAACATTATACGAGTTTTAAATTCTTATCTAGTCGACGCGTGTTATCTCGTTCGATTACAAGTTACCTTCAAAAAAAACGTGTTCAATTTAACGACGTAATACGGCACGATAAGACAATAGAGTGTTGTGAGATATAGTGGCATTGTGTTCATCTTCCAACGTTGTACGATATTATTCGTGATTAATCTAATATTAATTATAGTGATTTAAGATGGCAGTTAGTGGAAATGAAATTAAACTGAAAACTCTTTACGCCAAGAGGGACGTACTCAAGAACCTGAAATTTAATAACCTTATGGACGTGGTGTTTCTCCATATCGTCTTAAAGAAACTAGACTCGGACACCGTGCGTGCGTTTGTAATGGAGCATCGTTGTTCTGAGTTACCGTCATTCGACTCCTTAGCTTCCTTTGTACGAGATCAAATTAAAGTGATACAGCGCTCCTCGAATGTCAAACAAGAAGTTAAGAAATGTGTCACACGCATGTATACTTTGCAATATTGTATCTATATACTTAGTGAATAAGATTTTTCAGTTAGTCACTAGTTGCCCGCCAACTGTATGGCACGTTCCGCTATAATAAATATTAGCAAAAGATTTCATCTTTTATTATGGTCACCAATAGGCACCCCTATGGAGTCAGCTCATAAACTGGTGACCCCGACGTGATAAACGTGCCCGATGTGATAAACGTGCCCGACGTGATAAACGTGGCCGACGTGATGTTAATTCAGTAGTGGGCAATATTCGCGTGGTTGTGATCGGACGGACATTTTATATAGTAACATGAGTGCGCCGTTCCCGCCAACGCCACAGAACGTGCCGCCTGTTAACGAGCCACCCGTTCAAGACATCCAGCCACGCGCGCCACCACCCATTATGGCTACCTATGCCGTGCCAGCGCCAACATCTACGGCCGCCTTTGACTTGGCCTTGTTAAGGGCTGAGGTGGCTAAAATAAAGGCTACCGTGGACCAGATCGATCAGCAGAGGTCGCGGTCTCGCGCCCCTGATCGCAACCGGCGTCGTTCGCAGTCCAGGCGCCGTAGCGGTTCCCGCCGGCCCCGGAAGGAGAACTACTTATGCTTCTACCATTACCGGTTCCGAGAAAAGGCCAACAAGTGTACGAAGCCTTGCGCGTGGAAACCAACACAGCCGGAAAACTGAGCGGCGAGGTACAGTCTGAGGATCTTCAGGTCTGTACCATTTTTCCATTCAATCGTTTGTGTGTGTCAGACAGTAACTCTGGGCTTAGATTTTTAGTCGACACCGGTGCCAAT
Organism: Parnassius apollo; assembly: GCA_907164705.1. Taxonomy (NCBI): domain Eukaryota; kingdom Metazoa; phylum Arthropoda; class Insecta; order Lepidoptera; family Papilionidae; genus Parnassius; species Parnassius apollo. The sequence goes on from CAJQZP010001507.1 coordinate 5,795,878, forward strand.
GTGTCTGTTTTACCAGCCGTGAGAAAAGATCGTGTAAATCAGTGTAGTGAATATAAATTATACGCAGCTAACGGTAGTGAAATCTCAACTTACGGTATGTAATGTTGAACGGTTGGTAAATGAAAGGAAGACGTGTTTCCCTACTCAAGACTTTAATTATACTGTCACTTAAACCTAAGAGTAAGTACATTTATTAACATATGCTATTAGGGTGGAGGCACATACACTACACCTCCCCCGATACTTAAAAAAAAAAGGAAAGTTCTCTATTTACTTTTTTTTTACATTTTAGTTTTCATGAATCTTATAACATAATAATAATTTTAATATTGAATAATTTTTAATATTTATTTTTAATCTTTTAATATTGAAGATTAAAATAAAATACAATGTTACATAGGCTTTAAATGTATATAATTTCTAATTGGAATAAAATAACGTAGTTAAACAAAATATAAAACTAACTTCATTTAAAAAAAATTACAATTTTTTTTTCCGTAACATTTTTCTTCTTTTTCTAATAGGTTTTATTAGCATATCTCCTTAAAGAAATAATAACCTTGTCGCCTCTTCTTATGTCTCCGTGTCGGCTTACTTGTCACATCCGGTAGTGTCAATTCAATAGTTGAAAATTGTTCCTTTAGTTTTATATTTATTTTTCCATGTTTCTTTAACTATTTGTGCAGGCCGCGGCGGTGCGCGTGCCTTGTCGCCGCGCACCGCCTGGCAGGGTCGCCATGTAATGTTGAACGGTTGGTAAATGAAAGGAAGACGTGTTTCTCTACTCAAGACTTTAATTATACTGTCACTTAAACCTAAGAGTAAGTACATTTATTAACATATGCTATTAGGGTGGAGGCACATACACTACAGGTACCAAGACACTAGTATTAAACTTCAACTTAGGTCGACCTTATGGTTGGGAATTCGTTGTGGCAGATGTCAAACAACCAATTTTGGGCGCCGATTTTTTAGCGTACCGCAAATTATTATTTGATTTAAACGCGCGTAAATTAATAGATAAAACTACAGAATTGAAACGGACATACGGTATCGAATCTAAGTTTCCGGAAGTAAATAGTTTTGAGCAGGTGCACATCGATATCGTTGGCCCTCTTGAGATCTCACCAGATGGTTATAGATACTTACTCACGATAATTGATAGGAGGACCAAGTGGCCTGAAGCTTTTCCGTTACGCGACATTACGGCAGAAACTGTTGCCATACATTTATATGAAGGTTGGATTTGTCGTTACGGTTGCCCGATAAAGTTAACTAGCTACCAAGGTCACCAGTTTGAGAGTAGTCTTTTTAACCAGCTGTTAAAAATGTTGGGGGTTAATAGAATTCGAACTACTCCTTATCATCCGCGAAGCAATGGTGCAGTTGAACGTTGGCATCGTTCTTTAAAAACAGAACTTTCAGCTCGCCTGTCACATGGGTCCTGGGTGGAAGAGCTACCCACAATATTACTTGGGCTCCACGCAGCCGCCCGCAGGGACTCAAGGGTTAGTGCCGCCGAGTTAACGTACGGACGAAACTTACGTCTACCGGGAGACTTCTATGACAGCTCTTCGAACAACCGTAACGTCAATGATTATTGTTTAGTGGATAAGATAAGAGATACTATTCGTAGTTATAAGCCTACATCCGACGATTCACGTAACTGTCAAAGTTATTTTTGTGCACAAGGACTTACGTAACTGTGAATATGTCTTTATTAGGGACGATTCAATACGTAAACCTTTGAAACCACCCTACGACGGTCCATACCGCGTGATAAAAAAGGGGCTCAAAGCTTTACCTAATTCAATTACCCGATAGACAGGTACATTTTTCTATCGACAGATTAAAGCCTGCATATGTATTAAAGGAATGTGATGGTAACGAAGCAACGCCACGCCACAGTAACGCTGACAACGTAGCGGATATGGCACCTGCGCATGTACGGTTCGCGTTACCACCGCCCACACCGGTGAAGTCGTCGTTACCCGGCCCGAGCAACCCGATAACCGCGAAAACAACGCGAAGTTGTCGCATTGTTAAGTTACCTTCACTTATAAGCTAGTGTTAATATAAAATATATATTGTTACGAGCTTCAGGTTCGTGACAATAAAAATGGCCGATAAAATTACCTAAATTAACACTTTAATTTACTTTACACAAAATAAAGTTAAAAACACTAATAATTAAACACACTAATTCAATTTATTCCGTTTCGAAGCTTCGCTTGTCTCGCCAAATCAACACTGCCCCCATCGCATCTTGCAGCGCCTATTTATATAAATTAGCAAAGAAATATCCAGAATGTTCAAGTAAACACGCGCAAGGTACCGAGCGTTCGAGTTTCGACTAGGCGCTGTCGGTTGAAAGATTTGTGATGTCATTTTCTGCAAAGCTCCCCTCGCTCTCGTTCCTGACACTAGATGGCGCTAGTGTATGACGTTGACTTATTCATGCAACACTGCCCCCTCCTAAGACATGCTCGTCCCGAGCATTATCGGTCCCATAATAACGCGCCAAGCGATCCACATGGACGATCTTAGGAGTCCCTCTTGCGCCTTTCTGTATCCGGTAGGTCACATCGTCGATCCCGGTTATAATCCGGTACGGGCCGTCCCATTTAGCTTGAAGCTAAGGAGATTTCCCTTTGCTGCGGACTGGATTGTGCAACCACACAAATGAACCTTCGTTGAACCCTTTATTGTTCATTTTGCGGTCGTACCGGGTTTTCATTTTCTCAGAAATTTGCTGGCCCGATTGTCTGACGTGCTCATAAATGTCATTCATTTTGTTCCGCAAGTCATTTGCATAATCGGTTATACTGCGTGGGGCATCAGGTGGTATCCCGGTGATCAGGTCTGCAGGCAGCCGTAATTCTCTTCCAAAGTTTGCGAAAGCTGGTGTCACTGCTGTACTTTCGTGAACAGAACTTCGATATGACAACAAAAACGGTTGTATGTGCTTGTCCCAATCTCGTTGCCGATTGTGTACAACTTTTGCTAGGTACCTCTCCAATGTCTGATTAAATCGTTCCACCATTCCATCAGATTGCGGGTGATAAGAAGTCGTTCTTGTTTTATGAGTACCCATAACTCGGCAAGTTTCCTGGAATATTTGAGACTCAAAATTCCTTCCTTGATCGCTGTGAATCCCTAAAGGTACTCCTAAACGACAGAAGACTTCATGAACTAGTTTATCTGCAACTGTTGAAGCTTCTTGATTTGGAATGGCGAAAACTTCTGGCCACTTTGTGAAGTAATCCATCACAACCATGAAATACTTGTTACCGCTTTCACTTTCCGGAAACGGCCCCGCCACGTCAATGGCTATTCTCTCCCATGGTGCACCAACATTGTACAACTTCAATGCACCTCTACCACGAGTCTGAGGTCCCTTTACAGCCGCACAACTTGTACATTTGCGACACCAGTCCTCGACATCGTTTCGACAGTGGACCCAATAAAACCGTTCTCGGATCTTCAGTAGAGTTCGTTTAACTCCCAGATGGCCTCCGGAACAATCATTATGGTACAGCTGTAGAACATCCGGTACTTTAGCTTTAGGGACAACCATTTGCAAATGACAGCTGTCTCCCCTAACATTTTCCCATTTACGGCACAGAACTCCATCCTGAAGCAGCAAGCTGTCCCACTGGGCCCAATAGCTTTTAGTGGTCGAACTCATTGCTGAGACGTCGCTCCACTTAGGCTTGGGAGCACTGGCCTTTATCCATTCCAGAATCGGCTTGATGTCCGGATCTTCCTGCTGTGCATGTTGTAAGCTGTCCTTCCATTCGTTGCTGAGGTGGTCCGTCCTGAGCATCCTCACGGATACCTCTTCCTTACTCTCTTGCCTAGTACAATGGTTGCAATCTTCAGGACAAGGTCTTCTTGATAATGCATCTGCGTTGCCGTGAGATTTTCCGCTGCGATGTTCGATCTCAAAGTCGTATTCCTGCAGTAGTTCAATCCACCTCGCAACTTGTCCTTCTGGATTTTTAAACTGCAATAGCTATTTTAGTGCAGCATGGTCAGTTCGTAAGTGAAATTTTCGTCCCAGAAGATATTTGCTAAAATGCTGCAACAACTTTACCACAGCGAGCAATTCGCGTCTTGTGACACAATAGTTCCTTTCCGGTTTTGACAACGACTTGCTGAAGTACGCTATCACGACCTCTTGGTCACCATTCCGTTGAGACAACACACCGCCAAGTCCTATATCACTTGCGTCTGTGTCAACTATAAATTCTTTGCTTGCATCAGGGTATCCCAAAATAGGTGTTTTGCACAGACGGTCCTTGAGCTCCAGGAATGCGATATTGCAACTTTCATCCCAGCAGAAATGTCTCTTCTCCTCGGTTAGCTTGTGCAGAGGTTTGGCTATATCTGCAAAGTTCTTCACAAATCGCCGGTAATGGGAGCACAAACCCAAAAATGCTCTAACCTGCGTCTTGTCTTTTGGAACCGGCCAATCCTTGACAGCGGCGATTTTCCCTGGATCTGTGCGGATACCTTCTTCCGATACTACAAACCCCAAAAAGTTAACTTGCCGTTGGAATAGTGAACATTTCTTCGGGCTCAACTTGAGGTTGGCACTCTGAATCTTCATGAGCACGCGTTCCAGGTTTTGAAGGTGTTCTTCAAACGTACGGCCTACGATGATGATGTCATCCAAGTAGACCAGACAGGCATCGCCAATTAGCCCGGCAAGTACAAGTTCCAGCCTTTCAAACGTTGCTGGAGCATTGCACAACCCAAACGGCATTACTTCAAATTGCCACAGACCCTTTCCCGTCGAGAACGCAGTTTTCTCCTTGTCCTTAGGGTCAATTTCAACTTGCCAGTAGCCATTTTTTAGATCCAGCGTGCTAAACCACTTTACTCCTGTAAGCATGTCCAGCGTGTCATCAATTCTTGGCAAGGGATAGCTGTCCTTCTTCGTAACGTCGTTCAGACGGCGGTAGTCAACACAAAACCACATGCTGCCATCCTTCTTCTTCACCAGCACCACTGGTGAACACCATGGACTAGAGGAAGGTTCAATAACACCATCCTTCACCATTCCTTCAATCATGGTTTCCACTTCCTTTTCACGTGCTACCGGCAATCTTCTTGGCCGCTGACGGATAGGCAATTATTCTCCTGTGTTTATTTTGTGTTGAACTAAGCCAGTCTTTCCTATGTCAGCATCGTTTGATGAGAATACATCGGAGTACTTGAGTAACAACTTCTTCGCCTTGACCAATTCGTTCGGGGAGAGAAAACTGCGACAGTCTTCCAAAAGTGTGGTCACTCTCGTTTCTGCATCCTTGCTGGGGGTCCCACTCGATATATATTGGCACCGACGTAACCAATCCACTTCCTCACAAGTACCAATCAGTGTGCCTTTTTCTATAATCTGTTCCCGGTCGCAAAGTTTCAGCACACGTACTCCTGAGATGTCAGTGGTCCTGACCAAGGTTCGAGCTACTTTCCATGGAAGGTCATTGTTTACCCTTTCCACAAGTACACAACGGTGAGCTTGCCCAGCGTTTCGAGGAAGACTAACCGGAACAATCGTTTCCGATCTCGGCGGAAGAACAATCTTCTTAATGCTGTACACGTTCCCTGGTAACGCACCTTCCATAAAAAGTTCCTCCTGTCTACATTTCAAAACACCTTGCTTAACGTCGATCTCACAACAATTATTCCTCATAAAGTCTAAGCCTAGGATGCAGTCGTCCATTATATCAGCCACGATGACATTATGCAGGTAGATCACGTTGCCTAGCTTCAACTCCATCTCCTTCTCTCCACGGACGGGTATACGCTGACCGGTGGCTGTTACCAAATTAATGCGTTCTCGGTTGTATGCGGAGTCCCCAAGGAACTGACTTATAAGTTGGGTACTAACAACCGTACTAGAGGCTCCAGTGTCTATGGTCAGTTTACACGGCATTCCGTTGACCTCGCCCTTGATGATTAGACTGTTCCCATCATGGGTTTGTGAGATCGAGATCCTTGGAGCTCTTTTAACATCAGCCAGCACCCGCCCCGCAGTTCTGGCTTTTACTCGTTTCCCTGCTGCTGCTGGGCGGTGCTGTTGGCCGCACTACCCTCCTGAGATCGTTCACCTTCCCTTTCTAGGGTTCGCTTAGGGCAGCTGGATCGAAGATGGCCCTTTTCGCCACAGCCGTAGCACCTTGGACTGTTTCCTTTGTTGCGGTCGCGAACTGTAGCTGCTGCAACCTCCCTGACGCGATGGGAACGATGATCCTGCCGCACGGCTTCCACTTCCAGTGCATGGGCCAAGGCGTCCTTAAGCGTCTCGTGGTGCCCGAGCCTCACAGCAGCTCTGACTTCCAGGTCGCGGATGCCGTCGATGAATGTCTGCACCAGGTTCCCTTCAATGAGCGCAGGTACAGACCGGTATGCTTTTCGCACCAGCTTCTCCACTTCTAGAGCCCACTGCTGCAGGTTTTCGTTGATGCGCTGCTCACGATCTTTAAGCTGCGCATGAAAGACGTGTTCCAGGTGAGCGTCGCCATATCTCGCCTCCAATGCCTCAAGGAGTTGCTCATAAGTCACTTCCTCACCGAGAGCTTCCAGAACTGTTAGGGCCTGGTCACGCAGGCCTAGTGTGAGAGCAGTCATGGCCTGACTTTTATTCCAGCCGTTCGCCTTCATAACAGCCTCGAACTGGATCTTGTAGGCTGACCAGGAAGAAGTCCCGTCGAATGGTGGCACCTTGAACCCACGTAGCGAAGGTGCAGTAGCTACTACGGGAGCTGTAGTTCCATCCCCAAGTTTGAGTTCATCCAGTGTTTTCTTAACTTGGTTGATTTGGGTCTCAGCTTCCGACAGGCGGTTATCATGTTGAGCAACCTTATCCTTCACCTCCCTTATCTCTTTCCCGAAGGTAGCGTGAAGATCCTTCATGAGAAGCATCTGTTCTTCCTGGCCACCCCGCAGCTGCTCTTCCAACCGACGGACCTGTTCCTCCTGTCGGCGAGCCTGTTCCTCCTGTCGGCGAGCCTGTTCCTCGTGTCCGAGCCTGTTCCTCCTTTCGGCGAGCCTGTTCCTCCTGTCGGCGAGCCTGTTCCTCCTGTCGGCGAGCCTGTTCCTCCTGTCGGTGAGCCTGTTCCTGTAGCATCGCCATCAGAGCACCTAAGTCAGGTGCTGCAGATGTAGGAGCTACTGACGGGCCCGCAGCCTCCGTGGCTGGCATTTGGCCCTCCGACGTCTGCGGCGATGCACCACCAAATCTCCTCTGGTCCGTCTCCTTCTGGCGTTGACTTCGGGTACGGACACCCTCCATCTCGTCCTGAGGTAAAATCGGCATGATTTTATCCCACTTCTGACACCAATTGTTACGAGCTTGAGGTTCGTGACAATAAAAATTGCCGATAAAATTACCTAAATTAACACTTTAATTTACTTTACACAAATTAAAGTTAAAAACACTAATAATTAAACACACTAATTCACTTTATTCCGCTCCGAAGCTTCGCTTGTCTCGCCAAATCAACACTGCCCCCATCGCATCTTGCAGCGCCTATTTATATAAATTAGCAAAGAAATATCCAGAATGTTCAAGTAAACACGCGCAAGGTACCGAGCGTTCGAGTTTCGACTAGGCGCTGTCGGTTGAAAGATTTGTGATGTCATTTTCTGCAAAGCTCCCCTCGCTCTCGTTCCTGACACTAGATGGCGCTAGTGTATGACGTTGACTTATTCACGCAACAATATAATACAATTACATGTCTAAATGATAATCAGGTTTAGTTACTATGGATGTGAAAGTAATATTTGCATTGTTAGGTGCATAATGTTTTCATTCAGGATATTTAAGTTGAATGTAATTGTAGAGGTATTGTGTTCAGTATTTTGCGTATACTGCAGTTTCACTAAGGTTCTAGGTAGTTAGTTTAGTTATAATGTATTTAGGTAATTTCATTTCATTCGAAATACTTCCTTTGCAAAAGCATTAATGCGAAAAGTTTTACGATTTTTACTATGGGTAATTTTCAAGAAAAACCAGTTATTGTTTCTCAGGCTCAAAATACTGTAGAGAACAAAGTGGATAATTTTCAAATATGGTTATATGTGATAGCCAGTTTTATGCGGGCGATAATCCTGTACACTATTTGGGTAAAGTTTGATAAGAAGTTCAAAAGCTGGCTTCGCCGTCAACTGTTAATGGCAGGCATTCCAATATCGGGCCAGAATATGGGTCAGATGATAGGTGCTTCTAGCATCAGTCTGCAGCACGCGCCCGCGCCCGCCGCGGCAGCCGCCCCTTTTGCGGGGGTCCCCGTGCAGCCCCGCGCACAAGCGCATTGGAAAGTTTTTGTTTACGCGAACACTACACATTGAAATAATACTAGTTTTTACGGAATTTATCGCGTATATTTAACTTTTTAAATACCCGACGTTTCGAACGCTTTACAGCACTCATGTTCACGGGCGGGACTGAGATGTTCAACGTCCATATGTCATAGTTAACCGCGGTTACCATAGATTGAAATTTTAATCTAAAGACGAACAACTTATGTTTAAATTGCCTAAGCGATAGACATTTAGTTGCTAAATGCAATTCTAGTTCCGGGTGTAACAAGTGCGCCAGCAGATATCACACGTTATTACATTTCGAAAGTGGCAACATATTCGCGTCGAGTAAATCGGACAAGGAAACTACACATACTAAAGTCAACGATTCTAACGGTCGACCGGGTGACGTCGCCCTGTGCTCACTGTCGAATACGGAAACGCAGTCTCCTTCCACCGTGTTACTGGGTACAGCCCGTATCGTAGTTAGGGATTCGCGTGGTAACGAACAAAGTGTCCGTACGTTGCCAGACAGCGGATCACAGAGTGGCTTTATAACGCGATAATGTTGCCAGGGTTTAGGATTGCTATTTTATTCTCGGCTAGATCGTAGTATTAACTTTAATATAAATGCATTAGTAGTAGATAAAGTCACCGAGCGTCTGCCAACCGTTTCGGTCGACACCTCGGCAATGATTGATTTTGAGAATTTGACTCTGGCAGACGATACTTACGCCGTCCCCGGAGATATAGACATGCTCATTGGAGCATCGCTTTTCCCTCATCTTTTGTTACACAATGGGGCAACTCCTCGCAAACCGCGCCTTATGCACTGGGGCTACGTCATCGTTGGTTCCGCCCCTATCATGGATAATATATCGGCAACCTCTTATTGTTGTATGGCTGTCGAACCGCTCGAGTCGTTAGTTCGCAAATTTTGGGAGATGGAGGAGGTGAACGTTTCACCTATAACTATCCCAGATGATAGATTATGCGAGGAAATTTACGTCCGCACGACCGTTCGTGATCGCGACGGTCGATATAGTGTAGCGCTACCCTTTAAAGGAGATGTTTTGACTCTCGGCGACTCGCGTCAAATGGCAGAAAAACGTTTCCATTGTTTGGAGCGCAGGATGCTCGCTTCGCCCAGATTAAAGGAAGCTTATGATGGCGTCATTAATGAATATATAAGGGAGGGTTACATATCACTTGTGGCTCCAAAATTAGATAACTACGAAGACGAGCCGTCGTATTTCATACCACATCACGGGGTCATTAGGGAGGACAAACTTACGTCAAAGTTACGTGTAGTGCTCGATGCTAGTGCTAGAACTAGCACTCACATTTCTCTTAACGATATTCTCTATAATGGGCAAAATTTACAGGGGAATTTATTTAATATAATAGCAAATTTTTGTTTGTTCAGTATAGCACTATTCGCCGATATTCGCAAAATGTTTCTTTGCATAGGGGTCCGTGAATACGACCGTCGATTCCAACGCATTTTATATCGCTTTGACCCAAAGGAACCTCTAATGGTGTTTGAATTCAATCGCGTTTGCTTTGGTTTAAAGTCGAGCCCATTTCATGCGCTACGCACGGTGAGACAGCTCGCCTCCGATGAAGGTCCCTCTTATCCTAAAGCTAAGAAGGCATTTGAGAGTGGGTTATATATGGATGATTTTGTGTACTCGGTTGATAGCGTGGAGGAGGCCATCCTAACCACCGCCGAGGTTATAAAGCTCATGAAATCGGGTCAATTCGATCTCGTCAAGTGGATTAGTAATTCGCGTACGGTTTTAGATACAATCCCACTATCACACCGCCTTTCGGCGATAAAGGAATTCGACGCACAAGGTGCTCGGTTTGTGTTGGTCACCGGAGTACGACGTGTTTAGCCTTAAGGTAAACCCGCCCGCAGAAACGTGCACAAAGCGCACAATGTTGTCATGCGTTGCTAGATTATGGGATGTCATGGGTTTCGTAGCACCTGTGGTGCTATACGCTAAGCTTTTGATTAAACAACTTTGGTTATGTGAATGCGATTGGGATGACCCCCCTATGTTCGGATGTGGCAGCGTTTTAGAGAGGAACTTTCTTTACTAAGCGAAATTAAAATACCACGTCATATAAACGTCGATAGAAATAGCGTCATCACTGTTGTTGGGTTTGCAGACGCTAGCGAGAAGGCTTACGAGGGCGTTGTATATTTTCACGTCCAGCATAATGGTAGAAATTCGATCAGCCTCATTAGCTCTAAGTCAAGAGTCTCCCCCCGTAAAGTTGTCTCTCTCGCGCGCTTAGAGCTTTGCGCGATATTAGTCCTTGCCAAGCTTATCACCGCAGTTACCAGTGCATGTAGTGACAGAGTTCACATAGAAAGAATATTTGTTTTCTGACTCAACCGTCGCTTTATGTTGGATTCATTCTTCACCCCACCGTTGGGATACGTTTGTCGCGAACCGAGTGGCCAAGATCCAAGACGAGTTAGAATCGCGGAACTTTTATCACGTGTCCGGTACGGAAAACCCTGCCGATTGTCTATCCCGTGGACTCACCCCGATGCAAATAATGGACCATCCGCTTTGGTTCGACGGACCTTCTTGGGTTCACTTGGAACCCTCGCAGTGGCCAATAACCGATTTCGACCCTTCGTCAGTGTCCCAAACACCGGAAGAGAAGAGGCACGCTCTGATTGCGAACGTTTCGAGCGAAGTTTCTCCAATCATTGCTTTGGCGAACCGTTTGTCCTCTTGGTCGAAATTATTGCATAGCGTGATTTACGTTTGTCGATTCGCGAAGCTCTTACCACGACGTTTGTATATCGTAGCGTCCGATTACAGCTATGCCGATTTGCTAGTATTGCAGGAACTGAACTTCAACGTGCGCATTTTTCCGATGAAATTACAAGATTACAATCGATAGAATTTGTAGTCGCGTCTTTTAACGTCTTAAGCCATTTTTACAAGATGGAATCGTCAGGGTAGCTGGGCGCTTGTCTAACTCGCAGTTGAGTTTCGACCAACGGCACTCTATAGTTTTACCGCGTAAGGACCATATCATGAATTTATTAGTAGATTACCACAATAAATTGAATTCTCACGCTGGCCCCGACTTGCTGATGTCAATCTTGCGTCAGAATTATTGGATTCTTTCAGCACGTAATTTAATCCGCAATCGGGTGCACAGATGTATGGCTTGCTTTCGAGTACGTCCTAAGCCGTCATTTCCGGAAATGGCGGACCTTAGGTCTTGTCGAGTAACACAATCCGTAAAGCCCTTTATGCACACCGGGTCTGACTTTGCTGGTCCGTTTAACTTTTATCACGGAACTAGACATATTTATGACAGAAAAATCTGTCCTGCGCGCGCACCACTGTCGACCGATTCGCGTTGGCCCTAAACTGTAATTTTAGGGCCAGCGCACTGGTCCGTTTTAGTTGTTCGGTCGGCCCGGTCCTTACGCTAGTAATATATAAGTCAATGCCTATTGCATACTTCTTTATATTTCATAAAAGATAGCTTGATCTCTGCGACAGCTGTCAGTAAAACCAAGTCCTGAATTTCTTAGTAGTACAGACAGTACCTGTCAATGTCATACTTTATGGGCATGCCTTTGACTAGAGAAGAAAGAAAGGACATGACATAAAGACCGTTAATTGTAGGAATGTAACGAAATATCTGCGTCTCTTTTTAGCTTATGAGTATATTCGTATGTAAAAAAGGACAACAGTAGTTTTATCATTACCGAATATGGCAACAATTTTTTCGGTGCGGCCGGGCGCCATGTTTTGTCACAGTCAATGACAACTATATCAGTTGTCATTGCTACTTTAGTGAGGGGGTGTGTTAATTTTATATTTTTCTCTCGTGGAATTCGACTATTACGAAATTTCTTATTCTATTTCTCGGGACCTCTAAATCGGGATAAAAAGTATTATATATGTTAATTCAGGTAATAAACTATTCGTGTGCCAAATTATTACATTCAAACTGGTCTGATACTTTTGGCGTGATTGAGGAACAAACAAACATTCAAACTTTTGCATTTATTATAGTTTAATTAGTGTGAGTATTATGACTGAGTCTGATTTACTGTCTAACAAACAAACAAAAATTCTTTAATTAGTATTTCTTGTTTAGTAATTCCCGGCAAATAATTGTAACATTAATAATAGATAGTTACATTATAAAAAAACGACTGCTTAATAGTGATGAACTGAAAACATAGGTATAACTTATATATACTTCAGTAATCTCCTTTTAGTTTCCTTCATTTGGATAAAATTTAATTAAATTTATCGATAGCTCAATAATACTCAAGTAAAAAATTAAGGACTTACAATTTGGCGACAAAAATCCGTCATATTGATTTAAAAAAAAAACTATCAAGAACACACGGGTGTTTGAGACGAATCACACGAAAGAATCTTTTTCTAAATGAGCGCCACATTATCGATATTAAGTATAGTGCGCAGTACTACATCCAGCCGCCATCTTTGTTGCAGACTCAGTTTAGGTATACACGTTTTTTTCGTAGGTATGTCATGTCCTTTCTTTCTTCTCTAGTCGAAGTGGCATGCCTATATAGGTCGGCATGCCCATAAAGTATGACATTGACAGGTACTGTCTGTACTACTAAGAAATTCAGGACTTCATAGGCGTGATTTTACTGACAGCTGTCGCAGAGATCAAACTATCTTTTATTAACTATAGTATATATAATTAGTAATCTTTTATATGGTGTGCAATAAAGAATATTAAATAAAAATAAATAAATAACCAAAACAAAATGTACTAATAGTGCTAACTGCTAAGATTCTTAGATAGACTAGTTTATAGTGATCTGGGCTTGCTGTGATTGTGAACTTGTGACAGGAGTTTTGGCGCGAACTGGCCGTAGACAGATTGTCGCTCCTTTTTTGTCACTTGAATAATGGTTTGAAGTGGATTTTGATTCGTAAAAGTCATGCGATTTTGTGAATTAAGTGTTCGCGCGTGTGAACTATTAGAGAAAACGACGACACAAGTGTTTTGATGTCGATATAAACCTCAAGTTATTTTAAACTCTTGGGCGCCTTATGAACTTGAGTGGCTGTCGTCATCAACTGTCCGCTGGGTTAAGCTGTCATCAAAACCTCCCAAGGGCTTCGCAATGTGACGCATATTGTGAAGAAAAAGAATATAAAAATGACGATGCTAAAAGAAATGATAGGCTGAGAAGGGCTAGAACCCAGAGCCAGCCAGTTAAGGCCGGCCACATACATACGGAACTCCGTTTTGAGATTCCTTTTCGGAATTCCGATTCGGAAACAAACATTATCCTTAACATTTTTCAAATATTACATTTCACTTTTAAAGTAGTCGATAGTTTATAGAAATCCGATAGTATTTAAAAAAATTCTATATAGATTCGTAATTTGGCTCTTTTTACATAATACTGGCTGTCTTGTAATCTTAGGGTGTTAAGGGGATGCACCCAGTAATGGCGGCAATATGTTTTGCTATTAGCTAGATACAGCAACAATGCAATCGCAATATCGTCGTCCATATTTGCTGTCTATATATCTGTACTCAATGGCTGGCATCATTCAACTGAGCCATGTTATTCCGTACTAATGGTGCTTAATATAGCACATAGCGCCATATTATAGCACGCTATCTCTCCATAGCGTATAGCGCGTGCTATGTAAGTAGTCACCATGGTGCTATGGCGCTTTGTCACTATTAAGTATAAATATCTAGCGGCAAATATTTGTAGGAGCAGCGCGGTTGGGAGTGGACGTTTGACGCAAATTTGATCTAATAGCACGCTATTCATCGCGTGCGACCTAATTTAGTGTTAGAAGTCGTTTATTTTGTGTATACTATACTGTATATTTATAAGTGATCGAAGGACACAGTTGTCTGTTACAAAAATAGCCTAACTAATATTTTTAAATGTAAGTGCAATATAGATACTGGTGGAGCGTCGAGCCTAAGGTTGCCGAAGTCTAATTCCCCGGTCGAACCTTAAAACCTATTACGCGAGCTATTAATCTAAGTGGACTGTATCTACAAAATGTTTCTACACTTATATAAACGGCGACTATAGCATGCGGTACAATGCACTCGCTCTTCCCTAAAAACGAACTATTATTTGCCAAATCGATGAAAGGAATCCTGCTTGATTAGGAGAAAAACAAATTGGAGCGGGTTAAAACACAATTATATCAATCAGGCAATATTATTAGGAATATTCACTCACCGGGGTGTCTTCTATGCTGTTGGGCACTATAGCTGCGACTTCTGGAACTTCTTCTGGACAGACACTCTGGAGAGAGGCGGTGCGCGACTATATCTCACACGAGGTGAGGTGGGTTTCCTGGAGCTCGACTGCTTCCAGGCTAAAGCGGTTCTACTAGCGGTGTGGTTCCAACTATGAGCGCGGCGGGAGGAGAGTGCGCGTCGGTCGCGCGTGCCTTTTATACCTTCGGTTGCGATGATTACGTGATATTCTAGTATCATCTTCTTTCCCCTCCCACCCCACCACCCCGATGTGTAGATAGGAGGGTAGGAATGATATCGTTTTGGAAAGGGATAAGCGATTTGGCAGCCTACCGTCAAAATAAATAAATACGAATGGTTTTCCGCGCAACCAGATACAAAGGTGTATATAATAGTGTATGTAAATAGTTGATTTTCGTATATACAATCAAAAAACTTTTAAATACTTTAATTGATTCATAATTTACATTATGGTTAAAATAACGTTTAAATCGATTATAAAAAGTCGTAAGCCTGAAAAGTATGAAAGGGTGTTCATTGGTTTTTCTTTACCGCTTTATTTTATTTATCAACACTTTTAAAATAGCATCTATCCAACGAACGACATGTAATGTAACGTGCTACGAGATATAGCGTGCTGCAAAAATTACACCACACGCTTATCTATAAATAGCACGCTAAAACATTGCGTATTTAATAGCGTGCTTGAACTTTATAGTTTATAGTCTATAGCGCGCTATTGATTTAAAGTCGTTTTGAACAACTATATTCCGTATGAAAAAAAAAACGTATGTGTGTGATGTAATTACGGAATCACGAATCGGAATTCCGAAACGGAATCCAGAAACGGAATGCCGTATGTATGTGACCGGCCTAATAAAATAAAAATAAAATGAGCTTGTGACCACAGAGTACCTTTTGCTTGTGACAGTTTGTGAGTAAAATTCTTTATGATGTGATAATTGTTAACATCAACACAAAGTAATATATTGTACATAAACATTATGATTACAGAATGTGATAAGAGTTACTGTTTTAAAGTTGAAAACAAGTTCATAGTTAAAAGCGGATGCAAAAAACGAATGTGGCGATCTCTTAAGCAAATATTAACCGCTGAACGAGCTTTGCCATGGCAAAGTGATGCCGTGTTGTGTAAGTACTTCACTTGCACTTCTTTTATAAAATAGAAATAGAAAAATTACGATGTGGATATTCACATTGCAATTGTTAAAAGTGATTTAAAGTTTAATTGAATATCTCTTCGTAAAACAATATCTGAATCTGTAACACCTCTCGGAACAACCAGGAAGAAACCCAACGGTTTTCTTAACCCTTCAATCCCAATAAAAATTTCATGCAGTCGCATATGCCCGGCTAATCCCGAGCGGTCGTATGCGACCGCACCCACCCACATTATTTAAAAGCATTAAAACTTATGGGTTGGATTTAGAATCGTTTGGCAGGAATTTGGGGGAGTAAGGTGTTTTATTTGGTAGAGGTTTGGTCCCCGATATAATCCCACCACTCACGTTAAAAGGTAATTTACCGTTATTGAAAAAAAAAATAAAAACTATTATAACCTTAAATATGTAAAGTATGAAAAGTGATACATTTTTTATTATTAACTGAATTTACGGCTCTGGGTTCTAGACTTTCTGAGAAAAAATTATACGATATTACTGTGAAAGCTGAATAGCATACAGAATTTTGTGTCTGTGGCGGGAGCAAAGGCAACCTGATTATAGATTAGGGATGGGCCGAATATGGATTTCACCAAATACGAATATTAGGTCGAATGTTCGGTAAAACTTTTACCGAACCGAATATTTGGAACGATAACCTCGGTACCCAGCCAATTTATGTCAAAACTTGTTACCGTAAAGCGTGCAGATTAGTGTCGGACCCTGCCCCTCGCACCTGACAGTTATTGCATCATCTAATACTGAGCAAATTGCCAGCACATGCTTATGTTTTGACTATTCTTGTGATAAAAAAAGTATTACATTTGTTTTATTCTTAGTGAAAATTGATAATTATATGATAAAAATGAGCGGCAAGAGATTTACTATTTGGACTTATTTTAGAGAAACTGACGACCAAAGTAAAGTGAAATGTACTAATGTAATGTAATGTTTCTTTGTTTGATTCCAAAAACATTTTATCAAATTTCTACTTGCTATAATCGGAAATAAATCTACAGTGCCTCTTCTTCTTCTTCTTTCTTTTGTGGCGGATGATAAAACTCGCCAATGACATATTGAGTGGAAAATGAAAGCTTATGAGTTTAATTAAAATAAGAGTCTGTGATAATACAAGGATTCAATTTTCCTCCGAGAATTTTGACAAATCTATTTGTTGAATTACCTAGAACAAATACGACAAACACAGGTGTTAGACTCTTATCAGTATGTTGAAAGTGACAAGGATTTAAAGTTTCATATTATTAGTATTAATAAAATCTCATAAAATATAGACAAAAGGAGTACTTGTATATGTTAAAAGAGAATTAAAATCTATAGCTCGAGGAATATAAGGAGGAAGGTAATCATAAAGGGAGGAGGATAATTTGGGACAGTTGAAAAAAATATGGTTTGTGGAACCTTCATCTAAGTCACATTCACAGAATGAGCTATCCCTTATTCTGATTTTTGCCAGATGTACATGTGTACAAGCGTGTCCAATTCTTAATCTACAAATTATTGAAGTTGCATGTTTATTTGCTTTGTTATATTTAAAGAACCAAGGCTTGGGAGGAATAACCTCTTGGATGGCAGCATAGTGCTTACCTTTAACATTTTTGGAAACTTCCCATAATTTATTCCAATTTTCATTCAGTTTCCTTTTAGCTAGCAAAATTAGGTCATGTGAGTAAATAAAATTTTGTAGAATGCCATTAGCAATTGCATTTTTAGCGAATACATCAGCTGTTTTGTTACCATGGATACCACTGTGGCCTGGGATCCAGGCCACTGAAACATGGATTCCTTTAAGATGGCATCTGAATAGGGTATTTTTTATTTTAAGAATTAGTGGAAATTTATGTTTGTTATGGAATTGATTGGACAAAATATAGCTAACAAACAACTTTTTCTACATATAACAAAGCTTCACTGATTGCAGTTGCTTCACCAGTAAAAGTGGAGGATAGTGGTGGGCATTTAAAGTTAAGAATGATTTTGAACTTAGGAATCCAAACAGCAGCTCCAGTATAGTCTTCATCAGACTGATTGGAAGCATCTGTGTACATGACAAGCCAATCTTTAAAGGTGTTTTCTATAATTTCTTTTAATTTCAAATTTGCCATTGGAGAATCCTTTTCTATACCTAGATCTAGATGAATGTCAGGTTGGTAAACAATAGCCTCGTAAAGGACATCAAAGAGTGGATTTATTTTACATTAAAAGATTGGGTAAGGAAGCTGAAGAAAAATTACAAAACTTTTAAACAAGCAGGGAGAGTCCTTATGGGTCCAGTATCGGTGAGATGAGATATACTCTGAAAGAAGATGCAATTTAGGGATTAGGGAATGATCTGAAAGCTGGCAAATCTTAAATAAGAATCTGTCCGAAAGGTATTGCCTTCTTAATCTTAAAGGAGGATCTACGCACTCAACCTGAACAACATTTATTGGTGAGGATTTCATTGCCCCTGTAATAATGCGAAGACATTTCGATTGAATTTTGTCCATTACTTTCAGGGATGATTTATTGCAAGGCTCCAAGAGAAAACATCCATAGTCAAGGTGGCTTCGTATTAAAGCATTGTACAGTAATTTCTGAGAAAAAGGATGGGACCCCCACCAAACACCAGACAAAGACCGAAGAATATTTATGTTTTTTTCGCATTTTTGTGTTATATATTCAATGTAATGACCGAAGGCCAATTTCGGATTAAGGATAACTCCCAAAAAGATCACCACACTACTCTTGGCCACAGATAAAGAGAGGCCATGATTAATTAACCATTCTTGTAAATAATCCATGTATGAGTTTAGATGGGAACATGCCACTATGAAGTTGTTTAAGGAGATGTATAGAGCTAAATCGTCTGCATATTGAAGAACATTACAAAAAGAATTTACTGATAGTTCTAAATCATGGATATATATAGAATAAAGGAGAGGACTAAGAACTGAGCCTTGTGGAAGTCCTTTCCATATAGTTTTTGGGGGAAGCAGGAAATTTTTAACATTTATAGATATTGATCTAGAAGAGAGAAAGTTAGAGACGTAATTGACTATCTTCACTGGAATGCTCAGATTAAGCATTTTCTGCCTGAGCACAGGAATAAGCACATTATCATATGCAGAAGAAATATCCAAGAAAACTCCTATGAGAAATTCATGTCTTGAAAAAGCAATATGAATATCCGTGACCAAAGTACTAAGACTATCCGTGGTACTTAAACCTTTTCGGAAACCGAATTGGCTTTTAGGTAAGAGATTATTGCTTTCTAAAACCATTCCAAGCGATTTTTTATTAAATGTTCCAAGATTTTTGCCAAAATACAAGAAATGGCAATAGGTCGTAACTGGAAGGGTCATTGCTAGACTTACCTGGTTTGATTATGGGCAAAATAATTTGGGTTTTCCATTCAGCAGGAGGATCACCAGTAATATAAATAAAATTTAAAATGCATAGTAAGACAGTTTTAGTGTTCTCACTACTATTAATTATAAATGAATAAGGAATTCCATCAATACCTGGTGAGGAGTCTTTAAGGCCATTGAGTACAGTAAAAAATTCCTGAGAAGAAAAGGGGGAATCAAATTTATCATTTGTTTTTAAAAAAGCAGAATTAAAAACTAGGCATTCATCATAAGATAGGACTGTTTGTGGTGCAAATTTATTAGAGAATTCATCTATCCATGGGGAAGGATCATTAGAAATTATATTTTCACTAGAAACTGCACAGCGATATTTTTTAACATTTCTCCAGATCAAAGATGGGGGAGTCCTAGGTGACTGACTCACAGAATTTAAACCAACCAGTTCGCTTTTTGTCTGACAGTAATTTTAAGGTTTCTGCAGCAATTTTTTTTATAGGTGATATAACTCTCTGCAGTCATAGAACGGGAGTGTATTAATTCAGCCTCTTTTCTTCTCCTACAAGCTGCTGAACAATCTTGGTCCCACCAAGGAGGGGAAGGATAATTATTTTTGAATGGTTTTTTTTAAGGGGATTGACTTATTAGCAGCAGAAATAATTGCATTTCTGAACTCTATATATACAGGAACAATATTATCATTCTTAATTGGGGCAAGAGTTGAAACTCTCGTTCCAAAACTGTAGAATATAATTGCCAATTAGCTTTGGATAGATTATACTTTAGTTTCAGGCAAAATGTAAAATTTATTCTAGGGGAAGCAGGATGAGTGATGAATATAGGAAAATGGTCACTGCCATAGCTAGAAGGTAATATTTGCCACAAAAGAAGGGAAGCAATATCTGGGGAACAGAGAGTTAGGGTCAACGGCACTTCTAACATTTTGTAATGTGGATACTCAACTGGTAGGAGACCCGTCATTTAGAATACAGAGATTAAAATTATCAATAAGATCTAAAAATAAGGCAGCCAGTGAATCACACAGATGGGAGCCCCAAACAGTATGATGTATGTTAAAATCTCCCAAAATAACCAAAGGAGGTGACAGAGAAGAAATAACTGGACAGGTGACAGAGAAGAAGGGAGAGGAATTTCTGAAAATGTAACTGTTCTTGAAATTAAAATAGAGGTGCCAGCACGACCATCACTCCTATCATCCCAGAGGCATGCATAGCCTGAAACCCTAAAATGAGACTCAGGCCTCATGCCATGTCTCCTGGATGGCAAGAATGAAGGGATGAAGTTTATTAATGAGGTAAATGAGTAAATTTTTTTTATTTCTAATGCTCCGACAATTCCATTGAAGAATTGGTGGGACTGCGAATATTACGGGCCAAGGAGGAAAGCTGAGTAAGTTTTTGGCGTAAGCTGAGAGGAAGTTCTGTGTCACTAAAACGGGAGATCATGTTAATTAGCATTGATATCATAAGTTCACAGAAATTATCATTACTAGAGGAGTTGTTGTCATTCCCCAGTAGAGCACACCCATTAGGAAGGGAAGAATTAGGATTCTCAACAATTGCCTGATGGGCTGCCATATCATATCCAGAATTTAATGATTGGCTGTAGGTACGTTGAGGGATAAAAATTGTTTTTTTATATGATGCAATTTGTGAGAGCTGAGCCGAAGGGGTTGAAAGACTGTCAGTTATGGTATAAGGGGTCTGTTGAGAACAATTACGAGGCTGGATTCTTGTTGTATCAGCAAAGGATCTTTTTGTCTGAGGGAATCTAGCTGAAGCTTCTAAATATGAGATATTTTCTAGTGACATAACAAGTTTAATAGATTTTTGCCTTAGATGTTCAGGACAAGTAGGGTCTTTTGCGGTGTGGGGACCTGAGCAGAATAGACAAGTAGGAGTTTGTCGAGTACAAGATAAACCTTCATGATTCTGTGCACACACAAAGCAGCGAGGGTATGATCGATACTGGGAAGTAACATGGCCAAATCTACAACATTTATGACACTGAATTAGTGGCAAAACATATTTTTCCACTGGCATAGAGGTGTAAAAACAGTAAATATGGGGAGGAAATTTTTGTCCAGAAAAAGTTAGAACGACCGTTCTAACTTTTGCTCTTCCCCTCGGACCGCTGTATGGTGTGGAGGTATCTATTATTCTGTGCCAAGTTATTTTTGCTAAAATATATAAATCATTGCATTAATTCGTCATATAAAAATAGGAGTGCATAAGTTACAAGAAGCAGTTCGTTCATACTCATAGTGAAGTGCAACGCTGCGATCTAAGCTCTGCCCCTTTGGCTCCGCCCCCTACGATTCAAGCAACGTCTCGTTCGCTGCCGGTGACGCACTGCTCACGCATTCTGTTAACTGGTACTAGTAGCGCGCTGTGACGATACAGTCACAACCGCCTGCGCATCGTTCGCTACCGGATACGCACTGCTCACGCATTCTGTTATCTTGGTACTTGTAGCGCGCTGTGACGATACAGTCTTCACTTAACAGAGCTATGTCGGACCCAGATATGTCAATCTGCGCTTCGGACGAGAAAGAATCTCCACTGAATACTGTTTTTGATCGACCGCGTAGACCTGCCCAGGGAATACCGCAACAACAATTGGATGCCTTTAAGTAAGCCTCTAAGTCAACTTATAATAACCTTCAACACTTCGCATAGTGAAGAGTTACGTCAAATGTGTACGAAAATGCAAGAAATCAGAGACACTAACAAAAGCATAGAGGCATCTTTGGCTTATCTAACGACACAGAACGAAGAACTGAAACACAAAATAAATAGGCTTGAAGATCGATCACGGAAAGATAGTGAATATATTGTATTCCTGGAGGATAAGCTGGAGGATTTGCAACACTCATCTCGCAAAACCAACTTCGAAATAAAGGGAGTGCCTAAAAAGGAATCTGAGACTAAACAGGACTTAATTGAAATGGTGCAAAATAAACAAGACCCATATTAAAGATATTTATAGGGTCAGAGGGAAAAAGCCAGAACATAAAAACACCCCCATTGTAGTTGAAACTGGCTCAATGCTACTGAAAACAGATTTCCTAAAAATGGCTAAATCTTTCAACATACGAAATAAAACCAAACTGTGCGCAAAGCACCTTGGTATGAAGTCGCACGCGGATACACCGATTTTTCTTTCAGAGAATCTGACACCAAAAGCTTCCCGACTTCATTACCTGGCCCCTGACCTTGCCAAATCTAAAGGCTATAAATTCGTGTGGACATCTTACGGCAAAATTTATGTGCGGAAAAATGAAAAATCGCTAATTATCCTGATTAAAACGGAACAACAGGTACATAAATTACTTTTAGAACAAGACTGACTATATTACTACCCATTTTCAACTCTAAGTGTTTCTAATCTGTTCCCTAACATAATCTTGACGCTTTGTAATTTTGCATTTTGTATAGGGCTTAACATTATGTACTGTATTACCATATTGTGCTATTTGATATCTATCTCTATACATGTAGAACTTATGAAAATTGTTATAAACTTTTACCGAACACTACACACTTTTTCCCACACACGCACACATACACTCATACACTTTAGACACTTACACTATCAAACATACAGAGTTACGTCTCTTAAAAATACACATGACAAAATCCTACAAAAACTCGATTCCAAAATTCACCCCACACTAGTATACATATGTCTTCACATCTTCACTCTTAACATAAGATCTTACTTAAATTATTCATGACACTAATTGAACAACACTTCTCCGTTATACCCCTTTTTACTATCAACTTACTTACAGTCAAGCAAATTTTAATTATTACTACTACTAGATTATTTGTACATCTGTTTCAATATGGCTGAATCGTTGTATACGCTTCAAGAATTAGACAATATTAAAATAGCAAAGGCAATAGAGTGCGATGTCGCTGATCTTGAAAGACACATACAAATTAATAAAAATGACTTAACCACTATATCTCAGAATATTGTTAGTATCTACAAAAACTTTAACGATTTTACACTTACTCTGGCAAACTTATCTTTTGAAATTGATATTGTCACCTTTACGGAATGTAGATTAAATCACGATAAACCTCTCCCACAATTAAACAACTATGAAGTCTATTGTACCTCTTCCGTTTAAGTTGGTATCCACACCTAGAACTAACAATTGGGAGGGTAAGGAAGCTCATGTGGGTTTTCAAATCTCTCAGAAACGTGATGAGTACCAAGCTACTGAATAAAATATATATCGCACTAGCCCAGTCTGTAATAATCTACTGTGTATCCGTATGGGGAGGAGCAGCTAAATCATACTTTATAGATATAGAAAGGGCGCAAAGATCCTTGATTAAGGTAGTGTACTGTAGGCCCTATAGGTTTTCCACCGAAACCCTATACCAAACATCTAAGCTGCTCTCCGTTAGAAAACTTTATATTTTACACATGATACTAAGATATCACAAAATGTTACCATTTGACCATACCAAACTTACGAAAAGGCGGTGCGATATCGTGGCTCCCTCATACCCTGCACGTACAGTATTTGCCACTCGACAAAATATATCTCAAGCTCCTCATGCCTATAACAAGATCAACCGCGTACTTAAAATTTACCCAATGCAAATGTTTGAGTGTAGAAAAACTCTGACCGAGTGGCTCTATACTCTTAATTATGATGATGAGGAAAACATTTTGGTCAAAAGAGATGAACCAGTTTTAAATAACACACACTGACACAACAAATCAGTAGGTAATGTGACACATTTATAAACTTGCACACATACTCACCTACTCATACTCACGCATACACACACACACACACACACACACACACACACACACACACACACACACACACACACACACACACACACACACACACACACACACACACACACACACACACACACACACACACACACACACACACACACACACACACACACACACACACACACACACACACACACACACACACACACACACACACACACACACACACACACACACACACACACACACACACACACACACACACACACACACACACACACACACACACACACACACACACACACACACACACACACACACACACACACACACACACACACACACACACACACACACACACACACACACACACACACACACACACACACACACACACACACACACACACACACACACACACACACACACACACACACACACACACACACACACACACACACACACACACACACACACACACACACACACACACACACACACACACACACACACACACACACACACACACACACACACACACACACACACACACACACACACACACACACACACACACACACACACACACACACACACACACACACACACACACACACACACACACACACACACACACACACACACACACACACACACACACACACACACACACACACACACACACACACACACACACACACACACACACACACACACACACACACACACACACACACACACACACACACACACACACACACACACACACACACACACACACACACACACACACACACACACACACACACACACACACACACACACACACACACACACACACACACACACACACACACACACACACACACACACACACACACACACACACACACACACACACACACACACACACACACACACACACACACACACACACACACACACACACACACACACACACACACACACACACACACACACACACACACACACACACACACACACACACACACACACACACACACACACACACACACACACACACACACACACACACACACACACACACACACACACACACACACACACACACACACACACACACACACACACACACACACACACACACACACACACACACACACACACACACACACACACACACACACACACACACACACACACACACACACACACACACACACACACACACACACACACACACACACACACACACACACACACACACACACACACACACACACACACACACACACACACACACACACACACACACACACACACACACACACACACACACACACACACACACACACACACACACACACACACACACACACACACACACACACACACACACACACACACACACACACACACACACACACACACACACACACACACACACACACACACACACACACACACACACACACACACACACACACACACACACACACACACACACACACACACACACACACACACACACACACACACACACACACACACACACACACACACACACACACACACACACACACACACACACACACACACACACACACACACACACACACACACACACACACACACACACACACACACACACACACACACACACACACACACACACACACACACACACACACACACACACACACACACACACACACACACACACACACACACACACACACACACACACACACACACACACACACACACACACACACACACACACACACACACACACACACACATACACACACACACACACACACACACACACACACACACACACACACACACATCATAAACTAACACACTACGGACACAACTACTCAGGTATACATTTCTCCTAAGCTTCTTTCTTTCATTTTAAAATGCATGAATAACTGTAATATTAAGTTTAAACATATGTTTATATTTTTCGATGTAAATCTAAGTTGATACGATTATCTTATGATTACTTTCTGGGAGGCCTCGGCAAATAGCTGTAAAATGATTTACTGAAATAAAACATTTTTAATTTTTTTTCTTCCCAACTAAACCAAAGTGACGGAGTAGTTGTATATATAAAAAAAAGCTTAAAACACAAAGTCAAGGAAGTAATTTTGCATCACGCTTCATGTCTTCAGATTGATGTATTGAATAATACAGTATTATGTATTTACAGATCACCATCGAACCCAAACCCTACAAACTTTATCAATACGCTAAACTCTCATTTAGAGACTCTTCATTCCCATAGGAGCATTATAATAACAGGTGATATCAACATAAATATTCGAACTAAACCTAATGAACCTCTGAATGTGTACAAAAACAGAATGAACTATCTGGATATGCTTGCTAACCATGGCATATTAGCTGGACACACATTACCTACTAGGCAGCAAGGTTGCCTTGACCATTTCATGTTAAAAATAAATAAAATTAAATACAGATCAACTATAGCGATTTTGCAAACAACAACTACGGATCACTTTACAACTTTTCTAGCAACCTCAAAAATAAAAAAAAAACTTAACTAAAGACAATAGAACTAAAACCACTATAAATTTTGAGGCTGCTCTAAAATATTTACAAAATAGTAATCTATCTGATATTTTATTTAGTGATGACCCCACAACTGTAATTACCTACCTAATAGAAAGAATTATAGAAAGCCTAAAGGTGAATACTGAGGTGACGCGTATACCATGCAGCAAAAGAATCATACAGCCTTGGATCTCTCCAGGAATCCTGCGGTGCATGAGAAATCGCAACCAGCTTCGGAAAAGGCTACGTAATGACCCGCATAATGAAATTCTTCGCATTATTTACAGACGCTACCGAAATTTCTGTAATAATTTAATAAAAAGAATAAAAAGAAAATACGACAGGGATACTATTACAAAATCTTTAAATAATAATAAATGGCTTTGGAACAATATTAAAAACATTACATACTCGAAAAAAACACATAATACTAATTCTAAACTGCTCAATTTAAGGTCCTCGCCCTCTGAATCAGCAAACTTTATTAATGATTATTTCACCAATATAGGATTACAGCTTGCAAATAATATTCAACACGATACAAGGACAGCTAATACACTTATAGAAAATAAGCCGGCACAATCAAATTCTTTTGTACTACTGCATACTCATGTTGATGAAGTCCGTAGCACTATCCTACATCTGAAATCTCACAGCGCCCCAGGATGGGATAATATCCCCAATAAATTTCTTAAGTTGGCGGTTGATGACTTGGCTCCCATTATCACCCACCTTGTAAATCTTTGCTTCTGCAAAGGTGTGTTTCCTGTACCGTTAAAAGAACCTATAATGACACCTGTGTACAAGGGTGGGGATGATGAAGATATTAGTAATTATAGACCGACCTCGGTTCTGCCAGCAATATCTAAAATCTTAGAGAAACTACTTAACACTAGACTACAAAATTACTTAAATAAATTTAATAATTTATCATCTTCACAATTTGGTTTCAGGCGGGGAAAATCGACTGAAGATGCAATCATGCAGTTAAGCTCTTTTGTAACTAAGCAACTTGACAAAAGTAAAAAATGTCTGTCGGTTTTCCTCAATCTGAAAAAAGCTTTTGATACTGTGTCCATCCCTATCCTTGTCCATAAACTTGAAGCTATGGGAGTAACAGGGCCTCCATTTGCCCTTTTTGAGAGTTACTTATCGGACAGGAGACAAAGAGTAAGACTACCTGGCTGCACTAGTGAAGCTGTTAATGTGACGTGGGGCGTACCGCAGGGCAGCGTTTTAGGACCTACCCTCTTTCTAATCTATATCAACGACCTATGTAATATAAGGATCCATAGCGCCAGAGTCCTGTCATACGCTGATGATACGGCCGTAGTCTTTGCCGGTGATTCTTTGGAGGAAGTCAAAACTAGTGCTGAGGCAGGTCTGTTGCGAATCGCTCTGTGGCTGAAACACAACCTTCTGACGCTAAATACTGTTACGCGCCGAAGTCGAGGTAACTTTATTGTCACGAACCTCAAGCTCGTAACAATACTTTTAAAACAACCTTTATCTGTTTTAGTATTAACAACAACTCGCAACCTCAGGCCGACTTCAGCCTAAAAATTCATAAATGTACAATGGACACTAATAAAAACACATGTAACTGCCCTAGAATCGATAAGGTATCTCAGGCAAAATATCTAGGGGTAATTGTAGACCAAAGACTATCCTAGTACCCACACCTTGATCATGTCATCAATAGAACGAGGAAACTAACATGGATCTTCAAAACCCTTAGACATGTAATGCTGGGCAAATCAGATGGGGAGTCACCAAATATCTCCTCAACCAAATTTCCATTGCTCTTGCTCAATCCGTCATGGCCTATTGTATTCCTGTCGGGTGGTGCCGTAAAAACTCAATTTCTGGAGTTAGAGAGGGCGCAGCGTTCTCTTATTAAAGTAATGTAATGATTTCTTATATTTACGCGAACACTACACATTGAAATAATACTAGTTTTTACGGAATTTATCGCGTATATATAGCTTTTTAAATACCCGACGTTTCGAACGTTTTACAGCACTCATGGTCACGGGCGGGACTGAGATGTTCAACGTCCATATGTCATAGTTAACCGCGGTTACCATAGATTAAAATTTAACTTTTGTTCCGATCTATGCAGTATGAACTTATGGTATCTTGAAGTCTTGCAGTTGTATGCTTGGGTTGGGATTTAATTTTATTTATTATAGGATCCCAAGCAGATGGTAGCACCCAGCCATCTTCTCTATTGAAATTAGGATATTTTTCGATTTCAATAGCCTCGCGAATCATCCTTGGAAGGAATCGGTGTTCTTTAGCGAGGATTTGCGGTCTATCAAATCTGATGTGGGGGCGATCTTGTACGTGTTCACAGGGAAGTCTCAGTCTGTGACAGAAGATGCCCCCTACTACCCCTGAGCGAAATTCAAAAATATCCAATCAAAAGAAGATGTGGTGCTACCATCTGCTTGGGATCCTATAATAAATAAAATTAAATCCCAACCCAAGCATACAACTGCAAGACTTCAAGATACCATAAGTTCATACTGCATAAGGAAAAATTAATCATGTAACGTTAACATGACTCCATCGTAAGAACGTATTTAAAAAGCTAAATATACGCGATAAATTCCGTAAAAACTAGTATTATTTCAATAAAGTAATGTACTTTAAGAAGAGGCGTTTTTCTACTGATCTTCTATATCGTACCAGTGGTTTACTCTCTGTCAGGAAGTTGTATATATTCTGGACAATACTCAAAACACAAATCATTATTTTATGATCCACGCCATTTAAATAAGCGTCGTAGAAACATGGTTGCCCAGACGTACAGAGCTAAAACCACATTTGCAAGCAGACAATACATATCGCGTTCTGCCTTTCTTTATAATAAAATAAACAAAGAAGATATATATATATATATATATATATATATATATATATATATATATATAATATATATGACAAAACATATCATAACTGTAAAAAACTTTTGTTGAAATGGATTCAACTTAAGACATATGACGAAACTGAGAAGCTTCTGGATTGTGTTATGTGATTTGTACAGATTCAGACACTAATCACACACTCATTTTAACTCATGCAAGCACAGACACAAACACACACACACACATATGTATACATAAATAAATAAACTTTCACTCACATATCATACAGTATTTATAAGTAGACTAGTTCCTATCGTTTGATTGTCCTGATTTTAGAATATAAGTAATATATAGATAACTTTAATATATGATATAGAATGTGTTAACCCATACTGCCATGTAACATGAATGTAGTGATGGAAGGGCGGACCCTCCAAACACAGGCATTTTTTTTGCTTAAATGGAGGTTCCAATCTACTAGTTCTTAAGGCATATATGTACTTTTTAAAACGAAATAAAATTTATTTATTTATTATTTATTACTGTCTGAGTTGGAACCCATGAAACGCTATTGCTGTCACTCACTGTTCGTCTATTAAGTCGCCGTGCTTTAATTATAGAACCGTAGCCAGAGGGAATTTCTATAGCTGCTATTAATTCTTCTAGTGTCCACTCTATGGGAACTTGTCTAACTAGCCCCATATGAGTGATACTATATGAGGGGATGGTTGCTTCATATTTAGAAATTTGGAGAGCTGGGTGATCGATGAAGGTGTTTGCATCTGCTGCTGTTTTAAACTCCACTGAAATATCGAGCCGTTACCGCCAAATTATCGTAAGCGACACTTTTGTCGAAAATGCTTTTTTTATCGTAAGTAGTATTTTAAACCATAACGGATCCATCCCTGTTGACATTTCCCGACAAAATTTAACCGTTATAAAGTTGTAGCAAGTACTAAAATTATCGTAAATACATATATTTTTAAAGCCATAACGTAAGCGACACAAGCATTTTATCGTAAGCGCCTTGCGATCAATTTTTTGTAGCGCAAGTGACACTACTTGTTATCGCAACCGACATAGGTGATAGACAATGAGGCGTTTACTACAAACAAACCTGTCGTGACCTGTTTATTTCCGTGAAAGTAATGCGACAAAAACATTGTTCTCGTTGAATTGTAGCAAAAAAAAAAAAACAGTTTCAGCCATAATAACATTTTTAATTGTATTAATTATTGTTTCGTTATTGTTTCCTTATTGTGTTTTAAATAAAGTACACATAGTTAACTCCAAAACATCAAATAAAACAGCAATGTCGACTCCTGCAGCTAAGGTATGCTTTGTGTTTTAATTTTTTTAATTGAATTGGGGAAAACTTAAATACCAGTACGTACGTTATCCATTAGAATACATTATCCCTGGGTTCATCAGGATTAATATGGATACTTTTTGTCCCGAAATTCCCATGGGAAATCTTATTAACCAAAGCAAAGCGAGGGCGCACCACTGGTATAAAATAAGCAGTCGTAGTAGGTCACTGCCTACGTCTGTCCATTAATGCTTTATTTATTATTATGTGATTCTTTTTAAGTTATTATTTGTTTTTTATAGTCACGAATGAAGAAAATTATGCAGTTAATATCACCACTTCCCATATCAGAAGAGAGTAATCCTGGAACTGCTTTTCCCGAGAACATACAGCAAGATAAGGCCCCAGCTCTAGATCAATTCTTACTGACAGACAGCTACAACGATATTGACATGGACCCAATATTAACTGATACGACATCAACTTCGTTGATCGATTATATTTGTGATACAGATTTAAATTCTGAGCTCAATACTAACGCATTATTAACACCATTACCTCAAACTAAACTTGTCGATTACAGTGATTCAGATACTGAGAATACTTACACTTTAATGAATTTAGATAACCAGAACATAAAAGACTTAACAACTTATGATCCTACTATGCCAGCTTTCATTAATCAATTAATACAGCCGAGCACCAGTTCACTGTTTGACCAACAAGAACTAAATGTGTCCAAGAATTTGGAGACCCACGACAGCATTACCTCTATTGATAGTGAAGATTCATGGAAGCCTGCCTCATCGTCCAGTGATTCGGATGAAGATAAGTCAGTTCAAACAATAGAAGAAGAAACAAGTGTTGGTAAAAGAGGATATAGGAAAATAAAACCTTTACCAAAACGACTTTTAGCAAAAAAAAATCGTAAGGCTGCTGTAGGGAAATCTATACAACCAAACCCTTGTATGAATAAAAAATGTGGTAACTCATGTGCAAATAAATTTACGGAAGATGATCGCAATAATATTTTTGAAAACTATTGGGGATTAGGTTGTGATAAAAGACAAAAAAGATTTCCTGCTGTCCTGTGCTAAAGAAAAACCGATTGGAAGAAAAAGATCCAGTAGTAATGTTCGCAAAATATCATACGATTATTTTATCAGCTACAATGGACAGAATATTAAAGTATGTCAACAATTTTTGCTTAAGACCCTAAACATATCCCAAATGTCAATGAGATACACCATAGAAAATGCTAATAAAGCTCTGAATACCACTCGAGATGGCAGAAGAACTAGTCGTCCTCATAATAAATCTGACGAGGTAGAAGTCGCTCAGTTAAAATCATTTATTGAGATGTTGCCCGCTGTTCCATCCCATTATTGTCGCAATAAAAGCACTAAAGTATATTTACCTCAAGAATTTCAAAATATATCGTTTTTGTATTTACAGTATGTTAATCACGTGAAAAAAAAATAATCCAGAATCATCAGTATTATCAAAAAGAGTATTTCGTAACATTTTCAAAAGGGATTTTAATATCGGATTCCATCTGCCTAAAAAAGATAAATGTGCTTTTTGTGAGAAGTGCAAAAATTTACCACCTGAGAACAAAATTATTTTTGAGCAAACCCCTGAATATAAAAATCACATTCGAGATAAAGAAAAATGTAAACAACTGTTTTTAGAAGACCAAAAAATGAGCAAATTAACTGATTCTAACTCCTTATGCGTAAGCTTTGATTTAGAAAAAGTCCTGAATACTCCACACGGTAAAAGTGTTACCCTATACTATTCCAGGAAGTATGCATACTATAATGAAAGTATATACGAAAGTGGTACAAGGGAAGGTTACTGTTACCTGTGTGAATGCGACGGAAAAAGGGGCTGTAATGAAATTGTTACAGTCCTTTTTAATTACTTGATTATGGTAGATCAAAGAGGTACCCATACAGAGATAAATTTATACTCCGATAGCTGTGCCGGGCAAAATAGGAATCGAGCAATGATATCCATGATAATTCATTTCTTGAAAACCGCAATTACTATTACGAAAATAAAGGTAACTTATCTTTTACCGGGACACACCATGATGCCTGTTGACTCAATTCATAGCACTATTGAAAGTTTTGTGCGTAATAAAACAGTATGGGCTCCTTCTGAGTGGCCAACTATGCTTACTAATGCTAGAAATAAGCCTAGAAACTACAACGTAAATGTTTTAAACTATGGAGACTTCATGGATTGGAAGAATTTTTCACAAGCTTTATTACCAGCAAAATTTAAGATTAATTTTAATTCATTAAGGGTGGTGCAATTTCATAAAAATAATCCTATTGTTACATTTCAATACGGTTTTTTCGAAGATAGTGACAATTACGAAATAAACATGGATTTCATCATCAGATCGAGAGCAAACAAAGCTATTGTGGAAAAGGGACCTACACCTTTATACGCCGAAGAGCTTAAACTTTCATTAGCTAAATACAAAGATTTACAGGATCTGTGTAACAAAAATGTGATTCCAAACAGATACCATCAAGAATATTTAAGTATGAAGCATGATGAAAACGTACGTGATGCTTTAGCTGAAACAGATGAAGATGAGGAGAATTAAAAATATTTAATTTAATTTTATATTAATACAATATTGATCTCACTAATCAAAATGATTGATTTAATTATTGAATTAATGTCTTGTGTAAAAACCATGACAACCCTGGTGTTCAGTGAAAACGCGCTAAGATCATTCATACGAGAAGAAATACTTTATTTCATTTTAAATAACTAGTTAAGTTTATAATTATGCTGATTGATCTCGTTACTCTAATTGTTAAATAGAAATAAATTTTCATTTTCAATATTTTATAACTATTTCGTTTAAACGTCTTTTAAAATATCAATTCATTTATCAAAATATAGTTTATTGTATTAGTAATATTAATGGATATTTTTATCGTAAATGCCAAAACAACCTTAGATTATGACAGCAAAAATAAATTAAGCGACATAAGTAGCTTAAATACTAAATATTTTTGTATTTTTTTCCATTATATATGTAAATGTCTGAAAATAAATAATGTATGTAAAATTTCAATTTACTAGCACATTTCTATTAAAACATATTTAAAAAAAACCTTCTCTTGTAAAATTTGTTTTTTGTCGGTTGCGCTAAAACGGCGGTAAAGGCTCGATATTATTTCGTCCAACTTTTTTGACTCCATCACGGACTATATTTTTAATATTGTTATGATACAGAAAGTGACCGACCGAATTTAATTGGTTTAAGAGTTACTCCAGACAGCTGATCATTTGAGATTTTACTTACGTGAACTAGAAAAGGAGCGGCATCATCTTGAGAGTACTTAACTTTTTTATTAATAAAATCAGGATGGGTATATGAGGATTGTATTGAAGGAAACTGTTGATTTGGATCAGTAATAACTATTTTTTGTGGATGGGCAGACTCGTTACTTACTTGGGCACGTTTACGGTTAATTAGTTCTATATTATCAATATTAATGGGTAAGGAAAAGGAATCATTGCGAACCCTTCCGGGATCGGGAGGTTCGTCCTCCATTATATTACTACAACAAAAAATTACATAAAAACGGCATAACTACAAACACTTACTAATTTACAGATGTTAAAACCTCACCAAGACAGAAAAATTTACTATAGTAAATCAACAACACTTAATAAAACAATAAATTTTAAGCAAAAAAGGCACGACACTTGTATCTCTCATTTCCTCCTCAATCTAAATTTCCTGACCGGTTATAAAGTTAGTGAGCATTATGTAAACAAATTATTACTGTGACTACAGTGCCTCTAAAACATAAATGTATAAATTTAGTCATTTGAGGCACTCTAGACTAGAGTAAGTACGAGTGGATTTAACCCATAAATAAAATATACTTTCAACAGTAAAAGACATCGCATTACTCAATTCGTACATTTCAATACATTGGACACTATGAAAATGTTCGGTCCGAATGTTCGGTGATTTAGCCGAATATTCGGCCGAATACGAATATTCGGTAAAGCTGCCGAATACTGAACATAAAACGAATATTCGGCCCATCTCTACTATAGATATCTGATCTGATCGAATTTGTACTAAAATTAAATCAGCACGCCCCGAATCCACATAGTCTTGTCTGCCCTACTCCTAAAGTGTTTTTGTAAAGACATAGGTGCGGAGGGAGAGCAGCCCCCATCCGTCGTAGCAATTCGCAGGCACCTGTGCGAGCCGTAGTGTGGTTATTATTGTATTATATATTATGTTTATAATTTAAAGTAATTATAAAAGCTAATATTTTGGTGTTTTATTGAGTGCAAGAGCGAGCGAATTGAGCGGGACTTAGGGCATCCCGACTCGGACAGGTTAGGTTAGAAGGGGATAACGGGGTCGAGTGAGCGGGCGAAGCGAGCGAATAGACCCCGCTATTCCCTTCGTGGTTATTTGTTTGTAAACCACTCAGAAGTAGGAGCCCCGCAAAGCGGGGCTCCGTCGTCCAGCCTTCCCTCAACTGCCCTATGTGGTGCTTTCCTCCTCCAACTCTCTCCCCCCATAAATAAGGATTATAGGCAAAAACATTACAAAAACATAACCTCAAAATTAGATTTTTAAAAATTTATAAAAAAAAACTTAGCATGTCAGGCAGGATGTGGAAGTGGGGGGTGACTCTACAACTCCCCCCGCCTCCCTCTCCACCACCTCCCATCCCCTTAATTCATTTTGAGTTATGATTTTGAGGTTAGTTCTATGGGATTTTCTTTATGATTTTTCTCAAGAACAGTGCATTACCTTTTAATGAGAGTGGTATTATTATAATCGGGGACCAAATCTCTACCAAATAAAACACCTTTACTCCCCCAAATTCCTGCCAAACGATTCTAAATTTCAACCAAACTTATTGTGTACGAAATGAACGTAGATTATAAATAAATATCGGATATCGATATATAGGATAATAACTAACTTTTTATTGTACTAGAGGATTGAAAATTTCATACTGATTCTATAATGCCAAACTTCTTCATAGAAAAGTAGTCTCTATATTTAAGTTTTTATGGGTTGAAGTGCTGTGGGTGGGTGCGGCCTCTTGAGATCGCTAGGGATTTAACAGAATATGGCTGCGGTCTCATGAGGCCGCTGGGGGAGTTAGAGCTTAGAATAAAAGTTAGTTCAAAATTATGTATTGTTCATTGTTGTACAGTTAATATGGCATGGATGAGTTAGCTGCTGTGGTCAAAAATTTGTCGAGGAGGTTGTAATCATCAATAATACGGATTGATGTGTTTATATTTACTTCACTTCTTATAATTACAAACCAGCTCAAAGTATTTGAACTAAATGGTTATTCTAAGATTCAAATATCCTAGATTATATTACAGTGTTTATAGTACATTAATAGCTTAAATTTTTACATAAATATTTTCAATTGTGTTAAAATTGTTTCAGATTTCTCAATAAATGCACCACCAACATTTAAACCAACAAAAAAATATTCAGATATATCAGGCCTTCCAGCCCCTTATATGGACCGTCATTCAAAATTGTTTTATAGCAATGTAGAAGAATTTGCAACTATTAGGAGTTTACCAATGGATATTACAGCAGGATACCTTCAGCTCAGAGGAGCAAACATGATTGTTGGATGAAAATTTACTGAAGTTGCCTTAATAAAATAATGAATAGGAACATTTGTTCTAGATATGACGAAGATGTGATATATGTAGAAAGCTTTTCATGATGATATGACATAAAGTTTTCCTTTCAGTGAATTACACATTTTAATAATATTATTAATAAGTAGTAATTAATAATAAATATTTCATTAGAAACATTGAGTATTAATTGGAAGCTGATAAGCAATACAACATCAAGCCACATGGACATTATTTTGAGAAAATGGCATCTAAAGATTTTATACCAATTCTTAATAAATTAGTTTGAAAGAGGATGTATACACCGGTTCTTTTCTACATTTGATAAAAGTAATAATGGATTGAAAGTAGATTGTTATCATAAAAAAAGAAAAAGCTGTTACATTTTTCAAAAAAATGAGATTATTGCATATTGAAAAATATAAAACGCACTTTATTATTTGAAAGAGGAAATTGGGGAACTTGACACAATTTTGCTGAATTCTGATTCTGATATTTAATTAAAGTAAATATATTTTAAGGAGCATAAATGAATGTTGATAAAAGTATGTTCTCGCATAAAGTTTGTTAAATAGTTTTAAATAAAAGTCATAAATACATAGACTTATTATATACTACTGATCAATGCGTAAATATTTTTTTTATTCTTATTGATATGAAAATACAAGAAAGCTAACTTTTTTTAAGCAAATTTGACCTTACTTGAAAAACATCAAAAATTTTAATAGCTTCCACCAGATTTCTTTAATACTGTAACTAATAATAACAAAAATAAGTCTCTCTTTTACAAAACTTAGTATGTCTTCTGACTAGCTTAATCATTTTTAGCTTAGCGAGTGTGTATGTATTTTTATAGATATCTTTCTACAATCTTTCTACAATGCAACTGAATAAAATTTATATTTTATTCAGTTGCACTGTAGAATCACTGACTTAATATTATCTAAAACTTGTCTTAT
The DNA here is from genome assembly GCA_907164705.1 of Parnassius apollo. Lineage (NCBI taxonomy): Eukaryota > Metazoa > Arthropoda > Insecta > Lepidoptera > Papilionidae > Parnassius > Parnassius apollo. The sequence goes on from CAJQZP010001507.1 coordinate 5,833,171, forward strand.
AATCGCTTTGACTAATATAACCAAGAAATTACAACAGATTAAAGTAATTGGTAATTTAACAAAAAAGTGTTTAATGTTCCTTCAAATTTTATTCTTTATCGAAATCAATTAAATTACCCAAGAATCCAGCATCATATATTAAATCACCCGACGCAATTTTCCTTAAGAAACCTTCCTTCCTTTAGCATCTGTTGGAATGAGCTTAACAAATCAACATATAATTTTGGCTGCTGATAGTTCACACCCATTCGGGTATAGAATAGGAAGATCAAGTGTGAAATTCTTGTTTTGTTTACGACTCTTTCCACCCTTTGAAATGTAAATCACCTGAGGTAGCTCCTTGAGTTTTGATTTCATGGTAAGTTTCAATAGTTCATCATGACATAATTCTATTTAAAAAGTTTTAAGCCAAGAAATTTTTATTTATCTACATCAGATTTTCGGTTAGTTGTTACAAAGTTTTAATTTGTAACACCTTTATTGATTTAAATTCTTCTTTTTAAAGCCTACTGACTACAAATTTGTTCTGGCGGCGGCAGTTTTCCATCATGGAAAGTTTATGTATTGGAGTATATAAACGAATTTTGATTTTAAGGCACATTCAACTTACCCGAACTAGAGTCATTCGGAAAATATCTCATAATATATGTCCTGGCTGAAGGTACGAGTATCTCATAGTTATTTTTGTAACATTGCATGACTTTGTCAAAAGATTCAACATCATTTCGATGCTCCTTTTTTATAGTGGAAGGGACAAACGAGCATGCGGCTCACCAGATGGTAAGTGTCGACCACTGGCCATAAAAAACTGCATCACCAGAGGAATCGCAGGTGCGCTGTTGGTCTTATAAAATGGAGTAAACTAGGTTTTTGAAGATCCCTAAGTCTTATTGGTCCAGAAAAATCACCGGTGGTAAACGATTCGACAAAATAGTCGTGCGAGGCAGAAAACTTCCAGTAAAACGCACAGTGGTGGACCGCCAATCATCCAGATGATGTGGATGGTATCTTAAATTTTGTCGCGATGTGGTGATTTGTGTCCATGAGGTAAATTCGACGGAAAATTCAATGAAATGCTCCTGTTTTCTCCGCCACATGAATCAGCCCAAAGTATGATCTAAGTTACTTCAGGTTTTAAATGCGCGCCAACAAACTAATTTTATATATATTATTTATATATATACATATATTATATTTCCGATCTGGATACTACTGCTTCCTCGGACTACTCTTTATGGAAAGCCACCAGAAGACTAAAACGGCCTGTCAACGTCTCTCCTCCTATAAGAAAACCAGATGGTACCTGGGCGCGGACAGACCAGCAGAAAGCCAAAACTTTCTCAGAACACCTCTCCAACGTCTTTACCCCTCACCCATATGACGGCTCGCCAGAAGATGCAGCAGAAATTATTAACCACTCAAATAACCCAAAAGATACGCAGGAAATGCCTCTTAAATTTACAAAAACAGAAGTTGCTCGAATAATTAGAAAATCAAACCCAAAAAAGGCTCCAGGATACGACCTCATTACAAACCGAATATTACACGAACTACCTGAATCTGGCATAACTTTCCTTACTTTACTATTTAATGCCATGACCAGACTGCAGTTTTTTCCCCCTGGAGTGGACGGTCGCACAAATTGTAATGCTGCTAAAGCCAGAGAAACAACCTGAAGAAACAAAATCGTACAGGCCCATAAGTCTGCTACCCATTCCATCCAAAATATATGAATTCCTACTGCTACAACGAATTTTGCCTATACTCAAAGAGAAGGAGCTAATCCCTGACCACCAGTTTGGATTCCGCAGTAAGCATGCCACTATCGACCAAGTGCACAGGCTAACAAAATACATCATGGAGTCACTGGAAGGTAAATCTTACTGCGCCAGTGCGTTCCTGGACATATCTCAAGCGTTTGACCGCGTGTGACATGAGGGATTGTTATTTAATTTGAAAAATGCACTACCAGATCACCTTTACGGGATATTAAAATCATTTCTCCAGCAGCGGCATTTCATAGTACAATAAGGGGAAGCTCTGTCAGATCTCTGCCCTATAAAAGCAGGAGTCCCGCAGGGCAGCGTATTGGGTCCCATACTCTATTTACTTTTCACTACGGACCTGCCGACATCTGAATCATTAATCACTGGAACCTTTGCTGACGACACCGCTATACTGGCTACTCATAGCGACCTAAAAATAGCCTCACAAATACTTCAAAATGGGCTAAATGACATATCCCACTGGCTCAAAAAGTGGCGGATAAAAGCAAATGAAACCAAATCAGTCAACGTAACGTTCACCCTAAGAAGGGGCTCTTGCCCTCCAGTCACACTTAACAACATTGCAGTTCCACAGGCAGATCATGTGAGATACCTTGTATTGTACTTAGACAAAAGACTTACCTGGCAAAAACATATTTACACTAAGAGAAAGCAAGTCGGTATTAAAACGCGAAAACTCTCAGGCTCATAGGACGAAAGTCTCAATTGTCTCTAGAAAACAAAATACTTCTATACAAGGCAATACTGAAACCTATCTGGACGTAAGGAATCTAACTGTGGGGTACTGCATCCCATTCAAACATCGAAATCTTACAAAGGTTTCAAAATAAAGCACTCCGCATGATAACCAATGCCCCCTGGTATGTGCCCAACGAATTACTACATCATGATCTACGCCTGCCTACTGTGAAACAGGAAATCCTACGCCATACTAGAACGTATAAAGAGTGCATCGAACGTCATCCAAATATTCTGGCCCGGCCACTCATGGCAAACCACAACAAAGCGCGACGCTTAAAGCACAAGATACCCAAGATTACCACAGTAAACCCAGTTACTGTTTAATAATGAGGATGTGACACAGGTCACATACCGAGCACGCCAGCGATAGCACCAACAAACATACTGCTGAATGTCCCTCAAAGGCGACATATTGTTGTAAATAAAGGATACAAAAAAAAACTATTTTGAAATATCCTTTTCCATTAGTACCACAATGCTTGTTGGTCGTCGCGGTAAACAGGGCGTCTTTTCTAGATCAAAGGTCAGCGAGGGAATTATCTCTACCTACATCATTAGCCTCTGGTATAATATTTATTTCTGAATGGTCGATTATCTCAATTATTATTGAATTACAATGTATTGTAACTACAGTTTACGCTAAGGCCTCGTTCATCTCCCGCCCGATCGGCAGGCGCGCAGGAGCTACCAGAAGATGACAACATTGATATAGAGCAATTAATCGCACTGATGCACAAGAGACCTGCTCTATGGGACAAATTTGACCCAAAGTACCACGACAGAATATTGAAAGCGAGATTGTGGAAGGAAATAATATCAACAGTTATATTTTACTTGGGAACAATATAGTGTTGGTGAAAGAAAACAAAAAGGTAACTAAATTGATAGAATTAGGCGTTACTTTGCGGAAATCCATTATAATAAAAAATAAAAATATAAATTTCTTCGCAACCTTCCGCCAAACAAATACAATGATGTGTCTTAACTGGATTGAAGAGCACCTCCCGCCGATCTTTTACGGCGGGAGGTGCGGATCTTTACGGCGGCTGATCAGCCGCCCTAAAGTCTACATTACCTGAAGATGCCTCGTGTAGAGGTGAAACACGTGTCGTATTATCGTCGATGATGTGTCTTGCCTGGAATAGTGGTGTTGGGAGTAGTGGTGCTGGGATTAGTGGTGACGGAGTTAGTGCATGCAATTGAGGGAGGGCGGGAGTGGTGACGGAGTTAGTGCAGGCAATTGAGGGAGGGCGGGAGGTGCTCTTCAATCCAGGTAAGACACATCATTGTATTTGTTTGGCGGAAAGTTGCGAAGAAATTTATATTTTTATTTTTTTTAAGGTAACTAAAGTAAAATAGTTTCTTATTATAATAAGTTTACAAGTTGACAATAATTATTGTAGGTAAGTATTTCTTGTTGGTCTATGTGTAGTTTATGTGGTACGGGTGTCGAATGAAACCAGGATTTCTTCAGATATCTTTTGTATTGTCAAAAATTATCTTTGCATATTCTTTTAGAACACGTTTAGAACAGATACGCCATTGTCTAGAACCATAGAGTAGATACAGTTTATTTTTTTTTATTTCTGATTTGTTCTTTTTTAATTAGCTCACACCTATGGTCTAATATTACAGTTAAGTATATGATTATTTATATTTTATCATACTGCCACGAAATTGACCCTTTCGATGAATCAAAATATTCTGCAAAATGTCTATTTTCAATGCTGGATATTCTAGATCTCACGCGTAGGTCTAGGGCGTAAACTGTGCAACTTGGTTCCATACAGTTTGTCTTCAAACCTAATTCCATCATGTTTCCGTACGTAATTATGTAAAATGCAACATGGTTTAATTTAGGGGTCTAATAACAAAGGCGGCAAAGTCCCATATAATGATATGGGACTTTGCCGCCTTTGTTATTAGACCCCTGAATTATTTGGTCACAAGTTGTTAGTTTTACATCTAAAGCTCGATGTAAAATTCTCCATTTACTTGTAAGTATGCCAAATGTGCATTCTACAAATTTTCTTGCTAATGTAAGTCTGTAATTAAAAACTCTTTGAGTTATAGATAGGTTTCTTCTCGGGTATGGGCGCATTATGTGTTCTGAGAGAGCGAACGCTTCATCTCCAACAAAGACATAAGGCATTTTTTCCCCGTTTTCGTCTTTTGGCAGGTGGCTTGGTGAAGGAAGCATTAACTGACCACCTTAAAGCTTCTTACCAAATACAGAATTTTTGAAAACGGTAGAGTCACTGCTGCTACCGTAAGCTCATATGTCAACACTGATGAAAAAATAATTGGCATCAGCTACCGCCATCAAAACTAAGGAATGATATTGCTTATAATTATAAAATTCAGAACCCGCGCAGTTAGGCTTTTCGCATCTTATATGCTTTTCATCCACCGCTCCCAAGCAGTGTGGAAAATGGGTTCTTTTATAGAAAATTTCAGCAGTTTGGCACCAAGTTGTTTCATCTGGTTCTGGCATATATAAAGGTTGTAAACATGACCATAATTTCTCGCACGTCTCTTCTATAATTTCGCCAATTGTAGAGATGCCAATAAGATATTCGAAATATAGTGAATAGTAGCTATTTCCTGAAGCCAAGTACCTGCAACAATCATAAAAAAATATGTAACACCAAAAAAAAATAGATAAATCATACCTATGACAGTAAGTTATTTAATAAAACAGTTTATGTTCATTTACAGGAGCTGATGTGCAAAAAAAAAAATGGAAAAATCTCAAGGATACATACTTCAAGGAGGTAGCAGATGATAAAAAGTTGGTGTCGCGTCAAGCTAGAAAGAAAAAGAAAAGACCTTACATACACATGAGAGCACTTTCATTTTTATGCACTCATAAATTTCTGAGAGATGCGACAAATAATGTTACATACACAGAAAACAGTACAAGTAATGCCGAAGACCTCACTAATCAATCCGGCGAAGACACTGACTCAGAAGTTACACAAAATAAAAGACTGAAAGCGAGCATGCGTAAAAAGAGTAAAAATCTGAATAACAGCGATGATGAGTTATTGAAACTATTGCAGGAGAAAAAATATGATGAAGATGTTTCATTCTGTGAAATGCTCATCCCGATGTTAAAAAATCTATCAATAGACCAGAAACACTATGCCAAAATTTAAATCCTGAATGTACTTAACAGAGCAACAAAATATTCACCACCTACACAAAATGTTATGCCACCTAGATTTCGTCAGTCATCATCATCGCATTCATCATACAATCCGAACACGCCATCACCGTATCCAAATACGCCATCACCGTATCCAAATACGCCATCACCCTATCCTATATATGCTAAATCTCCGCCTGATCCGTCTCCTCAAACTCAGTACACGCCATCTCGTAATCCATCTATCATTCCTCAATCTCCGCCTGATCAGTCTCCTCAAACTCAGTACACACCATCTCGTAATCCATCTAACATTCCTCAATCTCAGCCTGATCCGTCTCCTCAAACTCAGTACACGCCATCTCGTAATCCCTGTAACATTCCTCAATCTCAGCCTGATCCGTCTCCTCAAACTCAGTACACACCATCTCGTAATCCATCTATCATTCCTCAATCTCCGCCTGATCAGTCTCCTCAAACTCAGTACACACCATCTCGTAATCCAACTAACATTCCTCAATCTCACCCTGATCCGTCTCCTCAAACTCAGTACACACCATCTCGTAATCCATCTAACGTTCCTCAATCTCAGCCTGATCCGTCTCCACAAAATGAGTTCACGCCATCTCGTAATCCATCTATCATTCCTCAATCTCCACTTGATCCGACTACACAAACTCAATTCACGCCATCTCGTAATCCATCTATCATTCCTCAATCTCCACCTTATCCGTCTCAGCAAACTCAGTACACGCCATCCCGTAAATCTAATGTCATTCTTCAATTACAGCCTGATCCGTCTCCTCAAGACCAATACACACTGTCTCTCAGTTCAAATTTTCCAAATACTTCATTTAATCATTCTTCGTACGTAGTAGAGGGGAGTGGTTTTGACATGAAAGATTTTATTTTATTTAAATAGAAGTTAATTACTTTAATAAATGATTCTGTAAGATTAATCCTACTTTTTTATTTATCATTGTTTTTTGAATTGTAGTCAATACTTATTTAGTGCCAAATATTTCTAAACATTTTATGAAGATCGATAATAAGGTGCACTTTGAAAAGACCACGTTGCTTTATTTTAATACGATCGATTTTCATGAAATGTTTAGTATACTATACCTATAATACCTACTTGTGGTGCATACCTCTACCTAAATACGGAAAATCTTACCTTATAGTTATCGAAAGTCTCTCTTCAGCTGAAACTGCTTTTCTCCAATTTGTATCTTGATAGGTAATAGCTGGACCAACTAGTCGTAGTAAATTATCGAATGATGTTTTACTCATTCTATAATATCTGAAAAACTTTTTACTGTATTTTCGTAGCTCTTGATATTTTATGTAGAAAAATCCTTTCATTGGTCTCAAAGCCGTAAAGGGGTGAATCCAGTGTTGATGGCTACTTTTGATACGTCCATTACATAGCCGCCGTAGTATCTAGTAAATAAAACGGTAGTATTGTTTTGAACGGGGAACTACATCAAACTGACAAATATCGTGCGGAATTTCATTCTCAGTGCGTAATAGGTGTAATTTTGATCACGGAATAAAAATCCGATATATAAAATTCGCGCGGTGAATATTCGCTGTGTGGACGAGGCCTAATATATAACGCCCTGTCCGCACTGCGATATTTCACCGCACGTTTTTATTCTCGCAATTCTGTAACACATTGAATCTTATAGGAGTATCCGCACTGGCGGTAAAAAAATCACGCGGAAAAAAAATCTGTGATTTGATGCAAATTGAACGCGATGCGGCGCGGATTTATTTCCGCGCGAATGTTTTGTACAGTATATAGTAGTTATGGCTATAGCCGCACTGCGAAATAAAATCCGCGCGTTTCGCTCAGTCGTGTACTGGCGCTGTTAGCAGGATGTCGCGCGCTTCGTCTCCCGCCCGATCGGGAGCCGCAGAGGAGTTAGAAAATGACGACATTGATATTGAGCAATTAATCACGTTGATACACAGGGAGACCTCCCCTGTGGGACAAATTTAATCCAAAGTACCACGACAGAATATTGAAGGCGAGATTGTGGGAGGAAATATATCAAGACATATATTTTAGTTGGGAACAATGCAGTGTTGTTGAAAAAAAAAACAAAAAGGTAAATATAAAGTATTTTTTTTTAATTTAATGACGTTTACAAATTAAATATTTTTATTTATAACCTTTGATTATATACCTACATGTCTAGATTGAGCAATGCAAACAAACTTCGCGCAAAAACCGGCCCGAATTACGTGATATGTCTTACCTTTACTTACGTCACCGCTCGTGTACTTATTGTAGTCAAACTGTCAAGATGTGCGTGTTTAGGGATACTTGCTTCAAATTATTAACTTAACTTTTCCCCATTATTTAATAAGGTGTAGTTTAAACAAAATAGGTTAAATAAAGTAACTATTTCGTAGATTAGTGTTTTATTTAATTTAGTAAAAACAAAAAATATAAACATAATTACAAATATTTTTCTTTTAATTTTTTTAAACAAACAAAAACTTATAAGTACTACTGCATCTTTTTATGATTTACAAAGATAAATAAATAAATATTAAAATAAAATATTTTTATTCATTAACAAAATGTTTAAAAATTACAAAAAGATGTAATGATATTTATAATGTGTCTCCCATAGTTTCGCTAAGTTTCCCTAATATTAAACTGGCAACACAAGCTAATCAGACTAACCTAAACAGTAACGAATTAAAAAACTGTGTTTTCTTAAAATAAAGTAGTTAAATAATATAATTTACTTCTTTACTTCCCACGTAATTGCGATACAATTTGATAGCACAAACCGGCATAATTAATCATTTTTCGTGAGCTTATTATCCATAGGTGACTCAAATGACACTGGCGTAGGTGAGAAGCGAGTCTACCAATAATTATAGTAGACTTTTCGAGCCGTTCGGTACGGTCAATGTGTCCATCTAGACATGTATATAATCAAAGATTTTTTGTTGGTCTGTAATTTAATATAGAATATATACCTATAATATGGGTAGACGTTTATATTTTATATTTTTTCATATTGCCATGGAATTGACCCTTTCGGTGAATTAAAATATTCTGCAAAATATTGTCTATTTTCAATGCTGGATATTCTAGATCTCACAGGAGTAGGGTGCAAACTTTGTAACTCGGTCCCATACAATTTGTCCTTAAACCGAATTCCATCATGTTTGCGTACGTAATTATGTAAAATGCTTTAATTATCTGGTCACAAGTTGTTAGTTTTACATCTAAAACCCGATGTAAAATTCTCCATTTATTAGTAAGTATGCCAAAAGTGCATTCTACAAATCTTCTTGCTAGTGTGAGTCTGTAATTAAAAACTCTTTGAGTTACAGATAGGTTTCTTCTGGGGTATGGTCGCATTATGTGTTCTGAGAGAGCGAACGCTTCATCTCCAACAAAAACATAAGGCATTTTTTCCCCATTTTCATCTTTTGGTAGGTAAGTTGGTGATGGAAGTATTAACTGACCACCTTCAAGCTTCTTTCCAAATGCAGAATTTTTAAAAACGGTAGAGTCGCTACTGCTGCCGTAAGCACCTATGTCAACACTGATGAAATAATAATTTGCATCAACCACCGCCATTAAAACTAAAGAATGATATTGTTTATAATTATAAAATTCAGAACCCGCGCCATTAGGCTGTTCGCACCTTATATGCTTTCCATCCACCGCTCCCAAGCAATGTGGAAAATGGGTTCTTTTATAGAAAAGTTCGGCAGTATGGGACCAAGTTCTTTCATCTGGATCTGGCATGTATAAAGATTGTAAACAAGACCATAGTCTTTCACACGTGTCTTCTATAATTTCACCAATTGTAGAGATACCAATTAGATATTCGTAATATAGCGAATAGTAGCTATTTCCTGAAGCCTAGTACCTGCAATAATTACAACAAAATATGTAACACCAATAATATAAAATTCAAACAAATTATAGTTTATTATTTATCTACACAACAATTACCTTATTTTATTTTCTTTTACAGGAGCTGATGTGCAAAAAAAAATGGAAAAATCTTAAAGATACATACTTCAAGGAGGTGGCAGCTGATAAAAAGGTAGTTTCGGGTCAAGCCGCAAAGAAAAAAAAGACCATACATACACATGGGAGCACTTTCATTTTTAGCCACTCAAAAATCAATGAGAGATACGACAAATAATATTAAAGACACAGAAAGCACTAACAGTAATGCCGAAGACCTTACAAATCAATCCGACGAAGATACTGACACAGAAGCTTCACGAAATAGGAGACTTAAAACGAGCATGCGTAAAAAGACTAAAATTCAGAATAATAGCGATGATGAGTTATTGAAATTATTGCAGGATAAAACTTATGATGAGGATGTTTCATTTTGTGAAATGATCATACCAATGCTCAAGAATCTCTCAACAGACCAGAAACATTACGCTAAAATTGAAATTCTGAATGCACTTAACAGAGCAACAAAATATTCACCACAAAATTTTATACCGCCTAGAGTCAGATCCGCTAAGTCTCAATATCAATCATCATCATCATCGTATTCATCTTACAACCCAAATACGCCATCACCCTACCCAAATACTATCCATCAATCTCCTTCTCCCCAAATTTACCAATACCCACCATCTTTTCCTCAATCTCCGCCAGATCCGTCTCCTCAAACCCAATACACACCATCTCGTAATTCAACTGTCATTCCTCAATCTCCGCCTGATTCGTCTCCTCAAACCCAATACACACCATCTCGTAATTCAACTGTCATTCCTCAATCTCCGCCTGATCCGTCTCCTCAAACCCAATACACACCATCTCGTAATTCAACTGTCATTCCTCAATCTCCGCCTGATCCGTCTCCTCAATCCCCATACTCGCTGTCAAATTTTCCAAATACTTCATTTAATCATTCTACATTCGTAGTAGAGGGGAGTAGTTTTGACATGAAAGATTATATTTTATTTAAATAAAAGTTACATTACTTATAAATAAATGATGCTGTATGATTAAACCTTGTTTTTATTTACCTCCGTCAGTTATTAAATATACTTTGGAATGTTACAATATCAAATGGGAGGGGGGGGCTGGGGGGGGGGGATAAATTAAGAGAACGTGAAAATTTAAAATAAATGGTATTATCAGCGCTAAAATGACAAAGATGCATTAAATACATCTAAGCATTTGATAAAAATCAAACTGAGCTCAAAGAAATTAGGGTGCACTTTCAATTGTTTCGAAGAAACAATCAAAAGAAAGGTGCTCTTTCTTTTAATAAGATTGACTTTTATGAAATGCTTAGATATATTTTAGCTTACACTGCTGTGCAGGCTGTACCTAGTACCTATAAGAATGGAACATCTTACCTTAGAGTTATCGAGAGTCTCTCTTCAGCTGAAATTGCTTTTCTCCAATTCGTATCTTGATAGGTAATAGCCCAACCAACTAGTCGTAGTAAATTATCGAATGATTTTGTAGTCATTCTGTAATATCCGAAAAACTTTTTATTATATTCTCGCAGCTCTTGATATTTTATCTAGAAAAATCCATTACCCGACCTATGGGTCACAAGGCCGTAAATGGGTGAATCCAATGTTCGTGACATCTTACGATAGGTTTGTCACGCCGCCGCCGCCGTAGTATCAGGTAAAAAACAAAAATATCTACGAAAAAAATAGTGTTGCCAGGAGTTGATATATCGATAACACAAAATTACTTGATTTTGTTGGTTTTTTAAGCAATAAATGAGTCTTTATAATCTGGTATGTTTTATTTAATCTTGTGATGTCTTCCACTTTTTATATATGTACTTTGTATATAAATAAAATCAATAACAATAAAATAGTAGATCTTAGAGATGTAGCCGTGTCGCACGTTGTGTATCGATGTCGAAATCGATCTAACCAAAATATACAGAGATCGACTCAAAATATTTTATGTGTCGGGGGAGGCGTAGGCCAAGTGAAGCACAGAAGAAAAGTCTTACGCTCTTATGACAATGAGGGTTTGATATGATGTTGATGCTACCAGATGATTTGAGATAATCATAATCTTTATTGCAATCAAATGGTAACAATAAATGTGATGTTTTAAAAAAAATAGTCTGCATTTGAACCCAGATTTGGCATAGCAATTATAAAAATATTAAATATTGTTTTAAACTACAGTATTAGATTTCATCAATAAATTACATTATTAGATTATATTATTTTAAAATTATGTATATTTAATTAAATTAATAATCACAATGTCAAGCAAAAAATAATTATTATTATAAATAAAAATAAAATTAAGTAAAAAATAATAATTGAATAAAAAAATTAAATTAAATTAGATAGGCACAGGCCGAAGTTATCCACACAAATTAAATAATATTTGTATCAAAATATTCATTTAAATTATAGAAACATTTTTCAATTAAATATAACTTTAATTGGGATAAAAATAATGTAGTACTCGTTAAATTTTTTATGTCATTTGGAAGGAATATTAAAAATTTTAACTGCCATACAGTAGGGACTAGAGCTATGCAAAGCAAGAGTAGATTTTGGCAATAGTAGCCTATTTTTATTTGGTCTAATTGAGTATTTGTAATTTGTTTCACTTAATTTGGTAAATACACTCGGCGTCACAAAAATCGCACCTCTTTAAATTTCTACTTCAAACTACTTTTAAATCCATTTAATCAATGGTAAGTCTATAAGTATGTTATATCATTGGAAAGGTAATTAAATTTACTCATTAGAAAAAATAATGGTTATCATATGTTTTTACCGGGAAATAAAAAAAAAGAAGTTAATGTCCACAAGAAGAAAATTAAGATTTATTGCAACTCACAAAATTAAAAGAAACATGTTTTGAAACCACCTAAAACCTAGTGTTAACCACCCTTTGCCTTAATTACTGCTTCCATACGATCTTTCATTGATCTAATCAACGTAACAATGCGTTCTTGAGGAATGTTGTCCCATTCCTCAATAACAGCCTCCTCGAGTTCTTGCAGTGTGGTGGGGGCAGGATCACGAGTCCGTACTCCCTGCTTTAAATCATCCCAGAGGTGCTCTATCGGGTTCATGTCTGGACTTTGCGCCGGCCACCGCATAACAGAGATCCCGACCTCTTGAAGGTAATCACATCAATCACAAGCGGGCGTTGTCATGCATTAATGTAAATCCATCGCCAACAAAACCCGCGTATGGAACCACATGCTCTTCTAGGATCTCCAATATGTATCGGTGAGCAGTCAGCGACCCTTGACCACGAGCACCTCCACTCCGGGAAACGCAGACAAGGCTGGTTTTGGCGTCGACTGACATGCCACCCCAGAACATGCATGAGCCACCCTTGAATCCAACTGTTTCTTCAATACAGGCTTGTGCAAATCGTTCCCCTTGCCTTCTGTATACTCTTATGAGTTTATCATTGGAGAAAACACATACTCTCGTCTCATCCGAAAAAAGTTCTGTCCTCCTTTGGTCGATCGTCCAATCAATATGATCGTGTGCAAATTGCAATCGATCTCTGCGATGCTGTGCGGTCAATTTTGGACCAGTTGCAGGCCTATACGCTGCAATTTTCTTTTCTCTTAACCGTCTTCTGATTAGAGGTTGCAAATATTCGGTAGTTTTGATTTTCGAATATTTTTTCAGTGCTGTTCGAATATTATTCGAATATTCGAATATATTAAAAAAACACTTCAAATATCAGCTTTCATTGCTTTAGGAACAGAACAATAATCAACATTGAAAATAATCTAACATACCAACACGAATAGAATCATCATTTATCTTTAAACAATATAAACTCAGTGTTTAGTAAAATAAAAAGTATTATCAAATTCTTAAACATAGTAGGAAACATGTTCTTATAAATCTCACGATTATACATGAACATGTTAATCAAAACACAATAATTAACATTGCAAATAATCTAACATACTAACACGAATAGAATCATCATTTATCTTTAAACAATATAAACTCGGTGTTTAGTAAAATAAAAAGTATTATCAAATTCTTAAACATAGTAGGAACCTTACGTTCTTATAAATCTCATGATTATACATGAACATGTTAATCAAAACAATTATAAAATTCTCAAACAATTCAAAAAGTCTTAAAGTCGTTAATAATAAAAATAAAAAGTATCACAAATGTAAAGGTGTCGTAAAGGCAATGCAGTATCATTTTCATATGCAATATTACACTAATAAATCAGATTCATCAATAATAACTCAGAATTAAGTCAGATTTACCTATTATAATATAAAATCAACACAGCTCATAATAATTATTGTTTTTACGTATTCTTTGAAAGTGAGACCTGAGGAAACTTAAGGCGTCTAAGGAATCATCGCTTAATTTACATCTGAGATGATTGCAGATATACTTCGTAGAAGAAAATACCCTTTCGCACTCTACACTAGTTGGTGTAATGCACATTAACACGTCATAAGCCTGAGTTAGGTGTATTTGTCTTGACGTTCCTGCATCATATAAAGCCATCTGCATTTTTATTGATGATTCTAGATCATCTTCGCAAGTTGCTGTGGACGTAGAAGGCCTTGCACACATTTCATCATCCATTTTTTTCTGCAGCTGTTCTTTTATTGACATATTTGTAATTCTAGACGCTTCTTCATTTTGACAATGCTGAGGATCTGCTAGAAACATGTCATCTTCGTCATCAGAAGCGCCAGTATAAGTTATTGTTGAAGGTCTTTGATTAAAGTATTTTTTTTTGTATGTCAACTATGACTTTGGTGATAACATCATTTCCTACTTTAGGGAAGACAGTAGAAGATTGTTCCTGGTAGTATTTGTTAGGATTGTGTAAATACTTCAGTGTACATACCAGATCTGCTTGTCGGCGTTGAGCGATTCTTAATGTTAAAGCCTGAAGGAGTCTACTACTGATAACCCCATTGTTCTCTTGTAGTTTAGTGACCATGAATTGCAGGGCTGTATCCGCAGTTAATAAATTCGCCTTTTCTTGGCAAAAAGCTTCTACAGTGCTTTTTACGATAGTGAGAGTCGTAGATAAATCCTGCAAAAGATCAAGCTCGTAGGTACTGAACATAGTTTTTTCTTTCAAGTCAATCAGTGCCTTTAATATTGCATCCTTTAAAAGCAAAAATTTTGAAACCATGTCCACCATGCTGCTCCACCGCGTTTTGCAATCTAAAACCAGGCCCGCTCTTTTGTTATCTTCAAGGACATGTTCATTTAAAACTTCTGTCCTAGTTGGAGACTTCTTGAAAAATTTCACTACCTTTCGTACTTTAACAATCAAATCCTTATAATCGACATTAAGCCTGGATTCACTTCTGGTTTCTGCATTACTAACTACAAAACCTTGGCCATCGTCATTTTCATCTGTTTCTTCATCTTCTGATTCTTCTGCCTCTGAATCTACTATTGTAGATAATGTGTCCTCTGTGTCTATTTCTTCTGAATTTTCGACAGTTTCTACACTCTGACTATATAAGTTCTTATATATGACATTCACCACTGCACACTGAATTCCATGTGCAAGGCATAATTGGTGAAATGAAGGTATTTGACAACCCATGGCAGTCATAACGCTAGCACCGTCTGTCACTACACCTACTACGTCATCTTCTAAAAATAGATCGTAGGACCCTAATTAAACCCGCAAAATATGATTACATCTTTCCGATGTTCCTCTACCTGTAATTCTTGCCAATCCCAAGTTTTTGAAAGGCTTGTCATTGTCATTGAAATTAGCGCAGTGAATGTTAATATTCACATAACGCCGGTTGCTAGCTGATGTCCACTCATCAAGAGAGACGGAAAATTTCTGTCCTTTTGCTTTTAAAACCGACAATTCAGTGTTTTAACCTTTTCTATCAATCTTCTTAATTGTGTTCGGAGATTTCGGCAAAGCTTCGTATCCACTTTTTTAAAAAAAGCATACGTATAGATTCTGATTTGCAAAAAACGTTGAATGGTTGACCATCACACGCAGTCATTTTGGAAATCACAGTTTCCATATTATCTTCTTTGGTGTTCTGATAGTAATCGTGAATTCTGACTTTTTTTTGTCTTGGGCATGGGCCGCTGATCTTGTTCTTCTACTACCTCATTTGTGGGAGTGGTAGGCGTAGCAGTCGCTGGAATCTGTCGAATATTTCTTCTTGTATCTAGTAGACCGAACAATAAAAAAAATCTTATGAGTAAAAGCGTTAATACCTTTTGGTCAAAAGTAATAAATGTAAGTGAACAAATAGTTAACAAAGGTAAAAGCCGTAAAAGTAAGTTAAATGAGTGACTAACCAGGTACACTTGGATGTTGTTTCTTCAAGTGATTGTGTAAGCATGTGGTGGTATTTGAGCATTGAAGAATTCTTTTGCATAATTTGCATTTTGCGTGACTTCCATCCTCAGTCCGTAAGAAAGAGTTCCATACTGAAGATTTGTCAAACGTACGTTTTGTGTACTCTTTAAAAACCAATTTATCCATCGTCAACTGATCTGCAATGTAATTGAATTTGATACTTGTAAATACATATAACGTAGGTATTTGGTGATCAGTGCAAAGTGAGTTTTTAGGTTAAGTCATAAATTCAACCACCGCGTTTGCAAAAAAATAACAAAATACACAATACTTACATAAAACAATCCACAAATACTTTTATATAAACACCAGAATCAAATCACTTCACAAAAGACAAAATGCACAGCTTTGCAAGTATATAACAACGCGTTCTGTAAGTGAATGAACTCAACAAAATGGCGTCAAGCAAGTCACTCAAGCCGTTAAGCAGTGTTGCCAACAACAATTTTTAAGTTCTACCAACATAGACTTCTAGTATTTTTTTGGTAGTTATTCGAATATATATTTATTTACTATTCGAATATAAATTTGGAAATAAAATTCGAATAATTCGAATATTCGATTGCAACCTCTACTTCTGATCGTAGAGACGCTTAAAGATGTTCTGCGAGTTGATCGTAGCTGCTGTTGCAGTTCTACAGCATTTGAGAATCTATTGCATAAAGATGTCGATACAATGAATCGATCGTCTCTTTGTGATGTGGAGCGCTGTCGCCCAGATCCACGCCTCCGAATATAGTCATTGGTGTCCTGGAACCGTTGGAATACTCGTCGAACGGAAAAACGGGATAGGTTTAGTTGCCGAGCGACATCACACTGTCGCATCCCTGACTGCAGTAGCAAAATCACTTGAGCGGTTTCACCAGCAGTGTTACCCATATTGTGGGATTTTAAGCTTGATTCAGAAATTTACGTGTATCCTCTTCAACGTTTGGAAAGCGAATGACTCACATTTTACCCTGTACCGGCCCTTTTATAGCACATAACGCACCGCAACTAGTGATCTTTACGACACGTATTTTAGAAAAAGTTATTTCAACGTCTCGTCCTCAGAAGATTTCTTAAGTTTATGAAACAAAACAGTTGTTAATTTAAAGGTTATTAAACGCACTTTTAGTTAATACCAATAATGACTTGATTAAATGTAAACACTGAGAGCCAGACACTCAAGTAACTTTTTTCGGGGAGGTGTGATTTTTGTGACGCCGAGTGTAGTTCTGGGTGGTTTTTTACAAATTTGCATGTTTCCCAAATATAAATACACGTCAAAGTCAAAATTTTAAACTTTTTGAAGTGGGACTTATAACTTTCCGGAATTTTTATGTTTGCCAAGATTCTTATAATTTTTTTTTGCATTATAAATAATTGCTCTTTACTATTTCCCCACAACATGACACCGTATGACAGCCACGAAGATGTGTATGCGTAATATGCTGACAGAGCGCTGGAGACATTTGTGGTTTTCTTTATTTCTCGTAATACGTAAGTGAATTTGGATAGCCTATTTTTTACTTTAATTATATGGGCTTTCCAGTTTATATGACAGTCGATTTCCAGGCCTAACAAGTTGAAGTTGTCAACAGTTCCTATAGGTATATTATTATAAGTAAAAGCGATATTTAGTGGTGATTTTTGAACTGGTCGGAATTGCATAATTTTGGTTTTATTAAAATTAATCTCTAGGTTGTGATGTGTCAGCCAATTTGTAATCTGGTTCAATACTTGATTCAATTTATTATTTAAATTCTGGTCTTTTGTATGCGGAATAAGAATGGAAATGTCATCAGCAAATATAATAGAGATTTCAGTCAATACCCTAGATTGAGAAATTAAATCGCAAAACACAAAATGTAAAATTGCTCTTCATACTTAAGAAAAAAATAAACATTTATTATTTTTAATTTTATATTATTAAAATAAAAAAAAATCATCATCATCGACGCTTTCCAAAATGCGAATCGTTCATGTTGCACTGCACTACTTTTTCCGCTATTCGTTTATGATGTCATTAGGGTGTATCACACAATTATATACTAGTCCACGACAATGAACTGATAATCGATGACCTGCTAAGGATGCGCCAGAGTTGAGATATTACATTTATTATGCGGTTGATTTGATGAAATTTTCTTTTATTAATGTAGCTGATGATAGTTTTACGTTTCTTCCCTTTTGTTTTATTCAAATATCGATAATAATTTAAAAAATAACACACATAGAACTAAAATACCTGTAATAATTTTCCAATATCTATATTTCATATTTTTGTGGGCCGGGTTTTTTGTCAACTATAGACGTCGTTGGCGCTCAGAGCTCGCAGGTGCTGGTCAAGTATAGGCGATTTTGGCGCTCAAAAGGTTAAATAATATTGCGCCATTCGATTTCTCCAAATAATACCATCTATAATAGTATGAATGAACAAAAACTCCTCCTAGATATAAAAGATGGCGCTGATTTCGTCTACCCTACAGTGACATTTGAATTTGCGCCATTTTGGTTGATTTTTACAGAAGAGTCGGGCAGCCTGTGCGTTTTCTGAGAAAAAATCTAATTTCGTCCAAAACGACCGGTGTTTTTAACAGAAAGGGGATTTTGTATACGTGAAGGCTTTTTGCAATATTTATTCGTTAGTGTGACTTTCTTATTAAGTAATAAAACTAGAGTTACATAGCCCCTTGAAATTTCAATATGAGGGAAATTGTGACTTTTAGGTTAGTTGCAATTACCACACCAAACTTGTATAAAATTGATAAACGCGATAGATAGATGTTCCAGTAATAACAATAATAAGGTTCTGTTATTTTTGCTTCGTACGAACAAAGTAGTAATACATATTTTACTGCCGAGTCACAAATAGTTTAAGGGCGAAATTTTGTATACGTATGTTTGTTAGCCCTTCACGCTAAGACGGCTGAACCAATTTTGATGAAATTTGGTACGGACAGTAGTATTAAACCTCGAATTAATACATAGGCTTTTCATCCCGGGAAAAGCGAGGCACTACTACTATTAATATAAATGTGAAGGTTTATGTGTGTATGTATGTTTATCAACTCTTAAAGCTTAAACAGCTAAACGGATTAAAATGAAATTAAAAATGGAAATAGATTATGATTTTTTCAGATAATACAGAATTGCTAAAGAAAAAAAGAGAACAAAAACATAATAGAACTGCTGAATGAAGCAGTTTTAACTATTTGCACATAAAAAACTTAACAGCTACGATGCTCCATTGTTACAAACAAAGACAAAGATACAAAATACCGAGACCTACAATAATCTCTAAGACTATATGTACTCGAGGAGTTAAAATGTCCAGAATTGGAAGACCTGGAGTATTTTCTATTATAGTCAAATAAGAGATGGCTTCGTATATTCATATACTCGAAAAATGTGGATATCCACTGATCAAAAAAGAAATGATTGCTATGATTTCGGAATATATTCGTAGAAACGGTATAGTGACTCCCTTCACAAACGACGTATCAGGGAAAGAGATCTTATCTTTTCGCAAACGACATAGGCTTTAATACAAAAAACTACAATCTAGGGAAATTGCACGAAAGAAGGCCAACAAACCATTTATTATATGTGTCAAGCAAATCAAAGTTCTCACGAGTACTTTGATTTGCTTGACAACGTCACTCGGGAGTCAAAACGTGGCGATAAAACTGAACAAATTTAAAACAAAGTTGTTGGATTAACTGGATTCCGATCGACTAGGGCGATAAGCAGCCCTGCTCGCGTAATCACTCCGACACCCCCTATTCATCACACGTGTTGCCACCCCTAGATTGTAGCGCAATAAAACCGCTGAAAGATAGATAGAAAGGTGCGCTTGTTAAAGCACAGCGCTTATATATCGGTTCAAAATCACCAAAAGCAGTGTTTGCGCGATAAGAGCTAATCCATATTTTGCAAAACAGATTCAAAAGAACTGGAATTTTACCCTAAAAATGAGATTCATTCTTGGCCAGAACATGTAGAAAATCTACAATCTTCGGGTAATTTTAATGCTGAAGTGTGTTGACGATAATACTAGAGCTCAACAACCACACAACCGAACTGTTATAGATCCCCTTTTACTAGGGATCCGCTGACACAAAGCACACAGTCAGCACTCTCTTAGTAGCTTCAGTACTTTCTTATGACAATACTAGCAATACCAGTCAGTCCGTCATACACTCTCATCCGCAACACTCGCCTCTCAAAATTCAATTCTTATTTTGTGTCTTTCTATAATTAAATCCAGTGCAATTTCTAAATAGTTTTTTTTAAAAGACATTTCGTGAAGCCCCGTATAACATTGGTGGCAACGGTGAAGGGATCTATAAAAGGTCCTTGGTGCCTCTGAGGACTCAATTGTGCAATAACTGGAACATTTTGTGTTGTGATCTCTATAAATACTTATCGCTTAAAACTAGTTTCTTCGCTGAACTTCTGAGAACGACACCAGCCTGGCTGCTTGAAAATTGATGCTAGAAGTCATACAACCGAAGAAAAGAAAAGAGAGTACAAGAAGAATACCACCCAGCATCTGCTTATCATCTGCAAACCGAGGCTACAAAGTCAACAGTGCACGCTGTCGCTGTGTTCGTTCCGATCAAAATACAAGTACATAAACCCGACATGTTCCTGTGAGTCCGCTCCAGCTTTATATGAATATTATAACGATACAGTTTTAAATATTGTGAATAATACTGAATACTTTATAACCTTCGCAAAATATATAAATTAATTTATTCAACAGTTAAATCTAAATAATTTATTCATATTTCAATTATAATTTCATTCATTCATTTTAATATAATTCATTGTATATCAAGTGTCTTTTAAACATTATATCTTAATTGTGTGCTATTGCTTGTATTCGAGACCAGTGCAACGCCTTATGGCTACTGCGCCCACGCGAAACGCCGAGTACCTTATCTTTGTTTTGACTAATCCTCGTCCGTCACAATGCCTAAAGACGAACCTACATCGGTTATTTCGACACCAATCATCGATCTTAATATTCTTTGTAAATTTATAAGTAAGTTTGACGGCAACCGAGAAAAATTAATGCCGTTTATTAATAACTGTAGTAATGCTATGAACCTCGCGTCAGATCAACAACAGGATATTCTTTTAAAATACATACTTAGTCAGTTAGAAGGACGCGCTGAAAGTGCGTGCTCGATTAAAATATTTGAATCTTGGTCACAGTTAGAAGACTTTCTTAAATCCCAATTCGGTGACAGGAAACATTACGCTGCACTGCTCTCAGACCTACAAGAATGTCGTCAGTCCAATAACGAAACGGTCAACCAGTACGCCCTGCGAATAGAGACGTGTTTGTCTAAATTATTGACAGAAATAAATATATCAATACCTACTAAAAAAAAGGGAGAACTGGCAGGCCGTCTCGCGGCAATGCAGGACTTAGCGTTACACACTTTCGTGGTTGGTTGAAATCCTCGTCTATCAACAGTAGTTCGATGCCGCGATCCCGATACGCTCAATGACACTATAAATTTTGCTGTGTCTGAAGAAAAAATATTCCAGGTGACTCGACGCCATCTTAGTCAAACAAATACCCAGGATTCAAACCAAAGACGCTTTACTAGTCGTAATTTTCAACAAAACCAAACAACTACGCGAGAGAGGCCTTTTAATAATTCAACTGGGTCTTCCTCTATGTTCAGAACTGATTATCCAGTGTGCCGATATTGTAAAATACCCGGTCATACATTAGAAACATGCCGCAAACGCGAGGCTAATAATCGACGACGATTTGGTAACGCTCAGTACAGTTATAGTAATAATAATGTTAATCGCAATAACTACAATAATAATGGTCCACCGCCTCACACTTTCCCAAATCGTAATCAGCATATCAATGCTGCTATTGCAGACGATCAAAACGTCGATAACACCAACCATCATTTAAACGCCGAGGATTTCCCGTCCAGTATCGCACGGGAAGACTAAATATCAAAGCCGATACTCACCCCATTACCAATCATAACACAGCTTTTCACTCATTCTCTATTCCTATTCCAACTCAATCTAACCGACAGGGTATCTAGCCCCAAACCGACAGATTGAAAGTTAATAATGCTACTTCAATTAACAAACAGCCTATCAACGGCGTTATATCGAGGAGTGTTTCGTCTTCCTGCATCTGAAAAGAAAGAAAACAATATTAAAATATATAACATCTCTACAAATCCATCAAAAAAATACATACCTTTTATAAAAGTTCAAACTTCTGTCTCGTCGAAGTCCTTATCCTTGCTCGTCGATACCGGCGCAGCTATCAGTATTATTAAAGATTCTGCTGTGGAAAAGATGCCTGAAATAAACAATAATACTATAGAAATTATTGGTATAGGAAATGACTCTGTTACATCCCTTGGTCACATCCCAATTAAATTTTGTTCCTACCAACATAACTTCTACGTACTTCCAGTGTTTGATTTGCCGTATGACGGAATCATTGGTAGCGACTTCCTTATCAAATTAAATTGCAAAATTAATTATGACAACAACACCTTAAAAGTAAATAAAGATGAAATAGAGCTTTGTTTCACTAAGCCAGTCTATACTATTGCACCTCGATGTGAAACTCTCATAGAGTGTTCTGTAAGAAATCCGGACATTAAAGAAGGACTTGTTCTCGATCAGAACCCCGTAGACTCGCTCGTAATAGCTAACTGCATCGTAAAAGTGAAATCAAATTCAAGAATTAATATTTCCGTTGTAAATACTTCTGAAAGCGAATTAATCATCGATTCCGATCTAAAACTAACGCTACAACCTTTGAAAAATAAATATAATTATCAAATCTTTTATACTTCTTCAGACGGTTCTAGAAATAACGCCCTTACACGCACCGATCAAACTCTAAATCTCTTAAGATTGTCACACCTAAATAGAGAAGAGAAAGAAGCACTATGCGACCTTTGCTGTACTTACTCCGATATTTTTCATTTGCCTGGCGACAAATTAACTAACACAAACGTCTTACAACACGAAATCCCTACTTCATCTTCTGTACCAATTAACACTAAGTCTTACCGCTTCCCTGACATTCATAAGCCAGAAGTAGAACGACAAATAAATAAAATGCTTGACGACGGCATCATCAAACCTTCGAATCACCTGCATCACCTATTTGGATAGTCCCAAAGAAGATCGATGCGTCCGGGCAACGTAAGTGGCGCGTAGTCATAGATTACCGTCGCCTGAACGACATCACTATCGAGATTCCTATCGATATCCAAAAGATATCACAATCTTTCATGGGATTAGTGTCATACTATCGGAGATTTATACCAAACTTATCTAAAATTGCAAAGCCCCTTACAAACCTCTTGAAGAAAAATGTTCCTTTCGATTGGCAAAATGAGCAACAATTAGCCTTCGAAACTCTAAAAAATTGTTTGACTTCCGCTCCAATATTAGCATACCCAGACTTCACAAAACCTTTCGTGTTAACTTGTGATGCATCAAATTTTGCTATTTCGGCCATATTATCACAGGGCCCCATAGGAAATGATAGACCTGTCGCTTATGCTTCAAGAACTCTAAATAAAGCCGAGTGTAACTACAGTATAACAGAAAAGGAATGCTTAGCAATTCTTTTCGGTACTAAAGTATTTAGGCCATACCTATATGGCCGTCGTTTTAAAATTGTTACTGACCACCGCCCACTTAAGTGGTTATTTAACTGCAAAGACCCGGGGTCAAAACTAGTAAGGTGGAGGCTGAAATTAGAAGAGTTCGACTACGAGGTCGAATACAAAAAGGGCAAAATTAACAGTAACGCAGACGCATTATCCCGTTTCCCTGTTAATCCGGTTGTACAAAATGGCACTATCACCGATCCGCAACCTTCTACCTCCCACGAAGAATCTCAAACTACTCAAGATTCTGACCTTCCTTCAGATATTCTCGAAGAACTCATTGAATTGGGTGACCTGGATCTCAGCCCATCGGAACTGCTGAATCCCGAACACACTGATTCAATTACATTAGACGCAAACTCCCCACAAAATTCCTGTAACGAATCAAATAAAACTCTGAAAATAACTTGGCCCATTGCAACAAAGATTACTCTACATTCCTTAAAAGGTTTTCTAAAAAAGGATGAGACATTTAATACTTATATAAAAGAATATAATGAGAGCCTCTTAAGAAGTAACTGCAAAACAATCTTAGTTCCCGTATCTATCGATTTTGACGAATCAAATCCCTACCTTGAAGATATTCTTTCTGATTTAAGTGACACAAAAGTCTTAAACGAAGAACGAGAACTTCACTCGTTTAAAAAGATAGAGTCGAAAGGCAAAATTTATTATCTTCTTTTCACAAAAGTATATTATTTTGATGACTGCTCCTATCCTGAAATCTTCAAAACCTTAAAAGCCGCAAGGGACGATATTATACTTTCAGGTAATATTAGTGAAATCGCAATTTCTGATTTTAAGAATCTGTTCGAACAACATTCGTTTGTCAAAATATACGGCATGCTTATGTATTTATACAACAACACAAATATAACGATAAATATACATCATAACTCCATAATATACCCTGTACCAACAGAGATATCGAAAATTCTAAAAGACAATCATGATTTACTGGTACCAACTTAATATTACTTTGTGAATAACGGTGCTGGTTACATAATGACTAATATTATTTATAAAATGTTATTTGGTTTAAGCATTATTATGTAATTGTTTGTTGTCCTGAATAAATTTAAAAAAAATATATACCAATAGCGGGTCACTTAGGATCAAATAAAATGTATAATAGAATTAAAGAACGTTATTATTGGAAAAACATGCGCGCAGATATAGAGAGGTATGTACAAAATTGCAAACTTTGCCAAACAAATAAACCGTTACGCAAAATTAACCGGTCTCCTATGCAAATCACAACCACTTCTACTCGCCCATTTGAGAAAATAAGTTTAGACATAGTAGGCCCCTTACCCGAAGCGGGTTTTCACAAACTCCGATTCATACTCACTCTCCAAGATGATCTAACCAAATTTTCTACAGCCTATCCAATTTCCAACGTCACCGCAGAAGAAACATGCGAAGCTCTAGTTCACTTTATTTCACAATTTGGAATCCCTAAATCGATAATTACCGATTAAGGAACAAATTTTACGGCTAACCTTTTCAAACGCACATGTGAATTTTTAGAAATAAGACAGATAAGGTCCTCTCCATATCATCCCCCGACTCAAGGTGCTCTCGAAAGGAGCCATGCCACTTTGAAAGAGTATCTTAAGTCCTTCGTGAACGAAAACCAAACCAATTGGCACAAATACGTCTATACGGCAATTTTAGCCTACAACAGTAACGTCCATACAACAACCCAGTTCACTCCTTTCGAACTTCTTTTTGGTCACAAGCCGTATATCCCGGATGCTATTTTCGAATCAAGAAGTGACGTTACCTATCCTGATTACATTAAAATGCTTCAGCATCGATTAAAGATTTCTCGAGAGAAAGCCCAACAAAACATTCAAATCTCAAAAGAAGGGTCTAAAACATACTACGACAGAAACTCTCGCGCAGTGAAATATAAAATAGGAGATTACGTCTATATCAAAAATCATCTTCGTCTTCGCAAAGCCCTCTCCCCTATTTGGAAAGGGCCTTACAAAGTTGTCAAGGTTCACAGTAATAATACCCTTACTCTCCTTATTAACAGACGCCATGTTAAACACCACTTCGACGAAGAAAAACTCGCTCATGAGATAAATTCTTAAATATCAAAATTAAATTCTTTTTAAGACATATATTTTAACATTTACAATTCATTTATACACTTTTATTTTACATTATATACACGTTATTATACAACTTAGACTTAGTAAGCTTTTAATTATTATTTACAGAACCACCATCGTATTTTGTGCTACTATTCTTGCAACCGGCAATGGTCAATATATTGAACGCATCGACAAGAGCCCTGGTATACTCTTCGACCCTGTTGGTACATTGAGGATAATTAATGATCAATTTCACATCGTTATCCCGGTAGACGTACATCCAATCCGACACCATTTGGAAAACATTCATGAAGTATTTAAAATAATCCAATTCCAGTGTCGTGAGAGTGCCGACATAGAGTACACTCAGTGTAAAAATATGTTACAACCACTAGAAGCACTTTACAACGACATCTTAAGAGATTTTAATTCGATTTCCCATATTATCTTAAACAGTATGTCCAAGAGATCTGCATGGTTCTCAGGTATCGGCACGGTATTTAAACACATTTTCGGTACACTGGATGAAGATGACGCTGAAAACTACAACAAAGCTATTCATGCCCTATTTAATAACGAAAATAAATTAGCAGAATCTATCAAAAGGCATATTTTAGTTTCTAAATCCGCTATTGCTAATGTTAACAAATCCCTGGAGGAATTAAATGACAATCAAATAAAGCTAAATAGCATTTGAAAATTGAAATTTTATCTTCTACTGTTAAAAATGCATCTGAAATATTAAATATACTCAGTTTCCAAACGAAACTATCCAATGTTTTAAATACTTTGCTATCTAATTTACTTACAATGTCCTTCAAAGTTGAAGATTTATTAAACTCAATTTTATTTGTAAAAACCAACACCTTACATCCATCTATATTAAGCCCAACTCAAATGTATAATGATATAATTAGTAACCTAAGAACTATGCCAAAATACAAAGATTTTCCAATATCTCTAGAGTTAATCAACATTCATACTTTAATTAACATTGCCGATTTAGTATGTTATTATTTAGACAATAAGCTTATTTTTATCGTAAAATTACCTTTAGTTAGTTTATTAGAATATAATATATATAAGAACTTACCTTTGCGAACTCCACATGCTCAAGATAGAGCAAACTCTTTTGCCATGATCATCCCTTCTGGAAAGTTTGTAGCGCTAAGTAAAGATAAAACAAGTTATGTTTATCTACAAGACATAAATAATTGTAAAATTGTTCCTACAAATACCCCTTGTGATGTTATAGATGTAGCTACAGTATCCAATAATTTACCCTGTGAAATAGAAATTATGACGAAAGCCTTGACATCAATCCCAGATAACTGTCCATTTAAACTAATTTCTGGTGATCTGGACATATGGCATAAGTTAAACAATAACAAATGGATTTTTGTTCAAACCAAACCCACTAAGTTATCAGTGGAGTGTAGTAATAATTTAACCGAATACACTCTATCCGGTACAGGCTTACTCACCATTCCACCTGATTGCGTAGCTTTCCATAAGAATCTGAAATTAGAAACTAAGCTCTATCCTAGTATAATGTTCCCAATATATTCGGATTTTAATATAATTAATGATAGTTGTTGTAAGTTAGTGTAAGTAACTTTAACAAATTTTCAGTTAACCTTACGTCTTCTATAAATGTAAAAACTTTGAATTTAGAAAATTTAAAATCTTATGACACTGATTCCGATCAAATTATCAAACGAATAGACACCCTAGAAAATCCAAATTTGTATAATGTCTTATGTCTCTATAATAAGTCTTATATCTGTAACACTTCTCTATATTCTTCTCTTCTATGTATTTCTATTATAACTTATATAATTTGTAAAAGAGGAAAGTCTTTCAGCGAGCATTTTAATTTTAACAGAGAAAATACAGAAAATCATCTGATCAACCACAGCTACGCATAGAGTAGCCGTAAACTCACTCAAGGGTGAGTTTCCTCTTAACGGGGGGGTTGTTATAGATCCCCTTTTACTAGGGATCCGCTGACACAAAGCACACAGTCAGCACTCTCTTAGTAGCTTCAGTACTTTCTTATTACAATACTAGCAATACCAGTCAGTCCGTCATACACCCTCTCATCCGAAACACTCGCCTCTCAAAATTCAATTCTTATTTTGTGTCTTTCTATAATTAAATCCAGTGCAATTTCTAAATAGTTTTTTTAAAAGACATTTCGTGAAGCCCCGTATAACAGAACGAAACCAATCGATCGATTATAGTACACCAAGACAAGAAAATTTCAAAATTCAAGGGAAAAGTAATGCTAAACCATTTTAATGATTTAAGAACATCTAACTTCAACGTACCAAGTCTACTGTGCTTGGCCTCCAGATACCAAAATATTGATTTTCGCGTTTTAAAAAAAAGTAAAAAAATATGTCTAATTTCGTTATCGTCAGAAAATTTTAATACAAGTAATAATCATGAAACCTTACACCTCAAAAATTTTGAGCCAAACATATAATTGGAGCAGCTAATTATGCTGTCTATAGCTCGAAATTATCCAAATAAGAAAACAAAAATATATGAGTAATATTGTGATAAAGTTTGTTTTTATAAATTATTTCATTTTATTTATTTACGTCAATATTGCAAAAATTGGGCACTATAAGGCGCACGTCTTATATTTTGAAACATCGACTCGACTAGACATTTGTTTAGTCGCGTGTGCTTCACAATCTTAGGCTACATCACTACTTATCATCAGGTGGGATTGTAGATAACCGCAGGCCTAGTATAATAAAAAAAACTTAAGAGTGCGTAAATGCCGTTGGCGATTGTATATTTAATGGCGTCGTCTGTTTGGAAACGATCGCTGGCTTGTGAAAATCTAAAGGCAAATTGTAAAGTGCCTCGTTATTTTGTAATGGTCTATGTCGTAGCGTTTTGACCGTAAAGTTGGACAGATCGCAACCTGCCTGGGTTTTCATGATACGTCGCTATTTAAATTTTGGCAGATAACCACCACAAAGCAATATAACGGATAAATTATAAAATGGTGGCGTATCATGAAATGCCCAGGCACATCACGATCTGCCCATTTCTTTCGAATAGCGATTCGCCCCGGCTTTTCAGGGGTGATGTCTGGATATCGACAAGAGCGCCACCTACCGGGTCCAACTGAATCTAAATCATCCAGGGACTCACATAAACGCATACAAAAAAAACCATCAAAGTCGTTCGTGCCGTTTGGAAGTTTTAGCGAGAGTAACAGACAGCAATTGATTTTTTATATATGTCGCAGGGAATAGGATGTCGGAGATTTCACAAAATCCCTAGGGATACGAGGGGCACACTGAAATGATCGGGAATAGAATATTTCGGATTGAGTTACAATAAAACCTTTTTTAGGATTTGAATACTAGCCTCTTATAATCTTAATGACATTCAAACAATTAAAAAAAATGTTTAAAAACAAAAACTATGTTGGTTTAAAGTTGACACGTCGTTAACAGCAATGGGGCTCATGCGTGAACATTTCCGTGCCATAATTTATCACGATTTTCGTCGCTGCTTATCTCAGGATAAATGTCTCAGCGAACTTGTTTCGATTTATGATGTTGAAGCACCGAGTCAAACGGCAATATACCGCTGGTATGCCGAGTTCCGACACGGTCGTGTGTCGCTCAGCACTTTTTCTTCTGCAGGTCGAGCAAGAACAGCGGTCACGCCTGAAAACATCGCAGGTGTGCGAACTATTATATTAGATGACCGTCGTCGTTTGTTTGCCAGAAATGATAGCCGAACCTCGAAAAAATAACGTGAAACGTCGCATCATCTTACATCACGATAATGCGAGCTCCGATACGGCTCGGAAGACAAATTATTTTTTGAAGCAGGAAAACGTTGAACTGATGAGCCATCCTCCGTACAGTCCTGACCTGAGCCCAAACGATTTCTTTACATTCCTTAGAATGAAAGATTTATAACGCGGTCAACGGTTTGAAGACCCCGAAGCAGCTATGGAAGCGTACAAATCATCCATTTTGTCAACATCATCTTCAGACTGGAATTACTGTTTTAATGATCGGTTTGCACGAATGGAAAAGTGCATTAAGTTGAACGGAGAATACTTCGAAAAACAATAAAATACAATTTAGCTATACTTTGCATGTGGTTTTTATTATTCCCAATCATTTCAGTGTGCCCCTCATACCACGAAATACCGATAAATGTTAAATATTTTATTTACGACGTATTCTTACTAGAATACGTCAGTGATATGTCGTTTCACTAAACTAAATCTAGTGAAATGTCACAAAAGTGGATAGTGTCGAATAAAAATCGAGCCATGTATCTCTCACGCTATCTTTAGTACTCAGACGGACACTAGTGAGAACGGGACAAATGCGTCGCTCGAGCTAGAGGAGCGAGTGTATTTGTTAGTTGTTACGCAGCAGGTAGCACGTGCGCACATTATTTGCATGCTAGTTTCATACAAATTTTGTTTTGTTGATTATTTTGTTTTCAGTGTAAAAACTAGTTATTGTAAAATCGAAATAATAATAAAATTGCCGTGTAGTGACGGTATCAGAATTTCTCTTACATCATCCCATGAATGTTGTAAGAGGCGGCTGACGAAAATAAACCGGGAGATAGGCAGCAGCATCTTCCTAATAGCAAATAAAAATAAAAAAACTGCGGTTATCTACTATAATTTCATAAGAAATTAATAAAAAAGTATTTTATATGGTACACTCATATTTATTTAAAACACGTTTACATAATATCGCATTAATTTTAACAGCTCACGGTTTCGCTACAATGTGTATTTTCATATGCTTTTGTAAATTACTCTTTGTATTACATCTAAATTCACAAATATTACACGAAAAAGGCTTTTCACGGGTGTGAATTTTTATGTGTCTTCTCAAAACAGATTTTTGTCTACATTTATATTCACAGATATTACACGAAAAAGGTTTTTCTCCGTTGTGTATTTTCATGTGTATTCTCAAGTAATGTTTTTCTGTACATCTATATTCACAGATATTACACGAGTAAGGTTTTTCTCCGGTGTGTATTTTTATGTGTCTTTTCAAATTATATTTTTTTGTACATTTAAATTCACATATATGACATGAAAAAGGTTTTTACCGGTATGAATTCTTATGTGTCTTCTCAAAACAGTTTTTTGTCTACATTTATATTCACAGATATGACACGTAAAAGGTTTTTCTCCGGTATGTATATTCATATGTTCTTGCATACTACTTTTTTTAATACATTTATATTTGCAAATATTACACGTTAAAGACTTTTCACGTGTGTGTATTATTATGTGTCTTCTCAAATCAGTTTTTCGAATACATTTATATTCACAGATATTACATGAAAAAGGTTTTTCTTGGGTGTGTATTTTTATGTGTGTTTTCAAATGAGATTTTTGTCCGAATTTATATCCACATATATTACACGAAAAAGGTTTTTCTCCGGTGTGTATTTTTACGTGCCTTTTCAAATCAGTTTTAATTAAACACTTATATTCACATACATGACATGAAAAAGGTTTTTCACTGGCGTATTTTAGAATATGATATCGTAAGTTACATTTTTTAGTACATTTATATTCACAGATATTACACGAGAAAGGTTTTTCTCTAGTATGTATTTTCATATGTACTTTCAAATTACTTTTTGTAATACATTTATATTCACAGATATTACAGGAAAAAGGTTTTTCACCGGTGTGTTTTTGAATATGGTATCGCAAATTACGTTTTGTAGTACATTTATATTCACAGATATTACACGAGAAAGGTTTTTCTCCAAGATGTATTTTCATATGTGTTTGTAATGTATGTTTTGTAATACATTTATATTCACAGAATTTACACGAAAAAGATTTTTCTCTGGCATGCATTTTCATATGTATTTTCAAATTACTTTTTGTAATAATTGGTTGATTATCTTTTTTTAATTTAGGGTTTGATTTAATAGTGGGGCTTTCAAAATCGAGGTTTTCTTTACGTACATCGTTTATGTTATATTCAGTAGAAATTGATTTTATCTTTTTCTCAGATGGTTCCGAAAAATTATTAGTCGATGTGAAGTATTGTTCTGAAATACACACGAATTAAACATTTAATGTAAGACACCAGACACTGTTTACAATGGCCGGAGATTATTCCTTATGGCATTTTCTATCAGTTAAATCTCAATCTAGAAATCAGGTTATCAGGTAAACTGTGTGCTCGTTTGTCACCTTCAACCTAAAAAGTGGCGCAAAGATACAGAATGGACAACTTTTTCGGTACGCCGTATCCCTGTTTTACTTATACTTTATTAGCCTATAAAAGATAAATGCCTGACATGGGCCCCTCCCATTGTGGGGAGGATTAGCCTTAATTTTCACACTCGGCGGAAAGGATTGATGATTGCAGTACCAGAAATATTGCATTTATGAGCATATGACGCCGGTCTGGATATTTTACCGTAGCATACCACCATCATTTGGGAGTCCCAGTGCTGTACATACAAACGTAAAAATGTATGTATGTAAAACACTAGTTCTGTGTGGGTTTCGAAACAGCAATTCAGAATAACGTCATCATTCATCATCATATGAATTAAGTTTCTCTACCATTCTTATATATTATATATTCATTTCCTCCAAAAATAAATATGGGAGACATTATTCAAAGTAATTTGCTAAAATACCTTATATCTAGCAACATTATTTAGTATAATTTTGTAAAATATTATAATTTTTAAAATACGTAGCAAATATTTATTTTTTATATTTTTCTGTTAACTATTATGACTTGACCTATCACCCGACTCCGGCTTGACGTCGAAATCTGGTACAACCTGTATAAATGCTAAGTGATCTAGTCTATATTTTATCCGAAAAGCTCTTAAATCTAGATGATGACATAAATGACACCACCAAGACGAACCCAGGAGTGTTACTGGTATTAAATAAAAGAACGTTTGTTCGCTGTAATTGTTTTATTATTTTTTCCTTACAATTATGTTTATCAACAAAAGGATAATTGGAAACGATAATTTGAAATTAAAATTTAGAATATAAAATAACAGAATGTTTGTACATAATTGAACTCGTTATCTAATTTTATACCTTATTCATATTTTAAACACTATTTATTAAAAATATAAAATAATTTAAAAGTTATTAATCATAAAAACAAATATTAAAAATTCTATGCAAAATATCAGACTTCTAAGATGTAGCGAGTTAAATGCGTCTATGTTAAATAATTTTGCACCATTCGATTTCTCCAAATTATACCATCTATAAAAGTGAACAAAAAAGAAAAGAAAAAAAACTCCTTCTAGATACAAAAGATGGCGCTGATTTCGTCTACCCTACAGTGACATTTGAATATGCGCCATTTCGGTTGATTTTTACGGAAGAGTCGGGCAGCCTGTGCGTTTTTTGAGAAAAAATATCTAATTTCGTCCAAAACGACCGGTGTTTTTAACAGAAAGGGGATTTTGTATACGTGAAGGCTTTTTGCAATATTTATTTGTTAGTGTAACTTTCTTATTAAGTAACAAAACTAGAGTTACATAGCCCCTTGAAATTTCAATGTGAGGGAAATTGTGACTTTTAGGTTAGTTGCAATTACCACACCAAACTTGTGTAAAATTGATAAACGCGATAGCTATAGATGTTCCAGTAATAATAATAATAAGGTTCTGTTATTTTTCCTTCGTACGAACAAAGTAGTAATACATATTTTACTGCCGAGTCACGAATAGTTTAAAGGCGAAATTTTGTATACGTATGTTTGTTAGCACTTCACGCTAAGACGGCTGAACCAATTTTGATGAAATTTGGTACGGACAGTAGTAGTAGACCTTGAATTAACACATAGGCTTTTCATCCCGGGAAAAGCGAGGCACTACTACTATTAATATAAATGTGAAGGTTTATGTGTGTATGTATGTTTATCAACTCTTCAAGCTTAAACAGCTAAATGGATTAAAATGAAATTTAAAATAGAAATAAATTATGATTTTTTAGATAATACAGAATTACTAAAGAAAAAAAGAGAACAAAAACATAATAGAACTGCTGAATGAAGCAGTTTTAGCTAATTGCACATAAAAAACTTAACAGCTACGATGCTGCATTGTTACAAACAAAGACAAAGATACAAAATACCGAGACCTACAATAATCTCTAAGACTACTCGAGGAGTTAAAATGTCCAGAATTGGAAGACCTGGAATATTTTCTATAATAGTCAAATAAGAGATGGCTTCTTATATTCATATACTCGAAAAATGTGGATATCCACTGATCAAAAAAGAAATGATTGCTATGATTTCGGAATATATTCGTAGAAACGGTATAGTGACTCCCTTCACAAACGACGTATCAGGGAAAGAGATCTTATCTTTTCGCAAACGACATGGGCTCTAATACAAAAAAAAAACTACAATCTAGGGAAATTGCACGAAAGAAGGCCGACGAAGGAAGATAAACCATTTACTATATGTGTCAAGCAAATCAAAGTTCTCACGAGTACTTTGATTTGCTTGACAACGTCACTCGGGAGTCAAAACGTGGCGATAAAACTGAACAAAATTAAAACAAAGTTGTTGGATTAACTGGATTCCGATCGACTAGGGCGATAAGCAGCCCTGCTCGCGTAATCACTCCGACACCCCCTATTCATCACACGTGTTGCCACCCCTAGATTGTAGCGCAATAAAACCGCTGAAAGATAGATAGAAAGGTGCGCTTGTTAAAGCACAGCGCTTATATGTCGGTTCAAAATCACCAAAAGCAGTGTTTGCGCGAATAATAACAGAAATTTGGAATTCTTTGAATCCAGTATTTTGCAAAACAGATTCAAAAGAACTGGAATTTTTCCCGTTAATCGGAACGCAATTGGGAAGGACTAATTCGATTCTATGTCATGGCAAAAATGGCAGCAAAATGTAGAAAATCTACAATCTTCGGGTAATTTTAATGCTGAAGTGTGTTGACGATAATACTAGAGCTCAACAACCACACAACCGAACGAAACCAATCGATCGATTATAGTACACCAAGACAAGAAAATTTCCAAATTCAAGGGAAAAGTAATGCCAAACCATTTTTAATGATTTAAGAACATCTAACTTCAACGTACCAAGTCTACTGCGCTTGGCCTCCAGATACGAGGGGTACACTGAAATGATCGGGAATAAGAAAAACCACATGCAAAGTATAGCTAAATTATATTTTATTGTTTTTCGAAGTATTCTCCGTTCAACTTAATGCACTTTTCAATTCGTGCAAACCAATCATTAAAACAGTAATTCCAGTCTGAAGTTGATGTTGACAAAATGGATGATTTGTACGCTTCCACAGCTGCTTCGGGGTCTTCAAACCGTTGACCGCGTTATAAATCTTTCATTCTAAGGAATGTGAAGAAATCGTTTGGGCTCAGGTCAGGACTGTACGGAGGATGGCTCATCAGCTCAACGTTTTCCTGCTTCAAAAAATCATTTGTCTTCCGAGCCGTATCGGAGCTCGCATTATCGTGATGTAAGATGATGCGACGTTTCACGTTATTTTTTTGAGGTTCGGCTATCATTTCTGGCAAACAAACCGTGATATACCAATCAGCGGTAACCGTTCTGCGTTCCTGTAAAGGAATTGCAGCAACATGCCCCTTTTCGAGACAAACCTAGTGACCATTTTCTTTGACACGCTGCGGGGGCGAACTACTTTCGTCGGTTTGACCTCGTCTTCAAAGACCCAAACTGCTGACTGATGTTTTCTTTCAGGTTCGTATGAATAAATCCATGATTAGTCACCTGAGACGATATTATAAACGGCATTTGACTTCCCTCCGTTGAAGCGTTGCAGAGTGTTCCGGCACCAATCTACACGAGCCGCCTTTTGCTCTTCGGACAAATTTTGGGGAACCCAGCGGGAAACTAGCTTTCATACTGTTGCGTGAATAAGTCAACGTCATACACTATCGCCATCTAGTGTCAGGAACGAGAGCGAGGGGAGCTTTGCAGAAAATGACATCACAAATCTTTCAACCGACAGCGCCATCCGAAGAACTAAGTTTCTAGAAAATCTACACTCGAACACTCGTCGCTTTGCGCGCATTTACTTGAATATTCCGGATGCCTCATTGCTAATTTGTATATATAGGCGCTGCAAGATGCGATCGGGGCAGTATTGGATTTGGCGAGACAAGCGAAGCTTCGGAGCGGAATAAAGTGAATTAGTGTGTTTAATTATTAGTGTTTTAAGTTTTAATTTGTGTAAAGTAAATTAAAGTGTTAATTTA
Source organism: Parnassius apollo (assembly GCA_907164705.1). Classification (NCBI taxonomy): domain Eukaryota; kingdom Metazoa; phylum Arthropoda; class Insecta; order Lepidoptera; family Papilionidae; genus Parnassius; species Parnassius apollo. The sequence goes on from CAJQZP010001507.1 coordinate 5,869,267, forward strand.
GGTAATTTTATCGGCAATTTTTATTGTCACGAACCGCAAGCTCGTAACAATTGGTGTCAGAAGTGGGATAAAATCATGCCGATTTTACCTAAGGAGGAAACGGAGGGTGTCCGTACCCGAAGTCAACGCCAGCAGGAGACGGACCAACGAAGATTTGGTGGTGCAACGCCGCAGACGTCGGAGGGCCAGCCACCGGCTGCAAGCCCGTCGGTAGCTCCTACATCTGCAGCACCTGACTTAGGTGCTCTGATGGTGATGCTGCGGGAGGAGCAGGCTCGCCGACAGGAGGAGCGGAGGCCCGTCAGTTGAAAGAGCAGCTGCAGAGCGGACAAGAGGAACAGGCCCGCCGGCAGGAGGAACAGGCCCGTCGTTTAGAAGAGCAACTCAAACGCGATAAGGAAGAGCAGATGCTCCTCATGAAGGACCTTCACGCTATCTTCGGAAAAGAGATACGGGAGGTGAAGGATAAGGTTGCTCAACATGACGACCGCCTGTCGGAGGCCGAAACCCGAATCGACCAAGTAAACAATCGGGTTGACAACGTAATGGCTGACGTGAAGAAAACGCTGGACGACCTCAAACTTGGGGATGGACAACAGCTCCCGTAGTAGCACAAACGGCGGCACCTTCGCTACCTGGATTCAAAGTGCCGCCGTTTGACGGTACCTCTTCCTGGTCAGCCTACAAGATCCAGTTGGAGGCTGTCATGAAGGCGAACGGCTGGAATAAAAGTCAGGCCATGACTGCTCTCACACTAGGCCTGCGCGACCAGGCCTTAACAGTTCTGGAAGCTCTCGGTGAGGAAGTGACTTATGAGCAACTCCTTAAGGCATTGGAGGCGAGATATGGCGACGCTCACCTGGAACACGTCTTTCGTGCGCAGCTTAAAGATCGTGTGCAGCGCATCAACGAAAACCTGCAGCAGTGGGCTCTAGAAGTTGAGAAGCTGGTGCGAAAAGCATACCGGTCTGTACCTGCGCTCATTGAAGGGAACCTGGTGCAGACATTCATCGACGGCATCCGCGACCTGGAAGTCAGAGCTGCTGTGAGGCTAGGGCACCACGAGAAACTTAAGGACGCCTTGGCCCATGCACTGGAAGTGGAAGCCGTGCGGCAGGATCATCGTTCCCATCGCGTCAGGGAGGTTGCAGCAGCTACAGTTCGCGACCGCTATAAAGGATACAGCCCAAGGTGCTATGGCTGTGGGGAAAAGGGCCATCTTCGATCCAGCTGCCCTAAGCGAACCCTAGAAAGGGAAGGTGAACGATCTCAGGAGGGTAGTGCGGCCAACAGCACCGCTCAGCAGCAGCAGGGAAACGAGTAAAAGCCAGAACTGCGGGGCGGGTGCTGGCTGATGTTAAAAGAGCCCCAAGGATCTCGATCTTACAAACCCATGATGGGAACAATCTAATCATCAAGGGCGAGGTCAACGGAATGCCGTGTAAACTGACCATAGACACTGGAGCCTCTCGTACGGTTGTTAGTTCCCAACTTATAAGTCAGTTCCTTGGGGACTCCGCATACAACCGAGAACGCATTAATTTGGTAACAGCCACCGGTCAGCGTATAACCGTCCGTGGAGGAAGGAGATGGAGTTGAAGCTAGGCAACGTGATCTACCTGCATAATGTCATCGTGGCTGATATAATGGACGACTGCATCCTAGGCCTAGACTTTATGAGGAATAATTGCTGTGAGATCGACGTTAAGCAAGGTGTTTCGAAATGTGGACAGGTGGAACTTTTTATGGAAGGTGCGTTACCAGGGAACGTGTACAGCATTAAGAAGATTGTTCTTCCGCCGAGATCGGAAATGATTATTCCGGTTAGTCTTCCTCGAAACGCTGGGCAAGCTCACCGTTGTGTACTTGTGGAAAGGGTAAACAATGACCTTCCATGGAAAGTAGCTCGAACCTTGGTCAGGACCACTGACATCTCAGGAGTACGTGTGCTGAACCTTTGCGACCGGGAACAGATTATAGAAAAAGGCACACTGATTGGTACTTGTGAGGAAGTGGATTGGTTACGTCGGTGCCAATATATATCGAGTGGGACCCCCAGCAAGGATGCAGAAACGAGAGTGACCACACTTTTGGAAGACTGTCGCAGCGTTCTCTCCCCGAACGAATTGGTCAAGGCAAAGAAGTTGTTACTCAAGTACGCCGATGTATTCTCATCAAACGATGCTGACATAGGAAAGACTGGCTTAGTTCAACACAAAATAAACACAGGAGAAGAATTACCTATCCGTCAGCGGCCAAGAAGATTGCCGGTAGCACGTGAAAAGGAAGTGGAAACCATGATTGAAGGAATGGTGAAGGATGGTGTTATTGAAACTTCCTCTAGTCCATGGTGTTCACCAGTGGTGCTGGTGAAGAAGAAGGATGGCAGCATGCGGTTTTGTGTTGACTACCGCCGTCTGAACGACGTAAAAAGGCTGGCAAGTTGAAATTGACCCTAAGGACAAGGAGAAAACTGCGTTCTCGACGGGAAAGGGTCTGTGGCAATTTAAAGTAATGCCGTTTGGGTTGTGCAATGCTCCAGCAACGTTTGAAAGGCTGATGGAACTTGTACTTACCGGGCTAATTGGCGATGCCTGTCTGGTCTACTTGCATGACATCATCATCGTAGGCCGTACGTTTGAGGAACACCTTCAAAACCTGGAACGCGTGCTCATGAAGATTCAGAGTGCCAACCTCAAGTTGAGCCCGAAGAAATGTTCACTATTCCAACGGCAAGTTAACTTTTTGGGGTTTGTAGTATCGGAAGAAGGTATCCGCACAGATCCAGAGAAAATCGCGGCTGTCAAGGATTGGCCGGTTCCAAAAGACAAGACGCAGGTTAGAGCATTTTTGGGTTTGTGCTCCTATTACCGGCGATTTGTGAAGAACTTTGCAGATATAGCCAAACCTCTGCACAAGCTAACCGAGGAGAAGCGACATTTCTGCTGGGATGAAAGTTGCAATATCGCTTTCCAGGAGCTCAAGGACCGTCTGTGCAAAACACCTATTTTGGGATACCCTGATGCAAGCAAAGAATTTATAGTTGACACAGACGCAAGTGATATAGGACTTGGCGGTGTGTTGTCTCAACGGAATGGTGACCAAGAGGTCGTGATAGCGTACTTCAGCAAGTCGTTGTCAAAACCGGAAAGGAACTATTGTGGTCACAAGACGTCGAATTGCTCGCTGTGGTAAAGTCGTTGCAGCATTTTAGCAAATATCTTCTGGGACGAAAATTTCACTTACGAACTGACCATGCTGCACTAAAATGGCTATTGCAGTTTAAAAATCCAGAGGGACAAGTTGCGAGGTGGATTGAACTACTGCAGGAATACGACTTTGAGATCGAACATCGCAGCGGAAAATCTCACGGCAACGCAGATGCATTGTCAAGAAGACCTTGTCCTGAAGATTGCAACCATTGTACTAGGCAAGAGAGTAAGGAAGAGGTATCCGTGAGGATGCTCAGGACGGACCACCTCAGCAACGAATGGAAGGACAGCTTACAACATGCACAGCAGGAAGATCCGGACATCAAGCCGATTCTGGAATGGATAAAGGCCAGTGCTCCCAAGCCTAAGTGGAGCGACGTCTCAGCAATGAGTTCGACCACTAAAAGCTATTGGGCCCAGTGGGACAGCTTGCTGCTTCAGGATGGAGTTCTGTGCCGTAAATGGGAAAATGTTAGGGGAGACATCTGTCATTTGCAAATGGTTGTCCCTAAAGCTAAAGTACCGGATGTTCTACAGCTGTACCATAATGATTGTTCCAGAGGCCATCTGGGAGTTAAACGAACTCTACTGAAGATCCGAGACGGTTTGAAACGGTTTTATTGGGTCCACTGTCGAAACGATGTCGAGGACTGGTGTCGCAAATGTACAAGTTGTGCGGCTGTAAAGGGACCTCAGACTCGTAGTAGAGGTGCATTGAAGTTGTACAATGTTGGTGCACCATGGGAGAGAATAGCCATTGACGTGGCGGGGCCGTTTCCGGAGAGTGAAAGCGGTAACAAGTATTTCATGGTTGTGATGGATTACTTCACAAAGTGGCCAGAAATTTTCGCCACTCCAAATCAAGAAGCTTCAACAGTTGCAGATAAACTAGTTCATGAAGTCTTCTGTCGTTTTCGAGTACCTTTAGAGATTCACAGCGATCAAGGAAGGAATTTTGAGTCTCAAATATTCCAGGAAACTTGCCGAGTTATGGGTACTCATAAAACAAGAACGACTTCTTATCACCCGCAATCTGATGGAATGGTGGAACGATTTAATCAGACATTGGAGAGGTACCTAGCAAAAGTTGTAGACAATCGGCAACGAGATTGGGACAAGCACATACAACATCTGGGACAAGCACATTGTCATATCGAAGTTCTGTTCACGAAAGTACAGCAGTGACACCAGCTTTCGCAAACTTTGGAGGAGAATTACGGCTGCCTGCAGACCTGATCACCGGGATACCACCTGGTGCCCCACGCAGTATAACCGATTATGCAAATGACTTGCGGAACAAAATTAATGACATTTATGAGCACGTCAGACAATCGGGCCAGCAAATGTCTGAGAAAATGAAAACCCGGTACGACCGCAAAATGAACAATAAAGGGTTCAACGAAGGTTCATTAGTGTGGTTGCACAATCCAGTCTGCAGCAAAGGGAAATCTCCTAAGCTTCAAGCTAAATGGGATGGCCCGTACCGGATTGTAACCAGGATCAACGATGTGACCTACCGGATACAGAAAGGCGCAAGAGGGACTCCTAAGATCGTCCATGTGGATCGCTTGGCGCGTTATTATGGGACCGATAATGCTCGGGACGAGCATGTCTTAGGAGGGGGCAGTGTTGCGTGAATAAGTCAACGTCATACACTATTGCCATCTAGTGTCAGGAACGAGAGCGAGGGGAGCATTGCAGAAAATGACATCACAAATCATTCAACCGACAGCGCCATCCGAAGAACCAAGTTTCTAGAAAATCTACACTCGAACACTCGTCGCTTTGCGCGCATTTACTTGAATATTCCGGATGCTTCATTGCTAATTTGTATATATAGGCGTGTTGGCGACGCGCCTATTAGAATATTTCAGTTTATTAAGTCAACCGATGACGAATAACTTCTCAAAGGCATATTGTCCAATAGCAAGGTTCTGATAAGAAAATGCTTAGTTAAATCTTAAAGAAATATCGAATTAATGATATGAAGGACTTGGGTTCGACTCCCAGGCCGGACTAGTTTATTTGTTTTCCTAAGTAATATCGCTTAATAAATTCATAAGGAATTTAAGATATAAATTATGTTACCGGATTGTTTCCCCGGTTGAAATCATCTTTCCAATGATGTAAATTCAAAGGAATATTAAAGTGAAGTTAGAGATCGGATTTGTTCCCCGGTCGAGATGATCACTCTGTGCATAAATAGAATTAACGGAAATTAATCGCATAAGTATTGTCTTATATAAGTTTGATATGTTTTGTACGAAAACAAATGCCTATTTGCCATGATTGATTTATGAGAACATTCACTTATATTGTTATCTGATAAGAAACATGATAACTGATAAGAATCTGATTAGAAATAGTTTCCTACAGTTTGAAAATTGTGTAGAAGCATTTATTCACCCAATATTGTTAAAATTGGTGTATATCAGACTTTCATTTTTTCTGATAGCCGAGAGCCGTGCAAAAGTTAGTTGTTCAAATAGTGTGAGTTCATAGACGCACGCTAGCCACGTACTTAGGAGGCCAAATATGTAAAAATTTAAATATTTGTAATTTCAGCAATTTATGTAAAAATGACTTGTAAAACATTTCAGGTTGATTGTACGTGCTAAAAAGGTGAATTCTGTGTTATTTTTATGTGAAAATTCCTGTGTATAAGTGAAATAATGATAGTTTTGTATAAGAAATTTAAAAGTGTTTTAATAGTGAAATAAATAGAGAAAATGTAAATTAAACTATTGTATTAGTTAACATATGTATAATTTCAAGTGGAAAACATTGTTTTAACTTTCTATGTTAAATATTTAAGAAATTTCGACTTTGAACTTGTGAGTAAAATAGGCATATTTTGTTAAATAAATAATAGGTTTTTCGTGATATAAAAATGTAATGTATATCGTAGTGTAGATATTGTTTTGTGCTATCTATACAGGTAAATTATGTTGATGTATGACTTATGCAAATAAAGTAATTAAGTAAAACGTGAGATAGTAATGGAACAAATTCATGTAATTGAGTTGCGCAAGCGCGCGAATGGCGCGGTTCACTTTCGCGTGTAGCTCTGGGGTAGCTTAGTAAATGAGTTTTATTGCAATTCGTTCGGGAAAAAAGTTCGAGAAAAGTGAAAAACCAGCAGTCAATAAGAAGAGTATAGGGAAAAAAGTGATTACTCTCTCACGGAACGGTTTGAAGATAATTGCTGTTTTATTCCCAAGTAATTAATCCCTCAAAATTATACAGTCCACATCGAAGAATTAAGGCGTTGGGACCGGGACGACTTCGGAAGACCCGTAATCCCCGTCTGAACCTACTCGCTGAAAAGGAAGAGGTTATCGCCCTTGTGTGTTACTCCGTTGCGGAGATCACATACGTTGTTCCCGAACCCAACGTAGGCGTTATAGGAGGCCGGATCGAGAGAAGCCTCGATTCCTCCCTTCTGTTTCTTAATCGAACGTTTAATCCCCGTTGGTCCTTTTCAATTGATCATTCGCAGCCGGATCAAGAGGACCCCCGAACCTTGGTTCCTTTTCAAGGCGCTGCAAGATGCGATCGGGGCAGTATTGGATTTGGCAAGACAAGCGAAGCTTCGGAGCGGAATAAAGTGAATTAGTGTGTTTAATTATTAGTGTTTTAAGTTTTAATTTGTGTAAAGTAAATTAAAGTGTTAATTTAGGTAATTTTATCGGCAATTTTTATTGTCACGAACCTCAAGCTCGTAACAATATACACAGCTCATTATGTAATATCGACTGAATTGCAGTCATTCCGATACTGATAATAGCCCGAATCTGCTCGTATGTCACATGACGGTCATCTAATTCTAATATAATAGTTCGCACACCTGCGATGTTTTCAGGCGTGACCGCTGTTCTTGCTCGACCTGCAGAAGAAAAAGTGCTGAGCGACACACGACCGTGTCGGAACTCGGCATACCAGCGGTATATTGCCGTTTGACTCGGTGCTTCAACATCATAAATCGAAACAAGTTCGCTGAGACATTTATCCTGTGATAAGCAGCGACGAAAATTGTGATAAATTATGGCACGGAAATGTTCACGCGTGAGCCCCATTTCTGTTAACGACGTGTCAACTTTAAACCAACATAGTTTATGTTTTTAAACATTTTTTTTAATTGTTTGAATGTCATTAAGATTATAAGAGGCTAGTATTCAAATCCTAAAAAAAGGTTTTATTGTAACTCAATCCGAAATATTCTATCTCCGATCATTTCAGTTCAGTGTGCCCCTCGTACCAATATATCGAATTTCGCGTTTTAAAAAAAATTTAATACAAGTAATAATCATGAAACCTTACATCTCAAAAATTTTGAGCCAAACATATAATTGGAGCAGCTATTTATGCTGTCTATAGCTCGAAATTATCCAAATAAGAAAACAAAAATATATGAGTAATATTGTGATAATTTGTTTTCATAAATTATTTAGTTTTATTTATTTACGTCAATATTGCAAAAAATGGGCATTATAAGGCGCACGTCTTATATTTTGAAACATCGACTCGACTAGACATTTGTTTAGTCGCGTGGGCTTCACCATCTTAGGCTACATCACTACTTATCACCAGGCGGGATTGTAGATAACCGCAGGCCTAGTATAATAAAAAAAACTTAAGAATGCGTAAATGCCGTTGGCGATTGTATATTTAATGGCGTCGTCTGTTTGCAAACGATCGCTGGCTTGTGAAAATCTAAAGGCAAATTGTAAAGTGCCTCGTTATTTTGTAATGGTCTATGTCGTAGCGTTTTAACCGTAAAGTTGGACAGATCAAAACCTGCCTGGGTTTTCATGATACGTCGCTATTTAAATTTTGGCAGATAACCACCACAAAGCGCTATAACGGATAAATTATAAAATGGCGGCGTATCGTGAAATGCCCAGGCACATCACGATCTGCCCATTTCTATCGAATAGCGATTCGCCCCGGCTTTTCAAGGGTGATTTCTGGATATCGACAAAAGCGCCACCTACCGGGTCCAACTGAATCTAAATCATCCAGGGACTCACATAAACGCATACAAAAAAAAACATCAAAGTCGTTCGTGCCGGTTGCAAGTTTTAGCGAGAGTAACAGACAGCAATTGATTTTTAAATGACCGTCATGTGACATACGAGCAGATTCGGGCTGTTATCAGTATCGGAATGACTGTAATTCAGTCGATATTACATAATGAGCTGTGTGTAAGAAAGCTAGTTTCCCGCTGGGTTCCCCACAATTTGTCCGAAGAGCAAAAGGCGGCTCGTGTAGATTGGTGCCGGAACACTCTGCAACGCTTCAACGGAGGGAAGTCAAATGCCGTTTATAATATCGTCTCAAGTGACTAATCATGGATTTATTCATACGAACCTGAAAGAAAACATCAGTCAGCAGTTTGGGTCTTCGAAGACGAGGTCAAACCAACGAAAGTAGTTCGCTCTCGCAGCGTGTCAAAGAAAATGGTCACTAGGTTTGTCTTGAAAAGGGGCATGTTGCTACAATTCCTTTACAGGAACGCAGAACGGTTACCGTTGAGTGGTATATCACGGTTTGTTTGCCAGAAATGATAGCAGAACCTCGAAAAAATAACGTGAAACGTCGCATTCTTTTACATCACGATAATGCGAGCTCCCATACGGCTCGGAAGACAAATGATTTTTTGAAGCAGGAAAACGTTGAGCTGATGAGCCATCCTCCGTACAGTCCTGACCTGAGCCCACACGATTTCTTTACATTCCTTAGAATGAAAGATTTGTAACGCAGTCAACGGTTTGAAGACCTCGAACAGCTGTGGAAGCGTACAAATCAGCCATTTTGTCAACATCAATTTCAGACTAGAATTACTGTTTTAATGATTGGTTTGCACGAATGGAAAAGTGCATTAAGTTGAACGGAGAATACTTCGAAAAACAATAAAATACAATTTAGCTATACTGTGCATGTGGTTTTTCATATTCCCGATCATTTTAGTGTGCCCCTCGTACCACGAAATACCGATAAATGTTGAATATTTTATTTACGACGTCTTCTTACTAGAATACGTTGTTACGCAGCAGGTAGCACGTGCGCGCATTATTTTCATGCTCGTTTCATACAAATTTTGTTCTGTTGATTATTTTGTTTTCAGTGTGAAAACTAGTTATTGTAAAATCGAAATAATAATAAAATTGCCGTGTAGTGGCGGTATCAGAATTTCCACTGCCTCACATCATCCCGTGGATGTTGTAAGAGGCGGCTGAGGAAAATAAACCGGGAGATAGGCAGCAGCATCTTCCTAATAGCAACTAAAAATAAAAAAACTGCAGTTGTCTACTATAATTTCATAAGAAATTCATAAAAAAAGTATTTTATTTGGTACACTCATAATTATTTATTTAAAACACGTTTACATAATATCATACTTATTTTAACAGCTCACGAAAAAGGTTTTGCTACAATGTGTATTTTCATATGCTTTTGTAAATTACTCTTTGTATTACATCTAAATTAACAAATATTACACGAAAAGGGCTTTTCACGGGTGTGAATTTTTATGTGTCTTTTCAACAGATTTTTGTCTACATTTATATTCACAGATATTACACGAAAAAGGTTTTTCTCCGTGGTGTATTTTCATGTGTCTTTTCAAATTATTTTTTTGTTTAGATTTAAATTCACATATATGACAAGAAAGAGGTTTTTCACCGGTATGAATTCTGATGTGTCTTCTCAAAACAGTTTTTTTTCTACATTTGTATTCACAGATATGACACGAAAAAGGTTTTTCTCCTGTATGTATATTCATATGTTCTTGCATACTACTTTTTTAGTACATTTATATTTGCAAATATTACACGTTAAAGGCTTTTCACCTGTGTGTATTATTATGTGTTTTCTCGAATCAGTTTTTCGAATACATGGAAAAAGGTTTTTCTTCGGTGTGTATTTTTACGTGCCTTTTCAAATCAGTTTTAATTAAACATTTACATTCACAGACATGACATGAAAAAAGTTTTTCACTGGCGTATTTTAGAATATGATATCGTAAGTTACATTTTATAGTACATTTATATTCACAGATATTACACGCGAAAGGTTTTTCTCTGGTATGTATTTTCATATGTATTTTCAAATTACTTTTTGTAATACATTTATATTCACAGATATTACAAGAAAAAGGTTTTACTCCAGTATGTATTTTCATAATATGGTATATCAAACTGCTTTTTATTGTGCATTTATAACCACAATCATTACAACAGTACACTTTTTTAGCGACGTGAATTTTAGATGTGGTACTGGAGTTTGTTCAACTTGAGTCCGAACTGCAGTGGTGTCCAAGTTCTTTTGTGTCTTATGACTGTATGATATGTGCTTGGCGAGAATGTTTTTTTGTTGAAAATTTTTTTGCTACAACCATCACATTCAAAAATGTATTTTGTTGATGCCCCTGATCTTGTTTTTTTAAGTATATTTACATTTTTTTTTCAATTTTTCGTTTCAAAATTTTGTTTTTCACAATCTTTGCGGGATGATTTCTTTTTTTATTAATTGGTTGATTATCTTTTTTTAATTTAGTGTTTGACTTAATAGTGGAGCTTTCAAAATCGAGATTTTCTTTACGTACATCGTTTATGTTATATTCAGTAGAATTTGGTTTTATATTTTTCTCACTGTACTGTTCTGAAATACACACGAATTAAACATTTAATTTATTGTAAGGCATTGCATCTTTAATGTAACACACCAGAAACTGTTTACATTGGGCGGATTTTATTCCTTACCATCTTATTTACGCCAAGGTAAAATATCCAGACCAGCGTCATATGGTCATAAATGCAATATTTCTGGTACTGCGATCGTCAATCCTTTTCACCAAGTAGGAAAATTAAGGCTAATCCTCCCCACAATGGGAGGGACCCATGTCTCAGACATTTATCTTTTATTATTCTAATAAAATATAAGTAAAACAGGGATACGGCGTACCGAAATAGTTGTCCATTCTGTATCTTTGCGACACTTTTTAATAAAATAAGGATGACAAACGAGCACACAGTTTACCTGATAGTAAGTGAATGCTGTGCCCATAGACATCTACATCTATCCTCGATTAATATTCAAATTGCGTTGGACCTGTGTGCACTATTAATTGACAACACATCTGTTAGATGTTTACGTTATGAAGTCTAAAACATGGCTTACATATTTCATATCGAATAGCAACGCAAACGCACTTGCCAGATTTATTGTATATATGTATATAGCTGCAGCTATATATATGGTTGTAGAACAAATGGATCGGCTCGACCGGGAAGGGACCACACTCTCATAGATTATTAATTTAATGCTGCTGTGTTTCGTATGGTGAGTGTAGAGAATTGGAGAACCCTGTACGAGGCATTCCATCTTAGTCCTCGGGGATCTGCATTTTTGGATTCTTAATTAAGGATAAATGTATACATCCTTGGTAGCGATGAACGATTATTACTAAAACTAATCAAATTAGTCGATTGTTCAGTTTAGTCGATTAAATTCGAATAAACAATCCATATTAGTCGACTATTATCGACTAACAGCGTGCGGCGGACGACATTAACTGACACGATTACCGTGTTAACTATGGAGTGTAAAAGTAAGGAGTACCAACTCCCATAGTAGAATAGTAGAAAAAGTGGTCATCTGTAAGCAGTAAATAACAGTTCAAAATCTCTCCACAACAGCGCTGGAGTAGCTACTGGGATGAAATAACACTTAGCAGTTTCGTCGGTTTGAAGTGTGCTGCTAAACTGCTCAGTAGCTCTAAAATCTAAAATAATTTTATTTAGTAAATATAACCTCGATAAAGTCGTCTATCCCACAAATATTTTTCGGTGCGTTCTTTAAAATTTACCCCGTAGCTATATAGTGGCGCCACCTTATTTAAAGGTTTAAAGGACACTTTTTAATACACAGTCTGTACTCCTTACTTCTGCACTCCATAGTGTTAACATTAACTACTAATTTGTAGCGCACCTATTATATGTACTATTAAATAAGTAGTTACTATAGATGGCGCGGCGGGCGTGCGCTGCGTTAAGTCTGTGCGCCATTACTTACGTTACATCTGCAGTTATTAGGTATGCGATTGACGCCAATAGGAAATATAAAAATATACGTATTTATATTAAATAATTTGTTTATCGTTAATGGCACTAAAAATCTAAATTAAGCATATTGAGCACTTTAAAATAAAATAAGAATTATAATCTTAACGAAACAATCCTAAATTAGGTCAAAATTTTTATTTAAAATGTTATTTCATCTAGCTTTTTGGCGCCAGTCTGTTACGTCTTTAGTTTCCTAGTTAAGGTACCTGCAAAGAAAAAACGCGCTCGGATCGTGCATTACATAACGGCGAATTACAGTGCGCGTACAGTTAGTAGTGTGTCGATTGCTATTCGAATAATCATGGTGAGGAACTACTAAATCGACAGTCGAATGCGCAATAGCACAATCTTAGATTCAGTCGATTGTTTTTTTTTTTTTGCAACAATCGCCCATCGCTAAAAATCCAATGTGGCCAAAGAACTTAAGTCATACGAAGGTTCGAAAGTCGACTCACATAAGGAGCCAGTCCTTTGTTATTGTCTTTCAAGTCAACCTGTCCTGTTAATTACAGAAGATTGTTTTTTTTTTCAAAGATACAAGAATACAAAGACTGACAGCTTAGTGACACAGCGGCTATAGCTCTGCGGGTCTGGATGTTTGTCCAAATAATATTTCTGTATGTTTATTTTATAGAATAAGGGTGACAAATGAGCACAGTTCACCTGATGGCAAGTGGAAGGTGTGTCCCTCAGACATCTATATGAATTCTTGTTTAAGAGTCAAAGTGCAGATGTATCGTCACCCTTGAGGACTAAGATGGAATGTCTCACAGCCTGTAATTATTATATTGGCTCTCTATACCCTTCAGACTGGAATACAGCAATGTATGCACTGCTATTTATAAGAGGAGGCAGGACTCCATATGGGTACAAATAGATCAACTCCTAGGCAAAAATGAGGTCCCAGCACCTAGTAATGACACTAAGAAATTGGCAGATTCTTATGAAATTAATACATTTTAGTGACACACATACTGGCTACATTTATACAGGGTCAAATTATTTATACATAATTAAAAGAAAATGTCTAAAGAAGTTTATTATGACGTCCATGAATGCTCATCTCTTAAATAATTATTTAATTTGTAATTTTCGTTCTTAACACATGCTTTTTATGTGGTAGAGCCATGCTGGAGCTATATCAGTAGTATAGTTGTAGCAAAAATGGGTCAGCTAGACCGGGGAAGGACCACACTCTCACAATATACCAGTGTAAAATAGCAGTTCAACGCTGCTGTGTTTTGTATGGTGAGTGTAGAGAACCAGTGACCCATTTTACTAGAAATGAGGCATTCCATCTTAGTCCTGACAGGTGACAACTGATCTACATTTTGATTCGTAATTGAGGATAGGTGTAGATGTCTATGGGCCACAGCAACCACTTACCAACTGTGTGCTTGTTTATCACCCTTATACTATAAAAAAACTTGCAATTTAGGCAAAGACAAATCAGTATATTGCACATAAATCACTCTTTATTTTGTGTCCATGGGCTACAGTAACCACTTGCCATTAGGTAAACTGTACCTTATTTTTATAATATCACAGAATGTGTATATGTTACCTGTTTTATGATTCCCATTTTCTTCAAATTTGGAATACTCAATTTCGAAATTCTCGTCCTCAACTTTAATGGAATCAAGGCTAAAAATTTCATCTGTACAATCATTTTCTATATCACACTCTACTGGCCAGATATCTATATGATGAATTGGTGTGAAGCTCATCTCATCTCTGACCTCGTGCGGTAGTGGTGTTGACTGAAAACAAATTCTTTTATTAAACGAGAGAAAAATGTCAGTGTAGGATAATCCATACTAATATAAATATACCATTCCACACATGTCGTAAAAAGGGACAGAGGGAAACTGAAATAGGCGATGGGTGGCAGCATCTTACTTACAACTTTAATTTACTTTAATTATTGACACTTTAGACAAGTATGGGTTCCGAATAAACATAAATAATAATGTAGAAAGTTTCTCCATCCCAAGAATAAAGTCTCGACAATTTTTCGAAACAGATTCACGAATGCCATAAATTGACAAAGATCTATATTTGTTTATTGAGTAATAATACTTATAGATGATATTTCGTTTATATGCAATAGAGTAATAGGTATTTACTCATAAGCAGTTCGTCAATTATTTTTGTGAATGTAGAGTGTAACTTACTAAAAATCATAAAATATAGAATAATGAAAAAGTAAGTTAGATTGAAGGACAAACTAAGTTTGCAGTAGAAAAAACATTCTCCCATATGACAGTGGGAAGCAGCATAGAAGGCGCGTGATAGGTGGTGATCTTCAAGGTGCCTGCCAAGTGATGATAAGGGATATACTTCATTTTAAAGGGAATGACCCATCAAGCAGGGAACTTTTATTAATAGGTATAATACCGTGGGCCGTGTAGTGGGGGTGTAAGAATATCCACTACCCTATACACCTATGCATGGGACGGTTGTCTTAAGCCCCTCTTAACACAGGGAAACAGAAACAAGAGTATTGTTGCTGTTGCCAACCTGCCAAAGTTGGTAAATTTCGCAAAATCCCCTAAAAATAAAGCAACCTAAGAGGGAGGCCTATGCACAGCAGTGGACTTTTATAGGTTGTAATGAATGAAATGGATAATACCGTGGACCCTCCTGCAAGCAACTGCTCCACAACTGCATTTGACGCAATAGCCTGTTGTTGTAATCTTCTGCAACGATTAAGTCTTGCATGACAAATGAAACAAACAATTATAGGCCTCTCATCCTCGTCCATCTGAAAATATCAAAGTTTGTAATAAATATGGAAAAAATCTATTGGCTACCAGAATTCTCGGCATCAACATCATTTTATAATATTGAAGTGACAAACAAACTTACAATCCATCGGATGGTAAGTGGCTACTGCAGCCCATGGGCACCTGCAACAAACTTCAAGCAAAGGCTACCGATGTGATGTTAGCTCTGAGGACTAAGATGTAATGCTTTACAGCCTCTTATACTGGCTCTCAGTGTCCTTCAGATTGGGACACATACTGCTGCTTGGTAGTAAAAATAGTCAAGAGCATGATATCTACCCAGACAGACTCCACCTTCCTGTCTTACCAGATTGCCACTATCTAGTGGGGGCCACTCTACAATTTGCTAACCAGTATGAGGCTCGAGAATTATGTTTCCCCAGCTATTGTGAGTTCTGCAAGCTATATGGACACAATTCTCTAATAAATTGATGTTGTGAGCATCAAGTATGTAAAAGTCTCCCTGACATTAACTGATATAATTTTAAAAGCAGTAGATTCAGACTCTTGGAAACCTGACATAGGTATTTTGAAGTCCGGGATTTCAAATTTCAATCCTGCTAAACTCATTTTCAAACTTTAAATTATTAGCATCAATATAACATCACAAATACTTCTTTTATTTGCTCTCAGTAAACTGAAAATGCTTGTGCTAGGAGTAATTTACAACAATAGTCAAACTATTAGACCACTGTCCATTAGTATAATAATTCATAGACACTATGTCTAGAAAATTTTGACTATTATTCCAGTACTGAAAAAACACTTCTTAGAGGCATCACTTCTAATTGACAAAAGCCGTGTCACCTAAGAACTCACCTATTTTAGCCAGAGTGGTTGAAGTATGAAACAAGTTGCCAACAAAAGTGATATTAGAACAAACCATAAGCCAATTTTAGAACGGATTTGATAAACAAATATAATAGAATAACTAGAGATTTGAAACAAGGATACAGGCTTATATCAGTTGTTTCAACTGCTGGCCTGCAAATTTTTTGTTATACAATAAGGGTGACAACCAAGTACACAGTTCGGTAAGTGAATGTTGTGGCCCATAAAAATCTACTTTTGTCCCCAATTAAGAGTCAAAATGCATTTGTGTTGGCACCTCTGCGGACCAAAACAACGCCTCACCTCCACTAAATGAGTTTCAAAGATGCACATGTGAACTTTCAAACTGCGTTGCTAACAGTATTAACTAGATTGCCATGGGACATGGTCGGCTGAGGCTAGGAGGGTAGTCTACGGTAAACTTTCTGCTAACTTTCACACTATTTGCTAATAAGTACATATGTACTCTATTATCCCACATTAATAGTCCAATAGAATGGCTTTGAGTGGGTGAAACACCAAACTAGAGTGGATGTTAAATTATTGATAGAAAATCGCAATAATACTCATTGAAGTAATATGTACTAGAACAGACATAACAAACAAAATCGGTAAAAATTATTACTTGTTGGGCAAAAGTGGGGAGGAAGGGATGAGGGAGAGGGGAGTATCCCCTATGCCCTTGTAGTCCCATGAAAAAGTAATAACACCATACATGACTGCTAAACTAATACAACTGAAAGGATTTCTGTGGTGTTTAAGTATTTCTGGGTGGTAAAAAAATCACGAAGCCACGCTGCACTTTGCTCCTGCCACAACCTTCTAACCTAACCCAACTGAAAGGATTTCTGGGTGAAAAATATATAATAATCACTTTTTTATTTTATGTAAACATAATTTATTAAGAGAGTACAAACCACAGAAGAAAAAGTCTACCTTAGAAGTATAATAATGTGACTCTAGTCTTTAGGGTGGTCGTGTATCCTAGTGGCTTTAACACAAAATTATGTAGACTATCCAGCTTTCACAATAATACTGCATTAGCTTTTCCATGTTTTATTTATTTATGGGTTATAATAGGCAAGTAGTATTGTTATTAACCAATGGGGACCAAACCTCTAACAAATACAACTTACTCCCTAACTTCTCTTACTCTGACAAATACAACAACTTACTCCCTGAAATCCCTGCCAAACGATTGTAAATCTAACCCACAAAATCTATGCAGCAGTGCAAGTCGCGTGGAAGGAGGCATCGGATACCTTTTTATAGCACAACTCAGTAAGTTTAAGCCCGCGAGCTCTAACACGCGGTTTCAGCAACTAAGTCTCGGCGTCTCTTCTAGAATGTAGAAGTATATTACTTCAATGATAATACTGTCTTTAGTGCGAGTTCCAAGCAAGTTTTTGTTCTTCAGGTTATGGTTGTATTTGTCACTTTATATAACGCTGCACGGTAGCCTAGGCCCGATCTTTAGATATTGTAAACCAGGCTAGTTACAATCTACTTCTCCAGCGATAAAAACAAATTACCATAATTAAATTTGCATATTATTGCAAATATTATAACAAACTTACCCAATTGTTCGTCAATGCTCTGTACAAATTCTGGAGGACAGTCTCCTTTAGTACAATCGTGCGTACATTATCTCTTAAACAAATTCTACAAACTTCACTGAAGGCCATTACTATTTCCTACAATATAAATGAATTCTCTTTAGTTTTCACTATTGAAGTATATGTCCTTACGTACTAGAACAGCTATCTCAAACAAAAAGTGTGCGCTACTCTGTGTTCGTGCGGTTGTTTTTTTTTATTATCATAGAATAAAATAGGTAGAATGACCCGTAGGTTAGGTAGATTGATTGTATTGGTAAATTATATCGAGAACAATATTTAAATTTTAATATTACATGAAATATCACAATTACATTTTAATGATATTTTTATCTGAATATTTTAAAAGGTATCTAAGTCAAATATAAAATAACATACTAAATGTATGTTTAACAAAACTTATTATCATAACATTTAAATTACAAATATATTTATTTAAATTAGAATACCTAACCAACGTACGAAAACGAAACCGAAACGCATAACGCAAACTGTGGAACGATCTCCCAAAACGGAAAACTGCCCACGAACCGATTTTGATATTCGTGTTCGAACCCTCGTTGATATTCGTCGCTTCTCGTTCTTGCAACGATAGTTTAAAAAAAGTATAGAAAGAGATGAAGCGAATATGGATAAATTTTATATCGATAATGAATTGTCGGCATTGTCCGTTTTGAAAAAGAATTCGAAAGTCGGTAAGACTAGTGAAAAACCTTCAGAAAAACCTCTAGATTAAGTTCGTGATATTAAAACCTCTAAAAAAACCTCAACGTCCTCCGAAAAACCCCTAGATTGAGGAAAAACCTCTAGATCTGGCAACACTGAGCGTAAGTTAAGGGAGTTTTGACATTATTGAAACTGCGTGGATTTTTTGATTTACCAATAAGTAGCAGTGGCAATCAATGTGTTCCTTTAGCGTTTGCACACTTTGTGCCCCGCTGCTGCATTTTCACGACGTGATACTAATGATCTGCTTAGTAAAGCTTTCCGATTTAAGACCTGTTTCGTCCGCATTGTATACAAAATCCAAATCGTATTCTTTTTCCCTTAGAAAGTTTTTTAACTCGTCTACAAAAATCGACTGAAGCAACGTTAACCCACAGTTTTTCTCTTTGAATCTCCAGTTTCCCGAATTCCATGTGTGGATTTGAATCTTGCTAACCATCCATAGCTTGCCTTGAAATAAATATCACCCCCAAGCTTTTGATTAAAATTCAATGCTTTTTCACATAAAAGAGGTCCAGATATGGGCTGGCCGTATGCTCTCTATTGTAAAGACCTGTTAATACTGCGTTCACAAGAATTTAATTTTGAAATATTTTCATGACTTTACGTTGCGAGCTTCCATTTTCTTTCTCAAGCGCGCAGGTGAATTTCATTATGGAATCAGAATTATTTTTAATTTCTGATATCGTAGAAGTTTCTACACCATATTATATTAAACTTTTACTTTTAATTTCCTAGAGCCGTGGTAGCTCAGATGGTTAACGCTCGTTGTAATATAACAGAACGCGAGTAACCCGGGTTCGATCCCCGCCGGCACCAATGAAATTGTTAATTGCAATTTTAAGTGCTGCTTTACCACGTGCTCGGCGGTGAAGGAAAACATCGTGAGGAAACCTGCATGTCTGAGGAATAAGATAAAAAATATTTCTAAGACATGTGAAGTTCGCCAACACGCATTGGGGCAGCGCGGCGGACACTTCTCCGCCCTAAAACCCTCTCATAAATGAGGGGAGGCCTGTGCTCAGCAGTGGGACGTATATAGGCTGTAACTTTACTTTACTTTACTTTTTAACTTCCTGCCAGTTCACCATTTTTTATACTCTCAATTATTCCTTTTAGCAAAACTAATTCTTTTTCGTTTAAACATTTTAGATGCATAAAAATAAAAGACAACCTATCATTTTAACCCTATCAAAGGAAATGAAACAATAACAAACACTATCGCGCAAACAAATGATAGCGAGAATATACGTCGGAGGCGGGAATAAACTCGTCGTAACATGTCTAATTGCGCTATCAAAACATTTTTAAATCGGCATTTAAAGCCGTGACGAATGAGTCCAGATAATCGGATGTTCTGATAATCGATGTTCGGATAATCGGGATCTGCACCTCTGACGGGCCTATTAAGCTCAGTTTCCTTTCAACTCAAAAGGCTGCATCTCTGACGGATCTTTTATTTGGCTCAGTTTCCTTTCAATTAAGAAAACTGCATCTCTGACGAATCAATTTAGCTCAGTTTCTTTTCAAAAGTCTGCATCCCTGACTGATAATTATGCTCAGTTTCCTTTAATTAAAAAATATCCCATTTCCATTTGGAATAAACAGGCTTGGTTGGGCGGCGGGCCTAAGGGTTCCCGAGTACGATTCCCCGGTCGAGCCTTGACCCTATTACGCGATATGTTACACTAGATGGACTGT
This sequence comes from Parnassius apollo, assembly GCA_907164705.1. Lineage (NCBI taxonomy): Eukaryota > Metazoa > Arthropoda > Insecta > Lepidoptera > Papilionidae > Parnassius > Parnassius apollo. The sequence goes on from CAJQZP010001507.1 coordinate 5,889,264, forward strand.
ATACGCGGGATTCTTCTTATGCTTCAACAAGATGGCGGATGTGGCACGCGGTTCCTTGACAATGTACTCGCTCTTCCGAAATCTATTGCTTGCCAAGGTTATGAAGGAATCCTACTTGAGCACATTAGTGTGCGCGATGATATCTCACACTTTGTGAGGCGGTTACTTCTGGAGCGCGACTGCTCCAGATGCGGTTTAGACTAGCGGCGCGAAGGTAAGAGCGCGTGGCAAGAGCGCGTGGGCAAGAGCGCAAACGCAAGAGCGCGTGGCAAGAGAGCGAAGGCAAGTGCGCACTCGAGGGCAGCGCGCGAGCTTATATTGCTTCGGCTTTCTCACCAATGCATCTCGGTCTGGCGCGCTTGTCATTGGTCGAAAGAATCACGCCACCTTCTAGAATCTCTTCTTTCCCTCTCACCCCCCCCTTTCAGTGTGTACGGAGGGACAATAGGTCAAAGGAAGGATAAACGCTTGGCAAACATACCCTCGAATAAAATTAAAAATACACGAATCGTTTCCGCGTAACCATCCCCCCCCCGGCTTGAAGGTCCCCTTCAAAATAACTAACGCTAAGTGGTTGGGCGGCGGGCCTTAGGGTTGCCGATTTCCGATTCCCCGGTCGAGCCCGGACCCTATTACGCGAGATGTTACACTAGATGGACCGTATACGCTGGAAGCTTCTCATGCTTCAACAAGATGGCGGATGTGGCACGCGGTTCCTTGACAATGCACTCGCTCTTCCGAAATCTATGGCTTGCCAAGGTTATGAAGGAATCCTACTTGAGCTCATTAGGAGAAATGAAATAGGGGCGGCTTAACTAACAAACAAAGGGGCTCAAGCAGGAATCTAATTTAAAAGGAAATAAAACCACTTACCGGGGTGCGACTCCGTTGCGGGTGATGACGCTTTCGTTGCGGTGATGCGGCGTTGGGTGAGTTTCTCCGGGGCCCCAGAGATGCTATCCAGTCCAGTTGTGCGAAGGAAGAGAGCGGTGCGCGACGATATCTTACACTAGGTGAGGCGGTTACTCCTGGAGCGCGACTGCTCCAGGTTGGTGCGGTTCGAACGAGTGGCGCGTGGGCAAGAGAGCCCTCTAGGACGCAACTGTCCCAGGCGGTGCGGTTCCAACTAGCGGCGCAAAGGCAAGAGAGCGCTCGAGCGCAGCGCGCGAGCTTATATCGGTTTTTTTCCCACCGAAGTTGGGCGCTCTTCTCATTGGTTGCAAGAATCACGCAACATTCTAGAATCTCTTCTTTCCCCTCTCACCCCCCCACTCCGGTGTGTACGGAGGGACGATAGGTCAAGGAAAAGACAAACGCTTGGCAAGCATACCTTCGAATAAAATTAAAATACGAGTCGTTTTCCGCGCAACCATGCCCCCGGCTTGAAGGGTCCCTTTCAAAATAACTAAAACAACTAACGCTAAGATTAAAGTAACAAAATAACTAACGCTAAGATTAAACCTAAATTTCGACTACAATTTCTAATCTAGAAAACTAATCCAATTATTGAATGGGCAAAGGGCACAAACGGACAACAGGGCGCATGTAAGACCCAGTCAAGGTTTTAACGCGAGGTACCCTAGTTACCCTGTTGGAACCGGGAAAAACTTCTTCGACGATCCCTAAGGACCAATGGAGAGGCGGCGTATTCTCCTTGGTGAGTACAACCACAGTTCCTACAGTTAAAGGTTCAGTTGTTGTGTTCCATTTTTGCCGAGACTGCAACGTATGCAAGTATTCTATTTTCCATCGTTTCCAAAACGACTGCACCAACCGGTCCAATAATTTATGGCGTGCGGAAATACTAAGTTTGTTTTCGTCCATATCTACGGCGGGCAGATACTTCAAAGGCGTTAAATTCAAAAATGTGCTGGAGTTAGAGCCAGCGGCTCTGAGGCATCACTTGACTACGTACGACAAAGGGGGCGTATATTCATGACGCACTCAATTTGAGCGAGCACAGTACTTAACTCTTCGAAGGACAAAATTTGATCTCCTATTACTCGGTATAAATGACTCTTTAGACAACCTTACGGGGGGAGACTCTTGACTTAGAGCTAATGAGGCTGATCGAATTTCTACCATTATTCTGGACGTGAAAATATACAACGCCCCCGTAAGTCTTCTCGCTAGCGTCTGCAAACCCAACGACAGTGATGACGCTATTTGTATCGACGTTTATATGACGTGGCATTTTAATTTCGGTTAGTAAAGGAAGTTCCTCTCTAAAACGCAGCCACAACCGAACAATGCTGTCAGGCGGCGGGTCATCCCAATCGCATTCACATAACCAAAGTTGTTTAATCAAAAGCTTAGCGTATGACACCACCGGGGCTACGAAACCCATGACATCCCATAATCTAGCAACGCATGACAGCATTTTGCGCTTTGTGCACGTTTCTGCGTTCGGGTTTACCTTAAGGCTAAACACGTTGGACTCTGGTGACTAACATAAACCGAGCACCTTGTGCGTATCAGAATCGTCGAATTCCTTTATCGCCGAAAGGCGGTGTGATAGTGGGATTGTATCTAAAATCATACGCGAATTACTAGTCCACTTGACGAGATCGAATTGACCCGATTTCATGAGCTTTATAACCTCGGTGGTGGTTAGGATGGTCTCCTCCACGCTATCGACCGAGTACACAAAATCATCCATATATAATCCACTCTCAATTGCCCTCTTAGCTCTAGGATAAGAGGGACTTTCGTCGTAGGCGAGCTGTCTCACCGTACGTAGCGCATGAAATGGGCTCGACTTTAAACCAAAGCAAACGCGATTAAATTCAAACACCATTAGAGGTTCCTTTGGGTCAAAGCGATATAAAATGCGTTAAATCGACGGTCGCATTCACGGACCCCTATGCAAAGAAACATTTGGCGAATATCGGTGGATAGTGCTATACTGAACAAACGAAAATTTGCTATTATATTAAATAAATTGCCCTGTAAATTTTGCCCACTATAGAGGATATCTTTAAGAGAAAGGTGAGTGCTAGTTCTAGCACTAGCGTTGAGTACTACACGTAACTTTGACGTAAGTTTGTCCTCCCTAATGACCCCGTGATGTGGTATGAAATACGACGGCGCGTCTTCGTAGTTATCTAATTTTGGAGCCACAAGTGATATGTAATCCTCCCTTATATATTCATTAATGACGCCGTCATAAGCTTCATTTAATCTGGGCGAAGCGAGCATCCTACGCTCCAAACAATAGAAACGTTTTACCGCCATCGCGCTCGGCGAAGTGAGTCGCCGAGTGGCAGAACATCTCCTTTAAAGGGTAGCGCTACACTATATCGACCGTCGCGATCACGAACGGTCGTGCGGACGTAAATTTCCTCGCATAATCTATCATCTGGGCTAACTATAGGTGGAACGTTCACCTCCTCCATCTCCCAAAATTTGCAAACTAACGACTCGAGCGGTTCGACAGCCATACAACAATAAGAGGTTGCCGAAATATTATCCATGATAGGGGCGAAACCAACGATGACGTAGCCCAAGACGGTTTCCAGTGCGTAAGGCGCGGTATGCGAGGAGTTGCCCCTGACCTTATTGTGTAACAAAAGATGAGAGAAAAGCGATGCTCCAATGAGCATGTCTATATCTCCGGGGACGGCGTAAGTATCGTCTGCCAGAGTTAAATTTTCAAAATCAATTATTGCCGAGGTGTCGACCGAAACAGTTGGCAGACGCTCGGTAACTTTATCTACTACTGATGCATTTATGTTAAAGTTAATATTACGATCATGCCGAGAATAAAATTTCAAATTTATAGAGCCCTGTGTAACTTTATTAGTACCTCCGATGCCTTTGACTACGGGACGTGAAGGTATCTTATTTATTAGCAATCCTAAACGCTGGCAACATTTCCGCGTTATAAGGCTACTCTGGGATCCGCTGTCTAGCAATATACGGACACTTTGTTCGTTTCCATGCGAATCCCTAACTACTATACGGGCTGTACCCAGTAACACGGTGGAAGGAGACTGCGTTCTCGTATTCGACAGTGAGCACAGGGCGACGTCACCCGGTCGACCGCTAGAATCGTCGACTTTAGTATGTGTAGTTTCCTTGTCCGATTTACTCGACGCGAATATGTTGCCACTTTCGAAAAGTAATAACGTGTGATGTCTGCTGGCGCACTTGTTACACCCGGAACTAGAATTGCATTTAGCAACTAAATGTCTATCGCTTAGGCAATTTAAACATAAGTTGTTCGTCTTTACTATTCTATAACGTTCGCTGGGTGAATATTTACGGAAGGTCGCACAATTATACAAATTACCGTGTTGTTTATTCTTACATAGAACATAGGCGCTATGAGGCGATGTAGGCGCAGCGGTTACGTACGTCAGAGACCCAGCGGTCCTAGTTGATGAAATCCGTCTGCGGTCGACACATTTCTTAACCTCTTGTTTGACATTCGAGGAGCGCTGTATCACTTTAATTTGATCTCGTACAAAGGATGCTAGTGAGTTGAATGACGGCAACTCAGAGCTACGATGCTCCATTTCAAACGCACGCACGGTGTCTGGGTCTAGTTTATTTAAGGCGATATGGAGAAACACCACGTCCATAAGGTCATTAAATTTCGGATTCTTGAGTGCAGCCACCGATGCTACAAATTTATCTAAAAACTGCTCTAAGCCGGTGATGTTCGCGGATGGTATAGCTTTAAGATCGAATACCTGGTCTAAATATGAAGAGGCTAAAATTCGCTTATCTTCATATTTGTTTTTAAGCGTTTCAAATATTAACGAATAATTGTTTGCTTTTGGTGCGAAACCCGAACAAATTGACTTTGCCCTACCACTCAATTTACTAATTAAATAATACAATTTTTCAGCGTCCGATAACAATGGATTATTATGTATGGTGTTTTGAAAGCTATTAATAAACAACGGCCAAGTTTTAATATCGCCATTGAATACCGGAATATCTATGGGGGGCAATCTAAGTGATTCACGTGGGCGTACCTGAATTTCTGGTTTTGCTTCGCTTTGGGCTGGAGACTGTAAGAGCTTTGCCGTTCTTTTCACGCGACACAACATATCTTCAAATAATAGAAGTGGTTGATAGTTCACTGTATACTTAGGGTCGATTTGTCCATTCAATCCACCGTTTCGATTTCACATAAAAACGTTTCCCGCACTGAATCTACGTTAATATGTTTTATGTGATCTTGGCGTAAAGAGTTTTAAGTTTAATTTCATTTCCACTAACTGCCATCTTAAATCACTATAATTAATATTAGATTAATCACAAAGAATATCGTACAACGTTGGGAGATGAATCACAATGTCACAACTATATCTCACAACACTATTGTCTTATCGTGCCGTATTACGTCGTTAGATTGAACAAGTTTTTTTTTGAAGGTAACTTTGCGATCAAACGAGATAACGCGCGTCGACTAGATAATAATTTAAAACTCGTATAATTTTTTACAAATAGTAGGTAGGATAAATAAAATTAAGCGGATCCAACTATTTAAATATAATTCTATTTACCTACGCGAATAAACTGACCAAATTTTAAATTTAAACTAAACAAAACTACATAAATCTATCCAATATTAAATTAGAGTGCATTGTCTAAGGAATTAGTTTAGCAGTTCGACTCGATGAGGCTACAAAGCACCAGTCCAAATCCGGCTCGAAGGACCAGAAAATGGTTGGGCGGCGGGCCTAAGGGTTCCCGAGTTCGATTCCCCGGTCGAGCCTTGACCCTATTACGCGAGATGTTACACTAGATGTACTGTATACGCGGGATTCTTCTTATTCTTCAACAAGATGGCGGATGTGGCACGCGGTTCCTTGATAATGCACTCGCTCTTCCGAAATCTATTGCTTGCCAAGGTTATGAAGGAATCCTACTTGAGCACATTAGGAGAAATGAAATGGGGCGGGTTAACTCATAAACAAATGCTCAAGTAGGTACAAAAATTACAGGAAAAACACACTTACCGGGTTGTGACTCCGTTGCGACTGATGACGCTTCCGTTGCGGTGATGCGACGTGAGGTAGGGTTCTTCTGGGGTGCCCCAGAGATGCGATCCAGGCCAGTTGTGCGAAGGAAGAGAGCGGTGCGCGATGATATCTCACACTATGTGAGGCGGTTACTTCTGGAGCGCGACTGCTCCAGGTGCGGTTTATACTAGCGGCGCGAAGGTAAGAGCGCGTGGCAAGAGCGCGTGGGCAAGAGCGCGTGGCAAGAGCGCGTGGCAAGAGCGTGAAGACAAGAGCGCACTCGAGGGCAGCGCGCGAGCTTATATTGCTTCGGCTTTCTCACCAATGCATCTCAGTCGGGCGCGCTTGTCATTGGTCGAAAGAATCACGCCACCTTCTAGAATCTCTTCTTTCCCCTCTCACCCCCCCTTTCAGTGTGTACGGAGGGACAATAGGTCAAAGGAAGGATAAACGCTTGGCAAACATACCCTCGAATAAAATTAAAAATACACGAATCATTTCCGCGTAACCAAGGCTATTTTCATTCTTTCCTATACGCTGCGTTTCAAAACATTTAAATAGGCTGACGAATCAATTTTGCTCAGTTTCCTTTTAATGGCTGCATCTCTGACAAATCTATAAAACTCAAACTGAGTGAGTCTTTCGATTCAAAAAGCAATGGATAGTTCATTTCCCAGTAATCATGCGGGCGAAGCCGCGGGTAACAGCTAGTATTATAATAACCCTTTTTATACAAACTTAGTTTAATAAAGTTTTTAAGCTTTTTGTACGTCTAATTTTGTACATTTTCTGAGATTTTGTTGTAAAAGCGTATACATTGCTCCAAGAAACTCGGTGGACTCGAGTAACTAGTACTACTAGCTTGTGTCTGTTCCTAGTATTTGCATAATGAATATCACTTATTTTTGTAAAACTACTTTTTTGTGTACGCACATAAAATTTTCATAAATGTACTAAAAGGCCAAAGTTAATATATTAATTTCTTTAAAATTTTGTCTGAGCGACTCTTTAGGTTTTAAATCATAGATTGCTCTAATGTCCCTCTTCTGTAAAACAAATATAATTTCAATGTCAGTCGCATGTGCCCATAGCAAAACACCATACGACATTATGCTATGAAAATAACCAAAGTACCTAAACTAGTCTAGCTGTAGTCTAGTCTAGCAGCATATGCTGCAGAACCAAATCTGCTTGCTAGTTTTGATATATGGGGGCCCCATTGAAGCTTAGCCAAGAAAGTAGTGATATCAACAAGACTCAGCTCATCCCCATTTAAAATTACATTTGTACTATATATGTTTGACATTCGGAGTTATAAATTTCATACATTTATTTTTAGTGCCATCTAAATGCAAATTATTAACAATAAATGAATTTACTAGTTTAAATATAGCATTATTTACTTCGTCATAATTTAATAACTGACGTTATTATTTGAAAATTAATAAAGTATCATCAGCAAATAATACTATATCATGGTTATCCCCTACTATGTAAGGTAAGTCATTGATATATACAAGAAACAAAAAAAGGCCGAGAATCAAGTCCTGAGGCACACCCATTTGTACTATCGACTCGGAAGAACTCTTAAAGACAACTTTTTGCGTCCTGTCACTTAAATACGAAATAAATAATTTAAGAGCATCACTTCTTATACCGTAGTGTTGAAATTTCCTGATTAATGTTTCATGGTGCACACAATCGAAGGCTTTGAATAAGTCACAGATTATACCCAAAGCATCCAGTGAATTCTCCCATGCATTAAAGATATATTTAATCATATCAACACCAGCATCGGTTTTCGAGCGACCGCTTCTAAAGCCGAGTTGATTTTTAAGTAGTAAATTATTTACATTAAAAAATTAATATTTGATCAAGACTTTTACTAAGTGTTGGCATTACAGAAATAAGTCTAAAATTGGCGGGGTCCAATGTACTACCAGATTTAAATAAGGGTTATTACTTTACTGTGCTTCATTAAATTAAGAAACACCGTATTCGGTACTGAAAAGGAGCGAGTGTTCTGATATCCTCCAGTTCTGAGGTCCTAATACGGCAGCGAAAGACCAATTGAAAGGCACAGGAAAATAAGGAGCTCATTACCATTCTCATTGTTTCGAGTAATCAAAGAACTAAACCTAAAATTTCAATTTCTACACTTACAACTCTACTAGAATACGATTCGTATCCATTTAAAAAAAAAGAAACAGTGTATATTTAACATAATAGATTATTATTTGAAAAGATTGGGTAGGTAATAAAGATTGGTAAGGTTTTATACGTAGTAGAGCCATGCTGCAGTTATATTAGTAGTATAGTTGTAGCGCGAATGGGTCGGCTCGACCGGGGAAGGACCACGCTCTCACAGAATACCAGCGTGAAATAGTAGCTTAATGCTGCTGTATTTCGTATGGTGAGTGTAGAGAACCGGAGACCCTTTTTACTGGAAACGAGGCATTCCATCTTAGTCCTCACGGGTGACAACGCATCTGCATTTTGATTCGTAATCGAGGATGGATGTGGATGTCTATGGACCACAGCAACCACTTACCATCAGGTGGACTGTGTGCTCGTTTATTACCCTATCCTATAAAAAAAAAAAAAAAGGTAAATAAATAATAAGTTTGAAAATTAGTTACCTAACTCCCAAATGTAATTGGCAAGAAGGTGCTCATTGTCACAATGATCTCCTTTTTACATTTTACGACTTAAATGGTGATCATAAACAATGTCTAATTAGGTAAACACATTAATGAAATAAAATACGTGTTAATTATGCATGAAATTTATTTGTGGGGTAAATTCGAGTAACATATAATACTTTCAGGGGAACAAAACTAAAGTCCTGAAGGTCGCTATATTTTTCAGCAGAAATTGACAGCATGTCTGTATACAACCTTCCAGGCAAAATGAATTCATTTTGTTGTACAGTGTTCACCTCACTGGTTTTCTTCTTGAGGCACTGAGGCAAGCAGATTCTCAGGACCCATTATAAGTAGAGCGGAAGCCTGTTTTAGTACTTAACTTGTCAATTTTGAGAACTTTATAGAGCGTGAAGGAAAGGATGACTTTTTAGCATATATTATTTCCAAATGACTAGTATATGATCTGAAATAAGATATATATCCACCTTTATGAACATTTTTCTTTAATCTTGCTTCTAAATATTTAATTTTTTCTCGATATTCCGTGTATTGATATAAAAGCCTTCTTGCATATATATTCTTACATAATTATTTCTTTTATTTCCGAATCTATCATAGCAAGTACTCTGTACTTGTACACAGCATCGTAACGTAATATTCCTACTTTTTTGGAATGTCTGTTAACTAGAAGAACAGAGATCAATCCACTTAGTTATTTTGGGCATCATGTGATGCTAGTAAATTAAAATTCTGGAGAATTTGGGTTCTTTTCCCTTGGAATCCTGTTGAAACATCCCAATCTGCAGCCACAGGCTGGACCTGGCTCATGACTCGATAATTTTAACTTTTTCAACACTTCAGACATCTGACCGTGTAACTTCCTCTTTTTGTAGTCTTATAAATATAATTTTCATCACAATCACTAATATTATTGTCCATTTTGAGATAAATAAGCCAATTTTTTTAAAAACTTAACGTAGAATTATGGAGTGTAGAGATAAGGAGAACAATCTTTCATAGGGTAATAGTAGAAAAAGTGTCCATCTGTAAGCAGTGAATAACAGTTCAAAAACTCTCCACAACAACGCTCGAGTAGTTACAGGTAAATGATAAACGTAAAAAGAATTATGGTTCTCCTGTTCTCTAACCATGCAAGGAAGCATGGAGGTTAGAGAAAGGAGAACGATCACCGTAAAAAAACAGTGTCCCAGAAATATGGACACCATAAGTGAGGCGCTGCGATCAGTCAAGTGCAGTCATTTTCAGTCTATTTTTCCGATCAGATGCTCAATCACTTGCACATCCACGTACAATAAAATATTCCTCCATTTTTTAATGTTTTTTTTTTGTCAAAAATTACAAAAATACGGAGCTTGAAAATTTTCTACGAAAAAATGAAATGAAAATTTGTACAATATACAACTAACTTCACCTACTTGACAGCTACTACTTACATAAACAGCTAACTTCGCAGTCACTACTCACCGACGTCAGCGCCGCTATGTATTCTACAATTTTCAAGGACAAGCGAGCTATGCTTTAGTACGTAGTGATCGTTCTCCTGTTCTCTAACCTTCATGCAAGGAAGCTTATCTGACTGCTGTCACTTGTATGACAAAATAATAAAGATGGCCGACTATGAGCACGTTCTCTGTTACAATCGCTGCGATCAGCCCGTTCTAGCGTGGTTTCAAGATGATGTGATTTCAAGATGTGTCGTAATTTCCCGAACGCTGCCCAGCCGAGTTGAATCCGTCGATCGACCTCTCGGTCGAAGTTGGACTTACCTAGTCGGACTATTTGTCCCAGGTAAACGTACTCGTCAACAACTTCGAGCTTACTGCTCCCAACAACTACTGACATAGGTGTGACATGGACATTAAACATGATCTTTGTTTTGTCCATGTTCATCTTAAGACCTATCCGTTGGGAGGCACTATTGAGGTCATTGAGCATAGTACTTAAGTCCCCCAGCGATTCTGCCATAAGGACTATATCGTCGGCAAATCGAAGGTGAGTGATGTACTCGCCATTGATGTTAATACTGTATCCTTTCCAGTCCAGTAGCTTGAAAACGTCTTCTAATGCAGCGGTGAAGAGTTTCGGGAAATAACGTCACCCAGTCTTACACCTCTCTGCAGTTGGAAAGGCTTCGTACTCTGGTTCTGTACTCGGATAGCCATCGTAGCCCTATTGTACAAACACTTCAGCACTTCGATATACCGACAGCCAACTTGGCACCGCTGAAGATACTGTAGCACCGCCCAAATTTCGACGGAATCAAAGGACTGAGAAAGCAGTCCACATATGCCAGGCAAAGTGGCAGATTGTACTCCTTCGGACTTCTGTACAATTTGCCGAAGGGTATGTATGTGGTCTATGGTACTAAAGCCTTTTCGGAAACCGGCTTGTTCGGGAGGCTGGAAGTCGTCGAGTCTGCGTGCGAGACGATTCGTAATGACCCTCGAAAACAGCACGTAGAGGCGGCTCAGAAGAGATATCAGTTTGTAGTTCTTCAATAGGGCGTTGTCACCTTTCTTGAAGAACAAGATCACCGCACTTCTGCTCCACGCCTCCGGAGTAGTGCCACCATGGAGGATGGAATTAAAGAGCCTCTGAAGGACTTCAAGTACTGGTTTTCCACCCGCTTTCAGAAGCTCCGCTGTAATTCCATCCTCGCCCGGGGACTTGCCGTTTCTAAGGTGCTGGAGAGCCATTCTAATCTCGCTCAGACTGACATCCGGGATATCATCGGAATAGTGTCGGATAAGACTTAATCTTGGATCGTTACTTACACTTGCGTGTGGCTCCAACGATGATGTGTACAGCTGCCCATAGAACCTCTCTCAGAATCTCTGGTGTCCCGGAAGTGATGTTGCCACACTCAGTCTTCAGCTTTGGGTCTTACTGGCAGACATATCTCTGGCAAAGACTTTGGAGCCCTGGTTCCGCTCGATCGCTTCTTCAATACGAGCAGTATTAAAGTTGCGCAAGTCTCGCCGCATGCATTTGGAGATCTGTCTGTTCAGTTGCCTGTATGCTGTCAAATCTGTTGACGATTGCAGCCTCATCTCCCGTCTAACAGCCATGAGATTAAGAGTGTGATCGGAGAGTTTCTGTGTTCTTCTGCGGCGGGTCTTGCAGAACTTAGCTTCGACCGCATGGACAGTTTCCACGAGCTTATCATTCATATCGTCCACTGCATTGCAATCTTCTAGGTACTGAAAGCGGTTACGTAACTCGAGCTGAAAGGTTTCGGGATTCTGCATTAGAGCACGAGGGGACGGAGTGTTGACCTCATTAGACGAGACCCCTTCAACTTAACGTTTAGGTTCAGTGTGCCTCTAACCATTTGATGATCGCTGCCAGTTTTCACCCTTGCGATCACTGAGACATCACTGAACAGTTGGCGTCTGGTCGTCATAATTAAGTCAATCTCATTTTTTGTCGAACCGTCGGGGCTCGACCAAGGTCCACTTCCTGTGGAGCCGCTTCTGGAAGAAAGAGTTCATCATAAAGAGTCCCTCTTTCTCCATAAAGTCGGCCAGCTGCTGGCCCCTACGGTTCCGTTGCCCTACTCCAAATTTCCCTAACTTCAGCTCACCGCTTTCTCTTCCGCCTAGTTTTGCGTTGAAGTCTCCCATCAACGCCGTGTAGTGGGTTTTGGAGGAAATATCCTCATACATTTCCTCCACCTCCTCATCGGGATGTGCCGAGGTTGGTTCGTAAACCTGTATGACCTTCAGCGAATACCGTTTGGTGATTCTGAGTATCAGGTACGCGACGCGACGAGAGACTTGTGGACGATAAATCCGACACCTCCTTGGGACAGATGGTCGCCCTCCCGGTGATAGAACAAGTTGCCGGACTCGAGGATTAGCGTGTCCCCCCCTTCTCTTTGGGTATCGGATAATCTCTTCTTCCAGCTCCAGTATCTTCTCGTCAGTCCTCAGGGTGCGTGCGTTATATGTTGCCAGGTCGAGTCGTCGTAGGTGGCAACCGAACCTCCACCGGAAATTCTTAGCACCTCCTGTCCCGCCGTTACCATGGTCGCCACCGTAGCCAGGAATAGCGGGGCCGCCGGGGACTGGCGGCCGTTTGTTTGCGTCGTTATTCATGGGGGTATATTTACCATAGTTGCCACGCTTGGCGAGCGGATTGGCAACCGCAGTTTTTTTATTATATATATAGAAGATCTGCGCCTCCTTCCCCTCCTCTTACGACACCCAGGGGAAGATATGGGGTAATGGATATTCTCAACCGCCACTACACGGTAATTTATATTAAGGTAATTGTTATAATTTATACTAAGGTTGAAATAACGTTTACATCGATTATAATAAAAAATTATTTATTTTATTCTGTTTTAAAAAGTACATTCCTTAAAAATATTTTTAGGATTATAGAAAGTCGTAAACCTGAAGAGTATCAAACAGCTTTCATTGGTGTTTCTTTACCGCTTTATTTTATTTTAGTCAAAAATGTGACATTACGAAATAATGTTCTTATATAGTACGCGGTCTATCCAACGAACGACATGTAATGTAACGTGCTACTAGATATAGCGTGCTGCAAAACTTAACGCGCTTGCCGGCCTCCCACACCCTTCTTATAAATAGCGCGCTATAACATAGCGTATTTAAGCGCGCTAGAAATTTATAGTTCATAGTCTGTAGCGTGCAGTGGCGAAGCCTCTATAGAAGCCGAAAAGCCGGGCTTGCCTTATCAAACTGAATCAATCAATAATATCAACTAATAAAATAACACGTATACTGTTTCAAACTATTTCAAATTTCCCGCGCACTCCACTGTTCGATACAGGTTGATGACCTCGTATTGCCTTAGCGATACTGCTGCTGTCATAAAAAATGAGTTTTAATAGAGCGATTAGTTGTCTCTCTCGGTCGCGTGGGCTTTTTAGGCTGAGCGCAGATTGCAGTCACGACAGTTTTAAAACAGACTTGCCTCACATAGACAAGTCAGCTTTAAAATAAGAACGAAACATTTTTGTCTACGATGCATCGCACATCTAAAACAAAACTGTTTTGTCTACGACGATGCGTCACACGATCTACGTCAATTCATATTCAGTATCAAACTGGACTTCACCGATTTTGTTATAATAAGCATCCTACTTACACGTGTACTCACCAAACGACGAAAACGTAAATATTGGGTGCATCCCATATTATATAGTGAAAGACTGATAAAAGGAAAATTTTATACACTGTATAGTAAATTAAGGCATCACCCCCGAAGTTTTTTCAAGTATTTCCGAATAGACGTGTCAACTTTTGATAATTTATTGAAAAGAGATATTTAAAAGTAGGCAATAGGAGGTAGGTAGTAGCGTACTGTTATACGGAGACGGGCTAATAGGTTTTTAAAAAAAAGATTTATTTAACACTGAAATTTAATTGAGTATAAATGAATTAAGTATTACAAACTGGTTGGAAATTAACTAAGGTCCGTAGACAACCGAGCAGGTTCGAAGATGGAAGCAGACTAACTTGGCCGAACTGCTCCACTGCTATATTCACTGATCCTTAAGGCTAAGTCGACATTATTAAGGGGCAGTGCAGCAATAAGGCTAACAAATACGGGGTATAACATCTCCCCCCCTTAAGAAGAGATTTTAGGGATGATAACATAAAATCTCTAGATACTACTTAATAATAATGACATTAAATTTGGGTTCTAAGCGGTGCAATATTATCGGATTCAGAATTACTACTTTGTTCAATTTCAGGTTGTATAAATTTTAAATGAGGCCGAGGTGTAGTTTTTATGAATTCCACTTTAGGAGTGATTTTACTATTTTTATTTATAAGGCGAGTGTTACGGAATCGACGGAAAAGCTTAAAACCCAAATATCCTAAATACAACAGGATTAAAATAGAAATTATAATAATAATGGTAGAGTAATGTGTCCCATATTGAATAATGTGAGGTTTACTTTCTATTATTTTTAGATTACTTAATAAAGAATCAATATTTAATTTATTTTTTGAATTAAATTCGTCTAAGTCTATATTTTGTAACTTTATAGGAGACACATTTTCTACAACATGATTGAACTTATTAATATTACAACAGGTGTCATTGATAAGGCTATAATTAGGCATATAACTTATGGGCGAGGTAATATTTAGAACATTATATTTAGGTAACAATGTAGTGCTTTTACAAAATCCGATACAACCATCGGGAATCGTAATTATGCCTGTGCCCAGAATATTTGCTTCAAATAGTTGAGAATTCATACAATCTATAGAAATTTTATTTGGATCGGATTGAACATAAATCCACTTATTGTTTATTAATGGTTTCCAGATATCTAATTTCCCGAAAATAAATTTAGTTTCACACTGTAACGGGATTTCACTGATCACTTTAGATATAAGTTCACTTTCACAGGATGGTTTAGCGTCCACCGAGTACACATTGTTTACATCACAGATGAATGTTCCTGGTTGCACAATTTTACACTTTCCTAAATCGTCAATATTGCCGTAATGTGTTTTGTCTTTGGTCATTGCAATGTATTTATTATTAGGTACAATTAGACTAAATGAATTTGGTTCCTTTGGATTATATGGCGTAGGCAGAGCTATATTATGAAACAACATATAATTTTCTACATTAACCAATGGCACATGCAACAGAAATATGATTTTATTATTTATATAATAACAGGTTATCTTACAAAGTCTTAAAATTAAATGTATATTCTTAATATCTAAGGAAACAGGCAATACTAAATTACTAGGTAGATATCTATAATTATCGGCAAGCTCTCGGTATAACTGATTTGGCGTTATAACGGCTGGGTGTAAAACATCCTTACTGCTAAATAAAATAGCGATTATAATATCTTCGTCTAGGGTACCGAATATATGTTTTAATATTGTACCAATACCTCCAAACCAGGCGCTACGCTTGGTTCTGTTATCTAACAAGTGTGAGATGGATTCAAAATCCTTGTTCAAGTCCCGGTTACGTACAGCTAATGGTTGAAGCATATTGTGACATTCGGTAATAATTTCTGTAATTAATACTAACAAAGGTAGGTATTGATTAATCTAACATTTTTAATAATTATATTTTGTATATTTGATAACTTTACTAACTATTTATTAACAATTTTCAGATGGCGAGACTACGCTTATAGGTAAGTGTATATATTTTCCTAACTTTTAAGACACTAGTCATTTTATAATTTTATTTTAATTTACAGGTTACTTCCGACTTCCGATGCAGGTTTCACCTGATCGAAGTGATGTGTGACATGGCGTCGATTGATTAGCAAGGTAAGTGTATTGTTGTTATTTACCTTAACTATTTTATAGGGTCCTTTCCAGAGAGGAGAGAGTGCTTTCCGCAATCTCAAATGGTTCTTTATGTGGACATACTCACCGACTTTATATTTAACTGGTCGAGTATGGATGTCATAGTATGATTTTGAGGATTCTTTTGACTTCCTTATAAAATCTAAAGCCTTTTCTCTGGAATATTTCAAACGGTTTTGCAACATGCGGACATAATCAGGGTATGTAGCCCCTGGAGATTCATTATAAATGGAATTAGGAATAAATCGTTTACTCCCGAACATAAGCTCGTGAGGTGTGTAATGTGTAGTGGAATGAACGGATGTGTTATAAGCGAGCATCGCGGTGTATACATAACGAGGCCAATTTGACTGTTCTTCGTTAATGTAAGATTTCAAATATTCTTTTAGGGTTGAATGACTTCGCTCTAAGGCGCCTTGGGTTTCAGGGTGATATGGTGAAGACCATAAGTTTTTTATTTTAAGAAATTCGCAGGTTTTCCTAAATAGGTCTGAAGTAAAATTAGTCCCTTGGTCGGTAAGAATCATCTTAGGAATACCGAAGATTGATATATAATGCAGTAAGCATTCACTTGTTTCTTCAGCAGTGGTACCTTCGGATGGGATATGCACAGGAGAACTTAGTAAGATCGTCTTGTATCGTGAGAATAAAACGTAATTTTGCTGGTCCAGCTTCGGGAAGTGGACCGACGATGTCCAAAGATATTCTTTGGCATGGTTCTGTGGATGTACTGGTAATCTGCATTGGAGCACGGTTAATTTTCCTAAGTGCTTTATTTTCCTGGCATGATTTACATTGTTTTACATATGACTCTATATCGCTTCGCATACCTTTCCAGTAATACGATTGTTTTATTCTATTGTACATTCTTACAGAACCTAAATTACCGGCTATCGGGATATTATGATTATCGAGAAGGATTTTCTTAATTTCTGTCGGAGCTGGATATATGATATTGTTATGATATATATTAATTTTAATTTGAGTATCATGAAAGAGATAGCATAGAATATTATATATTTTAATGAAGGAATGTTTTTCGAATGGGTTTTTCAGATCCGATATACCGAGTTCTTTAATTCCCTCGGAATTTATTAATTCATTCCTGATTGTTTTTAATGTTTGAAAGATTTCTGGATAGGAGGCCTCGTCGAAATGATGTACTTTAATGAACAACAAATAATAGCATTTATTATTTGTTTCTATCTTTTTAAAGGAGAAGAGTTCTTTCTCGGACTCATGTATTTCGGCAATGATTTCAGGGTCGGTTAATATTTCCTGAATGTATGGGTTAGATTCATCCAAATCGATGGATGTTGGGACCAGGATTACCTTCGCGGGACACTTCATAAGAGTTTCGTTGTTCTCTTCCACTTCCGTGTTAAAGTTCCTATCTTTGCACGACATAGATTTAAGGAAAGTAGAGTAATCATCAACAGGTACGTCTGGAGAGGAGCTCGTGGATGGAAATGGGACATTATCGGTTTGGATTTCAGGTGATGTTATCTGTTCAGGTTCTGGTTGAGTAAGTTGATAGATTCATTTTCGATTTCCTCCCTTAGGGTGTCTGGAATGTTGGAAGGCAAATCAACGTAGGGTAATGGTGAAGCATTTTCAGCTAAATCGAGTGGAGGAGAGATCGCTTCGTCTGGATTAAAGGAAGGCGGAGAAATTAGCAAGTCATAAGATCTTCATCTAGATTTCGGCTTGGATTCACTATAGGAGGATTGGAAGTTGGTGGGTCTGTAGGTTGGACAGGGTTCACAGGAAACCGCGATAACGCGTCAGCGTTGGTGTTGGTTTTGCCCTTTTTATAGAGTATGTCATACTCAAATTCTTCTAATTTAAGTCTCCATCGGACAAGGCGGGAGCCAGGGTCTTTACAATTAAAAAGCCACTGGAGTGGTTTATGGTCCGTCATAATTGTGAACCGATTGCCATATAGATAAGGACGAAATGTTTTGGTGCCAAACACTATCGCAAGGCACTCTTTTTCGGTCACACTGTAATTAGTCTCTGCTTTATTAAGTGTGCGCGAGGTAAAAGCAATAGGTCGATCTTGTCCAACAGGACCTTGGGAGAGAATAGCAGAGATGGCATAGTTTGACGCATCGCATGTCAAAAGGAATGGTTTCGTGAAGTCGGGATATGCAAGGAACTGGGGCTGTGACGAGTTTACCTTTTAAGGTTTCAAAAGAAAGCTGTTGTTCGTTTTTCCATTCAAAAGGGACATCCTTTTTTAAAAGGGAAGTAAGGGATTTGGCATACTTAGAAAAGTCGGGAATAAAACGTCTGTAGTAGGATACTAGGCCGAGGAAGGATTTGATGTCTTTGGGCGATTTTGGAACAGGAAATTCGGTGACGGCTCTCACCTTTTAAGGATTGGGTTTAACACCGTGTTCGCCGATTATATTGGCCTAGATAAATTACTTCTTTACGAAGGAATTCACATTTTTCGGGTTGTAATTTGAGATTGTAGTTTCTGAGTCTCTTAAATACAGCGTTGAGGTTATCTATATGGGAACTTAGATCGAATGAATAAATAACGATGTCGTCTAAATAAACGAAGCATCGTGAACCTTGAAGTCCTGATAGGCAAGCGTTCATGAGCTTCTGGAAGGTGGACGGAGCATTTTTTAATCCAAACGGCATCCTATTGAATTGGAAATGCCCCTGAGGTACGGAAAATGCCGTTTTGGATGCATCTTCAGGTTTTATTAACAACTGATGAAACCCGGAAGCTAAGTCTAAGGTTGAAAAATATTTGCTGTTGCCTAGCTGGTCTAGTATTTCAGAAATTTGTGGAATGGGATAGGTTTCGCCAATGGTAATATCATTAAGTTTGCGATAGTCTATTACTATTCGCCATTTACGTTGTCCCTGGGAATCGAGTTTCTTAGGTACGATCCAAATTGGTGAGCTCCAAGGTGAGGATGAGGGTTCTATAATTCCCTGGTCGAGCATCTTATTAATTTGGGTCTCGACTTCCTTTTTGTGACATTCTGGGAACCTATACGTTTTAGTATGTATGGGCGTCTCGCTGTTCGTTTTGATTTGATGGCTAAGGGCGGATGTATATGTTAATTTATCATCGGGCAGATGAAAAATGTCGGAATACTGGGAACAAAGTTCAATGAGGGCGTTGGATTCTTCTTGGTTCAGATGATCTGTTCTTAATGAGGTTATTACGTCATTTGTTCTATTGATTGTGTTAGAGTGATTTGTGTTCACTTGGACTGCGTCAGAGTGTAAAGGTGCAATTTTGAGATTTAAGTTTGGATTTAGGTTGACAGGAAACTCTGAAGTATTAGCTATGGTTAAATTAACGCGTTTGTTTTCTTTGATTTTTACAATGCAATTGGATATAAGTAAATTTTCTGATATGTGTTGGTCCGTGATAAGCCCTTCTTTAAGATCAGTATCGCAAACCGAACATTCAATGACAGTTTCGGTGCGTGGTGGAATAATATAAAATGGATCAACAAAATGCAATTTTATTTCTAATTTACCGATTTTGAGGGTGTCGTTTGTGTAGTCAATTTTACATCCAAACGCGGTTAGGAAATCAGAGCCTATGATACCGTCATATGGTAAGTTGATATTTTTTATGACGTGGTATTTATATGACGCGGATATAGTTTTATTTAATTTTAATTTTAACGGAAAATGGCCCTCTGTGGTTGTCGGTTCATCGCCCGGGTCTATGCCCTTAAGTTTGATAGATTCCTTTATTAATTTGAGGTTCCCCTGGATACTTGATTGTTTTAGCAAACATATGGCAGACCCTGAATCAACAAGCAGAGACAATGGGATATCCGTGACGGATGAATCTAGCAGGACATGCGGTAACAACCTTTTAGTTGTGTCTAAATTTATTTCATAGATTTTGATTTTACTTGTTGGAGAAGGAGTTTTTGAGTTATGGGTCTTGGATAGCTGGACACTTCCTTGGGGCTGGTTACCCTTGTGGTCCTTGGGATATTGGACACTTGCTTGGGGCTGGTTACCCATGTGGTCCTTGGATTGATGGACGCTTGCTTGGGGCTGGTTACCCGTGTGCTCCTTGGGATATTGGACTCTTGCTTGGGGCTGGTTACCCATGTGGTCCTTGGATTGATGGACGCTTGCTTGGGGCTGGTTACCCGTGTGGTCCTTGGATTGATGGACTCTTGCTTGGGGCTGGTTACCCTTGTGGTCCTTGGATATGAGGAAGGAATGGTTGGTGCCGGCTTTTGGGTTTAGTCTCGGGCGACACCGTGACGAGACTCTTGACCGTTTAAAAACTGCTCATCATTATGTAAAGTATGGAATTCCTCTTGGTCGACCTCACGATTGGGCTGCTCTATAAAATTAACCCTTGGTTGTGCCCTATGCTGGAATTGGGAGGTTGACGGATTGTTTTGGTACCTAAATCGGTTATTAGCATATTCCCGTTTCTTACAGGCCATAATGTCATGCCCCGCCGTCTTACAATATCGGCAGAAGGCGTTAGGCGAGCTCTGTTGATTCATATTAGGATACTGTGAGTATTTTTGAGGAATGGTTGGTTTGGAATTAAAAGATTTAACAAAATTTTGTTTAGGTTTTTGTTCATACCTTGTTTCTGGCGGTGGTCGTTTATCCTCTCGTCAGTCCAAAACCTTCTAAAGGTTGCTGTCAAAAAGTACGCATCTGTCCACAACCATCAGAAGGTTGCTGGTTACTTATAAACTTCAGATTCGAAACAGCCCTAGTAAAAGTATACGTATCTCCCTATAACTGGTACAACATGCAGAGAATTAAACAAAGACGGCAATTAATATCACACACGCTTCATAAACCAACCATAGAAGCTGTGAAATAGTAATACATTTATTCCGTTCAGTTGCTCGTTCTGTGACGCGGTGTCGTGTGTTTACGTGCAAAGTATTAATTGTTGAAAGTGATTTCGGAAGTCAATATTAAAGATAATCATGAATGGGTAAGTCATAAATACTTTTCTATTAATATAAAATATATTAGATGACGATTTGTACATAAATTGTTCCATTTTATCAAAAATTGCTTGCCATTTCGACCGCCATGTTGAAACCATGATCGTATTAACTTCAATTGTTTTAAATTAAAAGTACAATTGTGAATGGTAAACATTGTCTTAATATCGTTAACATACTTATTTACAAACATAACAATAATTACAATTGTATAGTTTCGATTAAATATTTCATAAAATTAAAAATAACAAATTGCTTAAATCTCTCGTCCACCTGGCGGTTGTGGACAGACATGGGTCGTAAAGTTATTCACATGAAATCCGCCATCTTAGAGAGCAGGTTGTATAGTATGGATACGACTTTGGGAATGCCAGTCTTGGTATATTTTTACGATAATTTTTGGTGTGGATTTTTATTTGTTTCGTTTTATTTTTTTGTCAATAAATTGTTTTACTTTTTGTATGTGCATGTCATTATATTTTTTTGCACTTGATTGACAAGTGAAACACTCTTTGTTTTCACTCTTAGCCCAAGGTTATCTGGAAGAGATTGCTTCTTGTACGTAGTAGTTTTTATTGCTAAGCAATAATCCTTAGCTCGTTGCGGTGCTATAGTTGGAATAGCCTCAAAGTACGAAACGGTCACCCATCCAGTTGCAAGCTAACGCGTGCATTGCTTAAACTTTATTATGGATCTCGCACGCAAGCTATCACTAGGCTAAGGTCACTTCAAATTAAGTAATATTAAAAAATCTAAATAACAAAAATATAAATCTTTATTTTGGCAAAAAGAATTGTCAAACATTTTTATAATAACATTCAAATGTTAATTAAAAATATAAAAAGCAAAGAAAAATAACTAATTTGTATTTCATTTTAATTTTATGTTCATGATTACAATTATTAAAGAAGTCACCACAGAAAGTATCCATACTAGCATAGCTGGGTACTACGTCATACTTGGTGCTTTTTGTAGTGAATGTGTAACTTTTAGTTGATGATTTCTAACATAATTTTGTATAAAAGATGCCTTATTTGTTTTGTTTTTAACTTAGAAAATGTTATTATATTTAGGAATGCACATTCACATGTAAATAAATTACAAAATTGTTCGTTACAAATGCAAAAGTTTGAAAGCATTTTTTTAGGGTCACTTTTTCAAGTGTTTGTTACAACTCGTTCATTTCTTAATAACTGAATAGTTGTAATGTTTGAAACTGTTTATATTAAGAACAAAGACCAAACTATAGCATAAGTTAAGATTTATAGCCCATTGTGCCTCAGGTGTCGTCGATATTGAAGTACAAAATGTGCCTTTTTTTGTGCCTGTTTCGGGTCATCTTAAGTGGCCCACATTATTGTAGAGCTTGTGGTGTGAAAAAACTGTACGTAGAGTTGTGTTTTTTTTATTCATTATTGTAAAGTGTGTTATCGTATAGTAAATGAAGTAAATATTTATTGAAATAATTGCTTAATTTTTTAATGATTACATTTTATATTCAACAAACTAGAAAAAAATCGCTTCTAGCAATTTTACCACCAAATTTATAACATACCAAAAGGGTGAACGTACACATTAACACACATTCTATTAGCTTATTTAACAATAATTCTAACAACATATCATATTATATAGTTCCCATACATAAATATTAAGATATTGCCATTTTAATGACACGCGCCACGTAGGCAATATAACACTCGTTTAGGGTTTGACAGATGCGCCAAAGCGGCTATTTTGGCCCGGACTGCTGAGAGGTTATAAAGGCTCTGTTGGATTCGCTCTTCTGAGATGGCTAAATTTATGGCTTCGTTAAGCGTTTTTGGAGACCTACATCTAACGATATTTGAAATTCGGGGGTGTAACCCCATAAGAAAATGATGCAGAGCAAGGTCCTCCATGGCCGCAACCCTACCTGGTAACTCTTTCGCTTTGGTGTTGCATAGGGATATTTCCGTTAATAATTGTGAGAGGCAGGTCTCTATACGGAGTGCGAATTGGTTAACGCTGTCATGTGGATTTTGCTTGCTCTCCTGTAATTCAGTGAGGATGTGAGCGTAGTGTTTACGTTCACTGAATTGTGTCTTTAAAAAGTCTTTGAGCTGTTCCCAATCTTTAAACTCTTTTATAGAGCAGGCAATTTCCGCTTTACCTTGAAGCTGGCTAATGATATATTTAAATAAAATTTGTCTCTGAGACTCTGAGGCTAATTCGTAAGCATTGTTACAATTAATTATGAAAGAATTTACGGTCTCCCTACTACCGTCATATGGTTTAATGAACTTAAATAAGGTGTTCAAATCCATCTCGGTCATTGCAGTAGTTGCAATGCTGGCCTTAGTGACTCTTGGAGTAGCTGGGGTGGATTTCGGGGCGTCGCTAACACCCGGTTCTGAGAATTCGAAGGCTAGACTGGCTTCTTCCCCTTTAACTACTTTTGGCATAATAAAATATGTATAAATCTAAATAAAACGCAACAATAATGCAAAACAAATACAAAAGAACACAAAAAAAATATAAAATAATCAGAATAGAACACACAATAATATAGAACAATCACAAAAATAGAATATTAATAAATTTTAAAACATTTAAGTTCAACTGAACAAAGGAACATAAAAGGTTGAGAAACTTTGGCTTATACAGTCTAGACAAAACAATGACCAACGACTCACAGTATTAAGAATGCGTGGGCGACGGCTGCGACGATAAGCGGGAACATTCCGATGATAGGCGCGTCTTCTCTAGCGCACTGGAACGGAACTCGATGAATTCTAGTTATTGATAATATAATAATAAATATCTGACGATATTTATTTTATAAGAATGGATGTTTTCAGGCTAATTTCCTTGATGATTGCGGTTCAGGATGCAATCGCGGCTCTTCTTTGGTAATTATGTGGATTCCTTTCCAGGAATCAATTGGGTCTCCGTAATGGATGGACGTCCAGGCCGTAGCGACGGGTATAGCACTTGCACTATATTTATTTCACTAGGACGCGCCGGGACGACACAGGATAATATTTAATTTTATAAGATATAGGATACGGAGCGAGTCTGCTGAGCGGTTCCACTTCACTTGGCACTGATGATTTCCGTATCCCACCGCTGCCACCAAAATGTTATACGGAGACGGGCTAATAGGTTTTTAAAAAAAAGATTTATTTAACACTGAAATTTAATTGAGTATAAATGAATTAAATATTACAAACTGGTTGGAAATTAACTAAGGTCCGTAGACAACCGAGCAGGTTCGAAGATGGAAGCAGACTAACTTGGCCGAACTGCTCCACTGCTATATTCACTGATCCTTAAGGCTAAGTCGACATTATTAAGGGGCAGTGCAGCAATAAGGCTAACAAAAACGGGGTATAACAGTACGTTTAATCAATAGGTAGTCAATAGTGACTACGTTTAATCAAGTTATATTTTTATTAATCATCCATAATCATTTTAATTCGTAGTAACACAGGTAATCTACAAAAAAAATAGCAAATATCAATAGTACGTACAAAGTTTTTATGAAAATATGATTTTAGTACGATTCATAATTATTTGCTCCATATTTGCTTATAATATATATATATATATATATATATATATATATATATATATATATATAAAAAAACAAAAAAAAAAAAAAAAAAAAAAAATATATATATATATATATATATGAATATATTTACATAATATTGCGTTTGGTTGGGACCATTATATTAAAAAAAACAAAGCAGTTAGAGTAATAGCTTTGGACAGACTCGTTAGTATCGTAAGTATTCGGTGATGGAGTTGGCTGCATCCGGTCTTTAGGTAATGCATGTCGTGTTTGAGAAGGCCCAGTTGAGATCGCTGGCGGAGGTAAATATACATGTGCTTAGGATGGTCCCTGCATCCGGTCTTGAAGTATTGCATGTTGTGTTTGAGAAGGCCCAGGCAAGATCGCTTGCGGTGGTCCACGCCCAGAATTGGTCATCGGCTTTGGAGGTATTATTTGCTGGTTTATTATACGTATTTTGCGCATTTGCGTTGTTTTATGTTGTGGGGCACATTTTTCTTTAAATATATTTAAAATTAGCATTTTTGAATCTATTTTATCATAAATACTAAGTCATTGCAGCATGGGTACCAGCGACAACGCAAAGTTGCGATCCTCATCATTTACAGTTGTTTGACTCTGTTGAACATTAAAATTTCTCTTCAACATATTTAATAAACTGTTCAAATGACTTATTATTGTTAGGCGAAGGACGTGGAGGGCGCATTCGCTCAGTATTTAAAGAATCACTACCGTCGCCATCATCGCTTTCAGTACTTATGTTACTTGCAGTTTCCCTTGGATCTATGGTAGGCAATAGAAACATCAACCGTTCAAAGTATAAATAGGTCCGTCTTTTCTTGGCGCTCTGCCCCGACTTGGTCTCTCGTTGTAATCTTAATTCTCTAGAAAAACAATTCCGTAAATTTAGCCAGCGCTTTTGCACTTTTTTACCTGAAATGATAAAAATAATATTATTTGTTACAATTATTTAGCAGCACAACAAAGTTTTTATGACCTCTCACTTGACTATCTCATTGCACCGTCAACATTGGGAAGTATAATTACTTGGTGACTTGCGACAAGCTATGGTGTGTTTTACAGCCTTTGTACACGGCTGAAAAAAAAGATGATTGGATAAAAATAGCGAAACAGTTTAATATTAGAGCTGGTTTTCCTAACGTTATTGGCGCCATAGACGGAAAGCACATCAGGATGGAAAAACCTAATAATGCGGGCTCGGAAAATTTCAATTATAAAAATATTTTTCTGTGGTATTGATGGCATGGGTAGATGCTGATTACAAATTCGTATTTGGTCGGTTCATATGGATCCTCATTAGATTCAACGATTTTTAAGAATTCTAATATGGGAAAACGGTTGGAACAGGGGACTTTGAACATTCCATCAGGAAATACGCTAACAGGCGGTGAAAGTGGTCGATTTCTGACATATTATGTTATTGGTGATGAAGCATTTGGATTATCAAAAAACATATTACGGCCTTACGCTTAAAGAGATTTGAACATAGTTGAGAATGTATTTAATTACCGTCTTACTAGAGCTCGCCGATTCGTCGAATGTACTTCCGGCATCTTAGCCAATAAATGGCGCATTTTACACAAATCTTTAGACGTTAACAGGGACTTTTGTGACAGTATAATAAATTTGTTTGTGACTAGTGTATCTTAGGGGCTTAGGAACTGCCTACTTCACTCTAGCTAACCGACTTACAGACTACCGTCCCGCTGGCGACGGTCGTTATCGTATTTCATGCGAATTACATTTACAATGACACGGGCGACGTATGTGTGTGCTGTGTCAGCAGCACCCACAGTACTCCCCCCTTTAAAAAATGAATTTGATACATAATTTAGTAAAAGGTTTGATCTAAAACGATATAGAATATATTACTACTAACTAAAACTAAAAATAGTGCGTGGAGCCTACAAAGTTGCAAGTAAACGATGCGATAACTCGTGGCTTGCTTTCAACTTGCTCTCTCGACCTACCTACTTTCTACGAAAATAATACAACGAAACATTGATTTAAAAATAATCACGGGTACATTACATGGAATTGTTTAACACTATACTATAAAATACAAAGTGACTCTCTTATGGGTCAATATTAATTTCATAAACGCTATATAGTCTTAAAGGTTACATATACATGCTTCATGTTCTTAACAATACATTTAAGTACTTACTTATCTCTAATTTCTTACATTAATTAGTGACACTCATTGATTACGAAGGTTTAGGTCTATTAATATGTAATACATAGTTTAATTTGTAAATATACTATTCAAGAATGGCAAACATACTATATAGTTTTATTTTATTTTTACACTAGTATTTTAATAATGCACTGATGCTGATTGAGCGGCTGGACGAGCTGCTGTTTGAGCTAGCTGTGTCCCGCGTCCTTGTTCGATACTCGAAATAACATGTTTATTTATTTATTTATTTATTATGACACATCAACAGCATAACACACAATACATTTATATGCAAATCTTACATAAAACAAAGGCCTGGTATGTACGCCAATAAAGACGTGTACAACATTCTCTTAAAATCTAAGACATGTTATTATAAATACGAATATTAGAAAACAAAAAAAAGCACAAAAATAGTACGCAGATTATCAAAATAATTTTACAAAATTTTAAGAAATTTTAGGAACCTGCTTAGAGAGCAGGTACACAGATAACTTCTTTCTCAAACTAATGCATGAGTCATGAAAAATGTCAATGTCAACAAATACACATACCCGGTTGTATTCGGCGCAAATTTTTGATATAGGCGAATTTTTTAAGAGGTTTGTTCTACTGGTAGGGATGTAAAAGATTTTAGTAATATGATGGCGTGGATAGTTGCATGGGATGTTAAGATTAATGCACTGAAGTAGGTTATTACAATCTACGGCACCAGAAATTATTTTTTTTAAAAACAATATATTCAACAATACACGACGGTTACAAAGTGACAGTTTGAGACGAACGTTATAGGTGTTACGATGGGAAATGCCTAAAGAATGGAACACAAGATGTCTAGTAAATGAACGGTGTATGCTTTCAATGCGTTGGGAATAAGTGATAAACTGAGGACCCCAAACCACCGATGCAAACTCTGGGTGACTTCGAACCAAGGCGTTATATAAAATTATTTTGGTTTTGGCTGACATAAAACCTTTAGCGTTTCGTTTTAGGAAGCCAAGCATTCTTCCAGCTTTTTGGACGGTAGCGTCAAGTGTGAGACTTAAAATTTAATTTGCTATCCACTATTACGCCTAAATCTCGAACTTCTTTAACCTGCTCCAAGGTATCAGAGTTCATCTTATAGGAGGACATGAAAGGTATAAACTTTCTTGAGAATTTAATATGATATGATTTTTTAGTATTAAGTATCATACCATTTAATTGACACCATGTACTATTCTGTTTAAATCACTTTGGATGAGTTGCACGTCTACAGTAGATTTTACTGTTTTGTAAATTTTTAAATCTTCAGCAAAAAGACAGAATTCAGAGTTGCGTATTTCAAAAGTTATATCATTGATAAAGGCAGCAAAAAGGACTGGACCCAGATGCGATCCCTGCGGGACGCCTGAGAACGCTATATAACTTTCTGATTTGTAACCATTCACTACCACAAACTGGAGTCTTTTTGCTAGATAAGACTGGAACCATTCTAGCAAAGATCCACATACCCCATATCTTTTTAGCTTGTTAATTAAGCGGGAATGACAGACTTTATCGAATGCACTAGAAAAATCCATATATATAGCATCAACTTCCTGTCCTTTGTCAATTTCTTTACAGAGATACGACATAAATGATACAAGGTTAGTTTCAATCGAATGGCCCTTCCTAAACACATGTTGATGGTCTGATATGCATGTGCTTAAGTGACGCGTAATAATTGGACATATCAAGGATTCAAACAATTTAGGAATACATGAAATAATTGAAATCGGTCTGTAGTTACTAACGTCATTAATAACGCCTTTTTTAAATACCGGAACGATCTTTGAATTTTTCCAAATATCAGGAAATACTCCAACACGCAAAGATTGATTGAAAATAATAGCCAGTGGTAACGCTAAGGCCGAGATACAACGTTTGACGAAAACAGGGGGAATCTCATTTGGGCCAGCTCCCTTGAAAATGTCAAGCTTTTTGATTGCACCTATAATGTCTCTTTCAGTTAATTTTACAGAATTTAAACATGAATTATTGAACATAGATACGTCACCGCCGTCGTTTGCAGCCACTTTACTAAAAACAGATGAAAATTTGTTTGCAAACATGTTCGATCACTTTACCCTTTACTTTCTTTCCGGCTTTCCGGCAAAAAATGTAAAAACATGTTAAACTTATCACACTTATCACAATTATACTAATAACACCGTAGAATTCTAATTTTCTTTGTAATTCGTCATGCTCTTGGTTACCGGCTCCATTCTGAGCTATTATTACTTCCGCGTTCTTGAACTGTTGCTTGCCCATGTTATTAAAAATAGCCTGATAAGCGTAATGATTGCCCGTAGACTAACTCGGCTGCACTAAAGCCTGTGTCACACCGGCTTGCGGCTCTTAATCAGAATAAAACTGTGGATAATTCGTCATCCCATGATTCATTTTCTGATAACCTACTCGTTAAAGCGACTTTCAAACTACGGTGCCATCTCTCTATCATCCCATTACTCTGAGGATGGTAAGGTGTGGTTCGAATCCTACGAACTCCTAGTTACTTTAATAGGTTTGAAAAAACAGTGCTTTCGAACTGTCTACCTTGATCGCTGGTTAATCTACTGGGACACCCAAATCTACATACCCAGTTCTCATATATAACCTTAGCTACGGTTTCAGCGGTGATATTTTCAACGGGTATTGCTTCCGGCCAGTGTGTGCAACGGTCTATAATCGTGACGCAATACTTATTATTATGGCGCGTTGTAGGCAACGGGCCTACAATGTCCACGTGAATATGATCGAAACGTTAACTGGGTTCGAATGAACCTATCCCTGTAACAACATGGCGTATTACTTTGATTTTTTGGAATCGTATGCATGTTTTTACCCATAATCCTATTTTTTGTTCATATTAGGCCAAAAGAACTTCTTGGCAACCATTGATCGAGTCGTCCTAATACCTGGGTGGCTGATGTTATGTATAGATTCCAAAACAGCTTTCCTAAATGATGGTGGTACATAAGGTCTGATATTACCGCTCGCGACGTCATGTGGGTGGGCGAAATGGCGCGAGGTGACGGGTGTCATTTGTGACCCCAAAATGCCGGTCAAGCTGAAGGGACAGGACTATAAGACCATCATAAGGCCTGTCCTTAAGTACGGCAGTGAAGCGTGGCAGTGCTGAGCGACACTGGCATTTGTCGTCATGTCACGGAGATGAACATGTTGCGGTGGATGTGTGGCGTCACGCGGGAAGATCATGTACGGAATACATACATTCGCGGCAGCCTCCATGTCCGTGACATTGTTGACAAGCTCCAGGAAAGTCGCCTCCGCTGGTACGGCCACGTCTTACGACGACCGGCAAGCTACGTGGGCAACAAATGCCTGGACATGACCCTACCTGGTACCAGGAGTAGAGGACGGCCCAAGGAACGCTTGCTCGATGTCGTGCAGGATGACATGCGTGCCAATGGGCTAGTTGTGAGGGACGCCGAAGACCGGGCAAAGTGGAGGAGGAAGTGTAGGAAAGCGGACCCTGGGTTCTCCCGCGCTGGGCGGGATTAGCAACCGGGATAAACGCTAGGTAGAAGAAGAAGAAGATGAAGACGTCACATTATATACTTTTTTTAACGTTGGGAATAACAACTCGCTTTAACTGTACCTTGTTCGACGCGCCGGCACAGAATAAATAATAGTACTACGTACAGAAGTTGCACTCCTTTAATGTCGACTGCTTACCGACGTTTAATAGCCTACATAATAATTATTAATCAGATAAATCGCACACGCAAGCTAAATAAAACTATATCGCTGCGCGCTAGTGTCCATATTACTTTGCATCTTTTTTCTCACGGCGGACTTTCCGTGGTTATTAAGGGATGTCAATAGAAAGTAAAAAAATACATTGCGAAATGTTAATTAGTTACTTAGGTGAAGTACTAACTAATATTCTGACTATGATTGACTAACCATACTTTCGCCCATATGTGAGGCCTGCGATGCCTAACGCATGCAAATTGCAAGGTCAGTCAGTCGGGAATCGTAACACTTGGGAGAA